>CM066322.1:77202519-78411894 GCA_033807775.1 Saussurea involucrata
CCTTTTATAGTTAGATGAGCATTAAATGCTTGGTACACATGTCTTTAGGGGACTTACTTCGTACCAGTGGACTTCTGAAAAGTTGATATGTCATAATCACCTTTTCCTTGGTACAAGGAATAAAACTCATGCTGAAAAGGACCTTATCTAAAATAGATAAGATGACAAAAAGTCACTTTTACCTGGCAATAGATATTGTCCCAAAATAAATGATCTTCTTGATGTGTATTCCAAGGCAATTACACCGATGGAGTTCCACCGATATAATTGACTTGGACATTGAAATCATCTGCAAGAAAACCATTGAAACAAAGATCCCACCGATTTGAGCCTTAGGATCGGTGGGATGCTTCCACCGATGAGAGGATGTTCGGTGGGGAGGTTGTCCACCGATGTGTGGACACACAATCGGTGGACAATGACTTGTATGTATGTTGAGAATATACTTCTTATTTACACAATGAGAATGTCTTCAAGCTTGGTTTCGGTTGATCTTCGACTTCACCGAACAGTTGATATATTGTACAAGTCATTACAAAAGAACCATGCTAAGATATTCTAAGGAAAATATAGGGAGAAGTGTCGGTGAGTCAATTTCAAATCTTGGTGACCCAACAATCTCCTCCTATTAGAATTTGAGCTCCTTCCTTAGAATATTTAAAGAGTATTGAAAAATAAAATGCATTTTGACCCTTTTTACTCTTTTTGGGTTCTTTTCACATAGACCATTATTTTTGTTCTTTTTGATCTATTTTTCTTTTGTATGAGTATGTATACTATAGACAATATTTACAAGAAAAATAACTATGTGCAACACAAAAATTCAAATAGAAAAGTACTTGCATTACCGAAATTTTCATACATTGGGAGATGAAGAAAATTTTACAAGTACTTGCAAAATGAAAATGAAAACACATAGATCATTTTCTCATTTTCTGTCGGCGTTGGATCTCGGTAAGGATGTTCCGATAGAATGATTGAGCTTCGGGGATGTTCGGCATCAGATTGGATATGCCTTCAAGAAGAATTATGTCGGCCAAGGGGATTTGAGAGAACCTGAAGAAACGACGGTAGCCGAAACCATCATTGAAGTAGAGTCCGGGAATCGGTGAGAGACTTATCGTTGTTGAGGGATAAGTGGTTGAAGTGGGAAGAGACAAATTAAGATTGTCCGCATAGGGAATCCTTCCTTTAGCAGCCAAGTCTTTGAAAATTTTGTCGGAGACCTTGTGATCCTTGTAATTCGGTAGGCGGATGTCTTCCTTGAGTGATTGGAGTTTGGCTCTTTCATCGGTGGAGAGGACGATGTTGTGTTTCCTTTTTACTTCTTTCATTTTATCCAACAAGTCATCGATGCACTTGATGAATATGTCCTTCTTTGGGTTTATGCTCTTTACTAGAAGTTTGGAGAGTTCAAACCATTCGGAGAGACCGAATTGTTTCAGGTGAAAATCTCTAATACTTCTAGAAAGACCATCTTCTCTTTCAACAATTAACCTTATGTCGGCAGGATTGGCTTTAGAAGTAGCAATCTTGATACCTGTGATTGGAGACCTGTGTTCGGTAGTGCATCGCCTTTTTGTACCAAGAGATTTCCTCATCCTTTTCTTCCTGAAGAGCACTCAGTGCCGATTTCTGAGTTTTGATAGAATCGGTAGATTTTACTTTTGCTGCTTCCTCCTTGGCAGCTTTCAGAGAAAGAGCTTGAGATTCATCCAAAGCTTTTTGAGCAAGTCTAGCCTCCTCAATTTCTTGAGGAGATAGACCGAGATCGGTGGAAGATACTTGGGATGGAGGCTTGAGTTTTAGAGTTTGAGCATCCTCAGGTCGGGCCCCATACTTGGCTAACTCTTTCTTTTTCTTTTCTTCTTCGGCTTCTTGTTCGGCAGAGAGTGCTTTCTTTCCTTTATCCTTAGGGGTTTTGGACACTTACTCCCCCTCAGATTGTGCAGTGGTTTTCTCCACCGATGGAGATTTCGGTGGTGGTGAAGGTATTGGTGGTGGGGAAGATGTCGGTGGTGGAGAAGATTTCGGGAAAGATCTCTCCACCGATTTTTGAAGAGAAGGAGAAAAGGTGGTACCAAAATGTTTCAGTGGTGTACCTGAGGTATCGGTGGATTTCTTGGAGATGTGGATGTGAGGATGATCGGTGGAAAGTAAAGGATGATTGCTGCTTATTCTTTTGACCGAAGGCATTTTTGGAGGTGGTTCAGATTTCTCCCCCTCAGCAACAGGCCGAACTTTCAAACCTAATAAAGTAAAGACCTGATCAAGTTTCGAGTGTAGAAGGTCTATACTTGCAGGATTAATGTTGGTCAAAGTAACGTCACCTAAATCCATATCCCAATCTAAGCTCTTTTCAAGGATATCAACTTTGGTATGCAAAGAGTCAAGGGACTCAAATAAACTCCGCCGAAGATTTTGATGCCGACGGGCCTCGCTATGAAGACGGAAGAGTTCAGCATCTTTAACTGTCGTGGATGCTTTGAAGGCACCAAAAGAGATGGAAAGATCGGAATGAGAAGTGGTCAAAGATTCCACCTTGGTGGATAATAATGCCAAGTTTTCAGACAACGGCCGAAAAGCTTCCCGAATAGTGTCTGCCAAAAGCTGAGGTTGCCAAGCCTCGAGCACCGACACCTAATCATTAGATTGAGCCATAAAGGAGACCGTGGCTTGTTTGAGGGATTCGAATTGAGTACCAACCAATCTACACTGACGAGCACTCTCTTGGACCTCGGCTATTAATTCACTTGGTAGTCGAATGCCGATAATGGGAGGAGCACAATCCTCAAGTAATGGAAATCGGGGATCTTGCGGAAATAATCGGGAATGAGGTAGTATTATGTCCTCAATAAAACTAGAGGAGGTTGGCTGAGCCTACGAAGGTTCGGGATAAAGAAATCTGTGTCGGGGAGAGGGTGGCATCGGTGGAGGAGAGGGTGGCCGTCGGTGTGATGAGGAAGAGATATCCTCAGATCGGTGGGGGTTTGGGGATCGGTGCGGAGGTGGGGATCGGTGAGGAGAGACAATCGGGGTGGGTATTTTCGGGGTAGTGGTTGATGATCGGTGTGGAGAGACGATCGGGGTGGTTACTTTCGGTGTAGAAACCCTTTGTGGAGATGGTGAATTGGTGATAATAACATTGGTGGAGGGATTGGTTCGGGGAGAACCAGTGTCTTCCTATAAAAAATCAATAAAGTCTCGTGGGGGGGATTTTTCTGTGGGCGAACCCTCAGCGGGTTGTGCATCATCTATCTCATAATGATCGGGTGTTAGGCTGTGCAGTGAAAACTCTGAACCCTCGAGGGGAGAGACCCCGAGGTCATCTCCACCACCCAAAGAAGCGAGTGGGGAGGTACGTTGTGGTTCCTCCAATTGTACAACTGAAGCCTGTGGAGAGGCAACAGAGGAGTCGGTATGGGTTGAAACGGATTCCCTTGGCCCGGAGGGGTGAAGTTCAACAACTGGCGATTTTTTAGAATCGACAGTTGGCTTAGTCGGTGAGGCCGAAGGTTTTCTAGACCTCTTTAGAAGAGATCTCGAAGGGGATGAAGAGTGCCTCCGCTTATGAGATGGGGTTTGAACCAGGGAAGCCTCCGAGGGATCTCTCGGTAGCGTGGTTCGTGAAGCGGGTGCGGAGGTGTCGGTGGCCTTTCGTTGTTTCTTTTGAGCGCCACCCGACGTCACTCGAGTACGGGGAGACGGGGCCACTACAACTTGGGGTTCCTCGGGAACTTCTGGGTGTTGAAACCCGGGAGCTTCCGCCTCACCCCAGTGAAGATCGGGAGATATAGTGAAAGAAATCATACCTTGGCGTAGAGGACGATCAGTAGCGAGGCGGCCAACATTGAGTGTCTTTTGGCCAACAATGGGAGATGACCAATCATAAGAAAAACGAGGAGATTGAGACTTGCGATCCGAGTCCAAAGTCGGGCCAGGCTTGTGCTGAAGTATCATGGAGATGAATCGAGGATATGCTACATGGCATAGTTTTGGGTTTTTAATCACTTCAGTCAGCTCAGTAAAAAATTACTGAGCGAAGTCGATCTTTCGTTGAAAAATGAGTTCATGGGCCAACTTTGTGATATAAGAAGGGGATTGATCCTGACCACTTGTCTTACGAGAAAGACAATGAATCACGTGTGTGACACGTGTGAATGGTACATGCGAAATAAACCACAGCGGGTTGTAATCTGTCCACAGTGGGCAGCGCAAGTGTACACTGTCCACTATGATCGTCACGGCAAGTAATAATCGGTAAAATACCGGAATCGTATCCACAGAGACTGGGCTATCAAGACAATACGGCTTTTATGAGTTCCTTTCACGAGTTTCAATTAGAGAGGAAACAATATTTTGAGTTGGTTTGCGAAAAGCTAATTTGAAATTACAATGATTTAAAAAAAGAGGGATGCAAGTCGGATTTTCCCTAGATTTTATGCTAAATACTTGATCCTAAGATGATCCTTGTAATTGAGACCGATCTTTGGAAAAGCTCGGTTACAAAATACTCGCAATCTTAGACTAAAAACCCATTTTATTGGTAATTATCATTTTGTCAATGAGTCTTCTCAAATGAACTCTTTCGAGCCTCGATGGAATGTGTAGAGACAAATACTCTAAGTGTTTTTAATACACCAACTAGCTTGCCAACTACTCCAGTGGGGAGAGAAGAGCTCACTGTGCTGACCTCACTTTCGTAAGTGTCGTAAGAATTCTTTCGAACTCCCTAGCATCATCCAAGCTCGTGTCACTGCGTTCTACTTATTTCTAAGTTAAGAACTAGACTTTAAATCCTTGCAAGTGATCAGCTTGTTCGCATCCTTGGGCAAAATCGAGAATGAATGACCAAAACGATAACTACTTCAAAAATAAAGATTACTCAAGCATTTTTTCTAAAATCCAGGTACTTCTCGTTCCTACATCCCGAAGGGTGTTTAGCCTACCATTACTGAAAATATAAGAACGAAAGATGAAAAAGTTTTCATAAGATAACTAGGCGTGGATTGAAATTATCCTCACAGTGGGGAACGTAAGTTGCCCGCTGCTCGAAACTACAACTGAAAGCAATACGTGAATTTAAATCTAAATTACTGCAGAAAAAGAAAATTTAACTATCACAAAGCTAGACTACGAAATTAAGAGTGTTACACTAAGAAAATGGTAATGACAAGCTCTAAGATGCTAGATCCAAGAGATGAAGATGATCCTTTCAATGAATGCCCAAGGTCTTCTTTTATAGCTGAAATTTGGCAACTTGGGTATTGACTTCTTCTTTGCAAATCTGGAGGTTAAGGGAACATAAAATCCTATGCTTAGCTCCTTAACCCTTGACCTCCATCTTTACCCAATAGTTCTTCCAAAAAGTTGGTCTCTAGGCATGTAGGTTTGATTTGTTTATTCTTTTTGTCATGCTTTTCCTTTGCATGCCTAGATTAAAATATTCCCATTCTTTTAACTTGCCCCTGAAGCTTCCATGCTTTTGCAACCATGCTTTTCATCAAAATCCTTCTTTTTGTCTTTATCCAGTATCGGCAGTGGGCAGTTTGGAGTGGGCACTGTTCATCTCACTGCGAATAAAATGTGAAAACCACCCAAAATCCACCAAATAATTTGTTTGACACTAAAACTCACCTCGTTTGCCCTTTTTATAAAAATATGCCAAGAATGGGGGTTTTATAAAGTGAAATGGCTAAAATTGACAAAATAAAATGTAAAATAAAAGGAAATAATAACTCTAAAAATAGAGTTATCACAACCTCAAACTTAAACCATTACTTGTCCCCAAGTAATAAAAAGAAATAAATAAAATGAGAAACAATGCATATGAACCTTGAGGGACTTACATACTTCTTGACTTGAATGGGCGTTGGTCTCCTTCCTTCGATACTTCCTTCGGTCCCAACTTAAAAACTTCACTTTTATACTTGCCGAAATCTTTCCCTTGTTTACTATTTGATCAATAGGGCTTTCTTGGGTTTGAAGGGTTTATGGCTTTGAATTTTCCCAAGGGTTTTGGCAAGAATTTCCAAACATGGATCGAAGATCTCGCTTTGAGATTTTTATTTCAAGAAGTGGGTGTTTAGTATTTTTCAATGATAAGTACGTACACTTTCAGGCTTTATTTGGGTATGGCTATTTTTTCTTCTGATGGTCCAGAAAAGGCACACCATCGTTTTCTAGGAGTGGGCACTTTGATGGTCCAGAAAAGGCACACCATCAATTTTGACAGTGACACTCCGATTTTCTTCTTGTTTTTGTATTTTTGTGTTGTTCTCTTTGTTTTTTTTTTTTTTTTTTTGGGAGGGGGTATGGCTTACCCACCTCAAACTTGGACTTCACAGTGTCCCCACTGTGGACAGACTGGTAGTCACTCTGGAAATCCCCACCTCAAACTTAAGATCTCACGGTGTCCCCACTGTGACATTGAATTAACGAACAAAGGTGGTGGTTTGGGGTACAAAAAGGATCGTGTTTTGGATGCGAAAAACGGCCTATATCATTTAATGGTATCAAGTTGAGATTTGTACTTACAAAAGGGACCTTTTTAAGTCGGAAGCCGAAAGTTGTACATAGAAATGGAAACGAGATCAAACAAGCATTCAAACAACAATTATGTTAGTACCCAAAAGTACCTACCCAGTGGTAGGATTTCATGCATTACGAACCAAAATAAGATTTCAGCAAAGTGTCAAAAGCCTAGCCAAAGGCATCACCATACACAAAAAAAATGTTTTTGCGGCAAACCAAAAAGTGAGATTAATGTTTCACAAACCATTCAATGAGTTGGGGTTGCAGGGGATGAACCACCCTCATCATCATCTTCCATCTCGTCTTCACTGTCCAATGTTGGACAAACACCTTCGGGGAAATTTGGGATCTGTGCTGCAAGCAATGGGTCAGCCGCCAAGTACATTTGATTGATCACTTCATCTCGATCGCGCATGTACATCCATACTCTCTCCTGATCACGTGTGGAATGTCGTTGCTGAGCAGTTAACAGATCCACCTTGTATGTAAGTGTTTTGATGGCCTTCAGTATTTCTGAAAGTTGGTTGGTTGGGGTTGAACTTGGTCCTGCAGTGGGCTGGCGGGATGGTGTCTCCTTCTTCCCCGCAGTGGGCGTGACATTGCCCACTACGTGCTCTTTAGCAATAAACACATTGGGTTGCTGCTCCTCTGGTTCTTCAGACGGGCCTCGGATGGCCCTCCCCATCTTCTTAATCGTTTGCACGCTGATGTTGCGTGTGGAGGTCAACCATTGGTCATCTGCAGCAGTGGGCACTCCCGCATCTATTAGTAATGTGGTAATAGTACAAGGGAGTGGAAGAATTACCTTCTTTCGAGTCCGGGCCGTATGGATGGCAGCATGCATAACTATCCCCAAGTTGATTTTTATACCCGTGAGCAAACAGTAGAGCAGAGCACACTTGTGCATTGAGAGAGTGGTGTCATGGGTAGTTGGGGACACTGATGCCCTTATGAGCTGGAACCAAACCGCAGCTTCTGTTGTGAGGGAGCCAGTCGGAAAACACCTCCTAATACCATCTTTTCCCCATGGTTTACCTACTGCAGCAATCTCCTTTAATATTACCTCCTCATCTCCCTCCGTCGTCTTTTCTAAAAATTTAGCAAACGCACAAACCCCCGTGGTTGGCCGTCCCAAAACCCTGTTTATTTCACTCGGGGTATACCTCACAATCTTGCCCCTTACTCGCACAACGGGATCCTTAGTTTGGGATGCTTCAGCGTAAAATTCCTTAACAAGGGAGGCATTGGCACGCCGATTGGCCGCGGCTATTGTCGACCAATCTTGCGCATCAATCCTTGACCGCACAAAAGGGTTAGCTTCAACAAATTCTGGATCAAACCATCTCTCTAGGTTCAGTTTGTGACCAGCAATAAAAGTGAAATGTTCGGCAGCACCAGGAGTGGTGAACTGCCGAGGCACCCCACTGGGGGCAAGATCTGTCCCCATAGTGGACTGATGGGGATGCTCAGCTGCAGGCTGCTCACTTTCCAATTCAAAAGATGAATCACTAGAAGAGGGTACAATAACTTTACCTTTTCCCGAGAGTTTCTTGGCAGGCTTCTTGGTGGGTGTTTTTCGCGTTATTCCAGACCGAGTAGTTGCACCTTGACTCCGGAGAGTCCTTAGTCTGGGCTCCTCCCCACTGTGGGCAGAAGTCTGCGTGGGATCGATACTAACCTGGGTTGATTTTCCTACAGTCTGAACCTGCTCCTCTGCCTTGTCTTCCTCTTGCTTCTTTCCCATTTCTTCCTCCACAGCCCTGACCTCTTCTTCGGCTTTCCTCTTTTCCTTGATTTCTTTCCTCTCCCTTTCTTGTTTTTCGATTTCCTCCTTTTCTTTCCTTAACCTTTCCTGTTCCTCTTGCTCTTTTCGGATTCTCTCCTCCTCCTGTTTCAATCGTTCCTCTTCCTCCCGTCGTACCCTTTCTTCTTCCTCTTTTCGGCGACGTTCGGCTTCCTCCTTTTTCTTCTTTATGGCCGAAAGTTTCATCTGATATTCTTCAGCCAAACGACGCTCCTCCTCGTCGGCTTGCATTGCTTCCTCCTCAAAAAGGTTCGTACTGGAGTCGACACCTTTCGAGGAGGAGACGGCCTTCAGGCTGGGTTGCTTTGACGAGGCAGAATCGGTAGTGTTGGTGGCAAGCAGTGGTTCGCCGGAAAGTGGTGGGGGCTCGTTAAGATCGCCGGTGACAACCTCCGGTGGTGGATCTTCGGCAGTCCGACGACGGATTTGTGGGCGTTGGGGTCCCTCCGGAAAGGTTATCGGTCGTTTGCTTCGTGCCATTAGGGTTTGGGAAGTTCTTGGGTGAAAGACAACCGAGAGAGAGAGTTATGAGAGTAAAGACTTGGCTAAAAGATTTTGGAAGGAAAATCGGTGGTTTTGTGTGCAATTGGATAAAGAGGAAATCCAAGGGTTTTATTTGGTGTAATTTGAATTAAGGAGAGAGAGATGGAACGGTTATTGAGGGAAAAAGGAAGAAATGATGGTTAAGCCTTGAAAATTGATGGCTTGGCAGTCATTGGGCCCCACCCGAGTCACTTCATTCGTCAGGCAAAGGAGTGGGGAACGGAGTGACGAGTGGCTTCCCCACTGCGCCTTTTTCTTGGTTTTCCTGCTAAAAGGGCTGCCACGCGTCCTACACATATCAAAACTAACAACCATGCAGAATTAAAAAGCACTAAAATAACTAAAAATTATCAAAAAGTTAAAATAAAATTATTTACAAAAGATCTCGGACTTTCTTAACCAGAGTGAGATGAGGAGTGGACAGGGATGTGGGCACTCTCATGCAGAAAGTGTTTCACCCTTTGCCCATTAACCTTAAAAGTTTGTCCCGATTGCGGGGATCGCAATTCCACTGTTCCGAATGGGCTCACACTCACAATGGTGTATGGTCCAGTCCATCTTGACTTGAGCTTACCCGGAAAAAGTTTTAGACGAGAGTTGAACAATAATACCTGCTGTCCTTCAAAAAATTCCCGATGATTGATCCTTCGGTCATGCCACATCTTGGTCTTTTCCTTGTATAACTTTGCATTTTCATATGCGTGATAGCGCATTTCCTCAAGTTCATGCAATTGCAAGGTTCTTTTAATTCCCGCGGCATCTTCACTCATGTTGAGTTCTTTTAAAGCCCAAAAGGCTTTATGTTCCAATTCGATTGGTAAATGGCAAGCTTTTCCAAATACCAACTTAAATGGAGACATTCCCAAAGGGGTCTTATACGCCGTGCGATACGCCCAAAGAGCGTCATCAAGCTTGATGGACCAATCCTTTCGATGGGGTTTCACCACCTTTTCCAAAATTCCCTTGATTTCTCGGTTTGAAAGCTCCGCCAAACCATTAGTTTGGGGGTGGTAGGCGGTTGCTACCCTATGATGAATATCATATTTAGCAAGGACCGCGCTCATGACTTTGTTAACAAAATGGGATCCTTCATCACTAATTATTGCTCGTGGTGTTCCAAAACGAGTGAAAATATTTTTTTGCAAAAACTTCACCACAGTGTTAGCGTCATTAGTGTGACAAGCAGCAGCTTCTACCCATTTTGAAACATAATCTACCGCCACTAAGATGTAAAAATTGTTGTTGGAATTTGGAAAGGGTCCCATAAAATCTATTCCCCACACATCAAAAATTTCCACCTCAAGGATACTGTTGAGGGGCATTTCGTTTCGTTTCGATATATTCCCAGTACGCTGACACTGCTCACAGTGACGAACAAACTCGTGAGAGTCTTTGAACACAGTGGGCCAAAAGAACCCACTCTGCAAAATTTTCGCAGCAGTGCGTGTTCCTCCGAAATGACCTCCATAGTGGGATGTGTGACAGCCTTGGAGTAAATGTTGTTGATCACTCCCATGAACACATCGCCTCAACACTTGGTCCGTTCCTATCTTATATAAGAAAGGGTCGTCCCAAATGTATTGACGAGTATCATGCAAGAATTTTTTAAAAGGCTGTCCACTCATTCCATGGGGTCGTAATCCACTTGCTAAAAAGTTAGCAATGTCAGCATACCAAGGAATATCATGATGTTGGGCGACTAACAATTGCTCATCAGGAAAATTTTCTTTTACCGGAATGGGATCTACAGTGCCCACTGTGGGCTCAAGTCTGGAAAGATGATCAGCGATCTGGTTACTTGTTCCTTTTCTGTCGATGATCTCAAGGTCGAATTCCTGCAGCAACAGCACCCATCTGATCAACCTCGGTTTAGAGTCAGCCTTGTTGATCAAATATTTGATGGCTGCGTGATCGGTGTGTACTATGACCTTTGCTCCAATTAAGTAAGACCTGAAACGATCAAAAGCAAAAACTACTGCAAGTAATTCTTTTTCGGTTACAGTGTAGTTGATTTGAGCCTCGATCAAAGTCTTGCTTGCATAGTATATCGGATGAAAAATCTTATCTTTTCGTTGGCCTAGTACTGCACCTATAGCCCAATCGCTGGCGTCACACATGACTTCAAATGGGAGTGACCAGTCAGGAGTGGTCACTATGGGTGCAGTAACTAAGGCATTTTTGATTATTTCAAATGCGTCTCTACATTCTTTGGTAAAAACAAACTCTCTTTCATGTTGCAGCAGGTTACATAGGGGTTTAGTTATTTTGGAAAAATCTTTTACGAACCTCCTATAGAAACCTGCGTGACCTAAAAAACTGCGAATGCCTTTTACCGTTGTGGGCTCGGGAAGTTGGGAGATTACTTCTAGTTTTGCCTTATCAACTTCCAAAACCTTTTTCGACACAAGATGACCCAAAACAATGCCCTCTTCGACCATGAAATGACATTTTTCCCAATTTAGAATAAGGTCGTGGGTTTCACATCTCACCAAACTTTTTTCTAGATTCCTCAAACAGTTATCAAATGATGTGCCGATCACAGAAAAATCGTCCATAAAAACTTCTATGGTATCCTCTATCATATCAGTAAAAATGGCCATCATGCAGCGTTGAAAAGTAGCGGGAGCATTACATAAACCAAAAGGCATTCTCCGGAATGCAAAAGTACCATATGGACAAGTAAAGGTGGTCTTTTCTTGGTCCTCGGGTGCGATGTGGATTTGGTTATATCCGGAGTATCCATCTAGAAAACAATAAAATTCCTTTCCTGCTAATCTATCAAGCATTTGATCAATAAAAGGTAACGGGAAATGGTCTTTCTTTGTTGCTAGATTCAGTTGCCTATAGTCCATGCATATTCTCCATCCCGTAACAGTCCTAGTTGAAATGAGTTCGTTCTTTTCATTTGTGACCACTGTTGTTCCTCCCTTTTTAGGGGCACATTGAACGGGGCTCACCCAACTACTACTGGCAATGGGATAGATAATACCAGCATCTAACCACTTCAAAATCTCTTTCTTAACTACTTCCTTCATGATGGGGTTCAACCTTCTTTGAGGTTGGACTTTTCCTGGGTGGTCACTTTCTAAGTTGATCTTATGTTGACATAAAGAGGGGCTAATTCTTCTAATGTCTGCTATGGTCCAACCAATTGCCTTCTTATGCTTCATCAACAATTCGATTAAAAGTTGTTCTTGATTTTCGCTAAGTTTGGACGAGATGATAACAGGAAGTTTGTTATTCTCGGCGAGATAAGCATATTTCAAATGAGGAGGCAATGGTTTAAGCTCTAACTCGGGAGGTTGTTCGATGGATGGTGGTTGGATCGTCCTATCCTTAAAGTCCAAAGGTTCAATAGATGCCACCATTTCGTTACACTCATCCTCAAAAGTATCTTCTGAGTCAGAGTGTTCACTCTCACTGCCCACTGTGGACAGTGAGTCGAAACAGTGGGATCCATAAATCGTACTCACAGCAAGGCAGTCCTCGGTGTCTATGTATTTAAGGGATTTGAAAACATTAAACTTTACCTCCTGGTCGTTGACTCTCATGGTGAGTTCTCCTTTGTGCACATCAATCAAAGTTCGTCCTGTCGCAAGGAAAGGATGTCCTAGAATGATTGGGATGTCCTTGTCGGCCTCATAGTCTAAAATCAGAAAGTCGGCAGGGAAGATGAATTTATCCACTTGGACCAAAACATCTTCAATCTTCCCTCTTGGGTAGGCAATGGATCGATCGGCTAATTGTAAGGTCACGGTGGTGGGTCTAGCCTCTCCAATACCTAATCTCTTAAAAATTGACAAAGGCATCAAATTTATACAGCGCCTAAATCACAAAGTGCTTGACCTACTTCTTGTCCTCCTATCGTGCATGGAATTGTGAAACTACCCGGGTCTTTCAACATAGGGGGAATCTTGCTTGTGAGGAGGGCACTACATTCTTCGGTCAACGCCACAGTTTCAAACTCACCCAACTTTCGTTTTTTGTTCAAAATATCTTTTAAAAACTTAACATAGGTTGGAATTTGCTCAAGAGCTTCTACCAAGGGTATGTTAATGTGAAGCTGTTTAAAAATGTCTAAAAACTTTTTAAATTGAACATCAACATTTTTAGGCTTCATTCTTTCAGGAAAAGGTACACTTTTTGGGTCGATGTGAGTCTGAAGCGGAGTTAACTTTGGAATGGTAGGTTTAGGCAATGGACCAAAAGTGGGGAGTTCAGGGACTTCCGTCCCCACTGTGGGGATCACAGTGACTTGAGGAGTGCCCACTGTGGGATGAGGTACAGTGGTGATTTGAGGCGATTCTTCAGAATCGAAAACGATATCTTTCAGATCCTTTCCACTCCTAAGTGTTATGGCTTTGATTTGTTCTGGTCCCTTTCCTATTACCCTAGCATTTTCGGTATCACTAGGTAATGTCCCCGGTGGTCTATTCTTGACTTCGACGGCTAGTTGTCCTACTTGAGTTTCTAAGTTCCTAATGGTCGCTTGAGTTTGGTTCATGAATCCTTTGAGCATTGATTCGAGTGATGGTTGAGCCTCATCATTATGAGATGGTCGTGGTTGGAATTGTTGGGAGGATTGACCTTGGTGAAAGTTTTGTGGGGAGTGCCCACTGTGATGATGCTGAAATCCAGGGGGGTTATGTGGTCTTTGAGCATGACTCTCCCCGTGGGGTTGGAGTCCTTGGTTTCCAGACCACGAGAAATTTGGATGATTCCTCCAACCTGGATTATAGGTCTGTGAGTATGGGTTGTTTCGTGGGTTGGTTCCTATGACATTAATAGCCTCTGGATTTGCTGGACAAAAATCAAAAACATGCTCGTCCCCACAGTAAGAGCAGTTCTCAGTGAGATGTGCAGTACCCACTGTGGGATTAAGTTGTCCTCGCTTTTGGTTCAACACTATTTTTGTTAAGGCCACTAACTGTGCATTCATGGTTTTAAGTGCCTCATTATCAATGTTGGTGGTCTTTGGTGCAGGCGTTCTCGGGTTGGACCAGTCGGTGTTGTTATTGGACACTTTCTCTAAAATCTGATATCCTTCATTATAGGTTTTACTTGTGAAAGTTCCTCCTGCTGTTGCATCTAAGATGATTTTGGCTGCGTTGGACAGACCATTGTAAAAGGTCTCCAACTGAATGCAATGTGGGATGCCATGGTGTGGGCACTTTCGGAGTAAATCTTTAAACCGCTCCCATGCATCCGAAACAGCCTCATCTTCATCTTGTCTAAACAAAACAATATCATTTCTCAGCCTCATGTTTTTGGTTGGAGGAAAATACTTTTGTAAAAATTTATCCGCAAGCTCTTGCCACATGGTTATTGAATGAGGTGCATGCACATTTAGCCATGACTTAGCCTTGTCCCTTAAAGTAAAAGGAAAAAGTCTTAGCCTTAAAGCTTCCTCACTCACACCTTGTAGCTGAAAAGAATCGGTCATTTCCAAAAATGATTTTAAGTGCGAATGCGGATCCTCAGATGGTGATCCTCCAAACTGACCCATGGCTTGGATCATTTGAAACATCACCGGTTTGAGTTCAAAGTGTGGTGTTTGAAGGTTGGGTCTTAGAATCCCGGAGCTTAAATCAATAACTCCAGTAGTTGCATAGTCCCTTATCCCTTGACCGCCCACTCCTGCCATATTTGCGGTGGGGTTCACAGGGAGTTGTTGATTTTTCTTCTTGTTTTTACGTCTTTTTCGAAAAGTCCTTTCTATTTCAAGATCGATTGGTTCCAAAGGTCCGTGTTGTTGCCTTGGCATACAACACGAACGGTGCTAGAAAAACGAGTTACTCGGGCTCGAACAAAAACTAATGTCTTGAGATTTAAAAATCACGCCAGTCCCCGGCAACGGCGCCAAAAACTTGACACGTGTGAATGGTACATGCGAAATAAACCACAACGGGTTGTAATCTGTCCACAGTGGGCAGCGCAAGTGTACACTGTCCACTATGATCGTCACGGCAAGTAATAATCGGTAAAATACCGGAATCGTATCCACAGAGACTGGGCTATCAAGACAATACGGCTTTTATGAGTTCCTTTCACGAGTTTCAATTAGAGAGGAAACAATATTTTGAGTTGGTTTGCGAAAAGCTAATTTGAAATTACAATGATTTAAAAAAAGAGGGATGCAAGTCGGATTTTCCCTAGATTTTATGCTAAATACTTGATCCTAAGATGATCCTTGTAATTGAGACCGATCTTTGGAAAAGCTCGGTTACAAAATACTCACAATCTTAGACTAAAAACCCATTTTATTGGTAATTATCATTTTGTCAATGAGTCTTCTCAAATGGACTCTTTCGAGCCTCGATGGAATGTGTAGAGACAAATACTCTAAGTGTTTTTAATACACCAACTAGCTTGCCAACTACTCCAGTGGGGAGAGAAGAGCTCACTGTGCTGACCTCACTTTCGTAAGTGTCGTAAGAATTCTTTCGAACTCCCTAGCATCATCCAAGCTCGTGTCACTGCGTTCTACTTATTTCTAAGTTAAGAACTGGACTTTAAATCCTTG
Organism: Saussurea involucrata; assembly: GCA_033807775.1. Taxonomy (NCBI): domain Eukaryota; kingdom Viridiplantae; phylum Streptophyta; class Magnoliopsida; order Asterales; family Asteraceae; genus Saussurea; species Saussurea involucrata. The sequence goes on from CM066322.1 coordinate 77,217,924, forward strand.
CAAGTGATCAGCTTGTTCGCATCCTTGGGCAAAATCGAGAATGAATGACCAAAACGATAACTACTTCAAAAATAAAGATTACTCAAGCATTTTTTCTAAAATCCAGGTACTTCTCGTTCCTACACCCCGAAGGGTGTTTAGCCTACCATTACTGAAAATATAAGAACGAAAGATGAAAAAGTTTTCATAAGATAACTAGGCGTGGATTGAAATTATCCTCACAGTGGGGAACGTAAGTTGCCCACTGCTCGAAACTACAACTGAAAGCAATACGTGAATTTAAATCTAAATTACTGCAGAAAAAGAAAATTTAACTATCACAAAGCTAGACTACGAAATTAAGAGTGTTACACTAAGAAAATGGTAATGACAAGCTCTAAGATGCTAGATCCAAGAGATGAAGATGATCCTTTCAATGAATGCCCAAGGTCTTCTTTTATAGCTGAAATTTGGCAACTTGGGTATTGACTTCTTCTTTGCAAATCTGGAGGTTAAGGGAACATAAAATCCTATGCTTAGCTCCTTAACCCTTGACCTCCATCTTTACCCAATAGTTCTTCCAAAAAGTTGGTCTCTAGGCATGTAGGTTTGATTTGTTTATTCTTTTTGTCATGCTTTTCCTTTACATGCCTAGATTAAAATATTCCCATTCTTTTAACCTGCCCCTGAAGCTTCCATGCTTTTGCAACCATGCTTTTCATCAAAATCCTTCTTTTTGTCTTTATCCAGTATCGGCAGTGGGCAGTTTGGAGTGGGCACTGTTCATCTCACTGCGAATAAAATGTGAAAACCACCCAAAATCCACCAAATAATTTGTTTGACACTAAAACTCACCTCGTTTGCCCTTTTTATAAAAATATGCCAAGAATGGGGGTTTTAAGAAGTGAAATGGCTAAAATTGACAAAATAAAATGTAAAATAAAAGGAAATAATAACTCTAAAAATAGAGTTATCAGTGTGCGAAAAAGAAGTTCCACACACCACCCATTTTGTTGCGAGTGAGAGTACCTGGGCCTTTTGAAGACTTGGATGCTTTGTCGTCAGATTGATGGATATAGCCAAGAGTGTTGACAACAGCTTCATGGAAGTTGTTTACGTGCATGTCTTCATAAATGGAGAAGGCTTCGATTTTGAGGGCACGACGAACATCATCAACGCCAAAAGTGACGTCGTGATCACCCTCCTCGTCAGAAAAGATAGAAGCATGAATGGATTCATTTGAAATATCATACACACAGGAAAGCCAAAATTTTCCAATGAGCATTTTGCTCATCTTCGGGTTGCAAGAGAAAGCATGGAGAAGAGGTGAGCGGGTTAAGAACTTGATGATCGTGTTGAACTCGGGATGTGCGGGATCGGATTCGAACCTTGCGACGTGATTGCAAGGGTTGAATATGAGGTCTTCAAAACTGGTAGGAATGCTTTTCATTACCTTGGTGGGTGCCATGGATGCTGGTGAAGAAAGGTTGAGAACGGATAAAAGGAGGTTAGTTGCAGGTTTCGAGAGAAGATAAATAAGGAAGAATGGAGAATGAGAAGATGAGGGGTTGAATATATATAGGTGAAATGGAGAGGGTTTATGGATTCAAAATATAGAGGGAACGGTTATGTGGGTGTGAGAGGAAGGTTTAATTAAAATAAACTAATTTGAAAAGGTAATGATAAGGGTTTGGGGATGTGTGGTCAAAACGGCTTGGAATGGGAAGGGTCAGCCATCACACTGACACTTAGGGTTTCTTTTAGGCTCATGGGTGCATAGGGAAGCGTACGAGATAAGCTTAAACCATTCGGTGTAGATTTCGGTGGAACACAACTCACCAACGAGAGATAACCAAGAGATGTCGGTGGTGGAAATCTTACCGGTGAGAGAAAATTGCAACGGAGATCGGTGTATATAGTGACATCGGTGGAGAAGATCAAAGTGAATCTCGGTGAAAGGCAAGGCCACCGAAGATGGTAGACCAAGAAGGTTGGTAGGAAAAACATACCGAAGGTAGATGGAGTGTCGGTGGAGGATTTATACCACTAAGAGATGTCGGTGTAGGGTTTGATCACCGACATTGGCACTATCGGCCACTGATACATTGAGAGATCGGTGAGCTAGATTATTTATATCACAATTTTTTTTATATTTTTTTTAATTGTCTAAGTACAACATACCAAGTTCACTTATTAGAAAATTGAACCTGGTTTCATCCAAGGGTTTGGTGAACAAATCGGCAAGCTGAAGGTCGGTGGGAATGAAATGCAGCTCAATGTCACCTTTTGAGATGTGGTCCCTGATGAAATGATATCTGATGTCTATGTGCTTTGATCTGGAATGTAGAACATGATTATTTGCAATGGCTATTGCACTTGAATTATCACACAGAATTGGGACTTTGGAATAGACTTGAGCATAGTCCCGCAGTTGATTTTTCATCCACGGTATTTGAGCACAGCAGCTTCCAGCAGCAACATATTCAGCTTCAGCAGTTGAAGTTGACACTGAGTTTTGTTTCTTGCTGGACCAGCTGACTAATTTTCCACCAAGAAGTTGGCAGCTACCTGTGGTACTTTTCCTGTCGATTTTGGAACCAGCATAATATGAATCTGAATACCCGATTAGTTCAAACCCCGAGTCTTTGGGATACCAAAGACCCAGGTGCAAGGAACCTTTCAGATACCTGAAAATCCGTTTTACAACAGCCAAATGAGATTCTTTTGGATTGCCCTGATAACGGGCACATAGACAGGTAGCAAACATAATATCCGGTCTGCTAGCAGTTAAATAAAGAAGAGAACCAATCATCCCTCGATAATTGGTAACATCCACAGATTCACCATTTAGATCAGCATGGAGTTTCAAAGATGGTGCCATGGGAGTTTTCATAGGAAAGCTATCTAAAAAGTTGAATTTCTTCAGAAGGTCACGAATATATTTACTTTGATTTATAAAAATCCCTTCTAAAGATTGTTTGACCTGAAGGCCTAAAAAGAATGTAAGCTCTCCCATCATACTCATCTCATATTCACTCATCATGAGAGAAGCAAACTTATCACATAGTGATTCATCAGTGGCACCAAAAATGATGTCATCTACATAGATTTGGACAAGAATGATATTACCTGAGGTTTTCTTTATAAAGAGAGTGTTGTCAATTTTACCTCTGGTGTATCCATTCTTTAGAAGAAAGACAGCAAGAGTGTCATACCAAGCACGTGGAGTTTGCTTGAGACCATAGAGAGCCTTGTCAAGTTTGTACACATAGTCTGGATGAGCTGGGTCTTCAAAGCCAGCAGGTTGTTTCACATAGACTTCCTATGCAAGTTCCCTATTGAGGAAAGCACTTTTGACATCCATCTGAAAGACCCTGAAATTTCGGTAGGCAGCATGAGCCAGAAAAATTCTTATGGCTTCAAGTCTTGCAACAGGGGCAAAAGTTTCATCATAGTCAATGCCTTCTTACTGTCGGTAACCTTGAGCAACCATTCTGGCCTTATTTCTGATAACTGTACCTTCTTCATCCATTTTATTTCTGAAGATCCATTTGGTTCCAATGATTGTATTCTTTCGGGGTCTGGGAACCAATCTCCAAACTTTGTTTCTCTCAAATTGAGAAAGCTCTTCTTGCATGGCAGTGATCCAACAGGGATCTGCTAGAGCTTCATCAATCTTCTTGGGTTCAATAAGAGAGAGAAAATTCACATAGAGACAAATATTTCCAACTCCTCTGCGTGTTTGGACACCTGCTTGTTGATCACCAATGATTTGATCTATGGGGTGATCTTTGGTCCATTTTGTGGCAGAAGGTAAAGGTGGTGGAATATTTTGTGTGGGGAATGTCGATGGAGTGGGATCAGAGGAATTGTGAAAGACAGAATTTTCGGTGGAAGGGATAGGGTGGGTGGAAGGCATGGGATCGGTGGAAAGGTGTATATCGGTGGAAGGATTCATGTCGGTGGGAGAATGTGTGTCGGTGGAAGGATGCACTAAGGAAGGTGACCCAACTTGGTTATTTTAAGTAGATGGATTTGATGGATTTAAAGGAATGGGGGATGCATCGGTGGAGTTGACTATGGGAGCATCACCTATACATGAGGAAATCCATATGTGTAATTCATCATCATCATTTGAAAGAGATGATGATCTTAGATCATCAAATTTGACATGAATGGACTCATCAATGCATTTTCTCCTGAGATTGTACACACGATATGCTTTGGAGGATAGAGAGTATCCAACAAAGATTCCTTCATTAGCTTTGGGATCAAACTTCCCAAGATTGTCACGATCATTTAGAATAAAACACACACAGCCAAAGACATGAAGAAAGCATATATTTGGTTTTCTGCCATGAAAAACTTCATAAGGGGTCTTATCATGTCTCTTGGATATCACCGACCTATTTTGAGTAAAGCAAGCAGTATTAACAGCTTCAACCCAAAAATAGGTGGGAATATTTGATTCACTTAGCATTGATCTAGCAGCCTCACATAGAGTTCTGTTCTTTCTTTCCACGACTCCATTTTGCTGAGGAGTTCTAACGGCAGAGAAATTTTGAGAAATTCCTTTCTCATTGAAGAAATCTTCAAGAGCACTATTTCTGAATTCAGTGCCATTGTCACTTCTCACCGATCGTACAAGTTGCCCATTTAGAACTTCATTTTTCTTGACAAAGTTGATGATATCTTCAGTTGCATCACTTTTATACCTGAGAAAAGACACCCAAGTATATCTAGTAAATTCATCAACAATAACAAGAATATACCTTTTGCCTCCAAGACTAGGAGTGCTGACTGGTCCACATAGATCCATGTGCAGCATTTGAAGAGGAAGAGTGATGGAGGAGCATTGCTTGGTTTTGAAGGAAGTTTTGGTGAGCTTCCCTTTTTCACATGCATCACATAGTTTTTCTTTGACAAAGTTCAACTTTGGCATGCCAGACACTAGCTCCTTGTTTGAGATTTTGTGGAGAGTCTTGAAGTTAAGATGAGAGAGACGTTTATGCCACAACCAGTTCCTTTTAGCTGAGTCATCTGACACAAAGCAAACAGTGGATGAATTGTTACTTAGTCCCATATCAATGATATATACATTTTCCATCCTTTTTCCAGATAACACCACGTTGAAGTTTTTGTCCACGACAGTACAGATACAAAGTTCAAAGATAACTTTATATCCTAGATCACACAGTTGGCTAATGCTGAGAAGATTATGCATGAGGCCTTCCACATATGCCACTTTATTGAAGGTGACAGATCCATTAGTGAGAGTTCCATATCCTTTGGTGTAACCTTTAGAGTTGTCACCAAAAGTTACAGATGGACCTTTTCCAGGCACATAGTTGATGAGAAGAGATTTATTTTCTGTCATGTGGCGTGAGCACCCACTATCCAGATACCATATTTAATGGTGCTCAAAGACCTGAGAGTATGATGTCGAGCACCCAGTTGACACCAAAGCCATTGGAGAGATAGCTTTTTCAGAATCTTCCATATCTTCTGAGATGGCCATAAAACACTTGTTGGGAGAGTTGTTGTCACTGTCAGAGGTCTCTTCTTCCCAATCATGTATTTCGGCCATGAGGCCCTTTCCTTTTCTAAGGAGACCCTCATTTCTTTCCTTTTCTTTCTTGTATTTGGCTTTGTACTTCTCAGCCCTTTCTTGATGATCTTTGGTCGAGGATTGAGTATCTTTCTTTGCAAGGTTTGATTTGAAAGTGTTATTTTTGGGTTTTTCATACTTGGAGGAAAACTTGTCAGAAGATGAATTTCTAGAGTTCATCACACGCTTACTTCTGCACTCAGCTGCGAAGTGTCATTTCTTTCCACAATTAAAACATTCCTCATTTGTTTTATCAGTTGATGAAGCTTTTGTAGAAGAGAAGGGTTTTCTGAAAGATTTGGATTTGTTCGAAAAACGAGATTTGATTTTGAAACCAGCCAACATGGCAATTTCATCAGACAACTGCTTAACCGAGATTTCTTCACCTTCATCATCGGTATCACTTAGATATGCCTCTGATTGGTGAGAAGAGTTGCTTTGGGTTTCATTGTCAGAATCTGATGAAGGATAGGTGATGCGCGGGACACTTTGAGATTTCATGGAACTTTCACTGACAAGGGCAATAGAAGTGCCCTTTATCTCTTTGATGAAAGATTTCCTTTGTAACTTGGTATGTTCAAAGTTGAAGAGAGTTCCATATAAAACAGTAAAAGACATGTACTCAAGGTCCTTAGATGTTTTGATACAAGTGCACATGTTTTCCCAAAAATCAGGGAGACAATCCATGAACTTTTTTAAAACTTCCTCATTATCATAGACTCTGCCTAGTAACTTCAGATCATTCAGAAGAGAGTTAAAACGATTATAGTAGCTAGGAAGAGATTCACCCTTTTCATGAGTGAAGAGTTCATACTTTCTTATGAGAGAGATCTTTTTGCATTTCTTCACTTCCTCTGTACCTTCGTACAGAACACATAGTGTGGTCCACATCTCTTTAGCAGTTTCAAAGTTAACTAGAGAGTGATAGACTTCATCAGGAAGTGAGAGAGCAATGATTGCTCTAAGCTTTGAATCAAGAGTAACTAGACGTTTTTCCTCATCAGTATATTTCTTTGGATTTTTGAGAATATAACGTCCAGTACCTTTGGCTTTCTCTTTGTCGGAAGGCTCAGAATCATCGGAGTCACTAGAGTCCTCCTTATCAGCGGTTTCCTTACCAGGCCTCTGCGTTTCATAGCGAGCCCAGACTCTAGGGATAATAGGTCCCTCTTTGAGAATGGTTAGATATCTAGTATCCACTCCTTCCATAAATAGCATCATACGGCTTTTCCAAAGAGAAAAGTTGTTAGGGTTAAACTTAGGAGGTTTGGTAATGGAACCATTTTCAGAAAAGTTGTTTTGAAAAGCATTTTCAACAGTTGAAGATGAAGAGGCAGCCATCGCAGATCAAGTTTATGAGATAAACTTTCTGCTCTGATACCACTTGTTAGTCCCAGATGGCTATAACAAGTATTGTAGAAGGGGGGGTTGAATACAATACTCAAAATTTTCACAATTTTAATTCTATTATTGAAAACCTTCAACAAGAATTACACATAGAAACTAAAGACTGTTGCGGAAAAGAACAGATAAACTATTCTAACAATCTTTCACAAAGTATACTAAACAAAACAACTAAGAACACTTAGAACAAAGCTATAAAGTTTTAAGCAATATGGAGATTTCTTACACTGAGAGAGATTTCCAGAAAGCGTAGTTTGCATGGGAGCCTTCTACTTCCTTTTATAGTGAGATGAGCATTAAATGCTTGGTACACATGTCTTCAGGGGACTTGCTTCGTACCAGTGGACTTCTGAAAAGTTGATATGTCATAATCACCTTTTTCTTGGTACAAGGAATAGAACCCATGCTGAAAGGGACCTTATCTAAAAATAGATAAGATGACAAAAAGTCACTTTTACCTGGCAATATATATTGTCCCAAAATAAATGATCTTCTTGATGTGTATTCCAAGGCAATTACACCGATGGAGTTCCACCGATATAATTGACTTGGACATTGAAATCATCTGCAAGAAAACCATTGAAACAAATATCCCACCGATTTGAGCCTTAGGATCGGTGGGATGCTTCCACCGACGAGAGGATGTTCGGTGGGGAGGTTGTCCACCGATGTGTGGACACACAATCGGTGGACAATGACTTGTATGTATGTTGAGAAGATACTTCTTATTTCCACAATGAGAATGTCTTCAAGCTTGGTTTCGGTTGATCTTCGACTTCACCGAACAGTTGATATATTGTACAAGTCATTACAAAAGAACCATGCTAAGATATTCTAAGTAAAATATAGGGAGAAGTGTCGGTGAGTCAATTTCAAATCTTGGTGACCCAAAAACACTGTTGAAAGACAAATAACTCAAATTATAAACAATGTATTAAAGCTAAGTTAGTCCCAAGTGAAATCAAGTGAACCTTCACAATAGGTTTGTTAGTGAAGGTTTGTTCATTTAATATGAGGGTAGGAACTATTTAACATAAAGCAACTTGGAAAAGTTCAATGGTTTTTTTCCGTTTCTTCTACTTGCGTTAAAGATGAAGTAAATAATTAATTAAAGAAATTTAAACAACCACTTAACCTGCACAGTAAGATTCATACAATTGTTACCTTGAGTGTTCATCTCATCTTTACGTTCAGAAACAAAAGAAAAGGTTTGAGATCTTTGCCACTGTCTTGGTACATGGAAACAAGTTTTTTTTTGTTAAACCACATACTTTTCTAGTTTAATGAGCATGTTGAAATACAAACAAAATAACACATAATAAAAATGACTATTTGTGTCATGTGTGTTCACTAACATCTGAACTCCATTACAACAAGGCAACAACATGTTTTCCAACAATCTGAAACAAAATCTGGAAACATACACAAATATAATCATACAAATGGAAATATAGCATTGAGTTTAGGTGAATAGTCGAGTGGTGGTAGAAATAAGACTCCTAGTGCAAACAACAACTTGCATTTGGTGGTCTATGCAAAAGTTCTATTTTGTGTGTGAATATATCCATTGCAGATGTCTTGCACAAGAGTCAATGCATGAAAAACATACTACTAGTAACACCTTTCTTTCCTCAACGTGAGATACCTTTGGTCACCAACGAGACTTTAGTACCGACATAAGTTTCTGACCAAATATATATTTTATAAAAATGTTAAGCATCATTGAATCCATAGAGTTAAAACTTATTTTTGATATACATATAAATAGGTAAGATTCCGATCATTGAATCTAACAAGTAAACTAAACTAGAACAATAGTAATGATCCATAAATGTAATGAAGTACTTAAAACCCAAAAACAACTTAATGGGGGAAGGTACCAAAACGTCATGGTAACTAATTGAAATAAATAACTATCGTGATTTGACTCTATGTGTTTAGTTTACTAGTTAAACTAAACATGAACAACTCCAACAAGGTGAGGTTCCTGTCAATATATTTACTACCTCTTAAACGTGTTTTGGTGCCATCGATTTTCACTTAACACGCCAATACGTAGATAGGTCAAAGATAATATTTCTTAAAATAAAACCAAGTTTTCCTTGGCCTTGGTCCTTTGCTTAACAAAAGCATAATTATCCCAAAGCTTAACTCAGCTTTCATCTTTCAACCATACCTACAAAAGTAGTACATAATTTATAGTGCAATGTTCAACAATATGGTCAATATCAAGTGGATTCAACAAATTCAAAACACGTATTATCCCAAAAAAACTAAACAAAGCCAGAGGAACCTCTTACAGTAAAGTGGGAAATTCAATAAAGCAAGTCGACTATTTAATTAGAGTCTATCAAAATGAGCTGAGACTCTTAAGTTTATAGAGTTGTGAAGTTGAAAATTCAATAAAGTTGGAGAGGGTTTAAGAGGGAATTTGAAGAATGTTTTTTTTTTAAATAGAGTGGGCATTTGTTTCTATAAACTATGATGGAATTGGTGATGAAGTGAAGTGAAGTGATAAATTATATCATATACTGATAAACTAACATTGATTTATACCAAGGACAACAACACCGTCTCCAAATTAATTATGATGAATACATTAAAATCAGTTTACACCAAAAGAACTTTTCAAATCCTAGAATCCAAAACATTTCTAAAATTATTGCTATTACATAAATTGAAATTATATCACAAAAGATGAATGCTGAAAAGTAATTGATTTAGGAGAAAGATTGTAGCAGTAATGATCGAAGTTTACCTTAAAATGAATGACTACAGAATCAAGAATCACAGTTCGCGTGAGTTTAACGAGGTTTGCGATGAGTGAAGAGATGAAATCAAGAAACAGCTTCAATCAATGAAAAATCTCTGAGTAAAAACCTTAATGATCCTGAAAAGAGGTCGACGATCGAATGCATAATTAGATCTACCAAAAACCCTAATTGATGAGAGGATTTTGAAATCATTTCATAAAGCCCGTTTGAGCTTTCATAAAAGCCATGTGACTTCAAAATATTTACACATATGCCACCGTGCAACTTGAGACCCTTGATGACTCTAATGATCTAATCTAAAGGCTACAAATGGGTCTTATCGGTCTCACCAAATTCACTTGGTCTCACATGATCCCAAGTGTGTGTGTGTATATATATATATATATATACATATATATATACATATATATATATATATATATATATATATATAAGCAATACGAGAAAGTCAAACATAAAACAAATGACATAATAGCTATAAGTCAACACTTACCTCAAATTTTGTTGCATGATGAAAGGCAACCTTCAGGCCTTGCAGTTCCATTAAGAGGGATATCCAGTACTTCATAATACAAAATGTCTAAAGTCTGTGCACCACAAAAGCGTAACAATAAGTAAATATGGGTGTGTGCCACTCTCCAACGTGGAAGTGACCAAGTTCGTCATTGTAACAAAAGTAATCCTAATTTGAAGATGATGTGCTTGTTTGTATAGGAGGTCTGAGAAAAATCTGATACGCACTTTGCAAATAATCAAATAAATTATAAACCTAATATTAGAGGGAGAGAGACACAGAGTCGATACCTAGTCCAGTGGTCCCTAGACGGAGGGAGATACTTTGAGTTTGAAGTTTCAATCGAAGTCGCAAAGGAGATTCAGATACTCAGATACGGAGTCACAAAGTCGAGACCTCACTCCTCAAACTTGTGCGATTTTTGAATGACGAGAGTCAGAGAGCGAGAGACTGGTATGAGAGGGCGGAGGTGAGAGCAAGAAGGTACTCGATTCGGTCGATTGTTAGGATTGTTTCATCGAGATTCAATCCAAATCACGATGTCATTTTCTTGTTCTTAAATGGGCCTCTTTAATCTTTTTAGGTTTATGCTCTACTCCGGGTAAAGATCCCACCCGATTTTGATTCGTGAACAAGCATTGGATTTGGACAGTAACGGTAAAAACATTTGGAAGTCCAAAATGAACCTATCCCTTGCCATATGGGCTTAAAATTTTGATGCCCATGGACTGGTTGATGCCCTGACCACCGACCCCTAGCCAGGGCCGACCCTAATTACAATATTTTAACATACAATTTTAATAGAGTGAATTGTGGATTTGGTCCTGTGGTTTTGCGTTTTCTTTGACTATAGTCCTCATTCTATATTTATTATGGATATAACACATGTGGTATGCAATATATTGTGGCTAGGGTCCCTCAACCTTAACACCGTTCAGTTTGAAAGTTTAAAGGCATCATATGTCTTGTACATGATGGGTATAATTGTCAATTTATTTTTCTTTTTCAATTAAGCTATACATTTTTGGGATGTAATGTTGGTTTCAAATCATTGTTATTTTTAATGCAAGTAGCTTTTTTTACACTTTGTGGAAAAACTAAAACCGATTTTATTTCAAAGCAAACTTACAATAATTACAAACTTTTATTCTCCAAATATTACCAAAAAAAAACTCTAGTTATGAGAACTTATAGATAGAAAAAGAGAAAATTCTTAAAAGAAATTTAGAGAGAGATATAAGTAGGGGGTGATCATAGTTATACCGTAAGCATGTTATTTTTTCTCAATACAATGCACCAATCAACCGATGGATTATTTATTTTTATTTAAATAATAAATTTAAAAAAATTAAATAATTTGTCGATAATTCGTCGTTAATTAACGAAAAAAATTTTAACTTTTAATTTTTAATTAGCAACGGATTTTTGAAGGATATTTTTTTTTAAATTGAATCCGGTAATATGTTGGTGATATTTTTTAAATTTAAATCAAAAGGCGTGCAATTACGATCAGCCTCTTTTTGGTTCCCATGTATTAATTTATTTTTGTTATGAAAGAGTAAAAATATCATAATTAATTAATTTTAGGATCAAATTTCAGTCTGTCGGTTTAATTTAGCAAATTTTCATAAACCTGATGAATTTTATAATTGATTAAATATTATATATGTGTTATTTTATTATTAAAGCATTATAGGTATTTTCTATATTATTTTTAATATATAGTTTTTGTGAAACAAAGTGTAATTAAAAAAAAATCTCTTTTTGTGTGAGATATTTTCTTAGAACTTTTTGTCTTATGATGGTTGGTGAATGAAATAAAAGGACCAAAAGAAGTTGGTTGTCGGTGGATGATCCAATTGATATCGGAGTTCTTGAAATGAGGGAAGAAGTCGGCGGCGGCGTTCGTCCTTAAACCCACAATATAGAACTTTCCGTAACCGAGCATGTCTCTAAGTTCAAGGAAATTATTTGTGACTTAGGTAGCGTTTGGTACGCAGACTGAATGGAACGGGACAGGACGGGACGGGACTGGACAGGACAGGACTGGAGGAGATGATTTTAAACTAGGTTTAGCTATCTGATGATGGAAAAAAGAAGTATTTTAGTAATCTTACGTTTTAGTCCCATGTTGTTCCACCTATTTTGGTGGAACAAAAAATCTTAAGTTTTGTCCCATGAAAACTTATTTTTGTCCCATGTTGTCCCATCTGATTTTTGTCTCATGGCATACCAAACATGGGACTATTTTTTTTGTCCCGTCCCGTCCCACCCAGTCTGCGTACCAAACGCACCCTTAGAGAACATGGATGTTAAGTATGATGAGGAGGATTTGGGCTTGTTCTTATTATGCTCTTTGCCTAACTCTTATGCTAATTTCAGGGAGACTATTCTCTATAGCCGTGATGTTCTTGTATTAGATAATTGTTGTAAAACGGAAAGGAGATAATGATAACTTAAACTCAAATTAAAAAGTTTAACCAAAGTCAAACAAGGGATAAGTTAGTGATCCCAATGAATCCCTAGCTTGAACACACAAGGGTGTTCTTAGTGTATAAGACAAAATTCCAAAACATATAAATATGATGATTCTAAATATGCATCCAACACAAAATAAAGAGATAGAGTTAGAAGACAACACAAAGATTTACGTGGAAACCCAAAACGGGAGAAAACCACGGGTGGAGGAGACCACCGAGAGAAATCCACTAGTGAAAGATGAAGATTACAAAGCTCTTGAAGGAGAAGAATCACAACTATGGTGAGTGTGTGTATTTGGAGATAGAAATGATAAAATGGGTGATATCGAGGGACGGGCCTAGAAAAATTTTCATACGGTGGCACCATATTTTTTCATACGGTTTTCAAAGTGTCTTTCGTCTTTTTATCAAGGTTCAATATCGTCCAATGTGTATTTAGCCAAATTCCGGCGTTTCGAGAGATTTTTAACGTTTTTTGCTTGATTTCGGGGGATTTTTAAGTTTTTTTATCGATTTCGAGAGATTTTTTCGGTATTTTTTGTTGATTTCAAGAGATTTTTTCGGTTTTTGTGGTTGAATGGGTATAAGATTTAGGCCTTTTTCAGTTTAGGTGCACCCCTTGTAGTTTCCAAATGAATGGAATTTTTTTCCCTTTGCCGAAGGACTAATACGATGGCACGTGCCCTTCATCAGGTCCGTCCCTGGTGATATCTAAACATGTTCTTCAGCTGGGTTTTATACCCAAAGTTCTAGCTATTTTAGGGAAGCACTCAAATGAAATCAATGGAGTGTGATCTTGAAGAAGCCATATTAGTGAAAGTTGTAGTTGGCAAAGATGAGTCTTCCAAGCATATGAATGATCAGATTTTCGTGGCCCAAGGAGAGATATCAAAAGGGACACAATCCCTTAAAATAGGAAAAACAAATCTGATGGAAAAAGTCACTTTTGGAAAGATGTGAATAGTATTCACGGCCGCGCTCCTTAACGATCGCGGCCGCGAGTAGACTTTCTGTTTCAAAATGCATGTTTGGCGCGACCGCGAGCAAATAGACGTGCGGCCGCGAGCAGACCTTATGTCTTCAAAATACATGATCGGCGCGGCCGCGAGCAAATAGACATGCGGCCGCGAGCAGACCAAAATTTGAGGCATTTTTAACAACAATTAATAAGGTATGTCGGTGGGTTTTTCATTCAATATTCTCCGTATGTTTGACGTGAAGAAATGTAGAAGCCGTAGAAGAGTTATTAATGGGGTCAAGAGTGGAATCCAACGGTCAATGGCTCATGATCTAATATCACCTTACCCGCACGTACTCATGCCTTTTTAACTTTTTTGCCTTGTGGGGTCTTGTATTTATTTGCATGCATTCCCCAATATTACCATTTTAATTTTAATGGATCCTTTTTGTTACATGTATTTGAATCGAATTTAAAATATCGTTTTAATGTCATGTTAAATGTACTTGACACAAAGCTTTTAACCAAAGATGATGATTAACTTACTTCATCTTCCATTCGATGAGAGCATCAAATCTTACATCAAATTTTATGTAAAACTATTTAAAAGAAGATAAATTTGAATAAACTGTAATCTTATATTTTGATAAGAGATTTGGTGTTACCCTTTGAAAAAGATTTATTATCTGTAATAAACTTTATACTATTTTTTGTGGATTTGGTGTAAATTTTGACGCCTTTAATGATTAAAGAGTTCTATGACATTTAATATAGCACATTAAATCGTCGAAATCGGACCTAATGCTAGGCGGGCCAGGCAACAACGCATGACAACACAACTCCAACGGCTATCAACTCAGATTAGATATAAAACATAATAACTTGTGTACAAAATCAAACTGTTAATTTTAAATAATTGTTGCTAAATTTTATAAAAAATATTATTTATATTTATACAAGTTAAAATATATGGTATTGTATATTTTTTAGAAAAGACAAACTAATCAAGACAAAGTATAATAAATAAAATACAACTTTTTAATATTTTTCATTTGATTATCCACCTTTTCCTTGTGACATATGAGTTGATGAGTTTTTCAACTTTTGTACATAATTTGACTAATTTATATACATAATAACTCTGATTACAAAATCTTTGGTGCTAAACGAAGAAGGTGTTTTGTCGACGGCCAACGATTGTAAGAGAAACAAGGGTTGGTGGTTCCTGGCGGTTGGTGGTTCCTTCGGAGTTAGGTGGTGGATATCGATGGTGTGGAAGTTGGTTATTACTTATGTTTTGCACGTTTTAGTACAACTTTATCATAAACTTTAACTTTTAATTTAAAAATTAAAGCTTTATTCAAGTTTATAAACTTATTCTTAGATTTTTATAAAGAAGTAAGTCCTATGATTTAAATATTAAAAGAAAATGTTATTAAATAGGAAAAAGCAAAATTAAAAAGTATTAGTTTAATACAAGAAAATAGACATGAGGAGAGTGATGTATCAATCGAATTTGAGGCCTTGTACCTTTCAGTATCTTACGTGGACCAACGACATAAGTATATAATAAAAACAAAATACTTCCATTTTTGAAACTCCAAAAGCCTTTATTTAATATCACTATTTTTTAATAAGACATAAGTATATAATAAAAACAAAATACTTCCATTTTTGTCCAAAAACGAACATATAATTTTTATGACTTCTTATAATATTTAACATATCTTTAAATAAGATTTTTTTAATATGTAATGTTACATCATATATCGGTTGTTTGGATTATTTTTCCTCTATATAAAACTTCAGTTTTTCTTTAATGGTTCTTTTGCTGAGTAATCTAATGACTAGTGTTAGAGTTCTATATCGACTAGACTTGAAATATTCAAGGGTTCTTTTGAAAAATAATCTAATAGAGCGTGTTAGAGCCCTACATCGTTGAGACTTGAACCAATTTTCCTTTATATATGTAGCAACCTCCCTTATCTACTCAAGAGCTCTATTGGAGAGTAATTTGGGGTTCCATATGTTTCAATATGATATCAGAGCCAATATCTACCCTTTGAGAGAATTGACACTCTTGGACTATCTATACTCGTGTAAGGCCCTCTCAACACTATGAGACAATCTTTGTTCGTCAAGCCTTTATTGGAAGGGCGTGTGAGAGTGACACGGGTTCACAAGGCCCGATGACATCCCATTCTACTAGGCCTAATAGAAAGCCAAACGTCCCACCTGGATGACATACTATATCACGTAATAGGAGAGGAGAACATGCATACAGATGTCGTTAGTTTGTTATATTGTTATTTCTGGATTTCTACCACTTGTCAACAGAGCCACAAGCTTCTTCCATAACCATTTGTACAAGTTGTAAATAGGCATAAATGTTTTTCATGCAATCCATGAATAGTTTAATAGTAATTTCCTCTCCTGAATTCTCTTTCTAATTTCTGGAGATTGATTCCATCTCCAAATTGGAATCGTTTGTGTTTTCTCCTAATCAATTGGTGCTTTCATTTCGATTTCATCCTCTTTCATTTTTTCTTTCCAAATGCCCCAAACCAGATCTAATTCCATGGAAGACATGCAAAAAGCAATATCTGAACTTACAAATCAATTGGGTGCTTTATCTACTATTCAACAGCAACAAACAGAGCAACTACATGTTTTGGCTACGATTCAAGAGAAACAAGTCATTGAAAACCACTACAAACTCCATCCAAGAGCAACAATCCCAAAAATTAGACCTAATATCCACTCAGCTTCAATCCCTCACAAGTCCACCTCCATCTTCTTCAACTCAGCACCCTAAACTACCAAAACCTAACCCACCACCCTTCCTCCCTTACCAATCCAATCAACCAAACTAAAAATGCCCATGTTTAATGGATCCAAACCACTAGAATGGATTTTTCAAGTCACCCTATATTTTGATTTCTACCAAATTTCCCAGATCGTCAAATATTTTAATTCATACAATAATATTTGTATATAGGTACATATAGGTAGAGGAAAATTCATTTGCAAACTCTTTTTTACTATGAACATAAGGACTGATTTTGGCCATCCACTTCTATTGATCTAACAATTCACATTAAATAGATTTTCAAATTAAAATTATTAATTAAGATGGTTAGGGGTAAAAAGGGAAGTTAGTTTCAATCCTATCCCTACCTTATTTGACTTTGTATATTCTTTAATTAAAAAAATTTATCCCTTTAAAGTTTAAAATAATTTATCTTAAAAATTACTAATAGTTTAATCAAACGAATAACATCAAAAAACGAAAATTTCATGCTCTTCGATATGACGCCCATCTTGATATAGTTTTTTTTCGTTTTAAGTGTTTTTTACGTGAAATGTCATATGTGTTATATTCATTATGAATATTTATCTGTGTTCAATTGTGTATAACAACTCGACACCGTAAGTCTGTACTCGACATCACCTTCTTCAACACTTTATTCAACATCGTAAGCCATCACGTTCTTCCTCATCGTTACCTAACACAGTAACACTCATCGAGACCAATTGAAACCCATCGAGACCAGTTGAGAACCCATCGAGAACCTATCGATAATGGTCGAGAATCCATTCATTAACTTGATGTGTGTTTATGTGTGTTAAATCATAACCTACCACCATCATTTTCCATCGAGAACCTGTCGATTGATCTATTAAATGTTTGTGTGTGTAAACCCATAGGCTACCACTTTCAGCTCTTATCAAGACGGATAGGGAACCCATCAAGACCAATCAAGAACACATCGAGATCGATTGACAACCAATCGAGACCGAACGACACCAATCGAGACTAATCAAATCCCCTTCCATTGACTTTGTTTGTGGTTGTGTTAAACTCATAAAATAACACCTTTATTTTTCATCGAGACCGATTAAAACATATTGATTAATGTATTGTGTATTTGTTTGTGTAGAACCATAACCTACTACTTTTAACTTTTATCGAGATGGATCGGGAAATCTATCGAGATGAATCGGGAACTTATCGAGATCAATCGAGAACCCAATAAAGAAAAATAAAAGAAAAACTAGAGTATGTAGAGTTGAAAATGCAGTATATTCATGATAAATAATATGTATATTTGTAACACCCTCAAATTTGGAAAGAGCAACTAAATAAAATTTTTCCATAATACGACAAATAAAGGGTAAAATCTTTTCTACAAATCCATCCTTCGAATTACTTCAAATTTGAAACATAGATTTAACCTCAACGTTCAATAGTTTAAGTCTTATACCAAGAATAAATAGGGTCGGGTGTTACTAAACCCAACACAAGTTGCTATTCCCAAAGTGCGGAAAACTTCACCCAATCTACTTTCTTCTCGTGCATAAAACTAACACTCATTTCTTCACAATGTCGCTAGTACTATTCCCCCAACCGGAACCTGATACACATGCCGACAAATAAAAAGGTTAGGCTAACGCCAAGTAAGCTCAAAAGTTTTCATCATGATTAATAATTCGTTAAACGAAAAGAGTGCAACTTAAATCATGATTTCCGAAAAGGATTTATATTAAATATGCAAACAACACATTTCTCAACGCACACAAATTCTATGACGAAAGCTCCAATATATATATATATATATATATATAGCATTTCCCAAAATGGACTCAGATCCAAAACTCACTCAAAGCGAATAAATACTTAATTTCCAAATAATGCAAACGTGAATAAAACTCTATTATTCGAAACATCCAAACACGGATGAAGCATAATACTCAGCCCGTAAATCATGGAAAATAATTCATATCAATATAAAACGTCACCGAAAACATGAATACTCAAATTCAATACCCATGACAACACCCTTCGATGACGGGGGAGGCCCGATTCCATCGAATGTGGCGAGTAGACAAGGTTAAGCCACAAATATAAGTTATAAGTATGTTTTCAAGGACGGAATAGCATATGACATCAACCCAAACTGGATCTTTAGTCAATATTGGACATCAACCCAAACCGGATCTTTAGTCCATGGAGACATCAAGCCAAACCGGATCTTTAGTAAATCTTCGACATCAACCCAAACTGGATCTTTAGTCCATGAAGACATCAACCCAAATCGGATCTTTAGTCTATTGAGACATCAACCCAAACCGGATCTTTAGTCTATTTAGACATCAACCCAAACCGGATCTTTAATCTATTGAGTCATCAAACCAAACTGGATCTTTAGTCTATTGAGGCATCAACCCAAACCGGGTATTTAGTCTATTGAGACATCAACCCAAACCGGATTATTAGTCTATTGAGGCATCAACCCAAATCGGATCTTTAGCCTAGAATCACCAAGTTCAACCTTATCCTGGTCTTTACCTTGTAATCTCACCATCCAAAACAAGTTTGTTTAATTTATAAATTAATACATGACTCCAATTGAATAACCAACGCATTCAAATCGTGTAATCTTTTAAATCAATATACCATTATTGCATATAACCCCAAAGGCTCGACATAGAGTAAATCAATTAGACAAAGGTCCCCAAGACTCGTTTGAGTCAAAACTGAGTCAAAAGCTCAACAACTCATTTGACCATTCAACAAAAGTCAACATATGCAAATATAATGAATTTAACCCATATTATGCAAATACATACTCCAAATGCATGACTAACTCAAAACCCTCATCATTGACATTTTTCGAATGAAATCAAACTATTTATATACCCAAATACTTTATAACATGATAACGTATATCTTTCAAAATTGGTTATAAAACCAAAAGCATCAAGAGTGCATTCATTTCAAATGATATTCATTTATGAGATAGAGCACCCAAAGGGGCATACTCTCAAAGTTTATTTACCGAAGTGTCCTAAAACCTAACTATGGACATCTCATGAGATTTATAAGAATGAGACATACTAATATGCAAACTCATTAAATGACCAACTCATACGTATTTTCAAAACGTCCCATAACTTAAACTTTGCATATTTCCTACAAACACTAAAAGTGAATTCTTAGCAAATAACCTTCATTTATACAATACATCATCAAAACACTATCATTTATGATTTATTTTTCAGGTTACCCAAAAATCCCAAATGTGGGTGTTTTACAAGATTTGTAAAGCTCAACACTTCAAATAATCAAAACCCACCAAATAACTCAACAATTGATAATTTCATGTAAATCACATAAACACCTTAAAATAAACATTTTTGGCATGTACAACGTTTTCACAAATCAACTTGAATTCACTTTGCTAGATTTAAGCTAAATCTAGATTTTCCCCAAACTTGAGCTTCCTTAAAGAAACTTGAATTTTCAAGCAAAACTTCCAAAAACCTAGATCCACAAGTTTCCAACCATAAATATTCATATCCAAACACTTAAAATCGTTCCCCAAACATTTTACATCAACATCTCAACTTATACCAAAACCCTAATTTCTTAGGTGAAAGAAAAGAGAAGGTTACCTTAACCACAACTTGAATCCACCAACAAAATACTTCTAGGGTCACTAATATGAACCTCAAACTCCCATTCTTCAAAAGGGTAAAAAGGGTGGAATAAAACCCTAGAAAGTTTGATGAAGAGGATGAAGTGAAGAGATTCTAGCTCTAGCTTCCAAAACCTTGCTAGATGAAGAAGAATCACTTGGAATCCCAAGTCTTGGTCTCAAAGGCTCAAAATCAACAATGGAAGCAAAGGGGTTCGGTTCTTGGGAGAGAAAAACGAAGTGGGTGAAGTGGAAATGGGAAAAAGGGAAAAATTCACATTTTTAAGAAGTCAGAGGCCGACGACGATTGCGACATCTGTCACTCTCGCTAGAGATGTACCGCGGGCTTTCCCTTGCCCGCGAATATGCCAACAATTGTGACCAAATGTCACTCTCACATGGCAATATCGCCAGAACAGTACCGAGAGCTCTTTTGAGCTGATTTCCGCCCGATTCGCTCACGACCCGATCCTTACTAAATATACCGAAAATTCTGGGTGTTACATATATGCATAATGAATGTTATTGTGAAAAATATTTATGATAGATATCATACTAATATAAATACTAGAGTATTATTGTTTACAAGTGATCATTCATAAATATTCATGATGAATAATGTGTAAATTCACGATGAATGTTATAGTGAAAATGTATATCCATAATGAATATCATACTGATCTATGAATGTTGAAAAGTTGTTGTATACACGTGAACATATATAAATATTCATGATGAATGATATGTATATTCATATGAATGTTAGAGTAAAAATGTATATTCATGATGAATATCATATTGATGTATGAATGTTGAAAAGTTGTTGTATACACATGAACATATATAAATAAATACTCATGATGAACAATATGTATATTCATGATGAATAGTATGTATATTTATGATGAATGTTATAATGAAAATGTATATAATGTAATGATGAATGCCATAGTGATGTATGTATACTGAAAATTTATTGAATACACGTAAAAATACATAACTATTAATTAATGATGAATGTTATACTAAGTTATATATTCATGATGAATATCATATTAATGTATGAATATTAAATAATTGTTGTTAACATATGAACGTGCATAAATATTCATGATGAATATTACACAAATATACCATTTCACATAAAAAACGGTAAAAAAAACTATTTCGAGATGGATGTGAAATCGAAGACAACGAAATGCTAGTTTTTTTATGTAATTTGTTTGATTAAAATATTAGTTATTTTAAAGATAATTTAGTTTAAATATTAAAGAGGTATAAGTTTTTTTTTAATAAAAACGAAAATAAATTGTCAAATAAGGTAGGCATGTATTTGAACTTCCATTTTTTCCATAATCACTTCTCAACTAACCATTTTATGTTTTAACTAGGGGTGAGCATCGGAACTGGGTACCCGCCTTTGGAACCGGAACCGCTTCGGAACTGTCGGTTCCGGAACAGGAACCGATGTGATTGGTTTCGGTTCCGGTTTCGAAAATACGGAACCGATTTTTTGGAACCGATTAGGACTTGTTCCGGTTCTGGTTCTCATTTTTTTGGAACCGTTACCCGCTGGGTACCCACCGGGACCGGATCCGGAACCGGGTACCCAGACCCGCTGGGTGCCCAGAACCGGAACCGATGGGTACCCGCTATATTTTAATAAAAACTATTTATATATTTATTATAGTTAAATATTTAATGATGTGTTATAGGTTTTGTTAGGTGTTTTATTCGTTTTGATCTAAATGTTTTATTTGTTAGGCCTTGACGTAAGGACGTTATGTGTTATGTAAGTAGTTTTGTTGATGTCAAGACCCAATACGTCGGAGTTTCTAATTTATTTATGTAATAATTAGTTTTTATCTGATTATTTTTCACCATTTGTTGTGTTTATTTCTTTAAGTTGGTACTCTGTAGTTTGCAATAGACTTAAAATTACATTTTTATTGTATGAAATGTTAAAAAAAAAATTAGAAAAAATTGATAACGGGTACCCGGAACTGGAACCGCCGGTTCCGGGACCGGTTCCAAAATATAGAGAACCGATGTAAGCGGTTCCGGTTCCTTCATTCTAGGAACCGTCGGTTTCGGTTCTGGTTCCGGTTCCACGAAATTTAGACGGGTACCCGGTTATGCTCACCCCTAGTTTTAACCATTGATTATTTTTGGGAAATTAATTAAACTACCCCAACTTGACATTTCCCTTACCAAACTACCCCTTCTCTCTCCCATGTTGCAAAAATACCCCCCAATCCCGCGAAATGAGCCGCGGTCACGGATTTGGCCCAAATGGCCCGCGATATTTGTAACATCCCAAAAACCGGGGAAAAATTAAACCTTAACATTTATCAGAATAAATCATAATTTCATCTAAACTTTTATACATAAGCGGAGAATTAACTATGAGGGTTCATATACACATTTTTGAATTATCAAAACAACCTATTAATCTAATCCTGACAACCATGATTAGATTAAATTGGTTGTCTAGGCCATTCATCAAAAGCATCCTCGCATATGCTAACTTCTCCACTTAGCACCAAAAGTTGAATACCAAAAACACTCGTCCCACTTCCCATTACTTCCCCGAGCTCGTACCTGGTAAGAAAATTTAATTTGAAACGATTAGGCTTACGCTTAGTGAGAACATCCATTTTTAAATTAAAACTTTATCAGCTTTGGAAATTCAAGTAATCAAAGCGTATAAACAAACCTGGTTTGCCATCATTCTTACCGTGCGTCTACACATCTTACCATGACGGGAACATATCCGATTCCATGAGTATGACTAACATTCAGAAAGTCATATCATCACATTCGAGAGCCTACTACGAATCATTATAGATTCTAGATTATCGCTAATGTCCAAGAAATTACAATTTACTTTATGCCTATTTCTTGGAGTGGAAGTAGAGATTATAATTTACTTTATGCCTATCTCTTATCTTCCCATAGAAATCAGAAATTATAATTTACTTTATGCCTATTCCCAGATTTCTACTCACAACACGAAATGGGAATTACAATTTACTTTATGCCTATTCCCAGATTTCTCATCACCTTACGAAATAGGAATTACAAGTTACTTTATGCATATTCCTCATTTCAGGTCAACGGAAATTACAAGTTACTTTATGCCTATTCCACGTTACAAATACTGCCAGTGCCTGTGGATCCATTACACTTACTAGCGTACATGCATAACAACATATCACGCCACATCTCGTATCATATTCTCAACTCTAAGAATACTAGATAACCTATCGTATCCTTATCCTCAAATGTCCCCCCTTCGGCGACTTAGCACGGGGGTTCCGCTACCCGGGTAGCGGATGGGGTCAAGGGGCAACGCCCTTGCGGGGTCTGGGGCAGTGCCCCCAGAAAACTTTTAGAAAAACTTATCCAGATAACACATCCGAAACTATATCCGAAAAATCCATTATCCGGTACAATCCGGAACTACCCGGAACCGGGACCCAAATGAGACCGGATCCCAAATCCATTCCGGATCCTATAGCATATCGGATCCCTATCACCTACCGGATCCCTCTCAATTCCGGATCCTATCAGATACCGGATCCCTCTCAATTCCGGATCCTATCACATACCGGATCCTGCTCAATTCCGGATCCTATGAAACCGGATCTTGAAACCGGGACTTCAAACTGGAAGTTCTTAGACCCACTTTCTTCTTCACAATCCAAAATCAAACCAAGTAAAATCAGATTGCTTTTCTTCTTCTTCTCTCTCTCTGTTCTTGCTCTTGACCGACTCCAACACAGAAGATTGAGATATTTTATCAATTCCCAGTTACCCTCATCTTAAGTATACTCCATCTTTCAAAAATGACCAAACAAACCCTCAAGTTCCAATTTTTATAATTCACTTAAACTTTGGTCATTTGGAATTTCAACCCTTTGAGTTATACATTTGCAAAGTATTCCAAAACTTAAACTAAATTACAATTAGACCCCATTCATAATCAATAATATACATATTGGAAATTCGAGGTGTTACAATATTGGTCCGCGATGGGCCGCGATTTTGGCCATATTTTCACTTTTGGTCCCTGCCCGCGATTAGGCCGCGATTTAGGCCGCGATTTTGATGTTTTTGGGGTTTTTCACGTGTTTTTGCATGTTTTTACTGTTTTTTCCACGCTTATTGTCTGAGTTGTTTCAATTATTGTACTTGGAAGATGAATTTGTGGTTGCAATTCATCTTCCTCGCTGAGTTGTTTCAGCAATGTTGAATTATTGTACTTGGAAGATGAATTTGTGGTTGCAATTCATCTTCCTCAATGAAATTTCATCCATAAATATCAGTAAAATGCAATTCATAATCATTCATCCATTCCATTGTGGTTGCAATTCACATCCATTCCATCCTTCTTTCTTGCTTTCTTTCTTCATCATTTCAGTATTTTCTTCCTGAGATACTACTGAAAAAATGAGTTCAGTTGTTGCAAAAGCTAAGCTATATTTCTGTTACGATGGTGAATGGGTGCAAGACAACAATCAATGGAATTTTGCTTATAAATATAAGCATGATGTAAAATTGCCAGTAAACTTTACTCATAAGAAGTTTCTTGCATACGCCATGCAAAAATGTGGAATCGAACCTTCTGCTGGTTGCAAGTTAGTGTACAAGAATGATGATGGGTCAATGGTGGAGTTATCCGGCGATGGAGATATCTCTGGTTTTCTGCCATTTACAGCCCAGTTAGAAAGACCTCCAGCACTTTTTGTGTATGCCGAATCATCGGTGTGCAACGAAGGTGATGACGAAGACGATGACGAAGGTGATGACGAAGACGATGACGAAGGTGATGACGAAGACGATGACGATGACGAAGGTGATGACGAAGATCTCCAACTGGAGCCTGATTCTCAATTTCAGGCGTCCTACGACCCAACAGTTTATTCAGATCATACATATGGTCTTAACGACTGTTATCCTGATTTTGTTCCGGAGACGCAGCAAGAAGAAGATGAAGACCAAGAACGATGGTTTGCTGGAGTTGCTGATGACGAAACCCATGTTTTCACAATGGGTAGATCTGATATAGACAGATCAGATACCGATAGTGATGACGACGAAGAAGGAGAAAAATATACCCCTAGTAATAAATCATTTGGTGAGTTAAATGATTATTTTGATATGCCTCCTCTCCTTCCAACCCCGGAGACCCATATACAAACCTACGAACCGGAACATTATAATCACAGTTCAAGGATACGTGAAGGTCAAATATTTGATACGAAGGATGAATTGGCCACATAGCTCGGAATTAAGTTCATAGAAGAGGGTTTCGAAAGTAAAACGAAGAAATTCGACAAAGTCAGATACGTGGTTGTATATGGGAGAGAAAATTGTAATTGGAGGATGTCCATGAGGTCCGTGGGCCCTAAAGGAGGGATGTTTACCGTTACAAAGTTGAACTACGTACACATTTGTTCGAGGACGCAACTGAATCACAACCACCGACAAGCCAACAAAAGGACTTTGGGCTACATACTGAAAGGCAAATTTCTTGATGCTAGCAGGGCATTTCGTCCAAAGGACCTTGTCAACGATATAAACCAGCAGTACGGGATCACAATTGGTTACCACCAAGGCTGGCGTGCGCGATGCAGGGCACTACTAATGGTGAGAGGCACTCCTGAGGAGTCGTATGAACGACTCCCTACGTATTTATATAATTCGGAGCTGCAGAATCCGGGTACAGTCATCAATATAAGGACCGATTCAAAGGGACGTTTTGAGTTGTGCTTTGTTGCCCTTGGACTTGCGGTACGTATATTAACACGTCATATGCTTTGTAGGGAAACCACCTACATTTTTTCAGATCCGCACATTTCTGGCAAATCTGCGTCGTGTCCTGGTAATAGACGCTGCCCATTTAAAGGGGCGTTACTTGGGTATGATGTTCCTGGCGGTTGCCCTGGATGGGAATAACAACACCGTGCCCGTAGCTTTCGGAGTTGGCAAGTCCGAGACAAGGGAAGAGTGGACTTGGTTTCTGTCCATGTTGAGACAATGTATCGGAGACCCGGAAGGGTTGGTGTTTATGTCCGACAGGGCTCCTTCCATAAGCGCCGCAATCTCTATCACGTACCCAAACACCCCTCACGCCCTATGTTGTCGACATTTGGAGATGAACGCCAAAAGTAAGGACAAACGTATTGCAACACACCACACTACCTACTGGAAGGCATGCCAAGCGTATACGGTTCGGGAGTTTGACCGTAACATGAATGCACTACGTGTAACGTCCCGAAAATTACAATAAATTTGAACTTTTTAAAATAACATTTTATTAGAAATAAATCATAAACATTTAACTTCAAATAAACATTTTATTCAAAACCTCGTTTAATTAATCAACCAACTCAATTAAAGCAGCGGAAAATATAATACTTCTAAACATAGTATCTCAAAATGATAATAGGAAAAATCTCTTCAACGCGCCAGTGTGTACCGTCACGCCTTACTGCCACTCGTACCTGAAACCGTAATTTATAGGGAAAGGGTAAGCACGAAGCTTAGTGAATTCAACACCACATACGATAGCAATCATATTAACACTACCCCTAACACAGGTAGATACACATAACCAAGCATGCAAGTTCAAGAACGCATCCTAAACTAACATACTCATGCAAGACAACCTAAGCAGGTATCCATCGGTCTCCCCGATATCCCATGATAACCGTGCACGTATCCCTCGGTCTCCCCGAGTTCCTACGTCACTCGTGTACATCCTCCTCGGTCTCCCCGAGTCCTCGGTCTCCCCGAGTTTTATACGATACCCAAGGTCCATACTAGACACGACATGATCTAGTACCACACAACACATAAGATTACTAGCACACACGAGCTACGGTAATGCACGTACAATTATTATCCTATGTAGTGAGTGAACTCACCTCAAAAGCAATGTAGAACTTCCACAAACCGCAATACGAGCTCGTCTCCAACTCACTTCTTTTCACCTAAAGAAGTGTTACCAAGTGTTAAAGTGACGTCCCAACCTGAAATATAACTACGAGTCCAAACGGGGTATTTTCCAGTTTTTAGTCCACCACTACAGGTCTGTTCGTGACCCGTTTAGCCCCTCTTAAGTCCAACAAAACAGAATTATACTTCCATAAACAGGAGGACCTATGTCTTAGCTTTCCAGGGACATATTATGTGCGTTCAAACGAGATTCCTATGATTTTATACGAATTTTCTACGGTCGATGGTCAAAGCTGGAATATTCCGGTCAGATTGCAAAAACGTCCGAATTCGACCTAGCTATGGGCATAATCAGGTTTTCGCTAAAACACGAAAAACATTCCCGACACAAAATGTGAACTGTGGGCACCGATTTCACCTCAAACCGAGTTACGATGGAAAAGTTATGAACGGAACAAAACAGTGACAGATTTAGCCAAATCACATAAAATGATAACTTTGCTATTGGCTTAGGATTTTCGCGATTAAGATTAAGGTTTCACGACTTAGGATCAGGTTTAGGGTTTAAACACTAATGGATGGACAAACCCTGCACCACCCACTGCCATCTCCGGCAGTGGTGGTTGGCGGCGGCGGCGGCCACCACCGGTGATGGTTTCACGGTGAGATAAACTAACGAGACCAAAAGGGAACGATCCTTACTCGGCCGCGCCCACCCCCACGCACGAGATAAACCACAACCCCGCACGGTGCAACCACCATGCTGGTGGTGTACGGCGGCCACACACCGGCAGCCAAGGCCGACGGCGGTGATGGTGGTTTTTGGGGTGGTCCGACGGTAGCGAAAGAAAGCAACGAAAAAGAGGTTAGGAGCCTTACCTCGCGACGACTACAGCAGCACCCTCTCTCTCTCTCGTTCGCTCTCTCTCTCCCTCCCTCCGGTAGGAATCAGCGGCGGCACGGCGGTGGTTCTGGTGGTTCACGGCAGCAGCTAGGAAGGAAATGAAAAGAGGAGGATGCTTGGTTGGGGGGTCTCACGGCGCAAGGAAGGAAGAGGAAGGAACCAAATTTAATAGGGTTTCTTTGTTTTTGGTTTATTGCTATCAAATCCATGAAGGAAAACGAGAATGGGTGGGGTGGGATCGGTCCTCATGGGCCGATCCATGCAACTTTCACAAAATGTCACATTTGGTCCCTCAACTTTAAAGCCTTGCCAATTCTTAACCCACCTAAATCAGGATTTTTATAATTTAACCCCATTAGGACAAAATGTTTACAACTAGGGTTTTTCCCCAACGAAACTTATTATTACGAGGTCGAAAAGATAAACGCATTAAATAAATAATAACGTAAAATTAAAACCGTACCGGGACACGGGCTTTACAACTCTCCCCCGCTTGTATTAGACTTCGTCCTCGAAGTCTATGTCCGCGAAAAGCTCCGGATAATTCTTCCGCATCTCAACCTCGGGTTCCCAAGTCCACTCGGAACCCTTCCGGTGCTTCCACTGGACCTTCACCAAGCCAGTTACTTTGTTGCGTGAAGCCCTAGTCTTCCTGTCAATAATGGCGATCGGCTTCTCTACGTAATTAAGCCGATCGTCGATCTGGATATCCTCGAGAGGAATCACCGCAGACTCATCCATCACACACTTCCGCAATTGAGAAACGTGAAAAGTGTTGTGAATCAGGCTCAGCTCATCCGGTAACTCCAAACGATAAGCTACCTTCCCCACACGCGCAATGACCTTGTAAGGTCCAATGTAACGGGGCCCTAACTTTCCCCGCTTACGAAACCGGATCACCCCTTTCCAGGGTGACACCTTCAGAAGAACATAGTCCCCGACCTGAAATTCCAAATTTGAACGTCTCTTGTCGGCGTAGCTCTTCTGCCGGCTTTGTGCAGTAACTAGTCGATCCCGGACCATCTGAATCATCTCAGTCGTCTTCAACACAACATCGGTGCTCCCCAATACTCGATGACCAACCTCGCCCCAGCAAATGGGCGTCCTGCACTTCCTACCATATAACACCTCGTAAGGCGGTCTGCCGATACTGGAATGATAGCTGTTGTTGTAGGAGAACTCAGCTAAAGGAAGATACTGATCCCAACTACCCCCAAAATCAATAACACATGCCCGAAGCATATCCTCGAGTGTCTGAATAGTACGCTCACTCTGCCCGTCGGTCTGAGGATGAAAAGTCGTACTAAAATGCAACCGCGTACCCATCTCACCCTGAAACTTCTCCTAAAACCGGGAGGTAAAACGAGTATCCCGATCAGAGACAATTGAAACTGGCACCCCGTGCCTGGTCACAATCTCTCTGATGAAAATCTCCGCGAGCTTCTCCGACGAGGAGCTTTCTCTGATGGCCAAAAAGTGAGCGCTCTTAGTCAGACGATCAACAATCACCCAGATAGCATCATTCCCGCGTGGAGTTCTGGGGAGTTTAGTGATGAAATCCATCGTGATATGTTCCCATTTCCATACCGGAATCTCTAAAGGCTGCAGTTTCCTATGCGGTCGTTGGTGCTCCGCCTTGACTTTTCGACAAGTCATGTATACCTCTACACATTTGGCGACATCCCGCTTCATGCCGGGCCACCAGTAATCCTCCCGCAGGTCTCGGTACATCTTTGTAGCTCCGGGATGAATAGAGAACTTGGACTTGTGCGCCTCGTCCAACAATACCTGCCGGTTCCCGCCAGTGAAGGGAACCCAAATTCTACCGTACCGAGTCAATAAACCTCGACTATCACGGACAAAATTCGGAATTTCCTCCGAAACCCTCTCGCGTTTGGCAATCTCATCTAGAACTGCCACTTCCTGAGCACTACTTATCGACTCGAGAAGAGGTGCAACCACTGTTAACCGTTGACACAAACCCCGTAGTGGCTCCCCAACCGGATGTCGACTAAGTGCGTCCGCAACAACGTTCGCTTTACCCGGGTGGTAAAGTATCTCACAATCATAATCCTTGACTACATCAAGCCACCTCCTCTGACGCATGTTGAGGTTTTGCTGGTCCATCAAGTATTTGAGACTTTTATGGTCAGTGTAAATCGTACACTTGACACCATACAAGTAATGCCTCCAAATCTTTAGAGCAAACACCACTGCTCCTAACTCTAGGTCATGAGTCGGGTAATTTGCCTCATGAGGCTTCAACTGCCTCGAAGCGTTGGCTATAACCTTACCGCGCTGCATAAGCACGGCACCCAAACCCTGGTGAGAGGCGTCACAATACACCACCAGATCCTCCATGCCCTCGGGCAAGGTCAACACCGGAGCCTCGCATAAACGTCTGCGTAGCTCCTCAAAAGCCCTCTGTTGCTCCTCACCCCAGCTGAAAGCCGCAGATTTCTTTGTCAATCGGGTCATAGGCAACGCAATCTTGGAGAAATCCTGAATAAATCTCCGGTAATACCCCGCTAACCCAAGGAAACTTCGCACTTCAGGGGGGGTTTTCGGCACTTCCCACTGCATTACAGATGTAATCTTGGTCGGATCGACCATAATACCATTCTAATTTACGACATGTCCAAGGAATTGGACTTCTCGTAACCATAATTCGCATTTGGAGAACTTAGCATAAAGCTTCTCCCGTCTCAAAACCTCCAAAACTTCTCGTAAATGCATCTCGTGCTCTTCCTTTGTCTATGAATATACGAGAATATCGTCGATGAACACAATCACCGACCGGTCCAACATCGGGCTACATACCCTGTTCATGAGGTCCATAAACGTTGTTGGTGCATTGGTGAGCCCGAAAGGCATCACCACAAACTCGTAATGACCATAACGGGTACGAAAGGCCGTCTTCTCCGTATCCTCACTCCTTACCCGCATCTGATGATACCCCGACCTCAAATCAATCTTAGAGAACCACGAGGCTCCCTGAAGCTGGTCGAACAAATCGTCAATCCGTGGCAGAGGATAACGATTTTTCACCGTAAGCTTATTCAGCTCGCGGTAGTTTATACACATCCGTTGAGACCCGTCCTTCTTCTTCAGGAATAAAATCGGGGCTCCCCACGGTGAACAACTCGGCTTAATGAACTCCTTTTCGAGAAGTTCCTGCAACTGAGCGTACAACTCCTTCATTTCCGGTGGAGCCAGGCGGTAAGGTGCCTTGGCCACCGGAGTAGCACCCGAAACCAAGTCAATGCGGAACTCTACCTGTCGTTCGGGAGGTATCCCAGGTAGATCGTCGGGAAATACATCAGTAAACTCCCACACAACTGGCACCTCTTCCGCAGTCTCCTTCTCTTCGTCGACGCGCGTATCTATCACATACGCCAAATATCCCTGCCCACTGCGCTATAGGTATCTCCGAGCCCTCGCGGCTGAACATATCGCTGAGGTCCGTCTAGGCGAGTCGCCCTGCACCAGCAGTTCTCCCCCGCTTGGGGTTCGAACTCGTACTTGTTTATGACGACAAACAATATCCGCATCGAAGGCATCCATCCAATCCATGCCCACAATTACGCACAGCTCACGCATAGCAATCGGAATCAAATCAATGGGAAACCTCACACCCGAGATTTCCAAGGTACAACCCGATACACATCTGTAACCGTTAAGGTCCTATCATCAGCAACCTCAACCACCAGAGGACAACCTAATCGTCCTACAACTCGGCCCAAACTCTCACAAAAAGTGCGAGACACGAACGAATGAGTAGCCCCACTATCAAACATCACTACCGCAGGCACCGAGTTAACTAGGAACGTACCTGTCACCACCTTAGGCGTAGCCTGTGCCTCGTCCACCCTCAGCTGGTGAACTCTACCTCGGGCCGCCTCAGTCCCCGGCTGACCCACACGACCATCAGTGATACGCAATGGGGCATTCGCAGAAGCCCTCTATGCCCCATTCCCATCAGCTACCCTCGGGTTCGGACAATTGGCCTTCACATGGCCCGTCTGCTTGCAGTTAAAGCACACCATCAATGGTACTCTACAATCACGACTAAAGTGGCCTGCCTTCTCGCACTTGAAGCATTTGTCATCCCTCTTCCCGCCATTATCTCTGGGCTTAAACCCACCGCTCCTTTGACTCGAGCGTGAGTCCGCGAACTTTGACTTCTTCGGTACAGCCGATACTGACGTCACAGCCTGCGCCGCCTTCCTCTTCTTGGCTTGCGTCTCTAACTCGAGTTCCCGTCTCCGGGCAGCCTCCATCATTGCAGTAAGTGAAGCATACTGCGCAGTACTCACAAACTCTCTAATCTCGGTACGTAGCATGTCCTTGTACTGTGACATCTTCATATCCTCCGAAGCAGCATACTGAGGACAGAATAGCGCCATCTCGGTGAACTTCCGGTTCATTTCTTTCACTGTCTCTGTAGTCTGGGTGAGCTCCAAAAACTCCTTGGCAATCCGCTCCATCTCTACTGGAGGTACGTACTCCGCACGAAATCATGCGACGAACTCCTCCCAGGTCAAGGTGGTACGCTCGGCAAGCGTCAACGCAGTAGCACACCAATCCTTTGCTCCATCCCGTAGCAGGTTCACCGCAAAACGAACCTTCAAATTTTCTGGGCAGCCACTGGTCAGAAACGCGCATTCCATGTCCGATATCCAACGCATACTGATAATCGGGTTCGGGTCTCCCTTGAACTCAGGCGGAGAACAAGCAGAGAGATCCCGATACTGAAACTCTCGAGCTCGGGGTTGTCCACCCGCCAGTGGTGGAATCGCCGCGATGCGCTCCTCCATCATAACCACTACCTCATCGTGGATGGCAGTGATAATCTCGAGGATCGCCTCCCCAATCGCATGTGCCACCTCGGCAGCAATCATCTCCCGGATCTGCTCCGCAGTGATCCCAGCACCAGTCTCTGGCTCAGCATTGTTGTTTCTCCTGGTGATGGCCATTCTGGGTAGAAATTATAACGAGTTATTAGCACATAATAACTCATACTAACAACGCTCACGCTCAACTCCTCGGATTCCTCGTGACTTTCCCCGACTCGAGCATTGATCCTGTGTTTCCGATAGTAGGAGCTCTACTACTACCTTCCACACCTATCATCACTCGTTCCGAGTCCCATCCGAAGTGTCCAAGTAGTTTCTCGCAGATAACTACACCCATATGCCCGTACCAGCATATGTACGCACTCTTCCTAGCTCCCTAGGAATTTTACCCCAAATCATTACCCTTGCTACGACGAAATTCCTACTAGCCATGACGAGTCGCCTCGCGAATACCCAGTCACATGCAGCATGAAGTCAAATAGACATTTGAATACAAGATTCTATCCTAGAACGGTTGGACTCAAACAAGAGCTGCGCAATAGAACTAAATCAGATATTCTAAGGCTATGTGATTCTTACTGCATACAACCTATAGGGCATTCACTTAACAACTTACCATGATTAACATAAATTCCTACTAGCAAGCGACAAACATGCAGTATAGTGTAAATAGCATAGGCAATCTAGCATTCATACTCCTATGTTCTAGAAAGCAATAAATACACTAAGTATTGTACCTTTTCCCTTGGCTTCGGCTGACTGTACACACTGCGCCCTCGCTCATCGTTTCCCAAACGTTCTTTCCCTTTCTTTTATCTTCCAAAAATCTTTAAGAGAAATTTTCATAGCCACGAACTTGAGTCCAAACACACCGAGATTTATTCGGTTCACTCAAGCTGTGCTCTGGTACCAACTTGTAACGTCCCGAAAATTACAATAAATTTGAACTTTTTAAAATAACATTTTATTAGAAATAAATCATAAACATTTAACTTCAAATAAACATTTTATTCAAAACCTCGTTTAATTAATCAACCAACTCAATTAAAGCAGCGGAAAATATAATACTTCTAAACATAGTATCTCAAAATGATAATAGGAAAAATCTCTTCAACGCGCCAGTGTGTACCGTCACGCCTTACTGCCACCCGTACCTGAAAAACATTCCCGACACAAAATGTGAACTGTGGGCACCGATTTCACCTCAAACCGAGTTACGATGGAAAAGTTATGAACGGAACAAAACAGTGACAGATTTAGCCAAATCACATAAAATGATAACTTTGCTATTGGCTTAGGATTTTCGCGATTAAGATTAAGGTTTCACGACTTAGGATCAGGTTTAGGGTTTAAACACTAATGGATGGACAAACCCTGCACCACCCACTGCCATCTCCGGTAGTGGTGGTTGGCGGCGGCGGCGGCCACCACCGGTGATGGTTTCACGGTGAGATAAACTAACGAGACCAAAAGGGAACGATCCTTACTCGGCCGCGCCCACCCCCACGCACGAGATAAACCACAACCCCGCACGGTGCAACCACCATGCTGGTGGTGTACGGCGGCCACACACCGGCAGCCAAGGCCGACGGCGGTGGTGGTGGTTTTTGGGGTGGTCCGACGGTAGCGAAAGAAAGCAACGAAAAAGAGGTTAGGAGCCTTACCTCGCGACGACTACATCAGCACCCTCTCTCTCTCTCGTTCGCTCTCTCTCTCTCTCTCCCTCCGGTAGGAATCAGCGGTGGCACGGCGGTGGTCCTGGTGGTTCATGGCAGCAGCTAGGAAGGAAAAGAAAAGACGAGGATGCTTGGGTGGGGGGTCTCACGGCGCAAGGAAGGAAGAGGAAGGAACCAAATTTAATAGGGTTTCTTTGTTTTTGGTTTATTGCTATCAAAGCCGTGAAGGAAAACGAGAATGGGTGGGGTGGGATCGGTCCTCATGGGCCGATCCATGCAACTTTCACAAAATGTCACTTTTGGTCCCTCAACTTTAAAGCCTTGCCAATTCTTAACCCACCTAAATCAGGATTTTTATAATTTAACCCCATTAGGACAAAATGTTTACAACTAGGGTTTTTCCCCAACGAAACTTATTATTACGAGGTCGAAAAGATAAACGCATTAAATAAATAATAACGTAAAATTAAAACCGTACCGGGACACGGGCTTTACACTACGAGTTAGTTGCAATCGTGCAGCACAAGTTATGGACGATGCTGGACCGGAGAGGTGGTCGAGGGCCCATTTTCCTGCACAGCGTTATGACATTCTGACCTCCAATAGTGCAGATTCGATGAATTCACTCTCCCGTTTTGCTCGTAGATTACCGATTGTACAACTTATGGAGTACTTCCGGACCTTTCAACAAGAATGGTACCAACTTCGACGCCAAAAAGGAGGTGAAATGCATAATAGACTCACACCAAAGGCAGATGAGATAATTCTCAAAAGGGCGGGAATGGCTGCGACATGGAGGGTAAGCAAAATTGGGTATGGGAAGTACCAGGTCCGGAATAACCGTTTTGATGCGACTGCCGATATGACCGGCCATGTTTGTTCATGTCTTGAATGGCAATACTCTAGGTTACCATGCGGTCATGGCATCGCTGCTATAAGGCATATGGGTCGTAGAGATTGCAGCGATTTGGCTGTAAATTTCTACACGTCCGAAACTTACCGGGACACATATCGGGAGGTAATCAATCCAGCTGGACCCCCTGAATCATGGGTGTCTCCACACGACCCCCTTCCGCCATGCTATCCACCGTTAATAACTAAGAACATATTCGGGAGACCAAGAAAGAACGATCGACGTACATCTCGTGCTGAAGATCAGATACAGATAAAATATACTAGGTGCCAAGCAGTAGGACATACTCGTGGAGAGTGTCCAACTCCCGCCCCTTCAAGCGTGCCAAGGAGTAGACGTTCAGTTAGCCAAAGAAGTATCATGCATGGCCCATCGAAGCTAGAACCACATGGAAGTCTAAGATATGATAGCATTGACCTGAACATTGATTTCCCTTGATTTTAACGACTAAATCTTGTATGGTAACTGCTCTTGTTTTTATATATAACATGATTTTATCTATTTTATCGTCCCGTGTAATTTAGCAAACATAAGGGATATGATGTGTAATTTAGCAAAGTTTAGTGACCTAAGTTGTAATTTAGCAAACATAAGGGACCTAATGTGTAATTTAGCAAACTTAAGGGACAAAAGTTGAAAAAAGTGAAACTAGGGCAAAATCGCGGCACATTGCGGACCAATATCGCGGGCCATTTGGACCGGGTCCGCGATCGCGGCCCATTTCTCGGGATTAGGGGGTATTTTTGCAACATAGAAGAGAGAAGGGGTAGTTTGGTAAGGAAAATGTGAAGTTGAGGTAGTTTAATTAATTTCCCATTATTTTTCTATATTTTGATCAATAGCCAAGATTAGTCCTCATATTTTCAAAAGTATGGTTTTAATTTGGAACTACCCCAACCTAGGTAATAAGTATCTTTATGTCAAGATTCATTTGGTTTTAAATTTTATGAGAAAATAAATAATTCATTAGCTTATACGACATGTGTATTTATAGTATCTAATAACTCCGATTTCAAGTAATATGATCAAGATCTAACAAGAAATTATCAAACTCGTATGAATATTATAGAGAGAGAAATATTACAATCAAAGCTCTCAATTAAATATGGTTGTATGGTAATTGTTTAAAATGAAATTAGGGTGCTGAATTGTTAAGGGAAACCCAAGATACAAAATCATTCAGAGGGTTTTAGTCTTTTAGAACCATTAAGATGCAAACTTTTTTTGCCAAACAAGATTCACCTCTTAGCGATTCAGAGGTTGTCTCTTAATGGAACTATTAAGAGGTAAACAAACAGCCCCTTATATAAAAGCCCTTAATCTTGAATACAAAATAATAGACCTAACTGTATCTTACATGTAAACAGTTGTATAAAACTTTGAAAATTCCGCAATATGTTAATATTTTTTTTACTCTAGCCTTTAGATTAGTAAGTTGTGTTCGACTACTAATGATGATTTCCATTTTATTACACATAGATTTTGTATTTTCATTCTTAATTAAAAGAAATTGCGTTAGTGATTCATTTTGTGATTTATAAATAAATTTAAGGGAAATTAATTAAAATACCCTAAGTCAAACCAAGTGTTACTGAAATACCCCAAATCTCTCCCATGTTACAAAAATACCTCAAACATCCGCGATAGAGCCCGCGATCGCGGGCTCCAGGCCACGTGTCACCAAAGTTTGCCCACTTTGCCCGCGTTGGTCCCTCAAGAATGCCCGCGGTCCAGCTTTCCCCCCTCAAGAATGCCCGCGTGTGCAGTTTTGGTCCCTGCCCGCGTTTGACTCTCGTTGACCCCCGCGATCGCGGGCTACACGTGTCCAAAGTTTGCCCACTTTGCTCGCGTTGGTCCGTCAAGAATGCCCGCGGTCCAGCTTTCCCCCCTCAAGAATGCCCGCGTGTGCAGTTTTGGTCCCTGCCCGCGTTTGACTTTCTTTGACCCCCGCGATCGCGGGCTCCTGTGCCACGTGTCGGCACAGGGTTAACCCTAAAATCACTTTGACGAACCCTAAACACTAAATGTTACTTCGGCCGCACTATATAAGGGGGGGGGGGACCAAAAACCGGCCACTCTCATTTTTTTAATCACTCTCTCAATTTTTAATCAAACTCTCTCAATTTTCTCCCACTCTCTCAATTTTGTCGTGTGGAATACGCGTTCGGGTTTTGTGAAGATGTCTCGTATTACCTCTGTGGTATGTTTTCCTTATGTTTTTTGTAATTTTTTGTATGTTATTTTAAGTTAAGATATATGATTTGTGGGTTGTTATAGTGTTTATAACTTATGTTTGAATATGTTGTATGTTTAACATGATATGTATGGTTTTATGTTTGAATGTGATATTTGTATGTTATAATGTGTATGTTGTTATAGTGTGTTTTTTCATTAAAAAAATTGTTAAAAATGTTCTTTTATAAAAAAATTGTTAAGAGTGAGTTTTTATAAAAAAAATTGTTAACAATGTTTTTTTTTATAAAAACACACTCTTAACAATTTTTTTATAAAAACACACCCTTAACAATTTTTTATAAAAACAGTGTGTTTTTATAAAAAATTGTTAAGAGTGTGTTTTTATAAAAAATTGTTATAGTTTTATGGTTTTTATAATGTGTTTTTTTATAAAAAATTGTTAATTTTTTTTTACAAAAACAGTTTTTATAAAAAATTGTTAAAAATGTGTTTTTTTATAAAAAATTGTTAAGAGTGTGTTTTTATAAAAAAATTGTTATAGTTTTATGGTTTTATGTTTGAATGTGATATTTGTATGTTATAATGTGTATGTTGCTATAGTGTGTTTTTTCATATAAAATTGTTAAGTGTGTTTTTTTATAAAAAAATTGTTAAAAGTGTGTTTTTATAAAAAAAATTGTTAAAAATGTGTTTTTTTTTATAAAAACACACCCTAAAACAATTTTTTATAAAAACAGTATTTTTATAAAAAAATTGTTAAGAGTGTTTTTATAAAAAAAAATTGTTAAGAGTGTGTTTTTATAAAAAAAAACACATTTTTAACAATTTTTTTTATAAAAACACACTTTTAACAATTTTTTTATAAAAAAACACTCTTAACAATTTTTATATGAAAAAACACACTATAACAACATACACATTATAACATACAAATATCACATTCAAACATAAAACCATAAAACTATAACAATTTTTTTATAAAAACAAACTCTTAACAATTTTTTATAAAAAAACACATTTTATAAAAAAATTGTTAAGAATGTGTTTTTTATAAAAAAATGTTAAGAATGACAACTTAGGTCCCTACGGTTTTAAGAATGACAACTTAGGTCCCTAAACTTTTAAGAATGCCAATTAGGTCCTAAACTTTTAAGAATGACAACTAGGGTCCCTAAACCGCACTTTATCTATATATAACAATATGATACGTTGAAATAAAATAAACCGCACTTTATCTATATATAACACTATTATACGTTGAAATAAAATACCACCGCACTTTATCTATATATAACAATATGATACGTTGAAATAAAATAAACCGCGCTTTATCTATATATAACAATATGATACGTTGAAATAAAATAAACCGCACTTTATCTATATATAACACTATTATACGTTGAAATAAAATAAACCGCACTTTATCTATATATAACAATATGATACGTTGAAATAAAATACCACCGCACTTTATCTATATATAACAATATGATACGTTGAAATAAAATACTACCGCACTTTATCTATATATAACAATATGATACGTTGAAATAAAATACCACCGCACTTTATTTATATATAACAATATGATACGTTGAAATAAAATAAACCGCACTTTATCTATATATAACAATATGATACGTTGAAATAAAATAAACCGCACTTTATCTATATATAACACTATTATACGTTGAAATAAAATAAACCGCACTTTATCTATATATAACAATATGATACGTTGAAATAAAATATCACCGCACTTTATCTATATATAACAATATAATACGTTGAAATAAAATACCACCGCACTTTATCTATATATAACAATATGATACGTTGAAATAAAATAAACCGCACTTTATCTATATATAACAATATGATACGTTGAAATAAAATAAACCGCACTTTATCTATATACAACACTATTATACGTTGAAATAAAATAAATCGCACTTTATCTATATATAACAATATGATACGTTGAAATAAAATAAACCGCACTTTATCTATATATAACAATATGATACGTTGAAATAAAATATCACCGCACTTTATCTATATATAACAATATGATACGTTGAAATAAAATAAACCGCACTTTATCTATATATAACAATATGATACGTTGAAATAAAATACCACCGCACTTTATCTATATATAACAATATGATACGTTGAAATAAAATACCACCGCACTTTATCTATATATAACAATATGATACGTTGAAATAAAATAAACCGCAACATCTATATAAAATAAAATAAACCGCAGCATCTATATATAATACTAACTATAACATCTGTGAATGACTACAGAAGGATTTCTTTAACATCGACTTGACGGTAAGGTGCAAAGTTTCCTACATCGAGGAATTAGGAGCGCTCTTTAGGGGATTTGGTGATCGCGCGGATACCCTTGAGACCATCTATAGAGGGACACCGTTCGGGCCATGGATGGATGTGTCTTACTCTGGTGGCGACCCTACGCTAGTACACATGTTTCTACAGTTGGAGGTCGAGGACGCCAACGCTGAGCCGGAGGAGATGCTTTTTGATTTCTTCGGCTCTCAATTGCATTTTGGGCGTCGTGAGTTCTGTCTAATTACAGGACTACGTTTTGGAGAGGCTCCCCCCCTTCCTCCCTTAGAAGACTGCTCCTTCGTTCCTAGGGTTTGGGGCATTTCAGCATCTCGTTTGAAGCTGAAGGCAGCCCGGGAAATGATGAAAGAGGGCCTTAGTGCCCTAACCGACGACGATGCTGTCCGTGTATGCTTGGTGGTGATCGTGGATATGGGCTTCTTGGGCCGTGAGTATAACCAGTATGCTTCCGAGACGGTCCTTAGGGCCGTCGAGGACCTTGAGCTGTTTAACAGCTACCCGTGGGGTAGCCATATCTGGACACATTGCTACTCTATTCTGCACCGAGCCATAGCCAGACGCGTTGATCGACATGCAAAGATGAATCTTTGTGGTTTTACATACGCCTTCAAGGTTAGATACGTAGTATAACAATTGTTAATAATACATACAAACTGTTTGGCTTTTCTTTTTACGTACTTGCTCTTCTTGTCTAATTCCAGATATGGATCTTGGAGATGTTTCCCGCATCAATCCGATATATTTGTTTTAGCTGTCGAGTACGACACCGATCCCCGCTCCGTTCGGACAGGGGGCACATGCGACGTTTGCCACCACATCCCATCCGTCATTTCCTGAAAATGTAAGTGACATTGAGTAACCATTATAGTTATATGTTTGTTCCTAAGTTTGTAACTCTTATAATGATCAATGTCACGCAGGCCGGGATGTCGGGGGTCGGGATGTCCCAAACGCCGTTCGCCACCACATCCTATTCTACTATCCCGGAGAGTGTAAGTGACACTGAGTAACCATTATAGTTATATGTTTGTTCCTAATTTTGTAACTATTTTAATGATCAATGTCACGCAGGCCGGGATGTCGGGGGCATACACCTCGCAGATGCCACCGCCGTTCGCCACCACATCATATTCGACTATCCCGGAGAGTGTTAGTGACACTGAGTAACCATTATAGTTATATATCGATAATCCTAATTTTGTAACTATTTTAATGATCAATGTCACGCAGGCCGGGATGTCGGGGGCACAGCACATGCCGTCGTTCGCCACCACAGCAATCACAAACATCTTTGGCGGTTCGGCCGATGACTATTACAGGCCGGAAATGCATACTGTAAGTTATTTTGGTAGTTTTGGTTTAATTGTGAACATTTCCTAAATTGTACTTGAAACATTGAGTAACGTAATTTTCAGACGGGGTCTCCTATTATTCAGGATCACTTCTCGGAGCACTTCTCGGAGCCTGACGATGACTCGATGGATGTTGTAGATCCACCACCACAGGTGACCCCGCTCCCTCTAACGCGGTCGCATAAAATTTCACAATGGTTTCGTCACCCGTTTGGCCAACAAGGATCTACGACACCACCGGCCGCTAAAAAACAAGCAAAGAAAGCGGGGGGAAAGAAGGGAGGAAAGAAAAAGGGAAAGGTGTCTTCACCGGAGCCTCAACCGGCATCAGAAATATTGAGGATGTGCCGGACTGGTCGCCTACCCCCCTTGATCTTCATCCCTCACTTGAACTTGGAAATCACCCCCTCGTTTTTCAATGTATTGCTGGCCGTTGACCCTTTGGAGTCTGACTTACTGGATGTGGTTAGTATGAAGTTTAATTATAGTCATATAATCAAATATATTTATTTTACATGTCTAACCATCTATTTTTTATGTATAGCACATCGATTGTTGGGTCTCGTTGTTGCAATGACATCGTGGAACAGACACGAGGTGGACCATGATGT
This sequence comes from Saussurea involucrata, assembly GCA_033807775.1. Classification (NCBI taxonomy): domain Eukaryota; kingdom Viridiplantae; phylum Streptophyta; class Magnoliopsida; order Asterales; family Asteraceae; genus Saussurea; species Saussurea involucrata. Next base: position 77,259,973 of record CM066322.1, read on the forward strand.
TCAGTATGTTCTTTCATTACTTGTTGATTGAGCATCTAGGTCCCACCTCCGTGGTTAATTCATGCAATGGCGTGGAAGGGACCTCTTGGGCTCTCCTCGATGTGGTATGTAAATCGTTTTACTCTGATTTTATTTAACTTGTTTTGTTGCTAACTAAGTTGTCTAATATTGTAATATTTCAGGTGTACATCCCTATATGCCTTAATCCCCAACATTGGCTGCTTGGAGTGTTTGAACTTGACGCTATGACCATGACCATATATGATAGCGACAGTGCCAGTCTCTTCAGACAGCAATTGGAAGAGCAAATGACAAAGTTTAAAGCTGTGCTGAATGACTTCTTTTGTCGGGTCAAGGATGTTAGACGTCGCGAAATGACAGGTGTCTTTCGCTATAAGTTCGCCAAGAATGCACCCCAGCAGGCCGGGATAACTGCAGATTGCGGTGTCTGGGTATGCCGTAATGTCCAAATGTTGATAAATAAAAATGAGGTATGGGTACACCCTGACGAGGCCGAGGTTGTTGCCAAAGATTTCCGCATACATATGGCGGAGTCCATTTATGAACATTGTCAAATAGGGCCACGTTAGGTTGTTTATGTAACATTAAATAATTGTTATTTTTAGTATTAACTTATTTTGTTAAAGTATTGTGATTGACTTACTGTTTACTTCGTTTGGTTTTTGCTAATTTCATCCATTTACTCAACTTTGAGTATCGATATCTCTTTCACACATACTCTATTTTGGACGCATTATATATCATTTCGAAGATCTCATATAGAAGAACATAAACCTACTAAAAGTTAGTTATATATAACACATATATATAAATTTAAATGCGTCCAAAGTTTAGTAAAACCCATATTTCCAACACCTAGTAAGTAGGTTTATGAAACTTGCGATAATCCTAATACAGAGATTATTGGATGAACAAGCATTTATTTCTTGATTATTGGGGTATTGGTTCTTGTTGTCTGGAAGTGATTCATATGATGCAAAAATTGGTATCATGTAATGTAGAACAATATCTATATTATAGAAACTTGCATTTGATAGTACCATATAAATCTGATCTAAATTCTCATTAATTAGCTATGTTTGACTACTTAAAGACTAATTTTCTGCCTAATGAAAGACCTTTATTCAAGAGCAGACGAATATTGCAGTTACTTTTTCAGTGGAATCATGCAGACAACTTTTTTAGACGAAATCTATAAACACATTCAAATAATAATAATTTAAAACGATTTAATGAATTAGTTAATATATGATTATTATGTTAATGCGATAGGAGTGTAAAACAAAATTGAAAAAAAAATAAGAGATGTACCATAAATTAAATAATTAACTATAAGAGTATGAATTTTAAATATAAAAAATTTTATTTTTATGTAGTGTATAACTGTATATGATATATACAGTTATAATGGTGTAATTTGTTAAAACTAAAACGTATTTTTTTAACGTATTTTAGTTAATAAACGATTATATGTGTTAAATGTAAAATTAAAATAATGAAAGTAAAAGGTATAAAGTAAATTTAGTAAATACGTATAGGGGTTGAAAGTGTAACATTTCATTTTAAATTCGTAAAAATGGACGAAATCGGGTGAATAGTGCCAAAAATATCAAAATTTTCATAAATGGTCCCTGGAATTTTTCAAAAATGGTCCCTTGCAATTGAAAAGTCACAAAAATAACCCCATCGCGTAATGAGCCCGCGATCGCGGGATTCCATTTTTCAAAAATGGTCCCTGCAAGTTTAAAAAAGTGTCAGAAAGGTCCCTGGCCCGCGATCGCGGGCTCCCATCGCGGATTTTTAGGGCATTTTTGCAAAATGGGAGAGATTTTGGGTATTTCAGTAAAAGATGGTCAAACTTAGGGTATTTTAATTAATTTAGGGAAATTAATTAAAATACCCTAAGTTTGACCATGTTTTACTGAAATACCCAAAATCTCTCACACTTTGCAAAAATACCCTAAAAATCCGCGATGGAGCCCGCCATCGCGGGCTCCAGGCCACGTGTCACCAATGTTTATCCACTTTGCCCGCGTTGGTCCCTCAAGAATGCCCGCGGTCCAGCTTTCCCCCCTCAAGAATGCCCGCGTGTGCAGTTTTGGTCCCTGCCCGCGTTTGACTCATTGACCCCTGCGATCGCGGGCTACACGTGTCACCAAAGTTTGCCCACTTTGCCCGCGTTGGTCCCTCAAGAATACCCGCGGTACAGCTTTCCCCCTCAAGAATGCCCGCGTGTGCATTTTTGGTCCCTGCCCGCGATTGACTTTCTTTGACCTCCCGCGATCGCGGGCTCCTGTGCCACGTGTCGGCACAGGGTTAACCCTAAAATCCCTTTGACGAACCCTAAACCCTAATTGTTTCTTCGGCCGCACTATATAAGGGGGGGGGGACCAAGACACGGCCACTCTCAATTTTTTTAATCACTCTCTCAATTTTTAATCAAACTCTCTCAATTTTCTCCCACTCTCTCAATTTTGTCGTGTGGAATACGCGTTCGGGTTTTGTGAAGATGTCTCGTATTACCTCTTTGGTATGTTTTCCTTATGTTATTTGTTATTTTTTGTATGTTATTTTAAGTTAAGATATATGATTTGTAGGTTGTTATAGTGTTTATAACTTATGTTTGAATATGTTCTATGTTTAACATGATATGTATGGTTTTATGTTTGAATGTGATATTTGTATGTTATAATGTGTATGTTGTTATAGTGTGTTTTTTCATATAAAAATTGTTAAGAGTGTTTTTTTATAAAAAAATTGTTAAGAGTGTGTTTTTATAAAAAAATTGTTAACAATGTGTTTTTTTTTATAAAAACACACCCTTAACAATTTTTTATAAAAACAGTTTTTTTATAAAAAAAATGTTTAATAGTGTGTTTTTTTAAAAAATTGTTATAGTTTTATGGTTTTTATAATGTGTTTTTTTATAAAAAAATTGTTAATTTTTTTTATAAAAACAGTTTTTATAAAAAAATGTTAAAAAATTTGTTTTTTTATAAAAAATTGTTAAGAGTGTGTTTTTATAAAAAAAATTGTTATAGTTTTATGTTTGAATGTGATATTTGTATGTTATAATGTGTATGTTGTTATAGTGTATTTTTTCATATAAAAATTGTTAAGAGTGTTTTTTTATAAAAAAATTGTTAAGAGTGTGTTTTTATAAAAAAAAATTGTTAACAATGTTTTTTTATAAAAACACACTCTTAACAATTTTTTTATAAAAACACACCCTTAACAATTTTTTATAAAAACAGGTTTTTTTATAAAAAAAAATTGTTAAGAGTGTGTTTTTATAAAAAAATGTTAAGGGTGTGTTTTTATAAAAAAAAAACACATTTTTAACAATTTTATATGAAAACACACACTATAACAACATACACATTATAACATACAAATATCACATTCAAACATAAAACAATAAAACTATAACAATTTTTTTTATAAAAACACACTCTTAACAATTTTTTATAAAAAAACACATTTTTAACAATTTTTTTATAAAAACACACTCTTAACAATTTTTTTATAAAAAATTGTTAAATATGTGTTTTTTATAAAAAATGTTAAGAATGACAACTTAGGTCCCTACGGTTTTAAGAATGACAACTTAGGTCCCTAAACTTTTAAGAATGTCAATTAGGTCCTAAACTTTTAAGAATGACAACTAGGGTCCCTAAACCGCACTTTATCTCTATATAACAATATGATACGTTGAAATAAAATAAACCGCACTTTATCTATATATAACACTATTATACGTTGAAATAAAATAAACCGCACTTTATCTATATATAACACTATTATACGTTGAAATAAAATAAACCGCACTTTATCTATGTATAACACTATTATACGTTGAAATAAAATACAACCGCACTTTATCTTTATATAACACTATTATACGTTGAAATAAAATAAAACCGCACTTTATCTATATATAACAATATGATACGTTGAAATAAAATAAACCGCACTTTATCTATATATAACACTATTATACGTTGAAATAAAATAAACCGCACTTTATCTATATATAACACTATTATACGTTGAAATAAAATACAACCGCACTTTATCTATGTATAACACTATTATACGTTGAAATAAAATACAACCGCACTTTATCTATATATAACACTATTATACGTTGAAATAAAATAAACCGCACTTTATCTATATATAACAATATGATACGTTGAAATAAAATAAACCGCACTTTATCTATATATAACACTATTATACGTTGAAATAAAATATCACCGCACTTTATCTATATATAACAATATGATAAGTTGAAATAAAATACCACCGCACTTTATCTATATATAACAATATGATACGTTGAAATAAAATAAACCGCACTTTATCTATATATAACACTATTATACGTTGAAATAAAATACCACCGCACTTTATCTATATATAACAATATGATACGTTGAAATAAAATAAACCGCACTTTATCTATATATAACACTATTATACGTTGAAATAAAATAAACCGCAACATCTATATAAAATAAAATAAACTGCAGCATCTATATATAACACTAACTAAAACATCTGTGAATGACTATGTAGAAGGATTTCTTTAACATCGACTTGACGGTAAGGTGCAAAGTTTCATACATCGAGGAATTATGAGCATTGTTTAGGGGATTAGGTGATCGCGCAGATACCCTTGAGACCATCTATAGAGGGACACCGTTCGGGCCATGGATGGATGTGTCTTACTCTGGTGGCGACCCTACGCTAGTACACATGTTTCTACAGTTGGAGGTCGAGGACGCCAACGCTGAGCCGGAGGAGATGCATTTTGATTTCTTCGGCTCTCAATTGCATTTTGGGCGTCGGGAGTTCTGTCTAATTACAGGACTACGTTTTGGAGAGGCTCCCCCCCTTCCTCCCTTAGAAGACTGCTCCTTCGTTCCTAGGGTTTTCGGCATTTCAGCATCTCGTTTGAAGCTGAAGGCAGCCCGGGAAAAGATGAAAGAGGGCCTTAGTGCCCTAACCGACGACGATGCTGTCCGTGTATGCTTGGTGGTGATCGTGGATATGGGCTTCCTGGGCCGTGAGTATAGCCAGCATGCTTCATCGACGGTCCTTAGGGCCGTCGAGGACCTTGAGCTGTTTAACAGCTACCCGTGGGGTAGCCATATCTGGACACATTGCTACTCTAATCTGCACCGAGCCATAGGCAGACGCGCCGATCGACATGCAAAGATGAATCTTTGTGGTTTTACATACGCCTTCAAGGTTAGATACGTAGTATAACAATTGTTAATAATACATACAAACTGTTTGGCTTTTCTTTTTACGTACTTGCTCTTCTTGTCTAATTCCAGATATGGATCTTGGAGGTGTTTCCCGCATCAATCCGATATTTCGTCAAGCGCGACGATCGAGTACTTAGGGGAACCCGTTGGGACAAGCGTGTTACCCTAAGTAGGTCGCTTTGGATTGAGTTCTTCAAAGCGTCTAGAAATGTAAGTTCTTTTACTATGTTTACAATTTGCATACGTTAGTCCCGCTTATTAATTTCTTTTATGTTTTATCATATATTTAGCAGCCACTCTTGCCCGCCGATCGCCTTGTGCCTACTGTCGACGAGATGGGCACAGATTGGTACATAGACAGCGTGCCTTTATTGACGCAGAGGCGGAAAGGGCTCGACGTCCCCTTACTTTCGAAGATGAGGAAGACGACGACAGGCCCCCTTCCGGTGGATACCAGCCGCCCCCTTCCTCCTCCTACCAGCCGGCCCGTTCCTCCTCCTACCAGGCGCCCCCTTCCTCCTCCTACCAGGCGCCCCCTTCCTCCTCCTACAATCCATATCAGGCGGCCCCTTCCTACGAGCCACAGCGTGGCTCACATGAAGTCCTATGGGACTACGTCCACGGGCCGCTAGAGACACGTGTACACTATCTGGAGGAAGTCTACAGACAGTTTAGCGCTGTCAATGTTAGTGTTTAACTTAATTTGTTGGCCACGTTTATTTAGTTTGTATATTAATATTACGTTCTAAATTTGTTTTAGCTGTCGAGTACGACACCGATCCCCGCTCCGTTCGGACAGGGGGCACAGGCGACGTTTGCCACCACATCCCATCCGTCATTCCCTGAAAATGTAAGTGACATTGAGTAACCATTATAGTTATATGTTTGTTCCTAAGTTTGTAACTCTTATAATGATCAATGTCACGCAGGCCGGGATGTCGGGGGCCGGGATGTCCCAAACGCCGTTCGCCACCACATCCTATTCTACTATCCCGGAGAGTGTAAGTGACACTGAATAACCATTATAGTTATATGTTTGTTCCTAATTTTGTAACTATTATAATGATCAATGTCACGCAGGCCGGGATGTCGGGGGCATACACCTCGCAGATGCCGCCGCCGTTCGCCACCACATCATATTCGACTATCCCGGAGAGTGTTAGTGACACTGAGTAACCATTATAGTTATATATCGATAATCCTAATTTTGTAACTATTTTAATGATCAATGTCACGCAGGCCGGGATGTCGGGGGCACAGCACATGCCGTCGTTCGCCACCACAGCAATCACAAACATCTTTGGCGGTTCGGCCGATGACTATTACAGGCCGGAAATGCATACTGTAAGTTATTTTGGTAGTTTTGGTTTAATTGTGAACATTTCCTAAATTGTACTTAAAACATTGAGTAACGTAATTTTCAGACGGGGTCTTCTATTATCCAGGATCACTTCTCGGAGCACTTCTCGGAGCCTGACGATGACTCGATGGATGTTGTAGATCCACCACCACAGGTGACCCCGCTCCCTCAAAGCAGCCGCGATCAATTTCACAATGGTTTCGTCACCCGTTTGGCCAACAAGGATCTACGACACCACCGGCCGCTAAAAAACAAGCAAAGAAAGCGGGGGGAAAGAAGGGAGGAAAGAAAAAGGGAAAGGTCCCTTCACCGGAGCCTCAACCGGCATCGGAAATATTGAGGATGTGTCGGACTGGTCACCTCTCCCCCATGATATTCGTCCCTTACTTGAGCCTGAAAATCACCCCCCGCTTTTTCCAAGTATTGCTGGCGGATGACCCTTTGGAGTCTGAGTTACAGAATGTGGTTAGTATGAAGTTTAACTATAGTCATATAATCAAATATGTTTATGTTACATGTCTAACCATCTATTTTTTATGTATAGCACATCGATTGTTGGGTCTCGCTGTTGCAAAGACATCGTGGAACAGACACCAGGTGGACCATAATGTATAGTATTTTCTTTGCCTACCTGGTGCTCCCCCATCAAGGTCCCGCCTCCGTGGCCAACTCATGCAACGGCGTGGAAGGGGTTTCTTGGGCTCTCCTCGATGTGGTATGTAAATCGTTTTACTCTTATTTTATTTAAGTTGTTTTGTTGCTAACTAAGTTGTCTAATATTGTAATATTTCAGGTGTACATCCCAATATGCATTCATCCCAAACATTGGCTGCTTGGAGTGTTTGAGCTTGACGCTATGACCATGACCATATATGACAGCGATAGTGCCAATCTCTTCAGAGACCAATTGGAAGACCAGATGAGAAGGTTTAAAGATGTGCTATTTGACTTCTTTTGTCGGGTCAAGGACACGAGGCGTCGCGATAGGTCAGAGCTCTTTCGCCATAAGTTCGCCAAGAATACACCCCAGCAGGCCGAGATGAATGCGGATTGCGGTGTCTGGGTATGTCGTAATGCCAACATCTTGATAAATAACGATGTGGTATTTGTACACCCTGACCAGACCGAGGCCGAGCCCAAGGCATTTCGCATACATATGGCGGAGTCCATTTATGCCCATTGTCAAATAAATCAAAGTTAGGTTGTTTATGTAACATTAAATAATTGTTATTTTTAGTATTAACTTATTTTGTTAAAGTATTGTGATTGACTTACTGTTTACTTCGTTTGGTTTTTGCTAATTTCATCCATTTACTCAACTTTGAGTATCGATATCTCTTTCACACATACTCTATTTTGGACGCATTATATATCATTTCGAAGATCTCATATAGAAGAACATAAACCTACTAAAAGTTAGTTATATATAACACATATATATAAATTTAAATGCGTCCAAAGTTTAGTAAAACCCATATTTCCAACACCTAGTAAGTAGGTTTATGAAACTTGCGATAATCCTAATACAGAGATTATTGGATGAACAAGCATTTATTTCTTGATTATTGGGGTATTGGTTCTTGTTGTCTGGAAGTGATTCATATGATGCAAAAATTGGTATCATGTAATGTAGAACAATATCTATATTATAGAAACTTGCATTTGATAGTACCATATAAATTTGATCTAAATTCTCATTAATTAGCTATGTTTGACTACTTAAAGACTAATTTTCTGCCTAATGAAAGACCTTTATTCAAGAGCAGACGAATATTGCAGTTACTTTTTCAGTGGAATCATGCAGGCAACTTTTCCAGACGAAATCTATAAACACATTCAAATAATAATAATTTAAAACGATTTAATGAATTAGTTAATATATGATTATTATGTTAATGCGATAGGAGTGTAAAACAAAATCGAAAAAAATAAGAGATGTACCATAAATTAAATAATTAACTATAAGAGTATGAATTTTAAATATAAAAAATATTTTTTTATGTAGTGTATAACTGTATATGATATATATTAAAATATATAAATCCAAAAAAATTCAAAATTGGGCTCATTTCGAACATATCGAAGAGACGATTATAATGGTGTAATTTGTTAAAATTAAAACGTATTTTTTTAACGTATTTTTGTTAATAAACGATTATATGTGTTAAATGTAAAATTAAAATAATGAAAGTAAAAGGTATAAAGTAAATTTAGTAAATAAGTATAGGGGTTGAAAGTGTAACATTTCATTTTAAATTCGTAAAAATGGACGAAATGGGGTGAACAGTGCCAAAATATCAAAATTTTCATAAATGGTCCCTGGAATTTTTCAAAAATGGTCTCTTGCAATTGAAAAGTCACAAAAATAACCCCATCGCGGGATGAGCCCGCGATCGCGGGATTCCATTTTTCAAAAATGGTCCCTGCAAGTTTAAAAAAGTGTCAGAAAAGGTCCATGGCCCGCGATCGCGGGCTCCCATCGCGGATTTTTGGGCTATTTTTGCAAAGTGGAGAGAGATTTTGGGTATTTCAGTAAAAGATGGTTTGACTTAGGGTATTTTAATTAATTTCCCAATTTAATATCTCATCGCTATATATAATTACATAAATATTATAGATATCTTATGTATACATTAAAAAGTAGAGAATATGGTAGGTGCGTATATATATTATATACGTGCGTGCATGCACTTATAACATATATATATATATATATATATATATATATATATATATATATATATATATATATATATATATATATATATATAGAAAAGTTTATCTAAAAACTCAAATTCAGTTGTAAACGTGAGGACAAATCTCGTCCATTGATCGCAGCCATATTTAAGTCAATCCTAAAATTCAGCTTTAGGGTATTTTCGTCAAGATTAGAATCAGCGTCTCATTTGTTGACTTTTTATTTTCTTTTTTAATTAAAAAACTTTTACCCCCTTAAATTTTAAAATAAATTATCTCAAAAATTACTAACATTTTAATCAAACAAATTACATCAAAAAAACGAGAATTTCGTGCTCTTCGATATGACATCCATCATGATATAGTTTTTTTTTTCGATTTAACCGTTTTTTACGTGAAATCGTGTATATGTGTTATATTCAGAGTAAATAATACAACATTCGGGATAAATAATATCTATATTTATTCGGACTGAGTATATAGAATTATTCAGACTGAATATATGGAATTATTCAGACTGAATAAATGTAGATATTAAAAAAGAATAAAATTTATTCATGTCTTGATATAGTTTTTTTTCGTTTTAACCGTTTTTAACGTGAAATCGTGTACATGTGTTATATTCAGAATGAATAATATAACATTCTGGATGAATAATATCTACATTTATTCAGACTGAATATATAGAATTATTCAGACTGAATAAAAGTAGATATGAAAAAAGAACAAAATTTAAACATTTATTCGTTTTGAATATATGCCTTTATTCAGTCTGAATATATAGAATTATTCAGACTGAATAAAGGTAGATATGAAAAAAGAACAAAACTTAAACATTTATTCGTTTTGAATATCTATCTTTATTCAGTCTGAATATATAGAATTATTCAGACTGAATAAAGGTAGATATTCAAACGAATATAATTATTCAGACTGAATAAAGGTAAATTATTCAGACTGAATAATTCCATATATTTAGTCTGAATAATTCTATATACTCAGTCCGAATAAATGTAGATATTATTCATCCCGAATGTTGTATTATTCACTCTAAATATAACACATATACACGATTTCACGTAAAAACGGTTAAAACGAAAAAAAACTATATCATGATGGATGTCATATCGAAGAGCACGAAATTCTCGTTTTTTTGATGTAATTTGTTTGATTAAAATGTTATTAATTTTTGAGATATATTATTTTAAAAATTAAGAGGGTAAAAGTTTTTTAATTAAAAAAGAAAATAAAAAGTCAACAAAGGAGGCGCTGATTCTAATCTTACGAAAATAATTACCTTTATTCAGTCTGAATAATTACCTTTTATTCAGACTGAATAATTTTTTTTTCCAATTTTACCCCTGCGCGCTAAATTTTCATTAAGCCATGGACAGAGTTTTCAACTTATTTACAAAATTGCCACCGCGTTTTTTTGCCACTGATCTCTTCACCGGATTATTAATCAACGACTGTGGTTTGTCCTCACGTTTACAATTGAATTTGAGTTTTTATCTGAACCCACCCCTATATATATATGCTGGGTATCAAATACAAACCAACTAGTTTGTACAAACTCGTACAAACCATACATAGCTTCATGATTTTGTAAATTTGGCTTCATGAATGTATATATATATATATATTTTGGCTTCATGAATATATCATTTGGCATTTTTAACTAATTTTTTTACAAAAATACCCTAAAATACCCTTATTTTTGTAAAAAAATTAGTTAAAAATGCCAAATGATATATTCATGAAGCCAAATTATATATTCATGAAGCCAAAATATATATATATATATATATATATATATACATTCATGAAGCCAAATTTACAAAATCATGAAGCTAGGTATGGTTTGTACGAGTTTGTACAAACTAGTTGGTTTGTACCCGATACCACCCCTATATATATATATATATATCGTGTGGATACAAGAGTATAAGTTGATTTCATATATTTGATCTTAAAAGAATTAAAAGACTTTTAATTTTATAAAAAAAATACATGGTTTCACATAAAACGAAGTTAGAGCATCTCTATTACAAGGTTCTTACAAGCAAAAAATGTAATGGCTTGTAGGAACCTTGTAATAAAGATGCCCTAACTTCGTTTTATGTGGAACCATGTATTTTTTTTTTGTAAAATTAAAAGTCTTTTAATTCTTTTAAGATCAAATATATGAAATTAACTTATACTCCTGTATCTACATATGTAGTGCTTGTAGGAACGATCATTATGGAAAGTTCTTATAAGAACTCAAATTCTTTTAAGTTCTTATAAGAACTCAAATTCTTTTAAGTTCTTATAAGAACTCAAATTCTTTTAAGTTCTTACCATGAAGTTTGTGTATAAAATGACAAGTTCTTCATTTCTATTGGTATTTAATTAAATAACTAATATTTGTTTTAGAAATATATATAACAATTATTGATGTTGATAAATGAATGAGCCCCACAAAAATAAGATTTTTATAAGAATTAACATTGTAAAATTTTATATAAACTTTTAGTTTGATAAAATGAAAATGAATGTAAAAAAAAGAGTAAACTACAATTTTGGTCCCTGAGGTTTACATCTTGATATGAAAATCGTCCCTAAACTTCAATAAGTCTAAAAATCATCCTTACTGTTTGCATTTTGCTTTGAAAATTGTCCCTCGTCGTTAACTCTGTTAATTTTTTTCCGTTACAATAGGGGTATTTTTGTCTTTTCTTTACAAGGATAAATTGCACACACGTGTTTAAAATAGAGGGACCAAATTGTATTTTACTCTAACTATATTAATATTATAAGACCATGAGTACCGCTACCCAATGAACCCACTGAACTCAATTGCCACCTCAGCGCCACATCAACTTTTCTCTTTCCTACTCTCCTTACCCTAAAGTGGAGTACCGCCTACCCACCAAACCCGCTCTTACCCGCTGAACCCAACCCTATGAAAATAAAACCAAAAACATCAGGTATGTGCGGGTTCATGAACCCGATGGCCTTACCCGCTCCCTACCCCCCCCCCCCCCCCCCGTACCCCCTTACCCGGTCTTACCCGCTAACCCTGATTGCCACCTCGGCCTTACCCGATCCCGTACCCGAAGGCGGTACGGGTGGCCTCATATATATATATATATATATATGTATGTATATATACATACGCACGTCACCTGCACATCACCGGCACCAGCTCCGGCGATCCTCACCACCACCCCCGTGAACCTCCTCCATCAACCCTTCATATACAACACATACATATAAGCAAGTTCACTAACAAAATCATCTACAGCAAGTTCTCGCCGGAAGACCGTGAGTTCGCCGGATTCTGGAAAACCTTACCGGAGTTCATCATTTTTGAAAGATTTCGCAAGACTCAAAAGTTTTCGCAACTCAACCTCACTCAAAGTTTTCGCAAGAAGCTACTGATCAAAGTTTTCGCAAGAAGAAGTTTTGTTCATCGAAGAATTAATGAAAAATTTAGTGGGTTTTGAAGATTAAGTGTGTTTCTATCGATAAACTTACTTCGGATGAGTTAGTTTATGCATTTGGAACACAAAGCAACGTTCATTTTCAATTTTGGTTGAGAAATCATCGAGTTTCGTCTTCGTCGGAGACCTTACCGGAAAAATGCCGGAAATTGAAGTTTCATCGATTAAACTCTCTCGGATCGAAATAATTATTTTTTAGGTTTGTATGAATCTGGGTTTAGTTTGGGTCTGAAAGATAAGGGTTGTTATGGCCAATTTTATCAGTTTTCAAAAGTCGCCGACGGTCATCGGAGAAGATGATTTCATATATACATATATATATATATATATATATATATATATATGTATAGTGTGTGTATGTATGTAGCTCTTTTTGTTAAATGTGGGGGAAGAAGAGGAGGTTGGAGAAGAAGAGAGGGTGGTATGACGTGTACTTGAGAAACAATTTAATAGAAAATAACAAAAACAAGAAAAAGACAAAGACAAAAAAAATGGGTAAAAGGACGAAAGTACCCCTCACTTAACCGAGTTATTTAACAGAGTTAACGACGAGGGACGATTTTCAAAGCAAAATGCAAACAGTAAGGATGATTTTTAGACTTATTGAAGTTTAGGGACGATTTTCGTATAAAGGTGTAAACCTCAGGGACCAAAATTGTAGTTTACTAAAAAAAGTTGTTACTCTTAGAGCATCCACAATGCATAAGTCTTTCAATGACTTTTTGCTTTTGACACATTAGATTTCCACTAACTTTTTTTAACAAAACCTTTCCTTGAAATCCTTCTCCAATGCAAAAACCTTTCCAAAAGCTTTTTCAAACTCTTTCATCAATTTTATTACAATCTATCCTCATCTATTTATAATATTTTATATAGGCCCCTTATTTAATTTGAGATTTTAAAGTCCACGTTATATCCTTCGAAAACAAAAATTACTTAACTTATAATAAAATTAAAGACGATGGATATATTATATGATTTTTATAATTTTTTAGGTATCTGAAATTGGTCTTATTTTGACCGTCTTGATAAAAGCTTTTTAATAGTGTATTTTTTTATAAATTATGTTTTGTTTTATTATAAATATTTAATGAGTTAGTTTAATTAATAAAGATTAAAAATGTTAAATTGAAAATAAATATTGATTGAAGGAGTTAATATGAAAATTTATATGAAAAATGAGAGTTGAATAAGGGGATAAAATGAAAATTGGTTTAGAAAAAATCTTTCAACCAAAAGGTTATTGGTTTAAAAGTCTTTCTTTAAAAAGTCTTTTACTTCAATGGTAATAACTGGTAATTAGTTATTAGAAAAACTTATCTAAATAGTAAAAAGCTATTAAAGGGTTATGCATCGGAGATGCTCTTATGTTTGTATATGGAATAGTTGACCTTGACCCCCACCAGGCCACCACCCTACCCTCAACAGCTCATACACACTCATTTTTGTATCTCTCCTCTCTCTCTCTCTCTCCCATTATTTCGTTATACGTACTACCATTATGCACACGTGTTGCTGCAATCCCTTATGTGTATTCATTGTCTCATTTAAAACATACTATTCTTTTAATAAAATATATATTAAATTTTTATTAGCAATTATTAGTTGGTAAAACAAGGGAATTTAATTAAAATACCCAAAGTTTGAATTTAACTTACCAAAATACCCATTTTTTTCAACTTTTGTAAAAATACCAAAAAATCCCGCGATATGTCCTGCGATCGCGGGATAGGGTCAATTTTGAAAATTTAATCATCCGCGATCGCAGAGAGTGTCCCGCGATGCATTCAATTTGGTGACTTTTGATTTGAAATTTACACTTTCAACCTAGGAATGAGCAAATCGGACTGATTTTCCGAACCGAACCGGGACCGAACCGGTACCGAACCGAACCGGGTATATTCGGTCCAGTATTCGGTTCCATAAAATCTGAAAATTCGGGATTCGGGATTCGGTACTCGGTACCGTGAATATCCCGAAAATACCGAAAACCGAACCGAAAATGTGGTGTCTTTTAAACTTCTTTGATCCTCCTTATCTTCTCCTAATAAAGATTATCTTTTCCAAATCAAAGTAAATCATCTCCTAATCTATCCAAACTTTCTCCATAAGTACCATATCCAAACTTTCGTGATTCGGTATTTGGGATTCGGGATTCGGCACCTCCATGGATCAAACTCAAGTAAGTTTTTTATTTGATTTTCCTACTAATTCTCTCCATGGCAATAATTATAGGGTTTAATTCTAGGGTTTACTTGAAATTTTAGTTCTAATTTGAAATTATTAGATGCTGGTTCGTAATCCAATTTGCATGGTGGTATAAAAGTTTTAATTGTTTTTTATTCTGTTTTGATATGCATACTGCTGCTTTAGTTTTAATTGTTTTTTATTCTATTTTAATTGATGTTCAATTTAGTACAAGTTTGAGTAAAAAGTCAAACAAGTTTGAATCAGGTTTGGCGTGTTCATCTTGCTTCGTATGTCTCCAGGTGTATGCATGATGAATAAAACTGGTGTAATGACACGAATGTGAATGTGAATATGAAACAGATGAATAATACCTTTGCCCTTTTCAGTTCCGTCATTACCTCCTTCAGCTATGGTGGCATAGCTGCTACCCTTTTGGCCACTACTGTCATTCTCTCCATTGCTCTTATTGTTACTTCTCGATGCATTTCCATAATTTATAAAGATTTGTGTTTTTTTGTTTATAAAGATTTGTGTTTATAATTAATGTGTTTTTTTGTTTATAAAGATTTGTGTTTATATATAAAGATTTGTGTTCCATAATTTATAAAGATTTGTGTTTTTTTTTTGTTTATAAAGATTTTTGTTTATAATTTTGTTTAATGTGTTTTTTTGTTTATAAAGATTTGCGTTTATATATAAAGATTTGTGTTTATATATTATAATATTTTAAGTATTTATTTAATGTGTTTTTTGTTTAGGGAGATGATACATTTGTTGAGGAAACCCCTTATGTGGCACTCAACAACGATTCGGATGAGACGCGTGAAAAACAAGAGAATGTCGAATCAAATAGCAAAAGAAAACGAGCAAACAAAGGTGCTAAAGGAGGGAAGGAGAGGGCCGAGTGTTGGAAATACTTCGACGTTTTGTTTATTGAGGAGGATAGAGTAAAACGGAAACACGGAAAGTGCAAGTTTTGTGGCACGGTACTTAAAGCCGATCCGGTAAGAAACGGTACTTCTAGCCTTAAAAAACATTATCCTATTTGTGACAAGAATCCCGAGTTTTGCATGAAAAAACAAAATCACTTATCGTTTAGAAAAGAAGCTAGCGGAGAAAGTAGTGTGCAAACTTGGAAGCACGACGAGGGTAGAATAAAAAAGGCTTTGTTAAATTTGTTTGTTGTTGGTGAATTGCCTTTTAAATTTGTTGAAAACGAGGCACTTGTTGAATTCACTAATGCTTTAAATGGTAGGGTTATTTTGCCATCACGTCACAAAGTGTCTAAGGATGTTGTAAAATATTACATAGATGAAAGAAATAAGTTATTGGCTTATTTAAGTAAACCAACAAACACCGTTCACTTGACTACGGATACTTGGACATCATCGTGCCAAAAGGTGAACTACATGGTTGTTACGGCTCATTTTATAGATGACGATTGGGTGATGCATAAACGGATTATTAACTTTAGACCAATTGATAGTCATAGGGGGGATGATGTGGGTCGTGAATTGTTAGATTGCATACATAGTTGGGGGATAAAAAATGTTATGACTATGACGGTGGATAATGCATCAACTAATGATAAGGCGCTAGAGTATTTGGTGAAAAAGTTGCCTAATATGTATGATGGAGGGAAACATTTTCAAGTTAGGTGTTTTGCGCATATTCTAAACCTAATTGTGAAATATGGTTTAAAGGAGAACATTTATTATATTGACTGTGTGCAAAAGGCGGTTAGGTATATTAGACACTTGACACAAAGAAGAACCAAATTTAAAAAGTGCATGGAAGCTTGTAACATTGAATCAAAAAGGTTTTTGTGTGGTGATTGTCCTACTAGATGGAATTCCACCTTTGAGATGTTGAAGATTGCCGTGGAGTTAAGGGAGGTATTTTTCGTGTTTGAACTTGAAGATGCTAGTTATTTTCGTGATCTTGATAGAGTGCCCGAGCATTCGGATTTTGGTATGTGCAAACTAGTGGTCGATTTTTTAGAGAAATTCAAGATTAAAACGGAAATTGTATCGGCCACTTCAAAGCCCTTAGCTCATCTTTTTTTAGAGAAATTCTAGATGTGGACAAACATTTACGTGTGTGGGAGGAGAACCCCGATTTTTGTTTAATGGTTCACTCAATGCGAGAAAAATACGATAAGTATTGGGGGAAGTTTGACGAACTTAATGACTTTATGTATTTTGCCGTTATGTTGGATCCTACAATGAAATCATCGTTTATTGGACATGCGTTTAGAAAGATGATTATGTATAACATATCGAAGGACAAACCCATGTCAAATGAAGTGGTGACTATGGTGCAAGAGATTGAGAAAAGATTGGATGTTTTGTTTAGAACATACAAAGAAAGGTTTGATACGGTTGACCTTACTTCCGCATTTCAAGAAGCGTGTAATGAAGAAGATTTGATATCATGTGATGGGGGAAATGACTTTTTGGGGGAGTTTCTACATGTGGAAGAAAGTAACACGGTTGCAATTGAAACCAAGTTAAAGAGGTACCTAAATGAGCCAAAGATTTCTTATACTACCGGGTTTGACATACTTAGATGGTGGAAACAAAATGCTATGAGGTTCCCAATTGTATCTCGGATGGCCAAAGGTGAATTATTTTACTTTCATTTTTTTTGATAATATGTTTACAATATTATTGTTTATGAACTTTCGTCATTCTATTTTTGTTAGATATTTTGGCAATACAAATTTCCACAGTGGCATCCGAGTCGGCGTTTAGTACTAGACTCATATAGAACAAACTTGTCACCTTCCATAGTTGAGGCTTTGATTTGCACTCAAGATTGGGTGAGAAAGTCGAGGAAGTCGATTGTAGATGATATCGATGATATATTCAAAGACGACGGCATTGCCAAAGGTAATAAAAATTATGTTAATTAATACTAACTTTATTTGTCTCTTGATTAGTTGAAATTTGTTAATAATATTAACTAACTTTGTTTTTTATATATATAGACATTGAAGAGGCGATAAACGAACAAAATGGAAAAGGAAAAGCGTAAAAGAATATCGAAGATTGTTGAACTTTTGCTTGGCTTTGAACTTTTGATTGTTAAATTTTTAATTGTTTGAGATTGATTTTGAAACACATTTGAAACATTATGAATATAATTTTGGTTTGTGATTATTGTTAAACTTTTAATTGTTTGATATTTGTTTATTATTATTATTATTAGAATTGGGCAATTTGCATAGTTTGGCAAAAACTACCTGGAGCAAAAACTACCACAAACAAACAGTAGGCAATTTGCATAGTTTGGCAGCAGCAAAATTTGGGAGTTTGGTAGCAGCAAAATTTGGGTCCTAAGTGATATGTTGTACAAATTTTCGGTCCTAAGTGATATGTTTCCCAAAATTTTGGTTTTGATAGATAGTTGATATGTTTTACAAAATTTCGGTCCTAAGTGGTATTAGTCCCGAATTTCCCGTCCCAAAACCGAAACTGAACCGGTACCGAACCGGTACATACGGTTCGGTTTTCGGTACCGGTTTTTACTCCCAATAATTTTCGGTACCAACCGGTTCGGTACCGGTCCGTAACAAGTACATCCCTAAACCCTAAACCAAGTGTAAGTATTAAAAAATGGCGGAGGCTTTGTGATGGACAAATATCGATCATTTTGTGCATACTCTGTAACTGCAAATACTTCAGCTCCAAACACACATGAATCATCATTCGCCAAATACCCATTTTCACAATTCTAAAATGAGTCCAGTGATACCAACTTGTCAAAACCTCATTTCATCTTCTTCTCGTGAAACCTTGTCCTATTGCCATTCACGATGTCTATAAACACATACAAATAATAATAATTTAAAACGATTTAATCAATTAGTTAATATATGATTATTATGTGAATGCGATAAGAGTGTAAAACGAAAATTGAAAAAGTAAGAAATGTACCATAAATTAAATAATTACCTATAAGGGTATGAATTGTAAATATAAAAAAAAAATATGTAGTATATATGATATATAATAAAATAAATGAATCCAAAAATATTCAATATTAGGCTCATTTCGAAGGTATCGAAGAGACGAGTACACTGATGTAACTTGTTAAAATTAAAACGTATTTTTAACGTATTTTAGTTAATAATACGATTATATGTGTTAATATGATGAAGGTGTAAAATTAAAATTAGGAAAGTAAAAGGTATAAAGTAAAGTAAGTAAATAAGTATAGGGGTTGAAAGTGTAAAACTCAATTATAAATCACAATTGTGTGTGCCAGGAATAGCGGGATCAACAATTTTCAGAAAACACCTTATCCCGCGATCGCGGGACATATCGCGGGATTTTTGGGTATTTTTGCAAAAGTTGAAAAAAATGGATATTTTGGTAAGTCAAAGTCAAACTTTAGGTATTTAATTTAAATTCCCAAAAAACAAATATCAATAAAAAAATTTGAGTAAAAAATTATTACTGGTAATTTTGACCGATCCCACACGAAACTCATTTCTAAGTAATCTTATGTGACGAGACATTTCAAAGATAATTTTACCCCTTAAATTAGCAATAGACTTTCAAACATTAAAAACATTAGACGTTTATATATCAAGTTTAATGATATAAAAAAAGATTTAAATCTGAATATACACGTTAGGGTAATATTTAATAAAACAAACAAAAATAGTTCAAAACAAATCTATGCTAATAGCTTCTTCAACACATTCACTTAAATAGTAAAAATTTAAGATTTTTTTCTCTATTTTATTCAACAGATTAGACCATCCACTACCATGCAAGACCATACTCCTTTCTAAAGTGTTACATCAGTTTTGCAATAACATCTTCCACACACATGCAAGACCAAACTCTTTTTTAAACTAATAAATTATAATATAAATAATATAGATAATTTTAATATAAATAATATTGATAATTTTGTTTTCTTTTACTATATTTTGTGTAAATATAATTTAATTAACAAATAAAATACATGGATATATTGAAAGCATGTAACGTTTACTAAAATACAAATATTACACAAAATACACATTAAACAAATTCACGGACATTGTGCAAGAACGAGAAAGGAAAAAAGAAGAACATGAGAAAAAAAACGTGAGAAGAAAAAGGAAGAACATCGAAAACAAAAGTTGGCAATTAAATTGATGGAAATTGATACATCAACAATGACTCTGACACAACGAAGTGTGTACGAAAAACAAATTCACATGCTTTTAAACGAATGATGATGTAATATTTATGTTATATTTACTTATGTAATTTTTTTGATGTTTGTGTACGACGATCCCAAATCCCAAACCTTAGGAGTCATGGTGAGACCATGACTTCTTTCATGGCGTGATTATGACAGCAAATCTCTATATCATATATACTTTTATATATAAAACATATGTTTTGTACTATTATTCAACGAGTAATAAACAATTTAAATTAAGTTATATGTATTAAAAATTAGCAAATAAAACATTAAAATGTAAAGAAAAATCAAATATCACGTAACTAGCGTTGTACAGTAGGCCATGTCGTGTCACATGCTTAACGTGGCGTGAGACTTAACGATAGTAAAATTATTGTCTATTTTATTTATATAATTAATATTGAATTGAATATAACTTTTTTTAGAACATTGATTTTTTTTTAACTTTGGGAAATTATAAATAATATGTTGAAAATTGGGTTGATTTGCTAAAACATATTTTTGGGTTAGTGATGTTGGATGAATCCAATTTGCAAAGACTTAGGGGTTGTTTGTTTACCTCTTAATAGTTTTATTAAGAGGTAACCTCTGAATCGTTAAGAGATAAATCATGTTTGGCAAAAAAAGTCTGTCTCTTAATGGTTTTAAGATCCTTTGAATGATTTAGCATCATGTGTCTCCTTTAATCATTCATTACCCTGATTTCATTTTAAACAATTATCAAACAACCATATTTTATTTTGCATTATATCATAAAAACCTCTTAATCATTCCGTGTCAAACCATTCAACAACTATTAAACAGACCTTTTGTTGGTGCTATGACACCATGTTGAAAGGTGTAGTTGTATTAAATAAGTGGGAACATGATTTCATGTCGTCAAATTAACAAAACCACAATTTATATTATTAATTCAATTCTATCTTATTAATATTTTATACATAATTGATTAATACTAAGTAAGTAGGGTAATAATTAAAGAAGATGTGTTTTTGTCGTTTTGCAAGTATGGTGGAACCTCCGTCCGACAAGTATATATGGGCCTGGATCAGTTTTTAGTATTTAATTATTTATCACAGCTCATGATAATCGAATTAAAATTAACCTCAATATAATATACTGATAATCTTAGACACGACGAAAGACACAGGAACGGTCGGATACATTAGGGCATCCACAATGGCAAAGTCTTTCCAAAGACTTGATAAAAAAAATTTATATTAAAAAATTAATGGGACCCACAATGACTTGAAGGACTTTGAAATGCCCTCTCACAAACAAACTTCAAATGACTTGGTCTGCACCAAGTCATTAGCAACAAAACTCAAGTCATTGTATTAAAAAAATCAAAAAAATTGTGGGATCCACAACTTCAAGTCATTCTTCAAGCTATTGGGTGTTACCATTGGAGATGCTCTTATATTTTGTATTAGGAAGTAAATATTTGTTATTATGCATAACAAAAACATGTTTCTATTAATAAACACATATCTAAATATTTATTAAGTAGAAAATTGTGAGTTTAAAGCATCTTCAATGAAGAATTTTATAACAACTTTATATTATATGATTTTCGACTTATCAAATTAGGAATTTAAATAAAGATTTAGAATAACAGAAACTTTTTTTTGTGGGTTCTATATTTTGTATTTTTTTAACTATCAATATATAACTATAAAGTCAAAAAATATATTAAGAAAATAACAACACGCTAATTCACACAAAATTAACGTAAGAAACAAGGTTCTTATACAAGAACTCAAATAACATATATATATATATAAGGTTTTTATTTCAATGGTGGTTTTTCTAAGAACCTACGCATTTTACTTACAAGAACATCTCATTAAAGATGCTCATATAATCCAAACAACGATTAACAGCTACAGTAATATCATTTTTGTTACTAGGCGAAAATTGAGTAAGAAAAACTAAACAAATAACACGTAATAGTTATCAATGAACGGCCATATTTGTTAACTTGTTTTTAATTATGTACGTCAGCAAATATTTATGTTAAACGCATTTTGATTGAAACATTATACGTGTTAAATGTATGTATATCTAACAATGTTCTAAAATAACAGTATCTAGTGGTGCGTAGTGGTAGACTTAAGATTTTTGTCGAGCGGATGCACTTTTTAGGTAAGATTAATGACAAGTAATTTTAAGTTTTTTGATTGATTTCGAGAAAATTTTCAAGCTTTTTAATTGATTTCGATGGATTTTTTCTATTTTTTGGTTGATTCCAAGATATTGGTGTTTGGTCGATTCTGAACAGTTTTTTTCGGTTATTTAGTTGATGTCCCTTGTATTTTTTTAATATTCCAGAAGATGTTTCAAAGTTCTGCATTTACACTTTTTCATACCTCAAAAGAAATTATATTTACGAAAATAAATTAAACATGTGTACGTAGTGGAACCATTTGGAGCTTAACGTCTTAGGCCATCAGTACCCCATGGGGGAATCTTTCAATGATTCCCCTTCACATCATCGCCACATCAGCTTTTCTTCCATCCCTCACTCCATCCCTCACGATCCCTAAACATCCGTACCCCATTCCCTCAAACCCCTTTGCCACCTCATTTATTTTAATTCTTTTATTTATACATTTAATTATTTAACAAAATAAAAATATTTATATATATATTTTTAATAAATAAAAATAAGATAAATAATAAAAATTAAAATTCATATCATTCATTAAAAAATTAAAAATTACAAAATAAATTTAAAAATCTACTCGTCGTCATTGTTGGGAACTTAGATACGCCAAATATGTTCGACCAAATCCGACCGAAGGTTATTATGAGTTTCCCGGTTTATGACTTCTCGAACATTTGCCGCGCGTTGTGTCTCACTGATTTGGCTTTCGATATCATTCGTGAAAAAGTCGTTTTCCACGTCACCACAAATAGCATGGTTTTCGTCTTCGAGTATCATATTGTGTAATATGACACAAGCGTACATAATGTTTCCCAATATTGCCGGTTCCCATCCGCGTGCCGGGTTATGAAGTATATGCCAACGTTGTTTAAGCACGCCAAAAGCTCGTTCAACATCTTTACGTGCGGATTCTTGCGCGGACTTGAACTTTTGTCGTTTAGAGTCTTGTGGGCACGTAAATGATTTTACGAAAGTAGCCCATTCCGGATATATCCCATCCGTTAGATAATATCCATGCTTGTAGGTGGCTCCATTCACCTCAAAAGGGCAGTCGGGTGCTTTTCCATCATATACATCGTTGAAGATGGGCGACTGATTGAGAACATTGATGTCGTTGTTGGAACCGGCAACACCAAAGTATGCGTGCCAGATCCATAGATCTTGAGAGGCCACTGCTTCTAGCATGATTGTCGGGTGCTCATGATCACCTCTCATGAATTGACCTCGCCATGCATTCGGACAATTTGCCCACGCCCAATGAGTACAGTCTATGCTGCCGAGCATGCCGGGAAATCCGTGTTTAGCTTCATGCGCGGCGTACAACTTCTGAATATCAATAAAAGTAGGCTTGCGTAAATATTTTTGACCATACAGTTCAATAATACCTGTGCAGAATTTGTACAGACAATCTCGTGACGTTTTCTCTCCCATACGGATGTACTCGTCAAGTGCGTCAGCAGCTACTCCATACGCCAATTGCCGAATAGCGGAAGTACACTTTTGTATCGGAGAAAAACCTTGTTTGCCTAACCCATCAAACCGAAGTCTAAAATACGGATACCCTACTTCTAAATCTTCAACTATTCGTTCGAATAGTTGTCTGCTCATCCTGAACCGCCGCCTAAACATATCCGGTGTATAAATCGGGTTGACGCCAAAGTAGTCCCGCATAAGCCGCTCGTTTGCAGTTACTCGACCTCTTTCAATGTTTGCGGCCCTCTCTCTTGTTGACGATGAGGCGGTGCTACCATACAGCGATTGTGCAGCATGTCGAAAAATTTCCCTTTGTAGATTCAACAACTCGTCGGTGTCTACGGATGATGGTGAACCGGGTTGTGGCGAATCCATATTGTTTAATATATAGAGGTTGAGAAAATTTGAGAGAGTTTGAGAGGTGTGAGAAATAAGAGGTTGAGAGGTGTGAGAAATAAGAGGTTGAGAGGTGTGAGAAATAAGAGGTTGAGAGGTGTGAGAAATAAGAGGTTGAGGGTTAAATATATAGTGGGATTAAATTGAGAAATTTTTTTTTTAGAAAGAGCCGTTCAACGGATATATTTTTTTAAAAATTTAATTAAATTTTTTTTTTTTTTAAAAACCTTCGGGATGGATCGGGATCCCATCCCCGGATACCATCCCGCCCCGCCAACCCCGCCCGGGCCGTAGCCCATCCCGCATCGACCCCGCCCATCCCGCATCCCATCCCGAGCTCATCCCGAGCCGGGTACGGATGGCCTTATTAGAACTTGTTTTGACTAAATTTTATGTTTATTTTTTGAATCTATAATAATATATTAATAATTGTGTTTTTTCATATATTTAACGTCATGAGTCATTTCTTTTATAAAAAATAGCTTAAAAAATAGGGAATTTAATTAAAATACCCAAAGTTTGACTTTGACTTACCAAAATACCCATTTTCTAAACAACTTTTGCAAAAATACCCAAAAATCCCACGACCTATCCCGCGATCGCGGGATAGGGTCAATTTTGAAAATATTTTCCCCGCGGGAGTGTCCCGTGACAAATTGATTTGTGATTTGAAATTTACACTTTCAACCCCCTATAATTATTTACTTAGTTTACTTTATACATTTTACTTTCTTAATTTTAATTTTCACCTTCATCATATTAACACATATGATCGTTTATTAACTAAAATACGTTAAAAAAAATACGTTTTAATTTTAACAAGTTACACCATTATAATCGTCTCTTCGATACGTTTGAAATGAGCCCAATATTGAATATTTTTTGATTTAATTATTTTAATATATACCATATATACTACATAAAAATATTTTTTATATTTAAAATTCATATTCTTATAGTTAATTATTTAACGTATTTTAGTTAATAAATGATTATATGTGTTAATATGATGAAGGTGTAAAATTAAAATTAGGAAAGTAAAAGGTATAAAGTACACTAAGTAAATAATTATAGGGGTTGAAAGTGTAAATAAAATTGATTTATAATTCAATGTTACACTTTCAACCCCTATACTTATTCACTTACTTTACTTTATACATTTTACTTTCCTAATTTTAATATTACACCTTCATCATATTAACACATATAATCGTATTATTAACTAAAATACGTTTTAATTTTAACAAGTTACACCATTGTACTCGTCTCTTCGATACCTTCGAAATGAGCCTAATATTGAATATTTTTTGATTTATTTATTTTATTATCGATGGTCCAAGTGTAAGTATTAAAAATTGGCGGAGGCTTTGTGATGGACAGACATCGATCCTTTTGTGCATACTCTGTAACTGCAAATACTTCAGCTCCAAACACACATGAATCATCATTCGCCAAATACTCATTTTCACAATTCTTAAATGAGTTCAGTGATACCAACTTGTCAAAACCCCATTTCATATTCTTCCCGTGAAACCTTGTCCTATTGCCATTCACGATATCTATAAACACATACAAATAATAATAATTTAAAACGATTTAATGAATTAGTTAATATATGATTATTATGTTAATGTGATAGGAGTGTAAAAAAAATTGAAAAAAATAAGAGATGTACCATAAATTAAATAATTAACTATAAGGGTATGAATTGTAAATATTAAAAATATTTTTTATGTAGTATATATGATATATATAATAAAATAAATAAATAAATCAAAAAATATTCAATATTGGGCTCATTTCGAACGTATCGAAAAGACGATTATAATGGTGTAACTTGTTAAAATTAAAACGTATTTTTTAACGTATTTTAGTTAATAATACGATTATATGTGTTAATACGATGAAGGTGTAAAATTAAAATTAGGAAAGTAAAAGGTATAAAATAAAGTAAGTAAATAAGTATAAGGGTTGAAAGTGTAAATTTTAAATCACAAATCAATTTGTCGCACGATCGCGGGGAAAAATATTTTCAAAATTGACATAGGTCGCAGGATTTTTGGGTATTTTTGCCAAAGTTGTTTAGAAAATGGATATTTTGATAAGTTAAAGGTATTTTAATTAAATTTCCTAAAAAATATTGATATTTGACAAGATAATAAAGTAAAATATAAAAAATGAAATAAGACATAATTTATTTGTTGTTTGTGGTGGTGGGGGTCCTCTCCGACAACCAAATTAGAAAGGGAGATTGCGTCGGTGATCTCCTCTGTAGAAGCTGCTGGGAATGGGACTCTGACTTATCATCGCCGGTTACTCTTTTTCCGTCGGCGATTCAAGTTTGTACAAACTACCCGCCTCTCCACCTCTACTTTATCTTTATATATATATATATATAGAGAGAGACTTGAGATTATGTGAGACAAAACTATTTTCGTGAGACCGTAAAACCAAGAAATTAACACTAAACCTTCACAGCAAAAGACTGTGAAGGTACTGTGATGGTAAACCTTCATAGTGTTTTTGCTGTAAAGGTTAACTGTTTTTCTTACCTTCACAATGAATCACTGTGAAGGTTTAGTGTTAATTTTTTGGTCTCACGAAAATAGGTTGGTCTCACGTGAACCCAACCCTATATATATAAGAGGGATAATAAATTGTAAACCTCTAAATGTGTGTAAACTTTGTATTTCATAGGTTTTTCTTGATGAAATTGTTTATTTTGATGAAAGTGTTTCATATCATTCGTTTCATGATGAAATTGTTTCATACATTTGTGTTTTTTATGTAAAAACGACAAAGTTTTATCAAACCAAGAAAATATATGAAACAATTTCATAGGATTGAAAAAAAATATATGAAACTACATAAAAAAACACAAATATATGAAACAATTTCATCAAAAAAATGAATGATATGAAACAGTTTTATCAAAATAAACAACTTCATGAAACAATTTCATCAAGAAAATCTACGAAATCCAAAGTTTACACGAAAAAAAGTTTAAAAATAGTGAGCCTTATATATATATATATATATATATATATATAGAGAGAGAGAGAGAGAGAGAGAGAGAGAGAAATGTTCAAACGAGAACGCTAACTATTTACGAGAAGCACGAGGACGGCCGTCAATGTACAACATCACATGTGATTCACATACAAAATCATATGTGATTAAAATTCTGGACCCACGCGGTTTGGCCCGCGGTTTGCAAGTTGCGCGGTTTGTCGCACGGATCACATGTGATTTTGTACATGGACGACCATTCTCGTGCTTCTCGTAAATAGTTAGCGTCCTCGTTTGAACCCACCTCTCTCTCTATATATATATATATATATAGGGAATGGTTCAATTGAGAAGTCTAAATATTTTGAGAAATAGAGAAGTGATCATATCCATTGGATTAAATAATCCACGGTCAAGAAATTCGCGTTACACCTGATTAATGCGCGCGTCCACATTAATTAATAAACGACGCTCAGGGGTATTTACGGTAGTTTCGTAAAAAATACGCGGAACAGGTTCATATATGAATTTGTGTGATTCATATATGAACATTTGTGTTCATAT
This sequence comes from Saussurea involucrata, assembly GCA_033807775.1. Classification (NCBI taxonomy): domain Eukaryota; kingdom Viridiplantae; phylum Streptophyta; class Magnoliopsida; order Asterales; family Asteraceae; genus Saussurea; species Saussurea involucrata. Next base: position 77,287,816 of record CM066322.1, read on the forward strand.
ATGAACCTTTGTAATTCACATATAAAATATTTTTAACTAATTCATATATGAACCTTTACGATTCATGTATGAACCTTTGTGATTCATATATGAATCAGTTAATTTGTTCATATGAGAATTAGTTAAAAAAATTCATATATAAATCATTAAGGTTCATATATGAACACAAAGGTTCATATATGAATTAGTTAAAAAAGTTTATATGTAAATTACAAAGGTTCATATATGAATACAAAGATTCATATATGAATCAGTTAATTGGTTCAACTGATTCATATATGAACCTACAATTAATTACTTTCATATATGAAACACAAAGGTTCATATATGAATCACAAGATTCATATATGAATTAGTTATAAAGAGTTCATATGTGAATTACAAAGATTCATATATGAACGTATAGTTCATATGTGAATTACACAGATTCATATATGAACTCAGCCCGTGTTTTTTGTAAACGGGATGACTAATTACCTAACACTATATATATATATATATATATATTTCAATCATTTCTTTTCTCATACTTTAATTTATTTTAAAAATATACAAAAGCGACATAAAATAACCATTAACGACTCTCATCCATATAAATATCATTTATTTGTTCTTTTTTATGTTTTGACTATTAAATGTCCTAAAGTAAACACAACTTTTTATTTCAAATTTTATTAAGCAATAATTTATGTTGTTCATCATACAAATTATTTATATTTTAGAATTCATCGTCAAATAAATGATCATTTTCCGTTGTATAACAAGTTATATTTTAAAAACTTTAGTGGTCATGAAAATTATTCACAACATACAAAAAAATATATTGATGGCCCTACCTAATTAGAGAAAAATGGAGAATGAGGAATGACTTAAGTCTTCTAGACTTGACTGTTGTTTTGGCCGAATTTCACTTGGCAACGACTTCCAATTTGAGTCCTAACACGAATAAGTATGACTAGCGATAAAGCAAAGTACATAAATGTAAAAAAACATGTTATAATTGGTGAAATAAAAAACCCCATAAATAGGTAAAAACAACGTATATGACGTGTGAACATCATTTCACTAAGATTAATAACTTTGACGTCACATAGTGTCTGTCCTACACTAAGGTCGTTGGTTTCATTTTGTCATTACAAAATAATAGCAATAAAATGGAGTAAAAGCTTGTTTTGCAGTTAAGTTATTCACTTTTGGCCCGTCAATCAGATATCTCCCTTCTCTTACTTGAAACAATTTTATCAAAAAAAACATGATTGTATACAAAACTTAAACATTAAAATTAGATCGTGTCGATTATTTGATGGCAATTCAGAATCCAATAAAATTGAACCAATCATAAGTCCCTCATTCGTATCATGTAACATCATTGAGAATTTTCCAGCCCATTCTTCATGATCCTTTATATTAGTCAAGATACAAAGAAACTGAAACTTGTACTCTTATATTTAATGTATTTGAGCATATGTACATCCTGCTTTAAAGAGTGTTCGATTTAAAAGACAACGGCGGCAAGGGATTAATCAATCAATCGGTTATCCACCCGCCCATAATTTATGAAATTAGTCGTCGTCCTCTCTTCTCTTTTGTCCTTTTCTTCCTTACAATTACATACATACATACATACATACACGCACGAACATAATCTTTATTTCCGTACCACAAAACTCTCTCTCTCTCTCTATCTCTATCTCTATATAACCACCCTACCTCCACCCTTCTTCCTCACTCCTCCATTCACATCATATTCATTATTCAAACACCATTCCCTCAAAAATGGACCAACTCACCTCCGATATCTTCTCCATTCTCGAAAACAAATTCTTGTTTGGTTACGATCACCCTAAACAACAACCTATCAACTCCGCCACCGGAAAAGTCAGGCTTCTCTCCATCGACGGTGGTGGCGCCACTGATGGCCTCTTAGCTGCCACCTCAATCCTACATCTTGAGTCATCTCTCCGCCGTAAATCTGGAATTCCCGATGCTTGCATTTCCGACTTCTTCGACGTCGTTTCCGGGTCGGGTATTGGTGGCGTTCTCGCCGCGTTGTTGTTTACACGAGGGAAAGACGGTGGACCGCTTTTCACCACCGACGAGGCGTTGAGATTTGTTGCTGAAAACGGGAGCAAACTTTCACGTTTTTCTAAACAAGGGATTTTCCGGCGAATGCTCCGGTCCCCGGCGAAGGGTGGGAAGGTGTTTTGTCGGACGTTTGGGGATTTATCGTTGAAAGACACTGTGAAGGCGGTTTTGATCCCGTGTTACGATCTAACGTCAGGTTCTCCTTTTGTGTTTTCTCGTGCGGATGCTGTGGAAATGGACGGTTGTGATTTCAAGATGAGTGACGTGTGTGCTGCCACGACGGCAGTTAGTGGGCCCATCGCCACGGTGTCGGTGGATCGGAGAACCAAGATCTCGGCCGTTAGTGGTGAGCTGGCGATGAATAATCCAACGGCAATGGCGATCACTCACATACTCAACAATAAGCAAGAGTTTCCGTTATGTAACAGTGTCGAGGACTTGCTTGTGGTGTCACTTGGTAACGGAGAACCGTTCTGTGGTGTCGCCGGCAACCAGACGCCGTCGCGGACGGCGTTTGTTAAGATCGTCGGAGAAACAGTTTCGGACACGGTAAGGATTTTTGCATTAAATATTGCCTACAGTTATTTAATGCAATAATTAAACATTGAAACGTATGTGAAAGGGTAAACTTGTCATTTTCGAATAAATTCCATGCTAAAATAAGTTGAATAAAATATACTGATTTAGGTTTATTTTAGTTTTTCTGAAATAATTTTTTTTTATGTTTCGTATCAATAAATTTACATTTTAGAATCAAATATAATATAAAAAAATAAAATAAAAAGCTTCTGGTGACACACTATTATTGCAACTACCCTAGTGGACCCCTATCAACAATTGCTGATACCGTCGGTAGGGGTTATTATGGTCATTATTGTATTTGTAGAATTGTAGCTATAAAAAGTGAATGATAATGACATTGTTAAAAGACTAATCTACCCCTGCTTAAATTAAGATTGCGATCTAACCTGGATTTTATATGATATTTATAGGTTGATCAAGCGGTATCAATGGCATTTGGGCAATCTCGAACGACTAATTACGCTCGTATTCAAGGAAACAAGAGTTATGTAAATAACGAACATCAAAAAAATATGTTGAAAATGGCAAATCAAATGTTAGCACAAAAGAGCGTGGAATCAGTGTTGTTTCAAGGAAAGAAGTGCAACAACACCAATTTGGATAAGTTGGAGCTTTTCACAACGGAAATCATTAAGGAAACCGAAAGGCGGAAAACAGATATATTACCTGTCGTTGTGTTAAGGCAAACAACTACACCGTCGTCACCGCGAACATCCTCTGCTACGACCTTATCTGTCACGTCTTCAAATTAGTTTTTGGATTTACTACGTCTTGGAAATGCAATTGATATTGTTGAGAGAAATATATAGTGATTATGCTTGGCTACAGACCCGAATTACGAAGATTTTTCTTTCATGTTTCGGGTTTGCATTTTAGTGTACAACCGCTATGATATATAGCGGTTTAATTGTGCATATATAAGGATTTCAGGTTTGCAATATAGGATTTTTTGTTCGGTTCCAAGAAAATCTCATCCGGAGTTGGTAATGTGAGCAATAAAAATGTATTTATGCGGATGTGATCTTAAGAATTTTAGATGTATGATTGGATTCACTAATTAGTGATTTGAGCGAATAGTTTGTTTATCCAATACAGTTACCACTTTTAAAAACAGTTATACCCTTTAAATGTTTGTCGTAAAGTAACCAATTCAACGATTTTGTAAATAAAAATATGTCTATTTTTTGACATGCAGCGAAGAATTGTGATTATTTTAGAATTATGGTAAAGGTATAAGAATTCATCAGTTGGTTCGATTATTGGGTACGTAGAGAATTATAGTCTTTTGTCAAACGATAAATGGTCAAACCGTCCAAACAAAAAAAATTGCAGTGCCACCAATATTGATCATTAATTAAGACATTTTGTACGTAATTGGGGATCATACATAAAAGCGTTATTAATATTGACGACCCTGATTATTAATATTGTATATAAAGTAAACGTGTTTATCTATGTTTTGCCAAACAATAATTAATAAAACCGGTAACAAGTATTCATTTTATGTAGTGATTTCGAAGAAAGAACAAACAATAAATTAAAAGTTTCAAGGAAATAAAGTGATGTCAATTGTGACAAAGACACTTTACAAATTGTCATTTTCGTTTTCATGATATGAATAATGTAATGTAATGCTTAGCTATTGTTATTGTTACGTTATATTGATATTCATATATATCAAATGAAAGCATGTCATAACTATAATGTTAAATATGTATATATACACGCATTAATTGACATCCAAACTACAAACAACACGACAAAAGTGTTTTCAAACATATATATATATATATATATATATATATATATATATATATATATATATATATATATATATATATAGGGGTGAGTTCAAATAAAAACTCAAATTCAATTGTAAACGTGAGGACAAACCACAACCGTTCATTAATAATCCGGTGAAGAGATCAGTGGCAAAAAAACGCGGTGGCAATTTCATAAAATACTCAAATCAAACATTTATTTAATAACAGCAACATTTACAAATAAACCTCACTACAGATTCACTCACTCTCAACATACCTTCAAGAGATTTGAAGGTTAAAACTGAAAACCCTAATGCATACTGTGAAAACGAAAGAGAAGAGAAAACGAGAGAAATACGTAAAATGAAATCAGTATTGATGAAGGAAACCCTAAATCGTATTCTATATATACGATAGTATATTGCACAACGGTCCTTTGCAGAAGTGTCCTTTAACAATTTGATATTTAGTCCGCTACCCTTTAGCTCAATGACTCTATTAGCGCCATCCTTCAACTTTCACTAACTAACACATTTGACCCTCGCAGAAATAAAACATTACAATAAAATAAGTTAGATGTTTATATTGTCAAGATTGGTACTATTTAATATAACCTTTTAACACCCGCCCTCATCTTGACACCGAAAAGATCAAACATATTTAATTTTTCCATAAGATAATTGTGTTGATTTACACCAAGAAACTTTGTGAAAATATCAGCTGGATTTTCAGTAGATGGTATCTTTACAGTTTTAATCATCCCAGTTGACACTTTATTCCGCACTTGGTGTATATCAATTTCAATATGCTTGGTCTTTTCATGAAACACCGGATTGTTAGCAATCTGAATGGCTGAATGGTTATCACAATTTAAACTTATTGGAAGTAAATTGCTAACATTTAATTCAGTCAAAATACTAACAATCCATATAATTTCACATAGAGCAGATGCCATTGCTCTATATTCAGATTCGGCAGACGAGCGAGAAACAGTTGTTTGTTTCTTACTCCTCCACGAAATCATACATTTTCCTAGAAATAAACAGTATCCAGTAACTGACCTTCGTGTTGACAAACACTTTCCCCAGTCATCGTCCACATAAGCAGAACGCTTAAAATCAGCACGTATACATTCAGAAAAGTTGATACCCTTACCAGGAGAACTCTTTAAATATCTCAAAACTCTAAGAGCAAGTTTTAGATGAGACATACGAGGAGAATGCATAAACTGACTTAAGCATTGAATAGCAAAAGAAATATATGGCCTCGTGGCTAACAAATATATAAGCCTACCAATTAAGCGTTGATACCCAGTAAAATCCTTTAAAGGAGGATCTTTAGATTCAGATCCAACGGACTCGGTCACTATCAGATTCATATCCATTGGAGCGTTTATCGGTTTACACCCTAAATATCTGAAATCATTCAACAACTCTAAACAATATTTTCTTTGTGACATACACAAACCTTTATTTGTTTCCAAAATCTCAATGCCCAAAAAGAACTTTAGAAAACCTAAATCTTTTATTTTAAAACTAGACTGCAAATGTTTTTTTAACACTGTTAATTTCAGATTCAGAATTACCTGTAATTACTATATCATCAACATAAACTAACAAAACTATAAAATATCATTTGCAGTCTTAGTAAAAAGAGAATAGTCACTTGTACTCTGAATAAAACCATGCTCAAATAAACAGGAAGACAGTTTGGAGTACCACTGTCGAGGTGCTTGCTTAAGTCCATACAAAGACTTAACAAGCTTACAAACCCTTTTTTCATTAGGAGAAAAATACCCCGGGGGCAAACTCATATAGACTTCTTCTTCCAAGTCTCCATAGAGAAAGGCATTATTCACATCTAATTGATATAAAGGCCACCGATGTTGAACAGAAAGAGCTATAACACATCTCACCGTGATCATCTTTACTACGGGAGAAAATGTTTCTTCGTAGTCTAGATGCTCACGTTGACTGTAGCCCTTGGCTACAAGACGTGCTTTATATCTTTCTATTTCTCCGGTGGATTTATATTTTATCTTATAAATCCACCGGTACCCTATAGCCTTACGACCAGGAGGCAACTCAGTTAAAACCTAAGTTTGATTTCTATACAGGGCCTCTATCTCAGTGTTCATAGCATCTACCCAGTTCTGGTCTTTACTTACTTCAAAGAATCTATCCGGTTCAAAAGATTTATTCAAGGTAGACACAAAAGAGAAATTATTTGTACTCAGATTAGAATAATTTACAACACGTTCAATACCATATTTGACTTTACCTTCAACTATATATTCTTGAAATTTTTTAGGTAAACTAGAAGGTCTATTTGATTTACGAACAGAAGTTATATTTTGATCAAGATCAGAATCATTACCCTCAGGAGGGGAATCCAAATGTTCATCATTATTAGACCGAACTTGTAACTGTCGAAACCCCGCCTGTAAACTACTGGTTCCTTGGTTACTGCCAGGATCATTTGACCTGGCAGTTTCAGCAGTATTATCACTGCTCGTATTGCTATCAGAGTCATTTGACCCGGCAGCACTATTTTGGCTTCCTAGTAGTTCAAGGCTGCTTCTATGGTCAGATTGTTTTAACACATTTCCATTTGGAGAATTCACCCTAATTTCATCATTGGGTGTATTGCAAGTAGGATCATTAGTCTGAAAGTACACAGAATCAAAAAAATTCAAGGAACTAACATCACTTATATTTTGATCATGAAAATTAGAACTCAAAGTAAAAAGAAAAATATTTTCGTAAAACTTAACATCCCTTGATACCAATATCTGCTTTGTTTCAAGACTATACAGTCTATATCCTTTTTTGAGTTGGAATAACCCAAGTGAACGCATTTTTCAGATCTAGCAGAAAATTTATCAGAGACATTAGGTTTCACAGCAAAACAAAGGCATCTAAAATTTCGCAGATGAGTGAGAACAGGGGGAAACCCAAAAACAATTTCATAGGGAGACTTTCCATGTAATATAGAGGAGGGAGTGCGATTAATAAGATAGGTAGCAGTTAATATGCACTCGGTCCACATATTCAACGGAATGTTCCCTTGAAACATTAATGCCCTAGCCATGTTAAGCAAATGCCTATGTTTACGTTCAGCCACCCCATTTTGTTGATGTGTGTAAACACAGGTAGTTTGGTGTATAATACCATTGGTTCTAAAAAACTCACCTACTCTATTATTCACAAATTCTGTTCCATTATCACTTCTAAACGTCTTAACATGTTTGCCGAATTGAGTTACAAGCATGCTGTGAAAAGCAACCAAATTATCAAACACTTCATCCTTGGTTTTTATCAAGTAGACCCATATACATCTAGAATAGTCATCAACAATGGTTAGGAAAAATTTAAAACCTTCCTTACTTGGAACCCTATAGGGTCCCCATAGGTCTAAATGAACTAATTCACCAAGGGTATTAGCAGTGTGATTACTAAGATTGAATATGTCACGGACCTGTTTGGCCATATGACAGATTTCACATGGAGGGAGGTGAAGATCTTTCCCTAAACCAAGTGTTTCTTTTAAGACATTAAGCACAGGATCAGCTGGATGTCCCAGCCGACTATGCCATAACTGACGAGAAACACAACACATTATAGACAGATTTGATTTAGAATCACAAGACTCACCTATACCAAGTTTATCCAAGAGATATAATCCCCCTTTTTCACTACCAGTCCCCACTACTTTCGTGGGCTGACAATCCTGAAGGAGATAACATTTGTATTCATCAAATAAAGCAAAAATTTTACTATCTCTAGCGATTTTATGAACAGATAAGAGATTCACATGAAAATCAGGTATAACAAGCACATCATGCAATATGACTCTATTATTTAATTTGAAATTTCCAATTTGATTAATTTTTGCCTCTTCTCCATTAGGTTGAGTTACTTTAAGATTTAAATCTGAGATGTCCATAATGTTTTCAAGCTGAGAAGAGTTAGTAGTCATGTGCTGATTAGCACCTGAATCAATTATCCAACCAGAACTAGATAGCTTATGAGACACATTTGACAGATTTCCCATATTAGAGAAAACATTACCTGCCATATTCACAGATATTCCTTCAGACTGTTTGTGATCTATCAAGGTGAGCAACTTATTAATTTGATCTTCTGTTAACGAAGTGGAACTTGAATTTTGAACAGAATTGTCAGTAGAACAAGCAACATTACCAACAGGAGATTTGAAAGACTGCCCATTTTTTGGTTTATTGAACTGAAAATCTTTTGGAAAACCAATTAACTTGTAACACCTCTCGATAGTGTGGCCATTCAGCCCACATTGTTTACAATTAAGGGGATTTTTACCAACATTTTTCTTATTAGTATTTGACTTTCCAAAAAAGGCAGTGTGTTGACCCTTGGTTTCAGAGGGTCGAGTCCCACTTTTGTGAGATTCTTCCCTTGAGATCAAGGAGAATGCAGTTTTGACAGGAGGTAGAGGATCAGAAGTTAAAATATTGCTTCGAATATGAGCATAATGATCATCCAGACCCATTAAAAACTGCATTAACTTGATTAGTTGATTATGATTAGAAAAGTCATGTGAGGCATCGCACGTGCATGAGGACAGTTTGATCAAAGCATCAAACTGTCTCCATAGTGCATTCAACTTATGATAATAGTCGGAAACAGGGGCTCCATTTTGACTGAGAGAATTAATTTTCTGATGTAAATTGAAAGTAACAGAGCCATCCACTTTATCATAGGTTTCTTTTAATTCAGTCCAAACCTCATAGGCATTCTTAGAAAACACTTGACTCACAAACAGTTCTTCAGAAACAGAGTTGAGAATCCATGATAAGACAACAGAATTACACCTATCCCATTGTTTAGCAAGAATATCATTGTCCTTGGACCGAGTGACAGATCCATCAATAAAACCGGATTTGTTTTTAGTTTCCAAAGCCAGAATCATAGAGCATGACCAGACCTTGTAATTGTCAGTACCAGTAAGCTTAATATTCTGAATCGAGGCACCAGTAGTGTCACTAGGATGGAGATATAGGGGATCTCCAAAGTCCAGCTTTCCAATCAAAGATCGGTTATCTGGAGTCTTGGGAGATTCAGCTCCAGTCATAGTGAACACACAGAAAGGAAACGAAGAACACACAAGGATAAAAAATTGAGGGCAGAGACAGGATTCCTTGCCACTCAATGGATGGTAGGTCAAGTCAACCACTCAGTTATCCAAACAAGAGGAGGCGGTAACACGCAGAGAGAGGAAAGAAGACTTACAGTGATTCCAAAGAGCAGAAGTAAACAGAACTGACTTACAGTGAGGAACGATTGATGCGCAGCGGAATAGAATGATGAGCAATCTGGAAACTCAAGAGAAATCCAGAACAGGTAAACCTTAGTTAGGTCCAGAAAAACACCTGAACAGACAAACAACACCACTAGAACACAAGGTTAACAGTGATTAAAATCAAGCTGGATGAAACAAAAAACAAATACAAACGAAATCCACAATACAGATCCTCGTTAATGCAGTAGAAGTCTTGCGAAGTCTACTGGATTTTTTAGATGGGATTGGATCGAGTGCAGTTTTGATTTCTCTAGTTGAACTAACCAAAACCTTTTACTGAATTAAAAAAATAAGAACAACAGTCAACAAAAAATAGTCCTCTTCGATTCACAAGATCAATATGGATCTTCCTCGAGTCATTAACTATAACAACAAGATTAATACAAGATTTGAAAACAAAAACCAGATCTGGACTCAAAACAGAAGAGAGTAGATCTAGAAAAACAGAACCGATTCAACGCAGGACCATCAGATCTGGACCAGATCTACAAAGATAAGGTTCAAATCTAAGAGAGTCGTTGCCGAGAAAAGGAAATAACAGATTCAAACAGGAGATCACTAGATCCGAACCAGATCTATGAAGATAAGATTCAAGACCTAGAATCGATCTATAAGAGAATCTAGAGAATAACAGATTCAAACAAGAGATCACTAGATCCGAACCAGATCTATGAAGATAAGATTCAAGACCTAGAGTCGATCTATAAGAGAATCTAGATGAACAAGTAACAAACTCGTAAGAACAAATCCAAACAAGAGATCACCAGATCTGAAACAAATCTACGAAGATAAGATTCAAGACCTAGAATCGATCCTTGACTAAAGGATTAAAACAAAAAACACGATCAGAGATAATACGATTTGATCCAAAAACACAAACAAACAACACTGATTATTCCTGATACCAATTATTCTTGATATTCCAAGAACACTTGTGAAAGAATGAACACACTAAAAGTCTGAGATAAAGGACAGAACCTTATTATTGATAACAAACAAAGACAAAACGTTTTGCTAAACAAGAAGATGTGAAAGAATACTTTTCAACAGAGAACCATCGGAGGTTCGTTTTAACAAAAAAAATTGACAACAAAAAATGAAGAGCAGAGAATGATCAGTGCAACGAAGAAGATGATATTAACAAAAAAGGATGAACACTAACGTATTCATATTAGAAGAGCATGAACCACAAAATCGTTTTAGCTCTGATACCATCATAAAATACTCAAATCAAACATTTATTTAATAACAACAACATTTACAAACAAACCTCACTACAGATTCACTCACTCTCAACATACCTTCAAGAGATTTGAAGGTTAAAACTGAAAACCCTAATTCATACTGTGAAAACGAAAGAGAAGAGAAAACGAGAGAAATACGTAAAATGAAATCAATATTAATGAAGGAACCCCTAAATCGTATTCTATATATACGATAGTATATTGCACAACGGTCCTTTGCAGAAGTGTCCTTTAACAGTTTGATATTTAGTCCGCTACCCTTTAGCTCAATGACTCTATCAGCGCCATCCTTCAACTTTCACCAACTGACACATTTGACCCTCGCAGAAATAAAACATTACAATAAAATAAGTTAGATGTTTATATTGTCAAGATTGGTACTATTTAATATAACCTTTTAACACAATTTTGTAAATAAGTTGAAAACTTTGTCCATGGCTTAATGAATATTTAGCGCACAGGGGTAAAATTGAAAAAAAAAATTATTCAGTCTGAATAAAAGGTAATTATTCAGAATGAATAAAAGTAATTATTTTCGTCAGATTATAATCAGCGCCTACTTTGTTGACTTTTTATTTTCTTTTTTAATTAAAAAAATTTTACCCCCCTAAATTTTAAAATAAATTATCTCAAAAATTACTAACATTTTAATCAAGCAAATTACATCAAAAAAACGAGAACTTCGTGCTCTTCGATATGACATCCATCATGATATAGTTTTTTTCGTTTTAACCGTTTTTACGTGAAATCGTGTATATGTTGTAACAACCCAGCATTTTTAAACAATCCGTTTCATATAAATTAAATATCCCAAAATCGCGATCTACAATTTCTTACATAATAATCGAAAATGGTTGGCGGAAACAACCTACACAACAGAGAAGTAAACTAAGATAAGCTATAGTGTCACTACACTATCCATCTTTCTCTTGCTAACGCCCTGCTTACTTGCTAGAGCCTTTCTGTACATGCTTACCTGAAAAGGTTTTATTTGAAAATGCGAGGGTTAGACCATGAGGTCTAGTGAGTCCCTCTTAACAGTTATCAAAGCATTTAAAATAGTTTATCATTTTCAGAATATATCATTCATAAATCTGTTCATATAAAAACGTTCACGGATAAAGGTCCGCCCCTCGTAAATTGGCACCCTGAAGTCACCCTAAGGTGACAACGAGTCAGTCTCATGTTGCCTTACAGGGTCACACCTCCCTTGGCATAAACGGGACACACCCCCCGGCACGAGCTGGCGGAACACCCCCCCCCCCCCCCCGACTTAGCCAATTTACATCAAACCAATGTATGCATACATCCCAAATAAACTTTAAACAACTTTCATGCAATTAAAGCAACAAAACATGGCATTTCCCATCATGTACTCGCTTTAGAAAACACATTAAAAGTCACGCGTTTTAGTTCGAAAACTCACCTGGCTAGCTCGCTCCAAAGCTCCTTACTTACACTTCCGATCTCTAGACGGAACACCTATTATATTAATAACGTACGTCATAAATTCGTTTATTTATTACTCGAGTTAAATCCCAAACTCAACCCAACTTATCTAAGTTGGTAGATTACACTTCTAGTCCAAAAATCATAATTAATGGTCTTTGTTTACCCATCCAATTGAAATACTATGCCGGATCCATTAATTTATCCAACTCTAGATTCTCAACATAATAGTAATAACACTGGATCCTAAATATCAATATTGGACCATGTTACTAATAATATGGCCTAGATTAAATAAACTACCAATTACGAACTGGGCCCTTAATATAATTATAGACTTTATTAATAACTAAGCCCAACTTTAATAACTAAGCCCAAAAGGACTTAATAATTCATTCGGCCCAACACTCAAAGCGGCCCAATTTGAGTTACGGGTCAACTTCCGGTACACACGGTTCCGAAAGACCGATGATTACGAACACACCCACATTCTTCGCCATTATTCTAATTCTACACAATTTCGACGCAAATTCCAATTTTATTAACTGATACAAATTATTCCCTAACCAAGAAACTCACAACACACTTGATTTTAACTTTGACAATATGAACTAGCATCAAAACCCTATCAATACCTTTATTGGATTGCTAATAAATTCACATTTCAATCGGAAGCAAACTACATAACAAACATGATGAGGACTTAGAATCTGTTGTGAAAACACTAACAAATCTACCACTATATGCATAAGAGAATACATAAGGGAATGGTTTCTTACCAAAATAAAACCTCACGAAACGGAAAAACTGCCGTCAACCTCGCCACCGCCGGTGACCACCACCGACAGCCAACCGCCGGCGACCACCACCAGCAGTCAACCGCCGGCGATCACCACCAGCAGCCAACCGCCGGCGACCACCACCAGCAGTCAACCGCCGGCGACCACCATCTTCTTCTCCCCGTAGGCTCTCTCTCCTGCTGCCCCTTCTCTCTCGTCGTTTATCTCTCTCTCGCGGCCTCTATCTCTCTCGTCGTCTATCTCTCTCTCGTCGACTTTCTCTCTCTCTCGCAGCTGCTCCTCGGCGCACACACACCAGACACACACACACTCACAAGACCAGTGTTTCTTTCTCTCGTTGGTTCTCTTCTACCTCTCGATTAACAGCGGCAAACACACACTAGGGCCATATGTTTCTTTCTTCTCTCTTTTCTCGATGTGTAGCATGAAACACACATACATAGCTCTCAATAAACTCTCTTCCTTCCCTCTCTCGATGTGCAGCACCCTCACACCACAACCCTAAGAATTGCTTTTCTTTTCCTATTCTATTAGCAGATGCGGCGCACCCCAAAAAGAAAGGGAATTAATTTCCCAATTTTCACATATTACCCTCAAACTTTTTCGCAATAAACCAATTCAACCCCTAACTTCTATTTAGATCTCAATCTTTATTTTGGGTTATCACAATCTCCCCTCCTTAAAAGAATTCCGCCCCGGAATTCATTCCAAAGACAACCGGCTAAAATTGATTATCAAAGCTTAAATCTCAACTCTCGGAATGAATCTTTCTAATAACAAAACAATAACAATATACTTTCACGCCCTGGTACGCAACTCTGATTAAGTTCACAATCTCTGTTTATAACTATAACATGTAATCATCTTAATTTTCATCTTCCAATCGGATCTACTACTTCAGGAACACCACGAAACTCGGGTTCTAAAATTCTTTCGATTACCCACAACGACTATAAAATCAAATATCTTTATAAAAAGTCATCCAAAATTTCTTACTTAGATTCACCGTAACCAATTCTTTAATGATCAGTGTACCATTCTCAAAGACACTTCCTCAAGAATCCTCGTAATCCATCTTACAAATCACATCATACAAATAGAGGTTGTAAGCATCTCTATGCTTACAAGTCCCTAATTATCCTTATCTGATTCTTGACTACAATAACAGTTTTCGCACTCAACTGCCTTTCTCGAATAGTGCGATATATTACCACCGATCCTTACCGCATAAAACAATACAATTCATACTCTTTATCACAAGCAACCTTAATTTGCCCAACTCAATTCAAATATAATTTATCAACTTATTTCAAATGATAAACTCCAATTGAGATGTAGTTCATTTCTTTCTACCAACCATAAATTGTCATATTTAATAACTTAATATCAATATCTCACTATTTCGGTATTCACAAAATTCATCAGTCAAAACTGATTTTTTAACTAACAACTCCACTGAGTAACCCAACCATTCACAATTTACAAAATAATATGAAAATTACTTATTCCGTCATACTATCATCAACTTCTCACTTTAACCTATCGATTCTCCCTTATCAATTCTTAGTAAGAATCCCGGTAGAATTGTAACACATCCGGTAATAACAAATAAATGTCATTACTTAACAAATCCAAAAAGTTTAATCAACCAATCAAAGGCTTATACATCTATCATGACGTTTCAAATCAACTAATGATCATACTACCACTCCGAACCTTAGTCATCATCATGTCATTCTTTAAACATACCCAAATTTCCAACTGTTTCCTTCTAGGATCATTCTCTCTCACATAAGGAAGAATTCATGTTCCTTAGAGATTTAGCATTTACTATAACACAACTTGACTAACACACTCTTCATCCTCTTTAAACTTCCAACAATCCCAACATGTACCTACTTAGCGACTCTTACAACCAAAAACACTTGGTTTCTCTTTTGGGTAATCTCCCACCACTACTCCGTTCTTCTATCCCAAACATAATCACACCATGAAGTCAACTTACACTCTATGTGCTCCATCAAACTGGTTAATAGATCGCACATCTCATCCGTAAACCCCAAAAGCTTCTATCTGATATTTTCTTTCTTTCTAACATCACATCACTACGACACTACGGGTACATTTAACTTGGCAATTAATGCCTTTCCATAACTGTACATTCCTCACTCATAACATCACACAACAGACCAAACCTCTCATGGTCATTCATACACAAATTCACACTTTCCTTCGTATTCTCCCGAATACTACAATCGAGTCTATCTCGCTTCGTAATCCCTTCCCAACTTGCTGAATTATAACTCAAGAGTTCTCCATTAGCTCACACGCAAACATTATAGCTAGCGCTTCACGGTCTGAGCCCTTACAAACACAACACATCTCTTACCGACTGATAAAATCTACACACTTGCTTCGTTTGTGCTACATGCCTCATCATCATACGAATCTCTCCATACCTCGTAAATAGAACGCTTATTCAAAAAGATCACTTCTCATCCTCTTAACACCCCTACAAGGTGTTCTATCAATTTTTAACCTTCTGGTTCACATCTTCGGCCTCGGCCATCTTACACAGCTATCGACTTCTACAACTACAGACAACCTGTAATTACTTTCTTATCTTATTCTTAAACATGGGTTCCCTTACGGAACCTAATCCTATCAATATATCATAATTCATTTCATAATATGTCTCCCTCTTTTCTGGACTTACTCCTGTAACATCAATATTACCAGCTCACCTCAAAACTCATGCCCAACACCGCGGGCATTTCGCTTATGCCTCTCCACACTACTCATAACGAGTTTCTAATACTAACACTTCGACGACTTCTACTCTTTCCCTTGGACTCAACTGTCCCTCGACAACCGTACCTCCAGTTATCGAACAAGGGTACAGACCCTCATGATATCGACACTATAATCCACTTCTGACTCTTCCACTGTTCAACTCTTATTGAACACACACCACATTATAAACGTCCCCCCTGATCTAACCAAAGCCTCTCCACTCTCGGACTCCTTCCTTAGCTTAAAATGTAATACTATATGACCTAGTGAGTTCCCAGTCTTCATGCATGACGACGCGGTAAATAAATCATTTCGTATCTTTTTTCCTTTTTAAAATAAACAACATTTGGAAACATATTGGGTACACATGCCCCCATCACTCTTAAAATTTTAATGCCCTGCACAACGATCTCGAGTATCGTTCGCATGCAACTTTCCATAAACTTAATCTTATTCCACCAAAATATGCCGTTACGACGGAAATATATTAAGTGAAAATCTTTTCATACGACCACATCCTGAAAGAAATTACCGACACAAAGTAAACCAGTCGGTTTTCACACTCATAAATAACTTCAACATGTCAATACTCATTTTGGTTATAAAAGTTTTGCATTCAATCGTTCTCTTGACTTTTGCAATAATTTAACTCATCATGAAAAGAGTGAAATACTTTACAAATCATAAAACTCGAAACTTCATTGTGCCATGTGAATGAATCACCTTTTTCTTTAAACATACGCGTGCACATTCTGACTCATTTTCGATCAAAATTTATCTTTACACATTTAACCTCAATCGTGAAAATTACATGTTACATAAAAGAACGCCATGCATGAGACTCTACTTGCAATTGAAGGCTACTCACTCTAACAAGGTCAACCGCTTTACTTACGCAACTTATCCTTGACACTCCACCTACGACCAATGGTCGTCCTTTCGGTCATGCAACAACTTGCTGAACACGCTTTCCACATCTCACTTACTCAACCCTTTCCACTTCAGACTGAATAAAGATAGATATTCAAAACGAATAAATGTTTAAGTTTTGTTCTTTTTTCATATCTACCTTTATTCAGTCTGAATAATTCTATATATTCAGACCGAATAAAGGTAGATATTCAAAACGAATAAATGTTTAAATTTTGTTCTTTTTTCATATCTACCTTTATTCAGTCTGAATAATTCTATATATTCAGTCTGAATAAATGTAGATATTATTCATTCAGAATGTTATATTATTCATTTTGATTATAACACATGTACACGATTTCACGTAAAAAACGATTAAAACGAAAAAAAAAACTATATCAAGACATGAATAAGTTTTATTCTTTTTTAATATCTATCTTTATTCAGTCTGAATAATTCCATATATTCAGTCTGAATAATTCTATATACTCAGTCCGAATAAATGTAGATATTATTCATCCCGAATGTTGTATTATTCACTCTGAATATAACACATATATACGATTTCACGTAAAAAATGGTTAAAACGAAAACAAAACTATATCATGATGGATGTCATATCGAAGAGCACAAAATTCTCGTTTTTTTGATGTAATTTGTTTGATTAAAATGTTAGTAATTTTTGAGATAATTTACTTTAAAATTTAAGGGGGTAAAAGTTTTTTAATTAAAAAAGAAAATAAAAAGTCAACAAAGGAGACGCTGATTCTAATCTTGACGAAAATACCCCTAAAGCTGAATTTTATGAATGACTTAAATATGGCTGCGATCAATGGACGAGATTTGTCCTCACGTTTACAACTGAATTTGAGGAAATGGATTCCAACCTACCAGTCTGTCATACATATCCAAGGGATCATTAGATCTCGAGGATCGCTCTCTGACCCCACAGTGCAGACCGACTCCACGTAGCACATCATTCTTTTCATAAAACATGCAACTTTAAATCCTTTAAATCATCATTCTCATTTCATCATATCATAATGAGATTTCATAAGTAAAACGTGTAATTCATGGAAAAACATGCGTGACAGTTATAAACAGTTCATGCTCGTAAATGAAACCATAATCAGTTAAATCATTTAACACTGTACGTCATAAAAGGGTTGAGAGAGCTCACCTTGATGTCCCTGAAAGCACACTTATTCTACCCTCGGGTTAACCAAATTTGATACCTAGGAGATCAGATAAATCCTTAATCAGTTACACTAAACCAGAGCTATCCGGACACCAACTATTCTCCGGATATCGGTTACTTCCCGGACGCAACAGCTTTCCGGACACCAGTCCGGACACACTACTTTCCGGACAAAGCAATCCGGACACTAGACCTATCCGGACAAAACCTCCCGGACACCACAACTTACCCGGAGACTTCTTCCATCCGGATACTAAGGAATTTACCCAGAAACTTGCAAATTATCCGGACACTACTGAAAGGTCAGTGTCCGGAAACTACGACTGTTTCGATAACCAACCATCAAAATGATCAATAAACTCGATTTCAGCCACTAATTCGATTAGGTAAACATAAGGGTTCATCCACCAACCCTAAATACCCACTTAATTCATAGTCTTACCATAAAAATCGGTTTTCAAAGACTAAAACTCTCACAACCCACTTTTAAGGAAAAAGTGATGGAAACTTAATGAATCTCCACATTCAGACTTAGAAATCCAGATTCACTAAGAAAGGAATACTACAACAACAAGGAAAACGAATTTAGAATGGATTACCCTGTTGATTTCCTTGTTTCTGATTCTTCTCCTCCTTGATTTCTTCCCAAGAGCCCTCTTTCTTCTCTTGCTCTTTGCCTTAGTCGCCCACCCACAAGAACCCAAACAAAATACTGATTTCAACACAATGATCTGACTTAGGGAAATGTGCCCTATTCACCTTTCACCATATTACCAAAAAGACCCTCAACTTTAACTTTTATTTATTACACAAAGACCACTATACTTTCATTCTTTCCCTAGAAAACCCGGTTGTTACAACACTCCCCCCTTAACTCATTCCGTTGTCTTATCCACTTCTTACCCGCACAAAGTCATACACAATTCTCTTCCTCACTACTCTTTCCAAAAGTTCGCACACTTATCAGTGACAATCTACACAACACTGCACCTCTCGGCATTACTGTCAAGCTTACTACTCCCAACTTACCCACTTAATTCGACATACGGTCTTCACTTCCCCACGTTAGCGTGGAGCATCGCCCACCAAACCTTACTTGCCCCTCTCTCCTGACCTTTCCACATGCTGATACCACCTTCACAATACTTACATAACCAAACAGTTGCGCCAAAGTCCTAACTTAAGGCACTCAACTAAGTCGTCTCGAAACGACACCAGTGATCGACGTCACTATACATTCTTTAATCTCCAACTTTTATTTTCTCAGGCAAATCTTTCACCCATAAGCAGCAGCTCACATTCTTTAAGGAGTTCACATCTAATCCACCTCATATAACTAACACACTCATTATCTTATTTAAGTCTCCAATAATCCCAAACTATGCTTGCTTAGCGACTCTTACAACCCCAAAACATTTGGTTTCTTATTTGAATAACTACTCACCATCACTCCGTAATTCTATCCCAAACTTAGTCATGCTACAACGTCAACTTACACCCTACGTGCTCCAACAACCTGGTTAACAAGTCGCACACCTCATCCGAAACACCCAAAAGGCTTCTATCTGATGCTCCCTCTCTCTCTAACTGTAAGATCCCACATTGGTACCACGACAAAGCGGGCAAAGCGGACAATATCTGGTACGGTTAGCCTGGGATGTTACACTAACACCACGCTACCACGACACTAGCTGGCACATTTAGCTTAACAAATACTGTCACTACACATCCTTACACTCTTTGCCTATAACATCACACTGCAGACCAGATCTCTCATGATCATCCATACATAATTTAAACTCGCCCTCAAAATTACCCGCATAAAATCGAGCCTATCTCGCTACTTAGTCCTTTCTCAACTTGCTAAACTGTGACTCACGAGTTCTCAATTAGCTCAAACACAGACATTCTAGCTAGCTCTTTACTATCTGAGCCCTTTCATAGACACGACACACTTCGTTACTGACTGATATAGTCTACACTCACTCCGTTTGATGATACACACCTTGTCCTTCTATGGACCCTCCGCACCTCGTAGATAGAACGCTTGTTCAACAACAACGGCCTCACTAACTTAGCACCCCCACAAGGTGTTCTATCAACTTTCGCTCTTCTGGTTCCAGCCTTCGGCCTTAACCATCTTGCACGGTTGCCGACTTCAGCATCAAAAGCCGACCTGTAACTACTTTCTTAACCTATCCCTTAACATGGGTTTTCTTACGGAACTTATTCCTTCCAACACATCATAATCAATTTCATGACCTGTCTCCCTCTTTTCGAAACCTACTCATGTAACATCAACATCACAAGCTCACCTCGAAACTCCTATTCCCACTCCATGGGCCTTTCATTCTCCCTCACCACACTACTCATAACGAGTTACTAAAGCCAACACTTTGAAGGCTTCAAGTCCTTCCTCCAGGCACAACCGTCCCTTGACAACTGTACTTCCCGCTAACGCACAAGGGTGCAGACCCTTATACAACCGATACTATAAACCATTCCCGACTCTTCAACTATCTAACTCTCCTCTTGAACACATATAACAAAACTACATATGTCCTCCCCTGGCTTGTCCAACACCTCTCCGCTCTCGGAGTTTCTCCTTAGCTTAAAATGTAATACTCTACGACCTAGTGGGTTCGTAGCCTTCATGCATGACCATACAGTAAATAAATCTTTTCGCACATTTCATCATTTTAAATAAACAACGTTTGGAAAACACTTGGGTACACATGACCCCATCATTCTTATAACTTCCACGCCCTACACAACGATTCGAGAATCATTTGCATGCATCTTTCCGTGAACCTTAATCTTACTCAATTCTGAACGATGTTATTACGACAGTAATACGTTGAATGAAAATCCTTTCATACGACACAATTCCAAAAGAAAGTTCCGACACCAAGTAAACCAGTCGATTCTCACACCCTTTTATATGATATCAACCGGTTAAAATTCATTTGATTGTAAAAGTTTTGCTGGCACACGTCTTCTCGACCTTTTTGCAATAATTTGACTTATCATGAAAAAGTGCGAAATACTTTGCAAATCGGTAGGCTCAAAATTACATTGTGCAATGTGAATGAAATCACCTTTTTTTCTTCTAAACATACGCTTGCACATTCTGACTCCTTTTTAATCAAAATTGATATTTGCACATTTAACTCAAATTGTGAAAATTTTCATGTTACATCTAAGAAAGCTATGCATGAAACTCTACTTGCAATTGAAGGCTACTCACCCTAACAAGGTCAACCGCTTTACCCACGCAACTTATCCTTGACACTCTTCCTTCGACCAAGGGTCGCCCTCTCGGTCTATCAATAACTTGATGTACATGTGTTCCACATCTCACTTACTTAACCATTTCACACTATTTTCTCTTTGATCGACTATCTCACTTTCTACTTCTACACGCTTTCAATTCACTATAAGTATCTTATTTCATTATCCTGCCAATGAAAAGCTCGACTAAAAAGTCAGGGCTCCATTGATACTTTTAAGGTTTTGACACTGTTCTATCTTACCATCCTGACTGATCTATCCCATGATTTCTAGAACTGGGATTCTCCCGAAACAGGAGTCTTACTCAAACTCAAACGTTCACCCTCTCCGAATCCACGAGGAGCTACCTCTAGGCGACTCATAACACTCTATACAACGTTTCTTCTCTACAATGTATACATACATCACATCATAATGACTCTTACACGACACTTCCCCAAACAATGGAGCTCGGTCTATCCCTCGGGGATCTTGCTGACCTATTCCTCAACGTTCTCCCAGCCATAGCACTAAACTGAAAGAAACCGATAATTAATCCTTGCTAGACATGACACAACAAATTTGCTATAAGTAAGGTATTGTAAGCACGCACATGTACCTGTAAGTTCGTAATTACACTGGCCAGGTGTAATCCCAAACTTACCTTACACGTTTGTCCTTGGCACCTTATTCCTAAGCGTATTTATAGTGATCGTTCCTAGAGGCAATCCTATGTCTCGGCTGTGTTCCTTATCCTACAGTTTAAGTTTAGGCCCGACTGGTCACCTAAATCCCTTAAACTAAGGCTCTGATACCATTTGTAACGTCCCAAACACCATAACATGCATTAACATAGAATAAGTATTCGAATTACATAAATAACTTGTCTTTTAAACATCATCAACCTATACTAATCAAAACTTGACAGCGGAAGTCTCTAATCCACAGCCGAGAGTTCTATCTATAGTCATCAGTCAAAAGATCTTGGAGTCGCTCTACACCCCAAATCCTTCTTGCCATCTCTCAGTTCTTACTAGAAGAACCCGTAACACGCTTACTTGAAAATGGTTTAGTTTTTGAAAAACGAGGGTTAGACCAAAAGGTCTAGTGAATTCCCTCCATAAACAACATGTAAAACAGTTGGAAACGTTTATAAATGATTTATAAATAAACCATAACATATCATCAAGCATGGTACTGCACTGTGTGTTGGATCACATAAACATTCCGCGATCGGGGTCCCAGCTGGTTCCCTTCTCGCCTCTTCCGGAGCCTACACAGACTCCCCTCTACTCGAAATAGGAGGAAACGGATTCCAACCTACCAGTCTGTCATACATATCCAAGGGATCATCAGATCCCGAGGATCGCTTTCTGACCCCACAGTGCAGACCGACTCCACGTAGCACATCATTCTTTTCATAAAACATGCAACTTTAAATCCTTTAAATCATCATTCTCATTTCATCATATCATAATGAGCTTTCATAAGTAAAACGTGTAATTCATGGAAAAACATGCGTGACAGTTATAAACAGTTCATGCTCGTAAATGAAACCATAATCAGTTAAATCATTTAACACTGTACGTCATAAAAGGGTTGAGAGAACTCACCTTGATGTCCCTGAAAGCACACTTATTCTACCCTCGGGTTAACCAAATTTGACACCTAGGAGATCAGATAAATCCTTAATCAGTTACACTAAACCAGAGCTATCCAGACACCAACTATTCTCCGGATATCGGTTACTTCTCGGACGCAACAGCTTTCCGGACACCAGTCCGGACACACTACTTTCCAAACAAAGCAATCCGGACACTAGACCTATCCGGACAAAACCTCTCGGACACCACAACTTACCCGGAGACTTCTTCCATCCGGATACTAAGGAATTTACCCGGAAACTTGCAAACTATCCGGACACTACTGAAAGGTCAGTGTCCGGAAACTACGACTGTTTCGATAACCAACCATCAAAATGATCAATAAACTCGATTTCAGCCACTAATTTGATTAGGTAAACATAAGGGTTCATCCACCAACCCTAAATACCCACTTAATTCATAGTCTTACCATAAAAATCGGTTTTCAAAGACTAAAACTCTCACAACCCACTTTTAAGGAAAAAGTGATGGAAACTTAATGAATCTCCACATTCAGACTTAGAAATCCAGATTCACTAAGAAAGGAATACTACAACAACAAGGAAAACGAATTTAGAATGGATTACCCTGTTGATTTCCTTGTTTCTGATTCTTCTCCTCCTTGATTTCTTCCCAAGAGCCCTCTTTCTTCTCTTGCTCTTTGCCTTAGTCGCCACCTACAAGAACCCAACAAAATACTGATTTCAACACAATGATCTGACTTAGGGAAATGTGCCCTATTCACCTTTCACCATATTACCAAAAAGACCCTCAACTTTAACTTTTATTTATTACACAAAGACCACTATACTTTCATTCTTTCCCTAGAAAACCCGGTTGTTACAAATATATATATATATATATATCGGATTATAAAAGAAGCATCTCTCTCCAAATTTAAAAAAGAACATTGAGAAAGTTGAAAAAGAAAACTAGTCCACAAACAATATTTGGAATTTTGGAAAAATATTGAGCAAATCGAAAGAAGATTTGGAATTTTGCCGACTTAGTGAACACAAATAATTGAGAAGTGAAACTCAAAACTTAGGGTCCGTTTAGTTTGTAGGATTGGAATGAAATGAATTTCATGTAAGAATTTGAATTTGGATTTGGGAGGATTTGGAATTCTTTTTTGTATGTTTGATTTGTAAGATTTGAAATGGATTTGAATTCCATTATTTATAAAAAATCATTAAAATAATTAAGTTACCTTTTATTTAACTGTTATTAGAAAACAAATATTTGTAACATTATTATACAACGAAAGCCCTTGAAATCCTAGCCACCCACTTAGGATTTCAAAATCCTATGTTTGCTGGATTTAAAAGAAATCCTATGATTTCAAATACGGACAATCATGCAAACCAAACACGGGATTGGAATGCATTTGAAATCGAAATCCCCCAAATCCATTCAATTCCTGCAAACCAAACAGACCCTTAATGTCTTGGTCTAACACTTTTTTAGTTGGGCCATAAAAGTTGAACCTACAACATGAAAATTAAATATAAGTCATACATGTGTATTTTAGGTGGCCGATTTGGTCGAAATCACTCACAAAAACATTCAAATCGTTAACAAGACTAGACCTAGCGGTTTGATTATTTTACAAACCGGCTTGGACTGCCAAACCACTTAAACCTCCAAAAGGTATCCGGTTTAACTTGGTTTTACCGGTTTAAGTGGTCTAGCGGGTCTTTTTAGCAACCCATCTTCATTGGGGCTAGACGAGTAAAATTGCCGAGAGTGTCAAGTCAAAGTGATACATTGACTTTGATACCATATAAGAATACGTGAAACTTCTAAATTTACTCTTCAAAAGAAAAACTCTTAAGGAAAATAACATGATCCATCATATTTAATAGAAAATTAAAGTTCCAGATCTAGTTGATATAAAACTTTAATAAAATTTAACGAGTTACGGTTCCCATTTACTCGAACTCTATCCTTATTCAACTCAATTTCCAACTCGATAAAGCTCAACACAATCAAACTTGAATCGGTTTTTTTCGTGAATTGTTCTTGAGATAAAAAGAATTAAGAGGGTGTTTGGATGTGTGTTTTAAAAGTGCTTATTGACTTATTGGCTTTTCAAGAAGCCAATAAGTTAAAAATAGTGTTTGGTAAAATGAAAAGCACTTCTCAAAGTGCTTTTTGGTTAACTACAAAAAGTCATTGGGCATGAAGACGATTTTATAAAGTTGAGGGGTATGGCAGGAATAATTGTTGGTAATGTCGCCGACGGCATTTGCAAAAGCCCAAAATCGCCATTCACGTCGACAAACCACCGGCCATCCAAAAATAATACCCTAAACTAAATTCCCTTTCAATTCAAATTCTTACTTCTCTGAAAACCTCAAAATCTCTGCATTTTTCTTCTTCATATTCGAATCTACGATTGGTTTATATTTACCTGTAACAAATTCCGAGATTTGATTCACAGCGGCGGGGATTCTATTCAACGATTAAGCTCTCTTTTCACACCTGAGGTACCCGCAGGCTGCTCTCATCTTCACTTCTTTCTATTCTCTTTACCTATTCTTGGATTTGACTCCTACTCTTACTTTTACCATCGGATCTGTGATTTTCTTTGATTTGAAGCCGATCTGATCAATTTAGGTTACCCACTCTTTTTTAATTTCCTAGATTGGTAGTCATTTTTGGGAAAAGCGCTCAACGAAACCCTAACTCCGCTCAATCGCTCCACCTACACGACACGGACCTGAGCCGCTGCCCGCTGAAACCCTCATCCACTCGGACTCCTCACTGCTTGACAGCAGTCACAGCACACAGACACAGGCTTCTCTGTCGACTTCTCGACGTGATTTAAGGTACCAATACAATTTTAGTCTTTATTCTTTAATTCTGTATGTGTACTGCATGATTCTTGAACTTGGGTTGATTTATTTCATTATTTTAGCATGAATTTGTTCTTTGAAGCTTTCTGTTAATCTGGGATTTATCATTTACATACATTTCATAGTTCGGATTTTACAGAATAAAATAAATAATGGATTTCTCTTTATGTTACACATTTCTCATTTGAAACTTTCTGTTAATCTGGGAATTGTTCATTTGAACCCTAAATTGTTTATTTGTTTAATCTTGCTATTATGTAGACAAATGTTATGCAATTTTGTGCCATTTGGAATATTGTTTGGAATATCGTTTTGTTTACAATCTCTTTGATTAGCAGTTTGTTAACAATCTGTTTGATTAGCATTTTGGAATATTCTTGATTTTGGAATCTTACATTTCTTGAATCAGCAAAGATTATTTTGTGCCACGATTAAAAAAAAATCCGGACCACCTCTGTGGGTTTTGGTCAAGACTACTAGCACTACAGCTAAAACCCTGATCTTGATCAACATAAACAACAAGATTAGTTTTCCACCACGTCGCCTGGTGGCTTGTTATCATATTATGTAAATGAGACCAATTGTGCTATTATTCTTTAAACTTTTGGTTTCTTGTTGCAAACCTTTATCATCATCCCCCTGTTAATTACTTGTACTCAGTGATGGTTGTTGGAGAAGTGTTTGTGTCGTGCAGTTGCTCTGTTGGACTATTGTATCCTGATTGTTGAGGATCTCAAACTGCCACCTCCATAGCGTATCCTAGGAACAAATATGTGACTAACATTTTTAAGCTA
Organism: Saussurea involucrata; assembly: GCA_033807775.1. Lineage (NCBI taxonomy): Eukaryota > Viridiplantae > Streptophyta > Magnoliopsida > Asterales > Asteraceae > Saussurea > Saussurea involucrata. The sequence continues at coordinate 77,314,544 of CM066322.1, forward strand.
TGAGCGAGTGGGTAATTGGACCTTTCATCAAACCATTTTGGCAGCATCGCCATTAACTTCAGTACCAATCTTCTTAAATTGGGCCATAGACATTTTGCATGTATGTTTATGTATTACCTGCATAGATACATAGACTGAATTAGAGAGAAATCGGATGCACCAACCGGTCTTGCAACTACATTAGAAGTATGCCATATGTAATGGTTATATCATGTATGTATGGATGTCCGCTGATTACCGCCCTGCAGACAGAAAATGCAGATAGGCATCTATTTCATGTTTGTTAATATGTAGTTGTATCTCCAAGACCTACCCAATTTATTTAAACCAAAGCAAATGAGCCCAGTATGTCCCACTTGTCGCGTGGTGTGGGTGAGGTAAGATGCACACAGACCTGACCTCTACCCCGAAGGGATAGAGCACTTGTTTCCGTGAAGACCCCTGTCTTGAGAAATGAGTGAAGAGAGAGAGAGAGAGAGGCAGAAGGGAAAAAGAAAATAAAAAGATAATATAAAAATAGACAAACTAGTTAGAACAGAAACATAATCAAGTTAAGGAAACACCCCTGGTCTGACCCACTATCCTTAACTCCCACCCTCTACCTCACCAATACCTCTTCCCGACTTTGCTAGCTACAAACCTACCCCACTAATACACACGTGCGTATGTATATGTATGCTAGATTGCTAGTTGAGGAGTTTACTATGTATACAGGGCCGTTCCGATCTTTTTGGAGACCCAAACTTTTTGGAGGCCTTGTTATAGATAACAAATTCCAAGACAACTGATAACTAGTAAATTAACATTTTAAACCTAATCTTTCAGAGTTTCCGAAAAAGGAAAAGTCAGAAAGCAAACTTATTACCAAGAACAAATGGCCTTGCTTATTCACGTTAAAGCCAAATTCTTAAAATAGAGGGAGATTTGAGTTTGGAACCCTAATATTCCAAAACCCAAAAGGCAATCTGCTTTATAACCCGTCCAAAGTCAAATCTTTGCTTTTAAAGATTAAAATCCTCACTTGTGTAAAAAATAAGCCCAGAAGAAGAAAATAGATCAAAGACTTACAATATTGACGTCAAAGATGGATGATGAGGTGGAAAACAAAGTCGAAACCTTGACATATAAAAAATAAACCAAGAAAAAGGAATAGAGAAAACCCACCTACGGAAAGATCGATTTAGCTGTCTTGTGTATTATTACATAACAGAATTGAAGAACTTGAAAGAGAATAAAGCCAATTTTTTCCAAAAGAACACCAAAGAAAACACAGAAAGGAGGACCCGAATTAAGATTTAATTCAAGAAATTTAAAGCCCATATACATGCAAAATTGGGCCCTGTTCAGATTCTCACATTTAACATGCTAACAGACGACCTGTATATATATGTAGCACATATATGTATGCAATACATACATTCGAACATGCATTCTTCGATTATGTACACTCTTTGGTTGGTCAATCTAGAAGCTACAAAGTGGTTTACGATGTAGTTTCAATTTCAATTCTAGCTGCTTGCAGACGATTATCAGCTTTGGAGATTTTTTCTTTTGACAAAAGGAAGGGGAAGGGATTTGAACATCTACGATTTATTACTACTTTGTAGATTGCAATCACCACCGGAATGCTTGATGCCAGCTTTCAGAATTGGAGTTTGATAAAAACTGATTTATACATATTTCATGTGTTTATTTTTACGACCACCATGCCTCATATCATCAGCTCAATGTGAACCTCTACCTAGACATCTGATATTTATTGATTTTCCATCTTGAAATCGAAACAGAAGAAGATGCTAAGCGTGACCCATATTTAATGATAGAGAAGGGGTCTTTTTATTGTAACACGTAGGGGTTCCCTTTTACTCTTTTAGAGAATAACTATTACAAGAGTCATGAATAATTTCATTGTAGGATTGAACCATAGTAGTTATAGTGGACTGTTAATGGGGTTTTCAGTATAAATGAACTGAAGGAACTTCTTACTTGCAGGTTCATGTTTATGGAAGGCGATAATATTTCAATTTGGCATTATTGAAAATGCCCCAATAAACTGGAACTTATCAGAAATTTTGACCATTCACCCTCCGTCTTTGAGCATCGCTGAAAAGTGTTTTCTTGTATCTTGTGGCGAGCGGAAAAACAAAGGGGTTGATAATATACAAAAATGTCGGGACTGATTTATCACGTATTCACGTCCTCAGCATTGGTGTCACTGGGACTGTATCACCTCATCTGCACCACCAAGAATCATCTCAGATCCCCTCGAGATTACTTCACAAAACCCTACCATCCATTCACATGGCATTACCAACAAATCACCAGACACCTTCAGCTCTACCTCATCATCTTATGTCTCCTTATCGCCTTTGCCCACCAAACCACAATCTCTTTCGACTCCGATCCCCTAGTCAAAGGCCGCTCCCCTGTTCACCACTTCACTTCCCTCCAATCTGCTGGTGTCCTGTTCCTCTTCCTTATCCTTTCAGTGGCTCTCCTCATCTCTGAAATCACCCCTTACCTCCCATTCCCACCCGATTTATTCTTTGGAACTGCATCTGCACTCTTCTTTCTACAATATTCCGTTTCTTCATCCTCAGCTTCCCTTCAAATATCTGACCTTGAGGCAAAGTGTGATTCAGTCTCTGCCTCCATTTCGGCGCTATCTGCCACACTTTGTATCATACTTGCTTGCCACCCGAGACTATTTGTTGCTGATGTTGGTCTTGGGGCATCGATATGTCTCCAGGGACTGTGGTCTCTTCAGACAGGGCTTTCTCTTTATGTGGATGCTTTTATACCCGATGGTTGCCACAAGCTGCTGGATGTTGTGAGTGGTGTCGAGGGTTCAACCAAGTGTGATCTGGAAGATTCTAAGTTGAGGGCCACGGCTATACTAGACCTTGTCTTTGTGGTTTATGTGTTGTTTGTTCTTGTCATCCTCATCGTAACGTATGCTGTGAGTGCTAAAGTTGTTGGGGTTCGGAGATTTGGTACTTATGAGGCTTTGCCGACCTCATCCGTGTCTGCTACAGATTCTAATCACATTCAGATGAAAGCGCTGACGGGGACCCAGGCTTGATAAGTTGTCTACATTTTGTTCTTGCTAGATGATTGTAGTAGAATTCAGTCTTTTTTACTTGTTTAGTTGTGGTTGGTACAATCTCACAAATGGGAAGAGTCTCATTTTTTGTTTGTATGGAATGTTTAGTGTATACAAAGAATTGAGTGATCTTTTTTAGTTGTTTGCCAACATTTTATGGCTGCCTTTATTTCTATTGTTCAAGATGGCACACTTCCTTTTGCTTTTTTAGTTTTTGTTATGCGAAGAGCACATCGTAACCTTTTTAGGGCTGAGCGTAGAATTTAATTCGTGTGAAAAACATATTGCAGTTTTTTTAGACTTCTTTTCAACTGAAATTTTTATTTACTTTGGTAAGGCCTTACCAATTCAATTATGTTACTGGGTGAAGATAATAAGGACCGAGAATCTTACTTGGTAAGAGAGAAGACAAGGATCAAGAGAGTCTTACCTGATAAACGAGAGTGATGACTCTTACCCGGTAAGTACCTAGTGGGCTATAAACGCTTACCATCAATCCATTTTGATTATCGGGAATGTTATCTTATAAGGTAAATGAGAGTAGTGATTTTTTTCGGTAAGTGTTTTAGTGAACGACCCCATACTCTCAAAAGATAGATTAAAAGAGGGTATTCAACCATGTATATGGGATTAAGTAGGTGAGTGGATTTTTTCAAAATTCAGAGAGCTTCCAAAAAATGATTGCTACCGATAAGAAACCCTAGAAGAAGATAATATTTTATTAAATGTATAATTTATTTTGAAAATATAATTAATTTTTTAATCTCCTAGATTGAGAATCTATAGAAGTTGAACGTATTTGTTTTTTTAGAGGTTTTGAATTTTGATTTTTCATTTTGGAAAAATTATGAAAGATTTGTTGAAGATTCTCCCTCTCTCTCTCTCTCTCTCTCCTATATATATATATATATATATCAGGTTCAGAGGAAAAACTAAAAAAACGGAAAATTGAGAAAAATCTTGGAAACTTTTCATCTGGACGATATGCAATTGTGCATACAAGTAATTTGTAACATGCACATGTACACAAATGCACAACACACACGTGCATAAAAACCGAAAAACAACTTAATTTTACTTGTATGCATAAGTGCATACCGTCCAAATGAAGGGCTACCTAAATGTTCCTTAGTTTTCCATTTTTTGAGGTTTTTCCCTGAACCTCCATATATAAGAGAGAGAGAGAGAGAGAGAGAGAGAGAGAGAGAGAGAGAGAGAGAGAGAGAGAGAGAGAGAGAGAGAGAGAGCTAACTATTTAAGATAATACGAAAACAACAAATCATGTACAAAATCACATATGATTTTACATTAACGACAAAAAAATGGACGCAGACGACTTTGGCCGCGACTTAAGTTGCATGGCAAAGTCGCGTGAATCATATATGATTTTGTACGTGAATCATATATGATTTTGTACATTAACATCCGTCTTCGTGTTTTCTTAAATAGTTAACGTTTTTGTTTGAACCTCTCTCTCTCTCTCTCCCTCTCTCTCTCTCTCTCTATATATATATAAGATCAAATAAGAACAATACCTGTTTAAAAGAACACGAGAACCAACAAAATCATATATGATTTAAATTAACGTACGAAAACGCCACACAGAAGTTATTTTTTCGCACGTTAATGTAAAATCATATATGATCTTATTGGTTCTCGTGCTCTTTTAAATATGTATTGTTCTCGTTTGAACCCGACTATATATATATATATATATATATATAAACAATCTTATTTAACACATATGAACACCATATGGTAATGAACACAATCTTATGAATGTCTTATGATCACGGCACATCCCTATGAACACCTATAAGCACATTAATTCTTATGAAGACCTTATGGTTGTGAACACGTTCTTATGAACACCATTGAACATCATTTATTAATGCAATTTAGATTAATATGGGAAAATAAGTTGAGCGTGTTTTGAGAATATTTCACATATGAACCTGTAATAGTGTAACATGTTCATTTTGATTAACCATTCACGTTAGAATTAACATAATTATTCTGAATCTTGATATATGATGATATTATTATGATTTCTACAAACATGCAAGTAATAATTTGTAACATCTCATTAATTATCATAAAGTAACTTACACATAAAAATTTGTAACATCTCATTAAATATCATATAAATAACGGTTTCTTATTTGCCCTTCATTATTTAATCAAATATTTGAAGTAACCTCTACTAAAGAATGAATCTTATTGATCTAATAAATAAGATCTAAAAGCTTATACAGTGGCTTGTGTTTATTATTTGTTGTGGCACATTGATACAAATTTTCAATTTTCTTAAATGAATTTCCATTTATTGATATAAGCTTTTAAGAAATCGTTCCTCTTTTGCTCGTACAAGGGTATGTGAATAATGTTATTTTATTGATATTATTACACTACAACAAAATTGAGTTTATATGACGCCTAAAATAAATAAGCGTCTTAATAGAGCGTTTTATAGGATCTTAATTTATAAAACCAAACAAAAAAACGTCATATCTAAAAGTGTTACAATAAGTTTATAGGATGCTTTTGAACGTCATAACAACGTTTTTAGTACATTTCAAAATAAAGTGTCGCATTAGCTAAGTTTATATGACGCTTTTGAGAAGTGTCCTATAAACCCATCTTTTTTTTAAAACACCTGGAATGTCTTATAAAATAGTTAATAGGACACTCTATTTAAAAATAAAAAACTTGTTACAACGCCAAAAGCGCCCTATAATTTTTTGTAACACTTTTAGATATGACGCTTTTTTGTTTGGTCCTATAAACTTTGGCTCTATAAAATACTCTATTAAGACGCTTATTTATTTTAGACATCCTATAAACTCCATTTTGTTGTAGTGTTACTTGTATTTGCTACTGTTCATTCATAACATTACGATACGTTTTTTTATTCCCTATTCATTGGGGGTTGGTTATTCGTTAGCATTGGTTTAGCTTACATTGTGTTTAAAATCTCTCGGTGAATTTATAAAGTAAATATATATTTATGTATAAATAATTAACATATGATACGAAATGTAATAGTATGATACGAAAGTGCTCACGGCCCGACTGGCCTATCAGCGGTAGTGGGAATTATCCCGTTTCCTGATCAAAGACTTGATTGGATGCGGAATCTACTCCACGAGGAGCGGTACGATCTAATGTTTTCAAAGTTAATTAAATTTATATTTGGGTTCAAAATTTTATTAGGTTTTATGATAAATAACTTAGAAACAATATTTAAAACTTGATAAAATTATAAGTAGTTAAATTGATAAATGTCTATTGATTTTTTATCTTAATCCAACTTCATCATAAATAGTTTGAATTCAATATTAAAAAAAAATTAAATATTTGACAATGAGTCAATGACCAAGTGACATTATGTTGATTAGTTTTTATGTATACATAAAATTTAATGCTATTAATGTAAAATATTTCATTTTTTCTTACTATCACAAACCTTGAAAAAAATTTCTCGAAGCTAGCAAGACACAACAAATCATATGAATACATATCTAAAGTACTCGATCGTTGCTAATAAATCAAACCAAATGCAAGCGAAACAAACCCAACAAATCTCATATAAAATAGGACCAAGAAGGTAAGATATAATAAGATCTCTAGTTTACTTAAATAAGACGCTTGAACATATATATATATATATATATATACTTGAGATCATGTGAGACCAATCTATTTTTGTGAGACCCACTAAACCTTCACAGCAAAAGATCGTGAAGGTACTATGAAAGTAAACCTTCATAGTGGTTTTGTTGTGAAAGTTCGTTGTTTTGCTTACCTTCACAATGAATCGTTGTGAAGTTTTAGTGTTATTTTGTGGTCTCACGGTCTCACGAAAACAGGTTGGTCTCACGTGAACCCAACCACATATATATATATATATATATATATATATATATATATATATATATATATATATATATATATATATATATATATATATATATATATATATAAAAGGTCATCTTCAAACTAGAAACTAAATATTTTGGGAGAATGCTGTAAATCTCATTCTCGAAAATGTCATAATAACATATATTTATTGGTATAATGGTAGAAATTAACGACTATGACGATCCGTTCTTTTTCTTTTTCTTTTTTTCTTCTTCTTCTGATTCAGGGCCACTCCATTCAAACCCTAATGATCCTCCACTTTCTTCTTCCTCCTCCATCCCCTCCTCATCAAACATGGCGCCCGTGTTCGAGTGCACGGGCACTTGAACACTCATCACCACCTCTTTTCCATGGTTCCTCCCTATTAACTTGAACCTCACTTTACTCATAATATCAACCTGGAAAAACACCACCGGTTCGAACCCCATCTTCATCGGCTGAATCCCCACTTGATCAGCCACCACCGTCTGGTTCCATACAGACCCGTCCACCGCGGCCATCTGGGTTACGTCTATGAGCCGTCTAGAATGGTGATTACCCTGGTAAAACTTGGGCACAGAATATTGCCATGTGAATTTGTGGTCGGATTTTATAGGGGTGTATGAGATGGTAAGGTTGAGGGGATCATCGTGAAAAAGCCCAATTGCTTTGTTTCGGTTTTGGAGCTTGATGTCAAAGAATATGGTGTCACTTGGGTCAACGTTGGATGTTGTATCAAAAGCTGGAACGTAGAATTTCTCTACTGAAAATGAAGGATTTTGTGGGTTCACGTATAAAACGAGCAGGACTATTAGTAGCGGAATGAATACCAGGATACAAAGAAAAATCCAAAGGCCAAGATTCTCAGGTAGATCATTGCAGCTCGTTTGCTTCATAGATATAGCGAAGAACTGAATGCAAGGAAAAGAGAGAAGACAGAAGATATATGACAAATATGGAAGATGAAATGTGATCTTGTGGGTGGTTAATTAGTTTTATGGTGGAATGGCATCTTTAATTAATTTATTTGAATAAAAAACGACATTAAAGTAAAAGAAATTTAGAAGAAGAAGAAGAAGAAAGAATAAAAAATGACATTATAGCCTTGACTTTGGGCATTTAATATGTATAACTACCAATTTGGCTTTATTTGTTAAAAAGAAAACTCTACTTATTTTATTTTTTCCACAAGTTCTTTAGCTATGTGTGTATTCTGTTATTAGTTTAGGGTATGTTGTGTCGGTTTTTATGTTTGAGGGTGTTATTATCATTTTGTTAAGTTGAAATCCTTAATTGCAATTTTGGCTTAGTATATATATAAGAGAGCACTTCCTTAGATTTTTATTTGAGTCGGTTTCTGTATAAGTGGAGTGTGTGTGCTAAGCCGAGAGAAAGCTGTGAGAAGATTCGATCGATTTGAGTTTGGATATTCGATTTTCAGGTATATCTCTTTTCATTTTGTGTTTATGATCGATAGTATTAGATTTCTATCGGTTTAGAATTTGTTGATTTTGATTTCTAGATGGTTTCGATCGAGTCTGGGTTCGGACATCGTCCGGATTCTTCAGTATCCGGACTCTCCTAAGTTCCCGGATGTGATTTATATTCGGATCCCTTATTTGTTCGGATGTAGTTTTGATCCGGGTTCCTATTGTTTCTGGATAGGATCATATCCGTATTCCACACTTTCCGAGTTCAATATATCCGGATTCTGTATTTTTTCGGATGGTATACGACTTGTGTTTTCCGGATAAGAATTTCCGTATGGAAATTGTCCGGATCGACTTCCCGGTTGGGACTGTCCGAGTAAGACTTTTCGGGTGGGTATCCGGATGGTTATTTCCCGGATTCTTGGTATATTCCGAATAAGATTTCAAGGGGTTCTGTTTATAGAAGTGTAATTTGCATTTTTGATCTAAGTTAGATAAATAAGTCTAAAAAGGGTATTTTAGGCTTATTTAGGATTCTTAGCATGTTAAAGGGTTTTATATGTTCAAGTTGATAAATGGTTATCTGTATATTGTGCAATTAAGATTTGGTGAAGTTTGTGGGAAAGTAAGATTTGTGCGGGTTTCAAAAGAGGGTGGTAGTAACGTTAATTCTTCAGGTGAGTTTTACTTTAACCATTTTCAAACTGGAATACATATATATTGAATAATTATGTGATACGTAGTATGAAAATATGAAAATGATTGAAATGTGATATACTGAGATGTGTATTGTATTTATATAAGCATTACACTACACGATTGCACGTTGACCGAACTTAGGGCCGATGGAGTTTGGCTGTACTTGAGGGACAACAGAGTTGGCTGTATTTTAGCACAACGGAGTAAATTGATTAGTTGGTTTAGGTCAACCAACTAATATTATGGCCATGTGAAAGAATTGTACACAGTTCATACGAGTCATGATTGGTATTCTGATAATTGTTGTATATCATTGTCTTTACAAAGACATTTACTAAGGTGACAAGAATTTTCTCAATTAGACCAATTGGTCTAACCCTCATTTTGTTTAAAAAATTATGTATTCCAGGTCAAGGAACAAGTAAGAGCATGGGAAAGGATAAATTATGATGTGCTTATGAAGGCTGTGTGTTTATGAAGTTTTCATTAACGTTTTTGTATCTATAGCTGTGTAAATTTGTAATGTAGTATATTAGCGAAACGTTTGTACCGAAACAAGTATTGTAAAGTTTTGGGACCAAGAGACCTTATGTGATACAATATGTGCTAAGCCGAGAGAAAGCTGTGAGAAGATTCGATTGATTTGAGTTCGGGTATTCGATTTCCAGGTATATCTTTTTTCATTTTGTGTTTATGATCGATAGTATTAGATTTCTATCGGTTTAGAATTTGTTGATTTTGATTTCTAGATGGTTTCGATCGAGTCTGGGTTCGGACATCGTCCAGATTCTTCAGTATCCGGATTCTCCTAAGTTCCCGGATGTGATTTGTATTCGGATCCCTTATTTGTCCGGATAAAGTTTTGATCCGGGTTCCTATTGTTTCCGGATAGGAACATATCCGGATTCTGTATTTTTGCAGATGGTACCCGACTTGTGTTTTCCGGATAAGATTTTCCGGATGGAAATTGTCCGGATCGATTTCCGGTTGGGACTGTCCGGGTAAGACTTTCCGGGTGGGTATCCGGATGGTTATTTCCCGGATTCTTGGTATATTAAGGATACGATTTCAAGGGGTTCTGTTTATAGAAGTGTAATTTTCATTTATGATCTAAGTTAGATAAATAAGTCTAAAAAGGGTATTTTAGGCTTATTTAGGATTCTTAGCTTGTTAAAGGGTTTTATATGTTCAAGTTGGTAAATGGTTATCTGTATATTGTGCAATTCAGAGTTGGTGAAGTTTGTGGGAAAGTAAGATTTTTGCAGGTTTCAAAAGAGGGTGGTAGTACGTTAATTCTTCAGGTGAGTTTTACTTAAACCATTTTCAAACTGGAATACATATAGATTGAATAATTATGTGATACATAGTATGAAAATGTGAATTTTTTTGAAATGTGATATACTAAGATGTGTACTGTATTTATATAAGCATTACACTACACGATTGCACGTTGACCGGACTTAGGGCCGGTGGAGTTTGGCTGTACATGAGGGACAACAGAGTTGACTGTATTTTAATGCAGCAGAGTAAATTGATTAGTTGGTTTAGCGCAACCAACTAATATTATGACCATGTGAAAGAATTATACACAGTGCATACGAGTCATGATTGGTATTCTGATATATGTTGTATATCATTGTCTTTACAAAAACATTTACTAAACGGACAAGGATTTTCTCACTTAGACCAATTGGTCTAACCCTCATTTTGTTTTCAAAAATATGTATTTCAGGTCAAGGAGCAAGTAAGAGCAAGGGAAAGGATAAATTATGATGTGCTTATGAAGGCTGTGTGTTTATGAAGTTTTCATGAACGTTTTTGTATCTATAGTTGTGTAAATTTGTAATGTAGTATATTAGCGAAAAATGTGTACTAAAACAAGTATTGTAAAGTTTTGGGACCAAGAGACCTTATGTGATACAATATGTATCTTTTGTTATAACACGATGAGATGTATATTGTGTTATATGGTGTATGTCGGGTGGGTTATTACAGTTACAAAGAGAGTGGTCGACAATGAGGGATGTCGTCGATATGGAGGGGGCAAGTTAGTAGGTACTATTTCTTTACATTTAATATGTAACACCCTCAAATCTGGAAATAGCAACTAAATAAAAACTTTGGTAAAATAACCAAATAAATGATAAAATCCTCTTTATAAATACATCCTTGGAAATATCTCAATTTTAAAACATATAGTTAACCTCAACAATCATTAATCTTAAGTCATGCACCAAGACTACCTAATGTGACGACCCGCCAAGCATGGGATGGATTTCCCGAAGGTTCATCGGAATCCGGAACCTTCTACACTACTCAACAAGCATGGTGGAACTTGTGGAAGATTTTCTAGAAGACTCTCCATGGAAGGAGGTAGAAGCCTCTTGTAGATAGCATCTTACTTGATAGATCTAGAATGCTCCATGTACATATCTAGATAGTTGTTCTCTAGAAGGTTCCCTTTAGTAGTATAAATAGGTGGTGGCCTCATTTGGCACAACACACCTCAAAGTATTCTTCTAAGCTCTCTTGTAAGTTCTCTCAAGCAATACAAGTTTCATTTGCATTCTAATAGTATTTTGTGTTGTCTTTACTTTCCTTAATCGTTGGTTGTTACGGGAGTTTGGCTGACTTAGTTCGAGAACTAAGGCCGCAGGCGATCTTGTAGAAACAAGTCTGTGACATTTGGTATCAGAGCGGGTTGATTGAAGGCATGGCAAAGGAGTCAGATAAGAGCATTGTTGGTGCATCCGTTGTTGAGGAGAACCGTGGCCGAGAAGAGTCTCGCAAAGAAGGAGCTAACAAGAACCGAGGTAAGTCCAAAGATTTGATGTCTAGCTTGGAAAAGAGAATGATGGGTGTAGAGACATTCGTGGCCTAGATAAAGACACCCGTTGAGGAGGCAAACCAACATGTGGAAGGTTTGGACTCCGACTTTGCCGAAATGCGGGATGATTTCCAGAGCGCCCTCAATGTCTTGGGTGGAGACTTGGGACGCGAGCTTCATGACTTAAGAGGTATGTTCATGAGCGAGCTAACTAAGTTTCGAGGTGAGGTGGAAGAAGATATCTCCACGATTCACCAAAATGTGGAGGGGATTCAAGCCGATTTAAATTTGGCTAAACGGGCAATGGCTAGTGGAGGTGGCAACACTAGCAACCATGTTCCAAAGGTTGACTTTCCGAAACCATCACCGTTTGTGGGAAAGCGGGAAGCTAGGGCAGTTGATGATTTTCTAAGGGAAATGGAGCAATACATGGATGGGGTCAACATCGTGGAGGATGCGATGAAGATCAAGACGGCCACGAGATACTTGAAGGACACCGCGGCTTTGTGGTGGCGACGTCGATATGGAGATATCGAAAAAGGTACGTGTAACATTTCTACTTGGGGTGATTTCATTCGTGAGTTTAAGAAGCAATTCTATCTGTAGAATGCCGAGGACGGCGCGAGGAGTCGTCTTCGTAAGCTCAAGCATTCTGGAACGACCCAGGAATATGTGAAGGACTTCACCAATCTTATCTTGGAGATTTCGGATCTTTCCGACAAAGACTCTCTCTTCTACTTTCTTGATGGCTTGCAAGCATGGGCCAAGACGGAGTTGAAGCGACGTGGGGTACAAGACCTCGCAACGGCTATTGCCGAGGCAGAGGCCTTGATCGGTTTTAGCAAGAAGGAACCATCGAAGCCAAAGGATCGGAAGGGTAACCATGAGAAAGGTGGGGGAGAGAAGCCGACTCAAGCAAGAAATGATGATGTACGGAAGCCACCAACTAGGAAGAACAAAGACTTGAGGACGATCTACAAGAACAATGGATGATTCCTTTATGATGGACCACACCGAGCCCGAGATTGCCCAAGCAAAGATAAACTTCATGCCATAACTCGAGACGAGGGTTGCTCTCAAAACGGAGATGAATGCATGGGGTCGATGCGGATCTTGAACCCAATCAAAGGCAAAACGGAGGTGACCAAGGTAGCCAACAAGGGGTTGCAATTCGTTGAAGCTATCATCAATAGAAATAAGGTACGTACTCTTGTCGATACGGGTTCTACTCATAACTTCATGTCCATTGAGGAAGCCACAAGGCTGGGGATTAAGGCGACAAAGGGGAGTGGTACTATCAAAGCGGCGAACTCTACGGCCAAACCAATCCATGGTGTAGCCAAAGATGTGTGGGCAAATATTGGTGAGTGGGAAGGATAGATCGATTTCTCGGTGGTTCCCATGGACGACTTCAAAGTGGTGCTCGGGTTAGAATTCCTCGATAAGGTACACGCTTTCCCTATGCCATTCGCTAATTCTTTATGTATCCTAGATGGGGGAAAGACTTGTATGGTGGATACGGAACGTGGGCCTAAGAGTAGTACCAAGTCCCTATCGGCCATGCAATTCAAGAAGGGATACAACAAGAACGAGCCTTGCTACTTGGCGGTTACAAGGCAAGGGGATGATGGTGGGAAAGGCACGAAGATGATATCGGAAGAGATAGAGAAGGTTCTTGTTGAGTTCAAGGACGTGATGCCCAAAGAATTACCAAGGAAGCTTCCACCTAGAAGGGAGGTGGACCATGTGATAGAGTTGGAATCGGGATCGAAGCCCCCCTCCAAAGCCCCATATCAAATGCCTCCACCGGAGTTGGAAGAGTTGCTGAGGCAACTCAAGGAGCTACTTGATGCGGGATACATCCGACCCTCTAAAGCTCCCTATGGTGCACCCGTACTATTTCAAAGGAAGAAGGACGGGTCCTTAAGAATGTGCATAGACGACCGGGTGCTAAACAAGGTAACTATCAAAAACAAATACCCAATTCCTCTTATTGCGGATTTGTTTGATCAATTGGGGAAGGCGAGATACTTCACCAAGTTGGATTTGAGATCAGGATACTACCAAGTACGGATAGCCGAGGGAGACGAAGCAAAAACGACGTGCGTCACGAGGTATGGCTCTTACGAGTTCTTAGTCATGCCATTCGGCTTGACCAATGCTCCCGCTACATTTTGTACTTTGATGAACAAGCTCTTTCACCCCTTTGTTGACAAGGTTGTGGTAGTATACTTAGACGATATAGTCGTCTATAGTCATACCTTGGAGGAGCATGTGTCTCATTTGAAATAGGTGTTCCAAGTGTTACGAGACAATGAGCTTTATGTCAAATTGGAGAAGTGCTCGTTCGCTCAAGAGGAGGTGGAATTCTTGGGACACATGATCAAAGACGGTGGCTTAATGATGGATGGAGCAAAGGTTAAAGTTATCCGGGATTGGGAGACGCCAACCAAGGTTACGGAGGGGGAGGTCCTTCCTTAGCTTGGTGAACTACTATCGGCGTTTTATCAAGGGATATTCGGCCAAGGCGGCACCCTTGACGGACCTATTGAAAAAGACGAAGACTTGGGAGTGGGATGAGCGGTGCCAAGATGCCTTTGACGAGTTAAAGGATGCAGTGACCGAGGAACCGGTGTTGAGACTACCGGACGTGACCAAGCCGTTTGAGTTACACATGGATGCTTCGGATTTTGCCATTGGAGGAGTTCTAATGCAAGAGGGACATCCGATAGCGTTCGAGAGCCGAAAATTGAATGATACGAAAAGAAGGTACACGGTGCAAGAGAAGGAAATGACGGCCGTCAAACATTGCTTGAGGACATGGATACACTATCTCTTGGAGTCGAAGTTCATGATCAAGACGGATAATGTGGTGACAAGTTACTTCCAAACCCAAAAGAAGTTAAGTCCTAAGCAAGCACGGTGGCAAGACTTCCTAGTTGAGTTTGACTACCACTTGGAGTATAAGTCGGGGAAGGCTAACGTGGTAGCGGACGCATTGAGTCGCAAGGTGGAATTTGCGGCTATCACTCAACCCCAATTCTTTCTTCAAGATCGAATCAAGGAGGGATTGGAGCTTGATCCTATGGCCAAGAACCTTGTGGGCTCAGGACGGAAAAACAAGAAGGTTTTGGCTCAAAGGGGATCTTTTATTCACCAAGGTAGATCGGTTGTACGTGCCTAAGTGGGGCGACCTTAGGCGGACTATCTTGAAGGAGTGTCATGATTCGAAGTGGGCCGGTTATCCAGGAATCAAGAGGACACTAGCACTGGTAGAAGGTACGTTCTATTGGCCAAGGATGGGGGACGATGTAGAGACATTTGTTCGAACGTGTCTAGTATGCCAATACGACAAGATAAAGCAACGACAACTGGGAGGATTATTAGAGCCGTTACCGACACCCAAGGGACCATGGGAGAGTGTTTCCATGGACTTCATCACTTGCTTGTGATAATGTCGTTTTCCGACATTATTTTGATCCCGAATTCGTTCTGTTTGTTGTAAGTTCCCGAGTAAAAATAGTAGAATTTAATGGCTTTTATAAGAAAGTACAGGTCTTTATGAATGACTAATGATGGAAGAGTTTCGGATCAATCAGAGCAAGTTTACAACAGTCCGGAGCGAAAAAAGAAAAAGTCTGAATTTCTGGACCAAACAGTGCCCTGCGCGTTTCCAGGCGCGTTTCCACACGCACTCCCATTCACGCAGCTTTCTGCCAAAAGCACATTCCAGTGCTCTGCGCGGTTCTCTGCGCGTTTCCACACGCGCCGCCAGACGCGCTGAGGCCCTGAGCGTTTTTATTCTATTTATCTGCTAGGGTTGAGGGCATTATAGAGGAGAAACGGCTTGGGACTCTTTCTGGGCGATTTTGGGAGCTAAGGAACTATTTTTGAAGGCAAGTAGGAGGCTAGAAATAACAAGTTACGAGAATCACAAGGCGAATCGAGCACGTTCATCGGCGGCTTAAGCTTTTCAGGGAGTCTTTAGTTTCCATTTCTTGTAGAACAAACATGTTTACTTTCATTTCCATCTTTTCATTTTTGAGTTTTGAAACCCCCAACATGAACTAATCCGTTCATGTTGGGGGGTTGGTTTGAATCATGGTTTGATAATCGTTTAGGTTTACAAATAGATGTGATTGGTTTGATCTAGATGGATGAAACATTTGAGATTGTTCTTAATGCTTGTAATAGTCCGATCAACTATTATTTGATTTTATGAATATTTTAACGTTTGAGAAAAGTTTTGAGATTTGATTAATCCTTTATGTCTTGGACGATTTTGAGATAGAAATATGATATGTCGTACTTTGTGGCTTTTAATCACTGATTGTTCATATATAATTGTCTAGATCGAAAGATGATACAATGTTTTGAATGATTTTTGCTATAGCTTGATAGAGTATAGTAATGGATTGTGATTATGCTTTTCATCCTGAAGTTATTTCAATCATGTCAAACCTGTTTAGCTAATTGATTGTTTTCATGAGGAAAACCAACCCTCCAACTCTCTCTTTTCTGAAATAAATAAAGTTTTAATTCGTGTTCCGATAAGCAACAAAACCAAATCAATTTGCATTCGTCTAGTTAATAATCTATACAGTCATTGTGGTACTTGACACCTGGTTCCTTTGGTTCGATACTCGTACTTTCAAAGTACTATTACTTGATTCGACCCGTACACTTGCGGTAGATTTAGGGGGGTGTAAACCAACCTATCAGCTTGCCAAAGACGGAAGGTTATGGAAGCATAATCGTGGTAGTGGACCAATTCTCAAAGTACGGAACTTTCATAGCCGCACCACCCTATTGTACCGCGGAAGAGACGGCAAAGCTTTTCTTCAAGAATGTGGTGAAGTATTGGGGTGTTCCACATACGATAGTGAGCGATCGAGACCCACGATTTACGGGAAGATTTTGGACGGAGATATTCAAGATCACGGGGACAGACTTGAACTCCATCCCCAAACCGATGGGCAAACGGAAAGAGTGAACGCGTTAGTGGAACTCTACCTTCGACACTACGTGAGTGCCAACCAAAACAATTGGGCGAAACTTCTTGATGTTGCACAATGTTGATCCAAACCCTCAGTGATTTGATAATGACCCTCTCAATTCTACTTAGTGAAAATTGTAGGTAAACAATGTATAAGAGTTTCACTATCGCTGATAAGTACTAAGACTCTATTC
Source organism: Saussurea involucrata (assembly GCA_033807775.1). NCBI lineage: Eukaryota > Viridiplantae > Streptophyta > Magnoliopsida > Asterales > Asteraceae > Saussurea > Saussurea involucrata. Next base: position 77,331,693 of record CM066322.1, read on the forward strand.
AGTACCGCTGATAGGAACTCTCGTTCTTTAGAATAGACATTCAGCAAACCCTGTTCATCCACCAAGCTCTGAGCCTGTTCAGTCTTGTTGATGATCGCTGATGATCTTATATTGTTCAGCGTAACTGTTCACCATCCATATGTTCTTAGGAATATATAGCTCTGAGCCTGTTCAGACCTATTTGGTGATCGCTGACAATCATAGTTGTTTACTTATGATCCCTGAAGACAAGTTTCACGTTAACATAGGTTCTACGCTGAAGTCGAAGATCAAGCTCAAGAACCAGCGACAAGTCTCCTAATGAACTGATGCGGATCAGCGAAGACTCAGATTTGTCCACTCAACGTGAAGTATCAAGTACAAGACTTCAGCTATCGCTGAACTTTGTCATTCACTGATATAGAATGAAAAAGTTCCGATTCAACGAAAGCTGATCATGAAGTCCTCCGTACAAAGTACTTTTGTCTTAACCACCCTTGCACGACTCCGTACGATATGTCAGAAAAGAACCTCCTTATTGTCTGAAATCGTACAACCACTCTGATACTACACTGTTCATCCATGCGGCTACTAAGGTTGTCTACTCAAAGTCAGATCCTACAACCAATCAGCTGCTGCCACGTGTAAAGTGTAAACTGCCATGCATTAAATGCATGCAGTATATAAGAAGACGCACCAGCTTCATTTTTGAAGCACATTTGTTAACTCTGGTCAAGTCGTCGTTCTTATTAGTAATTTCCTTCTCTTTCTTAGTGCAAGAAAACTTAGTGTTCCAACTTGTTTAGATTTAGGATTTATCCTTAATCTTGTTCCGTAACAAGCTGTAAATTGTTAATGATTTATCAATAAACAATTTAGAAAGTAAAATCTGTGTATTTGTATTCAACCCCCCCTTCTACAAATTAGTATATCCCTTTCGGGACCAACAAGTGGTATCAGAGCAGATTTGTTTAATCTCATAAACAAGATCTTATCTATACTAATCTTCTCTTTCCTTGTAGAAATTACCACCAATACAAACACAAACTATATAGACAACGGTTCTCTTGGAAAACCCCCTAGATTTTCCAGAGACAATTTTAATCTATGGAAAAATAGGATGATTCTCTTCTTAGAGGGTGTAGATCCAACTATACCTTTCTATATCGAACATGGTCCTCATATCCCTGTTAGAATAGATCCTGAAGTACCAGCCGCTGAGAATAGACCTGCTATTCTAGATAGACTGGTACCTAAGGAAATACACATGTGAACTGATGAAGATAAGAAGAAAGTAGGACTGGATATCCTATCCATGGCGCTACCTGACAAAGTCTACCATTCCGTCATGAACCTGAAAACCGCCAAAGCCATGTGGGACACAATCTGTGTTCAATATGAAGGTACGTCTGAAGTCCAGGACTCAAGAAAGATCAACCTGGTAAGACAGTACGAGAGCTTCATCGCTGGTAAGAATGAAACTCTCTCTTAAGTTCATCAACGTTTCAACCGTTTAATTATAGATCTGAAAAACGTTGGTAAGGAATATTCTAACTTTGAGATACTGACAAAGTTCTTAGAATGTCTACCTGAAAGCTAGGACAAATATTCAATGTGTCTCAAGCTGTCAAAAGATCTCAAATTGATGAATCTTTCAACCTTATATGGCACGTTGCTGAATAATGAGCAATCGTGTCATCTTAAGAAGAATCTTGTAAAAGATTCCAAAAGCACCCCAGTTGCTTTAATCTCAGAGGAACCTTCCACTCAGCGACCCTCGGTCACTATCACTGAGTTGGAAAGTAACTCTGAAAGTTCTTCAAACTCTGACTCTTCAGATTTTGATGAATCTTTGGTTCTCCTAACTAAAAAGTTCAAGAGATTCGCCAAAAAGAAAATGTTCAGAAAGAATAAACCTCTTTCTATCTCTGACAAGCCATGATCTTCAGCTCCTGTTGATAAGGCTACTGCTACTTGTTTTAATTGTGAAAAGACAGGACATTTCGCTAACGAGTGTAGGTCAAAGAAAATCTCGAGAAACTCAGCGTTTCCCAAGAAATCCTCTAACCCCAGGTCTAGAGATGACAAATACGCCAAGCTGAAAGAATGGTATGCGAAGGTGAAAAGATTTAAGAAGAAAGGCAAAGGCCTGATGGCTGACTACGATTGGGCTGATTCTTATGAAGAAGAATCATCATCTGACTCTAAGATGATGACCAAGCCAATCTCTGTCTCATGGCCAAGATTGAAGATGAGGAAGACAAGTCTGACATTCCCTCTACTTCAGCCTCTACCTCTAAGGTATCAACATCTTTTTTACCAATATTTCTAATATTGATGAAGCTGATAGCCTTCGAAAGATCGATCTGCTGACTATGAGCTTATATGATGCCATGAATGGCAAAATGATTGTTGAAAATCAAAACATTGATCTCGCTGAAAAACCTAAACAGTGTCACCTTCAAATAGAAAAGCTTTCTAAAATTGAAGAAAATTTCAGAGATCAAGTTCATATAAATCAGCTAGTCAAAATCGAACGCGAAGAGGCTATCGCTGCATTAAAAGCTGAAAAAGCTACTGTTGAAGGATGGTGTAATTCTTCAACAAAGATCACTGAGATAATAAAGTCTCAGATACCCCTGAGTGATAAACGTGGTCTAGGTTACAAATATGAAACTCCAACACCTACCACTGAGCGTTCCATGCTTAAATTCGGAACGTTCATATCCTCGGTCGCTGACACTTCATCTTCTCAGTGCTGCTCTTCCCATACACCAACTCCTGAGGAAAAACCTACCTTAGTCTTGGACAAAGGTAAAGGTATTGCTTTTGAAAAACCTTCCTTAGCCTCTAAAGACAAAGGTAAAGGAATTGCTTTTAATCAAAATCCTCAGAAGGGTATCTTTATACCTAAGCTGAATGCTTCTACAGCTTCAGCGAATCGCCCCTTTGATTCAAAGAACAAGAACACTGGATATTCAGCATGGATATATTCAGCGATCTACTCCAAGAATTAAAGTGGATGTCACTGGTAAGAAATCTGAAGAACTGAAAGTTCCTCCTATTTCCACTGCCAAAGGTATACTTGATGCTGGTCCTTCCAATATTAAACAATCGAATCAGCATGCAAATGGTCCTAAAACTACTTTCAGTTATAGGAAATGTTATCACTGTGGACTTACTGATCATATTGCTAGTAAGTGCCCAACAGCCACCAAAGCTGAAAAGTTAGCTAAGGTGAAGATCATTGCCCCCAAGGCAAAGAAGACCAACCCTGGTGCAAATCAGGTCAAGGTGAATCCTACCACTGAGGTTAAGAAATTAACCAAAGTGAAGACTGACAAAGCTAAATCTTCAAATGCTGCGAAGACTGCTGAACCTTCCACTTCCTCTACCACCGCTGACAAATCTAAACCCAAGCTGATGTGGGTACCTAAGTCAAACTGATCTTCCTTTATTTTGTAGGTTAAGGGTATCTGGTATCTTGATAGCGGATGCTCTAGACACATGACTGGAAAGAAGAACATGCTCTCTGAGTATAAGGAAGAGAAGGGTCCCTCAGTGACCTTCGGTGGAAATGGAAAAGGCTATACCCGAGGGTTTGGTGTACTCTCAAATGGTACAACAACCTTCAGAAGAGTCGCATATGTTGAAGGGCTGAAGCACAATCTTCTGAGCATCAGTCAACTTTGCGACATGGACAACAAAGTAATTTTTACTAAGACGTCCTGCTTTGTCACTGACAAAAAAGAGAAGATAGCTCTCAGCGGTTATCGTATGGAAAATGTTTATGTAATAGACATGGACTCTACAACCACTGAGAACTCCAGTTTCTTCTCAAAGGCCTCAGCTGATGTAAATTGGCTATGGCATAAGAGGCTCTCTCATTTAAACTTTAAGACACTGAATACTATTTCTTCCAAAGAGTTAGTCTCCGGTCTACCTCAGCACTCATATGCCAAAGAGTCATTATGTTCAGCGTGTGAGAAAGGGAAGCAGACCAAGGCAAGCTTCAAGTCTAAGCAAGTATCCTCAGTGTCATCGCCTCTACAACTACTCCATATGGATTTGTTTGGCCCTATTAACAAACAATCCATCGCTGGAAAGAAATATACTTTGGTCATAGTTGATGAATTCTCTCGCTTCACATGGGTGATGTTTCTCCGTTCTAAGAGTGACACCGCTGAAGAACTCATCACATTTGTCAGGAAGATGGAAACCCTGAACAACTTGACCGTTCGCTCAATAAGGAGTGATCACGGGACTGAATTCAAAAACAGTTCTCTTGATTCCTTCTTTGAGAGTAAGGGTATTTCTCACAACTTTTCATCAGTGAGAACACCACAACAAAACGGAGTCGCTGAAAGAAGAAACCGAACGATCCTCGAAGCTGCACGTTCAATGCTCAACGATTCTCACCTACCTACTCAGTTTTGGGCAGAAGCTGTCAACACTGCTTGTTTTACGCAAAACAGATCGTTGATAGTCAAAAGATTCAAGAAAACAGCCTATGAACTATTCCATGGGAGAAAACCTTCAATTAGCTTTTTTCACATCTTTGGTTGTCAGTGCTTCATACTAAATAGTAGAGATGCCCTTGGAAAGTTTGATCCTAAGGCTGATGATGGAATCTTTCTTGGATACTCCTCAGTTTCCAAAGCCTTAAGAGTCTTCAATCGTAGAAGACAATCTGTAGAAGAAACTATTCACGTCACATTTGACGAATCCCGTTCAGCGAACTCAAGACCATCTGCTGATACGGAAGAACTGAATCAATGGATATTTTCTCATCTAGGTGATTCAGAAGATGTTCCCACTCGTCCTTCTCATTCTCATACCGCTGAAGATGATGATCCTACCATCATACCCAGCATGCAGACGAGTGAAGCTGAAACGTCATGGGTCTCAGCTATTCCTCTTAACGCAATACCTGCTGAACCATGTACCTCAGACATCCCATCTACTTCTCAGCAATCAGTGAACGAAATGCCATCTGCACCTATTCCTGTCTTAGCTGATATACCAGAAGTTGCTGAAGTCTCATCTTTGGCCGCTCCAGTTCAGACTGAGTCAGCGACTTATGCTCCGGTCACTGATGGACTGTTAATCACCCAATCGATCAGATTCTTGGTGATCCAAACGCTGGTGTTCAGACTCGACGAGGTTCAGGTAACATTTGTTTATTTGTTAATTTTATTTCTCTGATTGAACCAAAGAAAGTAGATGATGCCCTCAGAGATCCAAACTGGGTCAGCGCTATGCAAGAAGAGCTGACAGAATTTGAAAGAAACAAGGTTTGGAATCTCGTTCCAAGACCATCTGACAAGTCAGTGATAGGCACTAAATGGGTCTATCGCAACAAGTTAGATGAATATGGAACTGTAACCCGCAACAAAGCTAGACTTATTGTTCAGGGATACAGACAAGAGGAAGGCATAGATTACGACGAAACCTTTGCTCCAGTGGCTCGTCTAGAAGCCATTCGTCTTTTCTTAGCATATGCTGTACACAAAGACTTCAAGGTATATCAAATGGATGTCAAATCAACGTTTCTCAATGGAAAGCTGAATGAAGAAGTCTACGTGGAACAACCACCGGGATTCTCAGATCCAAAGCATCCAGGTTATGTTTATAAGCTGGATAAGGCACTTTATGGGCTGAAGCAAGCTCCTCGTGCATGGTATGACACTCTGTCCTCTTATCTCCTAAATGAAAAATTTGAGCGAGGTAAAATTGATAAAACGTTGTTTTTCAGGAAAGTAAAAGGTCATATCATTCTGGTTCAAATATATGTCGATGATATTATATTTGGTTCCACTAACCCTGATCTTTGTACTCGTTTCTCTGAGAGGATGCAAGTTGAGTACAAAATGAGCATGATGGATGAGCTAACATATTTCCTTGGTCTTCAAATAAAACAAAACGAAAAAGGAACTTTTATTAATCAGGGAAAGTATGTTAAAGATATGCTGAAGAAATTTGATTTAACTCAAAGTTCAGCTATGAAAACCCCTATGGCACCGCCGCTGAAACTTAACAAAGATCCTTCAGGGAAATCTGTTAATGTCACTGCGTACCGTGGGATGATCGGATCTCTTCTGTATCTTACAGCTAGCCGACCCGATATCATGTATGGAACTTGTTTGTGTGCAAGGTATCAAGCCGAACCCAAGGAATCTCATTTAATCAGCGAATCTTTCATTACCTTAAGGGTACTGCGAACCTCGGTCTTTGGTATCCCAAAGACTCAGGGTTTGACTTAACCGCCTATTCAGATAGTGATTTTGCATGTTGCAAAATGGATAGGAAAAGCACCACGGGAGGTTGTCAGCTCCTGGGTGGAAAGCTGGTGAGTTGGACAAGTAAAAAGCAAAATTCAGTGTCCACCTCAACTGCGGAAGCTGAGTATGTAGCCGCTGGAAGCTGTTGTTCTCAGGTCTTGTGGATGAGAAATCAACTACTGGACTATGATCTTAAGCTCTCCAAAATTCCAATCTATTGCGATAGCACAAGTGTCATCGCTATAGCCAACAATCCAGTGCTACACTCAAAGACCAAACATATCGAAATCAGGTATCATTTTATCAGAGACCACGTGATGAATGGTGATATAGAACTTCATTTTATCCCCACTGACTTTCAGTTAGCCGATCTATTCACCAAACCTCTTGATGAGACAAGATTCAACTTTCTCATCAGCGAGCTTGGAATGTTGAACTTAGAAGAGTAAAATCTTCAGCGGTTCACATTTGATCAGTTAGTTACTTGTTGATAAACCTCAGTGTTAAATTTGTAAAATGACAAGTAGTTCAGTGATAAACATGAACTTGTATAACCCATTCTATCATCAACTCTCTGAACAATCTGATTCGCTGATAACCAGGTATGTTATTCTCTCTCTGACACTCGCATGTAAATGCAAGATTTCAAAACATCTTATGTCGCTGAAACTCTTTTCTCTATCAGCGATACTTTTGAAATTTCTTAAAACCTTACTGATATTTCTATATTCAGTGCTTCATGTTTTTCAAAACATCCCTGAGTTTTTCAAAACCTCAAAGACATTTTAAAATGTGAAAGGACGTTTTTGACGTCATCCTTACAGGATAAACCCCTGGCACGTTCTTCTGACACACGTTAGGCACGTTCGTTCTATCGTCCAATCAAATGCCAACACGTGTCCGTGTTATGACGAAAAACTTTCCCGCTCATAGTTTTTCTCTTTTCTCTCTCACTATATATACTCCTCGAGTGTATATTTTTCACTCTTCTCACGAAAAACTTCCTTCTCAAGTTTTCTCAAGATTTACTGTTGCATTTGAACATTCAAGTTTCCCAGAAACTGTTCATCTTCTATAAAGAAATCAAGGTTAATATTCTTATATTATTCCACTATTTTAACTTGTTTTGGATCTTATCATTGTTTTTAAAAGATCAAACAAAAGAAGCCATTTTAAAATGAAATCATATTCTTTCATGGTTTTATGAACACAACCTTCATGGTTGTTCTTCAAGTTTATATTTCAAATCTTAAACTTGTTCTTCATATGTTTTTCCAGAATTCCTTCTTAAACTGGAAATCATATATGCTTCATTAAGTCATTTTTTGACTGAATATAATGGATAAAATGCTCAATGAAATGGACAAAATCTTCAAACTCATATTTTGTTGTTCATATTATTCATGTATGTGTTTATAGCAGAAATGGCACTCGCTGATACTCAGATAGCTGCTGCTGAACTTCCTAAGGCTCCTCAGGTCAAATTTAGCCTGAAGAATGTTACCTTTCAGAGTAACAACCCCTTCGCCCTACTGGAATTCCCTGAAAAGAAACGGGTCACTCATCTGGTTGATGCCGTTAAATTCCTTCAGAATTGCCCTATCTCCACAGCCCTAACCATCAATCCTTTAGCTGATAAACACCTACTGAGTCGGTTCTGGTATACTGCCAGAAGTGCTCAGATTCCCTCAACCCGAAACCCTAAAAAGACCATCAGTGTCATTCTGTTTGACACTGATCATGGAACCTCAAAGATTACATCTGGTAATCTCAGGCACGCTCTGGACCTCCCTGCAGGCTCCAAAGAAAAACCCTTTGTCCCATTCCCTGACCCCAAAAAGAACTCAGCCGACAGGGAAGCCCTGATAGCATTCTTTGATGCTATGAACTACGCGTGGGACTTGGGAAGAGATGGTCGCCCTGACAAGAAGCTGACGATAATGAAGAAATCAAAGATGCCCAGCGAGATGAATTTTATCTTCGCGCATCTGATCAGCTGCCTCACCGCCAAATCCGGGTCATCAGATCAAGCCTCGCAGTCTCAACAATCAATGGGGTACTTCTTGCTGAAGGGTCTCCACATAGACTGGGCTCAGATCATCTTCGATGACATGCTGATACGAGTTACTGCTGATCCACGACAAACATGGGCTCCATACCCAAGATTTCTCAGTGCTCTGTTAGCACAAGGACTGAAGGATAGATATCCACGGGTAGGAGACCTGAAACTATCCCAAGTCGGCCTGAAAGTTCTCGACTTCAAGCCACTGCCAAACGAGGTACGTCTCTCTACTCTCTTATCTCTTCTAAATCCTTCTTCTTCTACTTCTGTGGCTCCTTCAGCAACAATACCCCTCGCTGATACCCAGGCCACAAAACCTATTCCTCGTAAAAGGAAACACTCTACTACCCCTCTTGATTCCAAAAGAATCAAGAAAACTAAGGAGCAACCCACCCAGCAATCTCATGCTGAAGACTCTACGACTCAGGCTTCACAAGAGTCGCTGGAAACTTTCGTGGTAAGCTCTGCCACAACTGCTCAAGCCACCCCTTTCATTCCAACCTCAACGTCTCTACACGCTGGAGTTATAGACTTGGAATCGACCCAACCTCCTCCAGTCTCTCAAAGGACTGAAGAAATGATTCTCAGTGCATCCAACACTGAATCAGTAGCACAACCAACCTTCTCAACCTTTGCTTCTCTCTCTACTCCATTGGACTCTAATCCAGTGTTCACATCGGTCACTGGAGCACCCGTCATTCTTCCAGAAGCAAAAGCTGATACAACACAAAGAATGATGGATGCAGGGCCTGCAGGATTCTCCATGCATCAAGGTACTTTCGATGATGACATGGAACATTTTTCAGGGCACAGAGATTTTGATGACTTCATCAGCCCTCCTGCAGGTATACACCAACCCATATACACTGTAACTAAAACCCAAACTTCTGAGCTTTCCTCTGTTCATAAGTTCTTATCTGTTACAGGTCTTAATTTGGGAGACATCAACGCCTCTCTGAAGAGCTTGGACACAAAGCTGACAGGTCTCACCACTACTCTATTTGGAAACTCTTCAGCTGTAACAAACGCTGGGGAGAATCTTAAAAAGCTGGCAAACGTGGTGGAAAAGAATGTCTCCAAAGCTGACTTGGAGAAGCTTGTTGGATCTATCGGTGATTTTGCCAAAGTCCTTGCTGATATCTACACAGACTACAACTCTCTCAACGCCGCAGTTAAAACCGTGTCCAGCGAGGTCATTACGCTAAAGACATCAGTTGGAAAACTTCAGGGAGAGATGTCTGCTGTAAAGACTGACGCTGGTGCCGTAAAGACTGACGTTAGTGCGTTAAAGACTGACGTGAGTTCTCTGAAGACTGACTTGAGTTCAGTGAAGACTAACGTTGGTTCAATGAAGACGATGGTGTAGGAGATCCTCAACCGCATGAATGCCCCTGTCCCTGCACCTTCACCTTTTACTCCGGCAGATCGAGCTGAACTTCTCAAGATCACTCCTGCAATAACTGGCCTGGATGCCAGATTAGGGGAATTAGAAGCTTATGTTGGTATCTCTGGCCATGAAGACAGGGAACCAACACCATCTGCTGACATCCCATATGCTGAATCAACACATTCCTCCCCCTCTCATCATGAGGAAGGGAGGAGAAGAGCTCACAAGACCTTCCCCATGATGAATCTATCGAGGGGAAGAAGACCGAAGAAGAAAAGAAAGAAGACCTTACCCTTACTGATGAGGGTGAGAAGATAACTGATGCTGGACCTCAGGGAGTTGAAAACCCTGAGGGAACCGAGAAGCTTACCTCTGTATCTGAGGGGGAGCGACTCGAAGAAGCTGCTGAAGAATCTGAATCTGAAGTTGAAGATGAAGAAGCCGTCGACATCTCTGACGATGAACCATCATCAAATAACAATGATGATGATGACTTTGATGATGATGATGATTCCTTCTTTGTCTCACCAAAGAAAGCTACAGCGCTTAAGGGAGTCTCAATAAATGAACCTATAGGGGAGCGGACAAAGCCTTCAGCGTCTGAACCTAAAGGCAAAGGAAAAAGGTGTCGCTAAAGAAGACAATCTGATGATCTTGCTTCAAAAGCCAGTTCATCAGATACATAACATCTTATTTCCTTACTCTGCATCCCTCCTCTATCTATACACATTATCAGCCCCACCTTCCACAAAGCCTATACACTTAAACCCACTTCTTTTCTCTCTGTTCTACCCAAGTTCTTACTCGTAAGATCGCTGTGTTTCAGCTAGTCCTCTCCCCTGCTTGAGGATTCTGAAGTACAACCAGCTGCTGATAAAGCTGAAGAAATAATCCCAGTCTTGGATTTAATCACCGAGACAGATGAACCTGAAGAACAGACTCTCTCTCACACAAACAGACCTTCCTTGGTTCCTCAAAAACCAAGCGAAGAGGACCAGAGAAGAAGAGAAGAGATGATAAAGAAGTTTGAGGCTCAGCGAATCGTCTTGCCTAGTGCCAAAGTTGCTGCTCCAAAATTCATACTTTCAAGGCAAGAATACGCTGATCACCTCAAAGCCGAACGTATACTCGCTGATAAAAAGGAAGCTGAAGAAAAAGACAAGGCTCTCGCCATCCAGCTAATCCAAGAATCAGTTGAAGAGCCCAAGCTGAAACGAATTCCCATTCAAGTCCAACGTCAGCTTTGGGAAGACGCTCGGAAGATTGTCGAGAAGAATACAAGTGTATCTCAGACCACCCTCAAATGGTGTAAAGAGAAAGTACACTTCATATATCGTCCATCGAGGATCAACAAGGTATACATCACTGGAAAAACAACTATCGGTGTACCAATTGTTGATATCCAATTATTCAGAGAGAACGGCCAAACTGAAAAATTCGGTGCTGAAGCTGTCACAAGGTATGGTCTCTCTGAATGGTTGGAAATGAGGATAGCCATTCAGCAATCAAGATCAAAGTACAAGGATCATTTCGAAAAGCTGATAAATCGACAGACCGATTTGGTATCTTCTGCTGTGGATATTCCTCCTCCTCCTGCTCTCAAGCCAAAAAGAAAAAGGACCTCTGCAAAGAAGCTACAAGAATCAGATTCAGGTCCTATCATACGAAATGAAACCGGTATTAGTTTCTCTTGCGCTGAAGTGCTTGGTCCTGACCCTGATCTCTCTGCCCTTGACATATCTCTGCCACCCGGTGAACGTTTCATCCCTGGTAAAGTCATCAGTAATCCTTACGGAATATTCTTTCGTGACTATGAGGGACGAGAATGTTTTCAACGAATCGCTGAGCTATCCATCACTCCAATCGAACAGCTCAGAGATTTCATATACTGGTGTGAGTTCAGACAAGACCTTCTCGGACACTTCATGAAGCCGCTGATCTTCAAGGAAGCCCAAGAAAGAAGAAATCAGGGAGTAAAAGTCCCTGACTGGATGATTCCTACAACCCAGACCCTTGATGAACTTCTCATCAAGGAAGAACCTCTATAAGCTGATAGGATCGCCCCATTGTTCTATTTTATCAGTTATTCTTTTGTACTTGTAATTTATTTCGCTTGTACTTATAATTTTTCTACTTCCCTTTGTAATCTGATACGAAGTTTAAAGAAAGATTTCAGCGAAAGTACTTTACTCCATCAGTACAGAAAAGATCCCAGAAAAACAGTAAAAGGGACAAATATTTTATGAGTTCTTTTTATCCTTATGTTTTTCAATCTTAGCAATTTTCTCTGTTGCTATGTCAATATCAAATAGGGGGAGATTGTTGATCCAAACCCTCAGTGATTTGATAATGACCCTCTCAATTCTACTTAGTGAAAATTGTAGGTAAACAATGTATAAGAGTTTCACTATCGCTGATAAGTACTAAGACTCTATTCAGTACCGCTGATAGGAACTCTCGTTCTTTAGAATAAACATTCAGCGAACCCTGTTCATCCACCAAGCTCTGAGCCTGTTCAGTCTTGTTGATGATCGCTGATGATCTTATATTGTTCAGCGTAACTGTTCACCATCCATATGTTCTTAGGAATATATAGCTCTGAGCCTGTTCAGACCTATTTGGTGATCGCTGACAATCATAGTTGTTTACTTATGATCCCTGAAGACAAGTTTCACGTTAACATAGGTTCTACGCTGAAGTCGCAGATCAAGCTCAAGAACCAGCGACAAGTCTCCTAATGAACTGATGCGGATCAGCGAAGACTCAGATTTGTCCACTCAACGTGAAGTGTTGGTTCCCGTTTTGTTTAAGCAAGATTGTCAGATCTATTAGTTTGAGTTTATGTTTGATGCGGAAGCGTATTTGAAGAACTAATAGATATGTTTGATAGATTTAGAACACAATATAAATAAACAGTGAACAAGAAATAATATCTCAAAGTTTACTGAATATATATATATATATATATCAAGAACAGAATCAAGAACAGTGAGTAAGCAAAGCTTTAAAACAGATATGACTCTCAAAGTATATAAGCTATGTGTTCTTGATGTTTTTCTTTCTTAATTTCTCTATTTTGAATAACTCAACATGAGTCTTCCTTATATACTACTCTAAGGGGACCATAAAGCATAAGGTACTATTCAGAACGGACGGTATGAATAGTTGGACGATTGGCATGAACAGTTGGACGTGCTGTATTGCATTTAATGCAGCAGACGTCTATTATGTACTAAGCCCTATTGAATCCAATCAGAGTTTGACACGTTGAAGATGGACAGGGCATGCTACCATGCAAGTTGATGAATAGGTTCAGAAACAGTAGCAAGATATTATAAATATCTTTGAAGTCTTTGTTGAAGACCGCAGAGGCTCTGTGAAGTGTCACAGAGGTTCTGCGGTTTGGTCCTTTGTAGAGCAGTCTTCACCGGATTCCGAGTCTTTGGTCTTCTTTGCGCGTATGACAAAGCTTCTGTAGGACGCCTCTTTAGCTTATGTAGCTTCTCGACCTTGATCTCTCGGTAAGTTCGGCAGAGCCTCTGTAAGAGGCTTTCTTCACTTAGCCTATTTTTCACTACTACTAAATACTTCTATGATTAGGAAGATTGAAGCTAACAATCTTCCCCTAAGTAGTGAAAAATAAAAAATTGAACTTGAGTTTAGTTAGGCTAAGTTAGATAAGACAGAGGTTAAACAATACCTCAAAAGTTCTTTCATTCAGAAATATGCCAGAGGCATTTTACATTTGAGTACAATGAAAGATAAACTTTAACATGATTTGCAGAGATTTGAGGTTTGAGAATCAGATTTTGGCATCTTTGAAATCGTTGTAGCTTCTGTTGTCTCTTCCGATTCTTCTGATGTCTTTGTAGAAACTGATGCAGAGTTCTCTTAGGCGGACTGTGGCATCAATCTCTCTAATGAAAGTATCTGCAGCATCTCTATTCATTTTCTCTGTATCTCTGTATTTTACAAGGCTTGCTCTGAACTTGTTCAGAGTACTAGTTGCGTACTTCTGACAGTCCATGCACACAAACAGTTTGACTTCGCCTTGTGGGTTTTGAAATACTAACCCGAATCTTGGTTCTGTAATGATAGAGTTGGGCACGACGTCGGGTGGGCAGCGATCCTCTGGTGGTCGTAAATTCAGATGTTTGAGACCAAGATCCTTTCCCAGTTGAAAATCTATCATACTGTAGATCAGAAGCTTTTCCCTCATTGCTTTTCTCAACACTTGATAGGCTCTGGTGTTTGGCTCTGTGTTGTAGTTGTCCTTTGTCTATCGCAGAAGTTCAGGTAGATCATAGGGATTCAGATTCCTTATGTCAGCATCAGCGAAGGTGGTTTCTGAATTGTTTACCCTTTTGACTCTGTAAAGATTGTACCTGACTCTTGGATAGGTTCTTGTGAAGGAGAATCTGCAGAAGATTACCTTTTTGATTTTATGAATTGAGAAGACTTCTGCTTTGGTTCTTGGCTTTGTTCTGCTGAAGATGTTCTCAAATTCTTCTCTGATGTTCTAATTTGTGATTTGGTCTGTTGGATGGAGGTTCTGAAAGGGTTGTTTGTAGAGATATTTGTACACCACTTCTTCCATTTCTTCGTATGTTGGACCATGTGGTGGTACTCGTCTTTTGAGACTCTCCATCTGTTGAACAACTTCTGCAGCTCTTCCTGTTAGTGGAATGTCTGACAGAGGCTTCAATCCATATGCCCAGTCCTCTTCTTCAGGCTTTGGAGTTTGAAAGGCATCAAAGGAGCTTTTCATCAGTTTTTCTGTAGGATTGGGTACTGATTTCTTTTTCTTGGGCTCTTCTGTCATTTTTGCCTTTCCCTTGTCTTTGGCTTTTGGAGGTGCAGAACCTGTTGCTTCTGTAGGTTTGGTTGTTGGTGCTTCTGTTGGAATGATGGGGGTTGCCTCTGTAGGTTTTGATACTTGTGTTTGAGAGGACTTATGTGGCGTTGGTTCTGTTGGCTTGTTTTGCTCTGTAACCTCTGTGGGAGGTTCTTTTGTGACTTCTTCTGTGAGCTTGGTTTCTGTGGATTGAGGTATGTCGAATCTTCTTCCCATTCGGAAAGCTAAAGTGAACCTGTGCCTTTCTTCTTCTCTCTGCGACATTCGATCAGACATTGTATTGTGCATCTTTCTTAGAATAGAAGAAGCAGAGGTCGTTGCTCTTTTTGGTTTGGTGGCAATCGACTTTCTTCTTGGTATGGTTTGGGGTTTTTCTGTTGATTCTGTTGAAGGTCTTTCTTCCAAGTTGATTACTACAGGGGTGGTTGTTGCCTCTGTGGTTTGCTGATCAACTTCTGGAATATTGGTTTCTTCAGAAGTTGATTCCACAGAGATGGGTGTTGTCTCTGTGGTCTTTTGATCTTGGGTTTGTTCTGGAGGGGCTTGGCTGATTGGTTCTGCTGCGATTGGTGGAGCTTGTAGTCCTCTGGTCGTAGCTTTCTCCCTTATATTCTCCCCCTCAGGATGATCTGATGGACCAGGATGGTCATCATCAGAGTCATCCTGACTCTTATCAGAAGTACCCTCTGCTCTGCAAGAAGCTTTGGGTTTCTTTGGTAGTTCTGCTCCTGCGGCCATCAACTTTGCACATACATCAACACAGAGGCCGATTAGAGTTGCAAGCTCTGCTTCTGTGTTGAAGCGCATTCTGCCGACACATTTTCTGAATTCTTTGACGTAGTTGGCATTTGCAGTAGTGAAGGAGACAATGACTTCTGTGACCTGGTTTATGACATTCTGCCCGAGCTCTGTCAGCTGTGCTCTAGTCATGTAATCTTTTGGCTGCATCATTGTAGTGTTGCGCATTGCCTCTTCTTGAACGTTTTGCAGAGCCTTCTGTAGTTCTGCAGGTGTGATGCTCTGTGATTTGTTGGATTGCTTGTTCATTTGTTCAAGGAAATGTTTGACTGATTCCTTGAATGCAGATGTTGCAGCTATTCCAAAATCTTTAGCAGCAGAAGTGGCTGTAGTTGTGGCAGTTGTTTGAGCAGAAGATTTCATCTCTGTGATGGACGTTTTCACCTCTGTGGACAGATTGTCCATTTTGGTGTTCAGATTCAGCAAGGCCGTTGATGTTTTCTCTGCAAAAGATGTGAAAGAGCTTTGCAACTCTTTCATGGTTTGGTTCACAGAGGTGACAAGGGTTTGGAACTCATCCCTTGATACTTGTGTCCCTGGTGTAACCTCTGGAGGAACACATTCGTCTCCAGAGTGAGTCCCTGCTCCTGGGACACCTTCGTTCACCCTTGTTTGTACGATGGGGGTGGAAGGATTTCCATCTGATCTTCGAGCAGAAGCATCTAGTACTTCAGACTCTACAAAAGTTCTGTGAATGACATTGTCTAGATCCACTTCAGAGGTGGGTACTAGATTATCCTTCTGTTGACTCGGAGACTTGTCTAGAGTCTCTTCGTCGTTGTGCTCACTACTTCTCTCTGAAAGAAGGGTTGGCCCTATTTCGTGCGTGGCAGAGGAAACGAATTCCTCTGTAGGGTGTTCTAGTGTGATCTGGGGCGATTGATCACGAACAATAGGTGAGTCTCTTTGAGGAGACTCCCTAGGAATGGATTCCCCGGTTTCTGTGGGCGCAGAAGTCGAAAGAGTGACTTCTGACTGGATGGGTTGGGTTTGGATCGAGCTGTGCTGCTCTTTTTCAATAACTCCTTCTGCAGCTAGATCTGCGGAGTTAGATGTGTGGGTTGCACTGGGAGTTGGTTTTGGTTGTGTGCCTCTATTAATCCAGGCATCTTTTCTTGTTTCTTCCTCTGTTAAGCATCCAAGCACTACATCATTTTCTATCATTTCAGCTTCTGTAGCTATCCGATGGCTTGGTGCGTCTTCCCTAGCTTCTGTTGAAGTTCCTTGCTCTGTGCTTAAGAAGTCGTACATTTGATGAGAGCCGTATAATCTCATGACATGTGGATAATAGAGACCTTTTCGTATCCAGACAGCTTCTTCTTTATCTGAATCTACCTCTGAGACCTCCAATCTTGTCTCCCTTGTTTCAAATCCCTCTTTTTGTACAACTTCGGCCTCTTTTCCTTTTTCTATTATTTTCTCTAAAGCCTCTGTTACTTCATCTCTATTCCACTGAGCTTCTGTTTGTTCTATTTCTTCTGAAGCTGGGCTTGGACTCCTTCTGTGGACGTCCAATCCTTGTTGAATGAAGGGGTTCTGTAGAATAACAGGTGTCTCAGCTGATTGATCTCTGGGTGTTTGATCATCTTCTTGCAGATGTGTGTCAATGCCAGAAATAGAGAAGTATTGTTCTTCTGGGGAGTGGTGGTCGAGTGGTTGTGCCGTCCACCCTGCTGTATTTAGAGTGTGGGCAATGTCAGGGTTCTGTAGGAAATCGTTTAAGTTTCCTTGGTGAGCAAATCGATCTGGGGATTGATAGGGTGATTGATATCCTCTTCTGTCATTTCTACTTCTGCATCTTCTTCTTCTGCAGTTCTTTCTTCTACGATTTCTTCTTCTTCTATGGTAACCAATTTTTCAAGTGATTTCCCATGCTTCTTTTTGGTTTTCCTCCTCTTAGGTTTTGGTGCCCCTTCCTCTGTGGTTTTCGATTTTCTTTTCTTCTTCTGTTTTGGAGAAGAGGGAGGAGCAGTGGAGCCAATTTCTGTGGCATGAGGAGGTGAAGGTTGATCTTCTGCAGCGCTTGTGGAGGTGCCTTCTTCAGTTTTTCTCTTCTTTAATTTTGGAGTAGAGGTAGAAGATTTCGAAGAGGACTTCTTTCCCATAAGCTCTGCACGTTTGGCTAAGAAGCTAAGTTGAATAGCCATGTGTTTTGCTAGTTTGAGATCTTTTTCTTCTTGAGTGGAAATAGGTTCTGCAATCATTGTTCCTAGGGGGACACCTAAACGCGGGGGTGTCATAGGACTCGGTTTTGGAGTTCTATGATCGCATATGTATTCTTTCTTAAGGGTTTTATTTGTGGCATACATCAGAAGGTTCTTTGACAAAGGTCTGCAGTGTGTGTAGCCATCTACATGATCAGTGGGGGTATTCTTGTTCATTGGGAACTGTTTGGGAATTGGCCCTTCCATTGGCCAGTTCTGTATCAGCAACAGAGGTTCGAACAAAACTCCCAGTATTCTTTGGAATTGCAGAGGTGGTAGAAAGTTGGGATCGTTCTCTTTGACCCTTCTGGCGTTGTTCTTTCTGTCGATGGTGTTGATGATCTCTTGCATCATTATGGTCACGTAATCCAGTGGGAGAGCATAGTAAACCCCATACATGATGGTTAATATCTGATGTGAGCTCTGGTCAATACTGCCTATCTTCCCTGTCAGGCATCTGTTAAGAATTGAGAACAAGGTGTTCCACAGAGGTGGTAATCTGCCTCTGAGGAAGTCATTTCTCTTCCTCAGTTGGGTGTTGTACCCAAGCATTTCTACGAAACGACAGATCTCGTCGTCTGTTGGTTGCTCTGCATATTTCTTCAATCCAAGAAGACCCCTTGTTGGTAGGTTGAATTCAAGTGAGAACATTGTTCTATTGAACTTGATTTCCAGATGTTCAGATTTGTCAGGTCTTGAAATGTACCCTTTGATAAGAGAATCATCTTTATCAAATCGGCAACTTTGCCAAAACTGGTTCAAATATCTAACTGGAATTTTGTTTGGGGTTCTTGAGAGTAGAGGGAAGAGGATATGATTTTCCATTATGTTTAGAAGAATGGCATGGGCTTCGCCGAAAGCAGTGGGTGAGGGGACCAAATAGCAATTGTTGGATTTGATTGGTAGTACCTTTTCGAAATGATCCTTTGCTATGAAGTTTTGAAGATGTGTGGTCGGAGCAAATTCTGCTGAATCGCCGGAATCTTCTAGTTCAATATTTTTGGCAAGGTGGGGGTTTTCTGAATGTTCAGAATGAGCAGGTGAATGTTCTGGTGAGTTCGCCGGAGAGTGTGCAGGGGAGATAGCTTGAGAAGATGAAGCCATTGGTAATGAGAATAAGATACTTGCAGGTTTTTGCAGGGTTTCGCCGGAGAAGAATGAGGGTTTGTAAAAATTTTATGAGAGGGTAAGCTTGGTTTTTATAGAAGGGTAAAACGGTAGATTTCGAAAGAGTAAAATATATGGCAATGGATTAAAATTTGGAATCCGTACACAAGTTAGAACGGCGGGTTCAACTTTCCACAGAAAACGTTCCATGTACGCCCAATAAAAATGGGACACGTAGGCCATGTCAGAGGATGACACGACGTCGTGCGGGGCCCATTAATGCTAGGCACGTGGGGTTGTTCTTAGCCACATGAGATTCACTCTCAGTAAAAGTAACCGTTATTACTACAGAAATGCCCAAGTAACAGATTGACAGAACTTCTGTGGTTTACAGAAGCTCTGTGATTTTGAAAATCTTGATGTTTATCCTTTTCTCATATATCTTATTGTTATCATGACTTCTGTGGGTTCTTCTTTAACCAAAACGTTTGCAAAGGCACTGGAGAGGATCAATAGGATTTTTAGTTAAGAATTTTTACTCGCAGAGGTTTTGTGGCTCTGTGGGAACTAGCAGAAGCTCTGTGAGGGCCAGCAGAAGCTCTATGAGGGAAAAAATCTCATAACAAAAATTCTATTA
This sequence comes from Saussurea involucrata, assembly GCA_033807775.1. Classification (NCBI taxonomy): domain Eukaryota; kingdom Viridiplantae; phylum Streptophyta; class Magnoliopsida; order Asterales; family Asteraceae; genus Saussurea; species Saussurea involucrata. The sequence continues at coordinate 77,351,003 of CM066322.1, forward strand.
AATTTTCTGATCATCCAATTTTTGATCTGTTTTAAGAAATGTTTTTCGGACATATTTGAAAGTTGGTGTCCGAGAAAACTGTTATGGAAAAAGTTTTGTTCGTGAAGGTCATGGTGTATGTATTCGGTTTCCGAGATAACATTCCAAAAGATCGATAGAGGGTTAATTTGTGACCTCAGAGCATATTTCTGGCAGAGCCTCTGTTGAGCTTAGCAGAGGCTCTATGACCTCAAATTTCTCATAACTCAAATTTTATGAAACTTTTTGATCTTTTGATTTTTGAAATGTTATCCACAGTATATTTAGGACATATTTGACAATTTGTGTCCCAGAAAACTGTTTTCAACAACCTTTTGTAAGAGACATACCTTTTTGGTTCTTCTTTTCTCGGCAGTGATGTCTGACTTCTGTCGATATAGATTCATCGACATTCTTCTTTGGCTTCCCCTTGAAAGTTTTACCTCTGTAGATCATTTCAGGGTCCCTTTTTGCTCCCCCTTGATCTAATCACCTCTATAGATCAGGAATTTTCCTTTTGCTCCCCCTTGACCTATGCTTGGATCAAAGAGTGATAAGATTTGTATTGACTATGAGGGACGAGAATGTTTTCAACGAATCGCTGAGCTATCCATCACTCCAATCGAACAGCTCAGAGATCTCATATACTGGTGTGAGTTCAGACAAGACCTTCTCGGACACTTCATGAAGCCGCCGATCTTCAAGGAAGCCCAAGAAAGAAGAAATCAGGGAGTAAAAGTCCCTGACTGGATGATTCCTACAACCCACCCTTGATGAACTTCTCATCTAGGAAGAACCTCTATAAGCTGATAGGATCGCCCCATTCTTCTATTTTATCAGTTATTCTTTTGTACTTGTAATTTATTTCGCTTGTACTTATAATTTTTTTACTTCCCTTTGTAATCTGATACGAAGTTTAAAGAAAGATTTCAGCGAAAGTACTTTACTCCATCAGTACAGAAAAGATCCCAGAAAAACAGTAAAAGGGACAAATATTTTATGAGTTCTTTTTATCCTTATGTTTTTCAAACTTAGCAATTTTCTCTGTTGCTATGTCAATATCAAATAGGGGGAGATTGTTGATCCAAACCCTCAGTGATTTGATAATGACACTCTCAATTCTACTTAGTGAAAATTGTAGGTAAACAATGGATAAGAGTTTCACTATCGCTGATAAGTACTAAGACTCTATTCAGTACCGCTGATAGGAACTCTCGTTCTTTAGAATAGACATTCAACGAACCCTGTTCATCCACCAAGCTCTGAGCCTGTTCAGTCTTGTTGATGATCGCTGATGATCTTATATTGTTCAGCGTAACTGTTCACCATCCATATGTTCTTAGGAATATATAGCTCTGAGCCTGTTCAGACCTATTTGGTGATCGCTGACAATCATAGTTGTTTACTTATGATCCCTGAAGACAAGTTTCACGTTAACATAGGTTCTACGCTGAAGTCGAAGATCAAGCTCAAGAACCAGCGACAAATCTCCTAATGAACTGATGCGGATTAGCGAAGACTCAGATTTGTCCACTCAACGTGAAGTGTTGGTTCCCGTTTTGTTTAAGCAAGATTGTCAGATCTATTAGTTCGAGTTTATGTTTGATGCGGAAGCGTATTTGAAGAACTAATAGATATGTTTGATAGATTTAGAACACAATATAAATAAACAGTGAACAGGAAATAATATCTCAAAGTTTACTGAATATATATATATATATATATATATATATCAAGAACAGAATCAAGAACAGTGAGTAAGCAAAGCTTTAAAACAGATATGACTCTCAAAGTATATAAGCTATGTGTTCTTGATGTTTTTCTTTCTTAATTTCTCTATTTTGAATAACTCAACATGAGTCTTCCTTATATACTACTATAAGGGGACCATAAAGCATAAGGTACTATTCAGAACGGACGGTATGAATAGTTGGACGGTTGGCATGAACAGTTGGACGTGATGTATTGCATTTAATGCAGCAGACGTCTATTATGTACTAAGCCCTATTGAATCCAATCAGAGTTTGACACGTTGAAGATGGACAGGGCATGCTACCATGCAAGTTGATGAATAGGTTCAGAAACAGTAGCAAGATATTATAAATATCTTTGAAGTCTTTGTTGAAGACCGCAGAGGCTCTGTGAAGTGTCACAGAGGTTCTGCGGTTTGGTCCATTGTAGAGTAGTCTTCACCGGATTCCGAGTCTTTGGTCTTCTTTGCGCGTATGACAGAGCTTCTGTAGGACGCCTCTTTAGCTTCTGTAGCTTCTCGACCTTGATCTCTCGGTAAGTTCGGCAGAGCCTCTGTAAGAGGCTTTCTTCACTTAGCCTATTTTTCACTACTTCTAAATACTTCTATGATTAGGAAGATTGAAGCTAACATGAAGTATCAAGTACAAGACTTCAGCTATCGCTGAACTTTGTCATTCGCTGATATAGAATGATAAAGCTCTGATTCAACGAAAGCTGATCATGAAGTCCTCCGTACAAAGTACTTTTGTCTTAACCACCCTTGCACGACTCCGTACGATATGTCAGAAAAGAACCTCCTTATTGTCTGAAATCGTACAACCACTATGATACTACACTGTTCATCCATGCAGCTACTAAGGTTGTCTACTCAAAGTCAGATCCTACAACCAATCAGCTGCTGCCACGTGTAAAGTGTAAACTGCCATGCATTAAATGCATGCAGTATATAAGAAGACGCACCAGCTTCATTTTTGAAGCACACTTGTTAACTCTGGTCAAGTCGTCTTTCTTATCTTGAGATAGGTTATTATTAGTAATTTCCTTCTCTTTCTTAGTGCAAGAAAACTTAGTGTTCCAACTTGTTTAGATTTAGGATTTATTCTTAATCTTGTTCCGTAACAAGCTGTAAATTGTTAACGATTTATCAATAAACAATTTAGAAAGTAAAATATGTGTATTTGTATTCAACCCCCCATTCTACAAATTAGTATATCCCTTTCGGGACCAACAAGTGGTATCATAGCAGATTTGTTTAATCTCATAAACAAGATCTTATCTATACTAATCTTCTCTTTCCTTGTAGAAATGACCACCAATACAAACACAAACTATATAGACAACGGTTCTCTTGGAAAACCCCCTAGATTTTCCAGAGACAATTTTAATCTATGGAAAAATAGGATGATTCTCTTCTTAGAGGGTGTAGATCCAACTATACCTTTCTATATCGAACATGGTCCTCATATCCCTGTTAGAATAGATCCTGAAGTACCAGCCGCTGAGAATAGACCTGCTATTCCAGAGAGACTGGTACCTAAGGAAATACACATGTGGATTGATGAAGATAAGAAGAAAGTAGGACTGGATACCAGAGCTAGATCCATCCTATCCATGGCGCTACCTGACGAAGTCTACGATTCCGCCATGAACCTGAAAACCGCCAAAGCCATGTGGGACACAATCTGTGTTCAATATGAAGGTACGTCTGAAGTCCAGGACTCAAGAAAGATCAACCTGGTAAGACAGTACGAGAGCTTCATCGCTGGTAAGAATGAAACTCTCTCTGAAGTTCATCAACGTTTCAACTATTTAATTATAGATCTGAAAAACGTTGGTAAGGAATATTCTAACTTTGAGATACTGACAAAGTTCTTAGAATGTCTACCTGAAAGCTGGGACAACTATTCAATGTGTCTCAAGCTGTCAAAAGATCTCAAATTGATGAATCTTTCAACCTTATATGGCACGTTGCTGAATCATGAGCAATCGTGTCATCTTAAGAAGAATCTTGTAAAAGATTCCAAAAGCACCCCAGTTGCTTTAATCTCAGAGGAACCTTCCACTCAGCGACCCTCGGTCACTATCACTGAGTTGGAAAGTAACTCTGAAAGTTCTTCAAACTCTGACTCTCCAGATTTTGATGAATCTTTGGCTCTCCTAACTAAAAAGTCCAGGAGATTCGCCAAAAAGAAAATGTTCAGAAAGAATAAACCTCTTTCTATCTCTGACAAGCCAAGATCTTCAGCTCCTGTTGCAAACGCGATCGGGGCCCAAGCAGACTCCCCTCTCGCCTCATATCGGGGCCCAAGCAGACTCCCCTCTATCCGAGTAGGATGGAAACGAATTCCTTCCTACAAACTCATCACATATCCGAGTAGGAAGGAAATGAATTCCCTCCTACAAGCTCATCACAATGCCCAAGGGATCATCGGATCCCGAGGTTCTCAGATCCCACTGTGCAGACCGACTTCACATAACATTCACATAGTATAACGTAAATCACAAGCGTGAAATCATTGCACTTCATTTCATATTGCTAAAAGTCGTCCTTTAAAATAAAACGTACATCTCTTGGAGAACATGCGTCACGGTTGTAAAACAGTTCATGCTCGTAAACGAATCATAATCAGAAAAACGTTCAACTTTCATTTAAGTAAAAGTTATGTAAAATAACATGACATTTCTACATAATCATTTTCTTTGGAAAACACGTAAAATCACGTATTTTAGTTAGAAAAACTCACCTGGCTTGCTCGCTCCAAAGCTTCTCACTTACACTTCCAACGTGGCCCAACTACCGAGTAAAACATTCCGGAACTAACTTCAAGTTTAAATTCCGGATCATGAGATTTGTTGGTTCCGGCCCAATTATGATACATTCCGGATCATGATAATTTCCAACATTCCGGGTCACCAATTAATAAATGTTCCAGAACCTCTTTTTAAATAACACCGGAACCCATTTTATTACAAACACGTTCCAGATCAAGTTTTCCATTTTAGACTCCGGACTCTTTATATACATACCAGTTCCGGAGTTTAACAGTTCCGATATCGCGATGGCAGATATCGAACTCAGAACCGAACCCTTCCAAAATAGCTCGAACTTTGAGGATTCTAATATTACACCCTCTCTCATAAATTTACACATGCTACACTATAACCACTTAGCTTATTTAACCCTTAATTTCATTATTCAACCTTTTGATTAAGAGAGCAAAACTCCATTGTTGTTCTTGTCAATAATACCCAGCTTAAACAGAGATAAACCAAGGATTGATTTTACTCAATTATCTATTACACAAGAATTAACATAGAAGGAAAGAATTGCTTACCAAAATTGAGCTTCTCTTATCGAATTCAATGTCAAAGCTTCCTTCCCAGTCTGCTCTTCTTCTTAGCCGCCACACCCAATACAAGAATAATCAGTGATAGTGAAAACCTAGGGATTTGAACCCTTTTTATATCTTCCAACAATTGCAACCAGGTCCTTTAACTTAACTTTCATTTCTTACACATTAGCCACTAAACTTTTAGTACATACTAGAAATTCGGGTTATTACAAGGAGGGAATTCCAATATTAAAGTCATCATTTGCAGTCAATCGCACAAGACCCACGATAATAAAACAAGGACATTATAATATCCAAAATAATGTTGGCCGACAACGGGGGAGACCTGTATCCATTGAGAGTGGAGGAACACAAAAGTATGCCACTCATACAATGTTAATCGTATGCCACTTCACGACATGAAAGCCCAGGTGCCCCTACGACTCCCCTCAAGTTTCACCCATAAAGACAGCTGACCTTAGCGAGTATTACCATGAATACCACCAGAGGCCCGACACATTCGAGGAATACAACCATGGCATTACCTCGAATGGCGGAGACCCCAAACGTCCATCTACACGATAGCACAACCAGGCTTAACCCTCCTAGTGTACACTTGAACGGTTAAGGTCATAAAACATGGGCCTCCAGTCAAATCCGCAACCTCCAATTGACCATCAAATAAAGACTGACTTACGTGCCTATGGATCCAATGCAACACAGTCTAAAACTACATGACTACACATGAATGACTAATGCACCCAAGCATGTAATTATCAATAGTATGCAATAAGATGCAAATCATAAATGAGACTCTACATTGAGCCATTAAAACCGGACAAATGTCCTCAAGACTCTTTTAAGTCAAAATCGAGCTAAAATGCTCAAAACCCAATAGACCAACAAATAACGGTTCTCATATAACGAAACACACTTAAACGGCGTATATGTAAACACATACCTCGAAGAATATGATTTGCCCAAAACTCATTACGGATTGGGACGAAAGATTTTCCAAAAGGACTCGTACCCTTATGTTCGCAAAATATCCTTTAATACGAAAATGCACATCTTCCAAATGATTTATAAAATCAAGTGCACCAAAAAAATGCATAAACCATTGAATAAACTTTATGCTTGCATTAAATCACCAAAAGGGATATGTTTACGGTAATTACTTATCAAAATACCAAAAATCCTAAATGTGGGTGTTTCACATGATTTGTAAAGTTAAACACTTCAAATAATCAAAACCCATCAAATGACTCAATAAGTGATAATTTCATGTAAAACATATAAACACTTTAAAATGGACATTTTTAGCATTTACAAAGTTTTCACAAATCAACTTGAACTTACCTTGCTAGATTTAGGCTAAATCTAGATTTTCACATACCACATAGACGACCAGTGTAATAAACGTGTTTTAGGGACGATATACAAAATATCAGCAAACCATAGGGACCAAGAATGTAATTTACTCTTTTATATATTTTAACTTTATACTCTATTTTAAAATAATTACATCATAGTTGTCGGAGGTGGTCTTAAACTAATAATATCGGCCGGTGTAGTGTGTTTACATGGTATTAATTAGATCTTAACAATTTTTTTTATTGCAAGTTGTTAACACATGTCAGTTGTCACATGAAAGGTTAAAAAGTCTTAAGAAAGTTGTTAGGTTTCAAGTTCATACTTGAGATCCAAATCTTAAATACATTAATTTATCCATTTAATATTTATTGCATAATTATTTGTTGTAATTTGATTAAAATGACGAAATTAATGTATTTAATTTGATTATCGAAGTATAAACATGGAATTGATGTTATTTATGTGTACAAAAGGTATAGAAATTGATTAATAGCAAGTTTTCATCTATTTTACCTCTATGTAATTGTGCTTTTGTTTAAAAAAATAAGACAATCCTTATGGTATTATTAGCCTTGAATTAACCTCATAAGTAAAGAGTGTAGAGAAACTCTTTAGAGCATCTCTAACAGGTTTTCTATATTTTTTTTTAAAATAAAGAATTAAAAATTAAAACCTCTAAAAAGAGTTATATATTCATCTCTAACATATTCTCTATTTTAGAAATTTAACCCAAATTATATTAATATAATATTCTCTAATTTATCTTCCCAATACACTTTTAAAAAAAAACATAATATAAAATGATAAAAGTTCAATATTGCAAACAAGTTTTTCTAAACTTGGAAAATTCAAGTTTTTTCAATTATTGCAAACAAGATAATAAAGCTGTTGGAGAGGTTTAGGAAATAAAAACTCAATTTTTTCTATTTTAGCAAAGTTGTTGGAGATGCTCTTAGTATTTATCGTGATAGACTACAAACGGTAGCTTTACATGATTACATCTATTTTATATAAAGAGAAGATAAGTGTTTCCGAATCTATTCAAGAGTTTGTTGTTGTCTTTATTTTTATTTTTTTTCACTCCAGGACTTTTGTCTTCAATATATGTTGGAACCTTCTTCTCGTTTCAAGGGCTTTTTTGGAAAGTGATCAAATTAATTCCACATATTTTCACATGGTATCAAAGCCAATAACTATCATTCAAGAAGGTTAAAAAACTATCATTCAGAAAACTCGATACTTTGGGACAATTTATAACTGCCTGTTCCCTTCTCGACACTTTAATTAGGGACAATATGCCCATCTAGTCTAGCATATGTTGGAAGGGACGTGTAGAAGTCCCACATTAATTGAGTAGATTTTAAACATTTTTTAATTAATATATATTGGAACCTCTTTTTTCACTTTTTTTTGACGACATGAGACGAAATATATTAACGAAAAATCGAACATAACAAGGAGCTAGATTACAGAGAAGTTCGTCCACGAGCATGGGATTTAATTAGTTCCACCTAATCATGATGCTTCCTTTTATTTTTCTCTCTCTCATACACTTTTTTTACTAGGATCAAAAGAACCCCCCACCCCCCCCACCACACACACACCCACACACCCACAACGCACGCACGAACGCACCCATACATGCGCACGCACACACACATATATAGGAAGAATCAAATGAGAACGGTTATATACTATTTAAAAGAACACGAGAACGAATAAATCATTAGTGATTTTACATTAACGCACGAAAACACACACACACACACACATAGGGGTGGTTTAATTATTTTACAACCTAATAAAAGGCTATAACTCTGTGCAATCATCATTTAAACCATTCATTTAGTCGATTCATTAGACATTGGATTGATTAATGGATTTTTATCAATGATTAGTGGTTTCATGCATAGTATTTCATTAAATGCATACACAAACATGGAATGCATATATACTCTTTCATGAAAGTATCACCTTCATTCGATACATCACATGAACTGCTATGTGCATCGATACCTATTGCAGAAGTTCGACGGAATCAGATAAATTCTTTTATAGAATCAATGAGAATCCAAATGTAATGGGTAAATAAATGGATTAGATGGGGGTTGCACGAGGTCCATAGATAAACATCCAAACAAAGAAATTAATAAGCGTTTTCGGATCGATGCCGTGGAACAAAACAGTATAACTAAATGATAATGATGCTACACAAGATAGAAATGAACACAACGTTGATGGGTGGTCGTTTGTAATACCAAGCATCAGACTTCGCCAATCTAATGCCTTTCTTGTCAAACTCATTCCCCGTCGTAATTCCATTAAACTCAACGTTCGCTGACAACAACATACGATGTCTTTGATGGTACCCGTCAACCTTGTGCCTCACATTGGCAATGAAATCAACCCTGAAAACCCCAACCGGTAATTGGGTCCTCTGAACCCCACCATCTGTGATCACGCGAGGTAGCCCACGAGTCAGCAAAGGACCCATAATCCGCTTGGCCTTCCCGTTTCCTTGGTAGAAACCGTGCATTCCGTATTCCCCTAACGAGATGCTTGTGTTTTGGCCTTTGGGAAAGAAAGTTATGTTGACATAGACTGGATCATCATAGTAAACTCCTGTGACTTGATTTCTATTTTTGATTTTGAGGTTGATGTAAATGGTTTTGGTGAGAGTTTGGGTGGAATTAAGGGTGGGAACAAAAAGTTGATCTAAGTGGACAGTTGGGAGCACTCGGGTTTTATATATTGCTAACACAAAAATGAAACGAATAATTTCCCATAGGAATTCACCGACATCCTTGCAAGCGTTCTTGGCCATTTGGAGGTGGTCGGAGACAAAATGGTGGTGAGCAACGCCGATGAACACTTGCATTTATATATACAAGAGAAATATTCATATATATATATATATATATATATATTTGTCTGTATGAATTTACTCTCCTCCGATTAAACAAAGACTAATAAGGTTGTTATATATATAAAAAAATCATGTGAGTTGTTTCTTGAACTATACAAAATGTCAACTCGTTGGATGGCGTTAATATATTAATAAGCTAGCATTGTGTCATCTTGCTGACATTTCAAATCCATTAAATTAATGAGATTATTTTAAAGGGAGATTAATTAAAATACCTTAACTTTGACCAATTGTTACCAAAATGCCCTAAATCTCTTCCACTTTGCAAAAATACACTTTTTTTCCGCGATGAGAGTCCGCGATCGCGGGCCAGGGACCATTTCTGACACTTTTTTAAACTTGCAGGGACCATTTTTGAAATATGGAATCCCGCGATCGCGGGCTCATCCCGCGATGGGATTATTTTTGTGACTTTTCAATTGCAAGGGACCATTTTTGAAAAATTCCAGGGACCATTTTTGAAAATTTGACCCGCGTTTGACACTGTTCACCCCCCGCTTTCGTCCAATTTTACGAATTTAAAATGAAATGTTACACTTTCAACCCCTATACTTATTTACTAAATTTACTTTATACCTTTTACTTTCATTATTTTAATTTTACATTTAACACATATAATTGTTTATTAACTAAAATACGTTAAAAAATACGTTTTAATTTTAACAAATTACACCATTATAATCGTCTCTTCGATACGTTCGAAATGAGCCCAATCTTGAATTGTTTTGGATTTATATATTTTAATATATATCATATACAGTTATACACTACATAAAAAAATATTTTTTATATTTAAAATTCATACCCTTATAGTTAATTATTTAATTTATGGTACATCTCTTATTTTTTTTTTTCAATTTTGTTTTACACTCCTATCGCATTAACATAATAATCATATATTAACTAATTCATTAAATCGTTTTAAATTATTATTATTTGAATGTATTTATAGATATCGTGAATGGCAATAGGAGAAGGTTTCACGAGAAGAATATTAAATGGGGTTTTGACAAGTCGGTATCACTGGACTCATTTAAGAATTGTGAAAATGGGTATTTGGCGAATGATGATTCATGTGTGTTTGGAGCTGAAGTATTTGCAGTTACAGAGTATGCACAAAATGATCGATGTATTTCCAACGTAACTTAGATTAAAATTATCTCCTTCAGTTCAGTCCCGTCCCGTCCCATTCAGTTCAGTCCCGTCCAGTTCCGTCCCGTCCCGTCCCATTCAGTTCAGTCCCGTCCAGTTCCGTCCCGTCCCATCTAGTATGCGTACCAAACGCTACCTAAGAGTACCGTAAATTAAATAATTAACTATAAAGGTATAAACTGTAAATATTAAAAATAGTTTGATGTAGTGTATATGATATAGGGGTTGAAAGTGTAACATTTCATTTTAAATTCGTAAAATTGGACGAAAGCGGGGGTGAACAGTGTCAAACGCGGGTCAAATTTTAAAAAATGGTCCCTGGAATTTTTTAAAAATGGTCCCTTGCAATTGAAAAGTCACAAAAAGTATACGGGATGAGGACGCGATCGCGGGATTCCATTTTTCAAAAATGGTCCCTGCAAGTTTAAAAAAGTGTCAGAAATGGTCCCTGACCCGCGATCGCGGGCTCCCATCGCGGAAAAAGGGTATTTTTGCAAAGTGGGAGAGATTTAGGACATTTTAGTAACACTTGGTTTGACTTAGGGTATTTTAGTTAATTTCCCTATTTTAAATTTGAAAATGGGAACATGTCAGAGTGAACGATTCTAGTGGGGGTCTTTAAAATTTCGTTAATTTGTAAACTAGTTTTTAGAGTCTACATGCAATTTGGTCTTTAATTATACTTTAGTGTTTTCATTTTATTATAAGAAGTAAAATAATATAAGTTGCAAATTAACTAGTCACAACCCTGTCATTAAAACTCAGTTAATCGTTGCCAATTGTTGGTGCCTAATGTGTTTATGTTTAACCCCATATATATATATATATATATATATATATATATAGGACGCTAATCAAATGAGAACCACAAAAAAGTTGAAGACCATGAGAACCGATCTAAACCGTTATCTAGTTTTGATTATATGGTTTTAATTTAAAGTTGTTTCACCACATGAAAAGGGCATAATGGTCATTTTGGTAACAAGATTCACCATATGAAACACATATTCACCATCCCATTTCATCTCATGAAGTAAAATACAATTTTCATTTATTTTCTATTCACCACATGAATCCAACATAATTATCATATTTCACCACATGAATCCAACATAGATGAATCCAACATATTTTCATATTTCACCATATGAATCCAACATAATTTTCATATTTCACCACATGAATCCAGCACAATTCTCTTCTATGTGTTATTTCACCACATGAATCAAACACAAATCTGGAAAACAAAAAACCCCTAAATTTGTTACTTTACTATGGAATCGACTATGAGTTCGATTTCACCATATGGAACCAAACACAAATTTGGGAAACAAAAACCTCAAATCTGTTACAAAGCTAACTTATTGATTTATGTAGTAAACAAAAAAAGGATATGAACAAACCCTAGATGAAAAGTAAAATCAACTCACACATAACTTCCCGCTACTTCATTATATCAGTATCACTAAACAAAATCAAAACACTTAAACCAAATCGTCTCTGAAGTTCAGATCTAAGGAAACCAGATCTCGGCTTGGGTTGAAATCGATGATTACTCGGAAGAAACGGAACAATGTCGAAAAGCTTCGATAATAACTCGTCATCCTTCAAATCACCGTACTTTTAGCCAGAACTGATGCTTTTTTCGGTGTTGTCGATGGAGATGATCTCTGATGATGGAGATGGTCGTCGGTGATGGAGATGGTCGTCGGCAATGGAGATGGTTCTTGGTCCTGGGATGTGTGAGTATGGGGGAGAAGATGAAGAGATGAAGGATAAGAGGAGACCTTGTGAAAGAGACTTGTAAATACAAGTTTACCCTGGAATTTTTTAATTAGATGTGGGTTTAGACCCCATTTTCACAAATATTACAAAAACTGTCACCATGTTTAATAGCCTTTGATTAAAACCCTTTGATGCTTGAGATTGGTCCTTACGGTCCTCAATTTTTTTTGGTCCTCACATGATTTAACCCCTATATATATATATATATGTACATGTACATGTAGGTTAATTTACTATGAGTTTGTGATGAATAACCATCATGGCGACATACTCATATGTCTCTCGTAAGTTTAGGTGTCCTCATCATGAACAACCAACCGAACCGAGCTCAATTGTGCTTCTAGTTTTAGTGTTTAGGTGCAATATGACTTATACATAGATGTTACATTTTTTTTGGTGGGTGGTTCTTTGAGAACAATGAAAGGGTGTTCATGTGAAGGAATATATTTACGTCACAAGTATGAATATAATATTTGTATAAATAACAAGTAAATGATCGGGTATTTGTAATTATAATTTAGTTGCAGTGATGAAACTATAGTACTGTTAAATTAACTCATCGCCAAATTAATATTTATCTGGTTTAAATCGTTTTTTAGTCTTCATCGTTTACTCCCCTTTATTTTAATAGGCACCGGTCTTTTTTAAATAGTTTGTTTACATAGACACATAAACTACTACCATTAGTTTATTGTCTATTAAACGACTTTTATATTGGTCCATTTTTATATGTTAGAACTTAAAGAGGACCTTTCGTCCTACTAGTTTGCCAACTTTGAGTTTATATATCTTTTAATTATACATCTAAACAAGAAATAAGTTATAACAGATAATTAATGTCATGTAAGGGTTTAGGGTTTAGAGTTTAGTGACGGATCAGTGATGAAACGACCACAAACACAATTCGTCACTAATTAGCGACGGATTAGTGACAGACATAAATCCGTCGCTAGTTAATGACGGATTAGTGACGGAATGTATTTGAAAAAAAAATAAACTATAAATATCCGTTACTAATCCATCACTAATTAGTGACGGATTAACGACGGCCACGTATATTTTCTTTTGAAAAATAAATAAAAAATAAAATCCATGTGTCAGTCACTAATCCGTCGCTAATTAGTGACGGATTAGTGACAGAATGTTTTTCAAAAATACTAAAAAAATAAAATATAATTTTCGTCACTAATCCGTCGCTAATTAGTGACGATTAGTGACGGCCGCGTGTATTTTTCATATAAAAATAAATTAATAAATGAAAATACACGTGTCCGTCGCTAATCCGTCACTAACTAGTGACGGATTAGTGACGGAATTTTTATTTTTTTTCTTGTTTCTCATGTTTATGTGTTGTATGTACAAATGTGCAAGTGTTATATGTACCCGTGGGTCCGTATACACACACACACACATATATATTTATATATATATATATATATATAGGGGTGATATTTTTTGCAAACCAGTGTATTTGTACAAACTCGTACAAACCATACCTAGCTTCATGATTTTGTAAATTTGGCTTCATGAATATTTATATATATATTTTGGCTTCATGAATATATAATTTGGCTTCATGAATATATCATTTGGCATTTTTAACTAATTTTTTTACAAAAATAAGGGTATTTTAGGGCTCCACCGAAAAAAATTAGTTAAAAATGCCAAATGATATATTCATGATGCCAAATTATATATTCATGAAGCCAAAATATATATATATATATATATATTCATGAAGCCAAATTTACAAAATCATAAAGTATGTATGGTTTGTACGAGTTTGTACAAATACACTGGTTTGCAAAAGATACCCAGCCTATATATATATATATATATATATATATATATATATATATATGTAGCCTTAGGTTCAATAGAGAAGTGCAAATATTTAGAGAAGTAGAGAAGTAAAAAAACACGGGTCCGTTCATATATGAACGTTCATATATAAACAGTCATATATGACTGTTTATATATGAACGTTCATATATGAATGTTCATATATGACTGTTATATGAACGTTCATATATGAACGGACCCGTGTTTTTTTACTTCTATACTTCTCTAAATATTTGCACTTCTCTATTGAACCTTTCCCTATATATGTATATATGTATGTATGTATGCATGTGTTGGTTGTTAACCGAGATGGATCTATATATGTATATTGTTATATATATATATATATATTGATATCATGTGTATATGTGAACGTATATTTAATGTTTGTTTTATTTGGAAATTGCACATGATGTATATATGTGTTATATATGTATACATGCATGCGTATATACGAATGTATATATATCATACAATATGTGTGTTGTTTGGTAATTGCGTACATACAGCTAGACAATAAGTCACCGTTGGTGTTAGTAGGTCATAATAAGCCATAAAGTATCTTATTGTGTTATAATGTATCTCATTGGGTCTTATTAACCTATAGTGTGTCTTAGTGGTTTTATCAACCCCAATATATAAACACCACATGCATATATACAGTACACACTTTGCATACAAACATATAATAAGCCATAAAGGGTCTTATTGAGTTTTAATCAATTCCGTCATTGATCTGTCGCTATTTGGTCCGTCGCTAATCGGTCACTAACTTGGTCCGTCGCTGATCCGTCACTGAATATTTCCGTCGCTGATCCGTCACTGAATAATTCCGTCGTTGATCCGTCATTGAATATTTCCGTCGCTGATCCGTCACTGACATCCGTCACTGATCCATCACTGATCCGTCGCTGATACTTTCAGCAACCTCCTGAGCAATGACGGACTTTCAGTGACGGAATAGCGACGGAAGTTGCTTTCAGTGACGAAATCTTCCGTTACTTATAGGGTCGATTTTAGTAGTGTCACAGATCAATGATCTTTAATTGTTTGGTTTCTATGACACTCGATATAGGCGGGATTCATTAAAAAAAGGCGCGTTCCCTTGTTTTCCCCCAAAATCAATTAAGCCCTAATTTAACCTCCCTCCCTTTTATTTTTCTTAACCAGGCTTCCCCACTTCCGTTTGCTTCTCTCGACGGCCGCTGCCCACCACCATCGTGCTTCTCTTGACAACTACCGCTTCTAATTGTTGTTCTTGTCACAGATCTAGGTATGGTTATAACGATTTTGTGATTCCACCGTCTCCACACACCTCCACCGTTGTATATACATGTACAAACTCATATGTTTTGTGTATCCGAATGTTTCTGTACTTATTCATCTTATGTCTGGTTAATTTGGGTAGGGTTTTCTTCACCCGTATTTTGATAAAAGTTGTCAATAAGTTGGTCTCCCATGTACTGTGATCTTGGATTTCATATGGTTGTTTGTTCAAGTTAGTTCTCATACGGGGTAGTGTTTGTTGGTGATTATGAAAAGAAACACAAAATAAACATATATAATAACGCAGCGGAATAATCACCAAAAGGATCAACGTATTGCCAATATAATTAAACTAGAAATACAAATAACGATATACCTTTGTAGCGTGATTTGTACACCAATCGGGATCTACTTGTGTGCTCTTTTGAAACCAAGCATTCAATGGAGAATGCCTCTAGAGTAGTCCACACTACACCTCCTTGATCACCACCGGATGCTAGTCCTCCTTAGTAACAGATCTTGTAGCTTCAATTAATCAAGAACGAAGCTAGAAGATCAAAGTGGAAAAACCCAAGAGAGGGCTAAGGGTGGGGCGCCGATTTTAGAGAGAGGAGAGGAAAAATTAGGTTAGCTTAATTAGGTCATTAACATTTCTATTTATTAATGAACCCTAAAGCTACCTTGGGCCTCTTAAAGGTTCTCCCTAGTAAATCTTCATGGGCCTTGAATTAATTAAGTTAATAGGCTAGCTATTAACTTAAATCCAATACAAACCCATTAATCCACTATTAATGATTTGTGCCCATTTAATTACCCCATGTTACTTAGGCTATTAATATAATGTAAATACAATAATTACATTATATATTAAATGGTATCTCAGTGTATTGTGTGTGACCCTATAGGCCCATGTGTATCTAGCCATATAATTATATATTATGACACGAGCATATTCCAACAGCTCCCACTTGCACACGCCATAATAACAAGTAATTATACAAGCAAAGGTTAGCGTCTAGCAACACGCCAATGCCCCTAGAGACACATGAGGCTAGTTTCTTTAAACGTCTCATTTTAAATGGTTTATTAAATCAGTCATCCCTTTGTTACAGATACCTTGTTGAATACTAGACATGGATCATATGTCATTCTAATTATTCAACGATTCTGTTTCTCGATCTGTTTGTTGAAGTAGATTACCAAATTAATCAAGCATCATCTTAATTACATTTGGGTACGGCCGTACAAACATCTATTCAATTCATCGAGGGGCCCAGTAGTATCTAACTCCATTACATGTAGAGGAACAAATCCTATTTTGACTGCACGTGCCTGTCATGTGCTTCATGTCACTCCTGAAGATGATTTTTATAGCAACCTTATTCAGGACATCGTTTAACCATATCAAAGACCGACATTCCACCCATACAAAACCTGCTTGCATCTCAAGTCTAAGGACGAGTGACATAACCATTTGCGAGATTCACTGGTGACGCCGATCCATGCAGTGAACTCTCGTAGGTTGGGTCAGTCCAATGTTCATCACCAATGAACAACATATGAGTTTGGTGGCATCATCATTAATATTCATTCACTAATGAATATCACCAATACGCTCACATTTGCCTTAATTCGATGATACTCCCGTATCATCAACTGACAATGGACAATTTTGAACAAATAATTTATTCATGGATTAAACATGCAAATATAGAACACAGTTGATATAAATGAAAACGATCATACCAGGTACATCAATTCATTGTGAAAATAAAAACTGTTCAACGTTCCAATTATTCAATTACTAAAAACAGATCTACATGAGACTACTAGCTGGTCGAAGTCCAATGTTCCTAGCATGCTCGATATGTTTGGTACAAGACATTGGCTTCGTAAAAGGATCAGCTAAGTTGTCATCTGTGTGAACTTTGAGAAGACGAATATCACCATCTCGATAGCCTCTCGAATGTAGTGAGCCTTCCGGCGAAAGTGTTTGGCGCCCTTTTGAACTACAGGTTCGTTGGCTATGATAATGGCACCAGAATTATCGCAGTACATATCCATGGATCTTTCATTACTGGGGACAACGCCAAGCCCATAAATGAATTTCCGTATCCAAACAGCCTCCATTGCAGCTTCGGAAGCAGCTATGTATTCAGCTTCTGTAGAAGACATCGCAATAGTGCTTTGCTTAGCACTCTTCCAGTCAACAGCGCCTCCGTTCATGACGAAAACGTAGCCAGTCTGAGATCGAGAATCATCTCAATCTGTTTCGAAACTAGCATCAGTGTAGCAAGTAACACTGAGCTCTCTTTCTATATCACCCCCATAAACAAGGAACATATCTTTGGTATTTCGAAGATACTTCAGTATGTTCTTAACAACAGTCCAGTGACTTTCTCCTGGATTCTGTTGGTATCTACTCGTAAGGTTCTGAGAGAACGCTACATCAGGTCTAGTGCACCTCACTGCATACATGATGGATCCCACAACCGAAGCATAGGGGATTCCCTTCATCCGCTTCACCTCATCAGGTGTGGAGGGTCCCTGAGTCTTACTCAAGTTTACATTGTGTTGCATTGGAAGACTTCCACGTTTGGAAGCATCCATTCTAAACCGTTTTAGAATTTTGTCAATGTACGCACTTTGACTTAAACCAATTAACCGCTTCGATCTATCTCGATAGATCTTGATTCCTAGGATGTACGCCGCTTCGCCTAAATCTTTCATGGCAAAACATTTTCCAAGCCAGGATTTGACATCTTGTAGCATTGGAACGTTGTTCCCCATGAGCAATATGTCATCAACATATAAGATTAGAAAAACGACGATGATCCCACTAGCTCTCATATATACACATGGCTCATCAAGGTTTTGAGTGAAACCATACGTTTTGATTTCCTCATCGAACCTTTTATTCCAACTTCTGGATGCTTGCTTCAGTCCATAAATGGATCTTTGAAGCTTGCATACTTTCTCGGGATGTTTCGGATTCACAAAACCCTCAGGTTGCACCATGTAAACATCTTCATCAAGGTGACCGTTCAAGAAAGCGGTTTTGACATCCATTTGCCAAATCTCATAGTCATGGTACGCTGCTATGGCTATAAGAATCCTAATAGCTTTAACGTCAGCAACAGGCGAGAAGGTTTCTTCATAGTCAACCCCGTAGGTTTGAGTGTAACCCTTTGCTACTAGACGAGCTTTATAGGTGTGTACATTGCCATCCATGTCGGTCTTCTTCTTGAAGATCAACTTGCTTCCGACAGTCTTGCTGTTCGGAGGAAGATCAACCAAGTTCCAGACTTGATTGTCTTTCATGGATTGCATTTCAGCATTCATAGCTTCAAGCCATTTATCGGATTCTAGATCCAACAATGCAGCTTGATAGTTAGAGGGTTCACCATGATCCCCAAAATTCTGCTCCTCAGCATCGATATAATAACTATATCGTTTAGGTGCTCGAGGTATCCTTGCCGATCTACGAATGGGAATTACATCATTCTATGGTTCAACATCTGCATGTTCAACCTCAGCGTGATGTTCGCTAGTGTTACCAGGAGGTTGTGCATCTTCGCTTTGAATCTCGTCAAGGTCTACTGTGCTCCCACTTGCTTCTTGTAAAATGAGACTGTTCTCAAGAAACTCAGCATTCCGAGCAACAAATATTTTGTTTTCGGGTGGGTAGTAGAAATAGTAACCCATTGTTTTCTTTGGGTACCCTACGAAGATACACTTGATAGATCTAGGCTCAAGTTTGTTCGGTGTGTCTCGTTTGACGAGAGCCTCACAACCCAGACCTTCAAGTAAGACAGATTAGGGACTTTCCCGTGCCATATTTCATATGGTGTCTTATCAACCTTCTTTGTCGGAACCATATTGAGTATGCGAGCAGCAGACTCTAGAGCACAACCCCAAAAGGACAGTGGCAAAGTAGTTAGACTCATCATGGATCGAACCATGTCTAGCAAAGTTCGATTTCTCCTTTCAGATACACCATTATGTTGTGGAGTGTATGGAGGAGTTAATTGTGAGACAATCCCACACTTAGTCAGATGGTCTAAAAACTCTTGACTCATATGCTCTCCTCCTCGATCAGATCGGAGAGCCTTAATAGTCTTGCCGAGTTGATTTTCTACTTCACTTTGAAAGGCTTTGAACGTTTCAAAGGCTTCATGTTTATGTTTAATCAAGTAAACATAACCATAGCGACTGAAATCATCAGTGAAAGTGATGAAGTAGTTAGCACCTTCCCTAGACACAGTTCTAAATGGGCCACATACATCAGTATGTATGAGTCCAAGAAGATCTTTGGCTCTTTCACCTACATGGGAGAAAGGTTTCTTGTCATTTTCCCAGATATGCAAGAGAGGCATTTATCAAACGACTCATCATCGGATGACTTTAGAAGCCCATCGTGTTGCAGCTTTATAATGCGTTTCTTGCTTATGTGGCAAAGACGACAGTGCCATAGGTAAGTTGAATCCAAATTACGTTTGGATTTCTTAGTGCTACACGTGTATATAGAACTATCGTTTGAAACAAGATTATCCATGTCAATTTCAAAAATATCATCACGAGGAATAGCATTAAAATAAAATATATTATCCTTAGAAACCGAAATGCCATAATCCGTAAGAACATGGATAAAACCATTTTTCTTCAAACGAGAAAGCGAAACAATACCCCTAGTAATAGTAGGTGCATAATGACAATTGTCTAAAACAAGAATCAATCCATTAGGGAGGATAAGATCAAAGCTCCCTATAGCTTTAACAGCTGCACGCATTCCATTGCCTACGTACAGGTCCAAAGCTCCGTTGTTTAGCTTTCTACTTCCCCTTAGTCCCTGCACATTATTACAAATGTGAGTTCCACAACCGGTATCATAAACCCAGGATTTACTAGGGAAAGCATAGAGTTCTATAGTGAAGATACCTGATGTGCTAGCCGGGGTAGCTTTGTTCTTCTTCAACTCTGCCAGGTAAGTAGGACAGTTCCTCTTCAAGTGGCCTATCACTCCACAGTGATGGCAGGTGGCGTCCTTTGCAGGGTGCTCCTTTTTAGCATGTGGGGGGATCTTAGGTTTAGGTTTATAAACATGTTTACCCTTGCCACGACCCTTGCCCTGTGCTTGCGGTTTGGATTTCTGGATTTTTCCTTCCCTGATTGCTAGAACAGCAGGAGCTTTCTTTGGCATCCCTTGCTATGCAAGCTTCAGCATAGCATGCAGTTCAGAGATAGTCTTCCCCATGCTATGCATGTTATAGTTCATAACAAACTGGTCATAGTCCTTGGATAGTGAGGTAAGAATCAAGCTCACTCCAAGAACTTATGGCATGGGGTAACCAAGACGCTCCATACGGTCAAGATAGCCTTTCATCTTCAAGACGTAAGAGCTAACTGACTAGCCATCCTCCTGTTTACAAGCGTGGAATGCTTTGACTGTTTCAAACAGTTCTTGTTCTGCCTGTTGTTGAAACATAGTTTTTAACTCTCGTAACATCTCAAATGCTGTGAGTTCCTCCATGTTCTTTTGGATCTCGGGGTTCATGCTCACCAACATGAGAGCAGCTACTTCTTGTTGTTCGTTAAACCTACGGGTGTAGGCTGTGCGAACTGCAGCAGAAGCAGTGGCAGGAGGTGCCTCAGGTAAGGCCTCTTCCAGATGGATCAACTTATTTTCAGCTCTGAGGACGATCCTCAGATTTCGATACCAGTCGATAAAGTTGATTCCTGTCAGTTTCTCCTTTTCAAGAACTGACCTGATAGTTGAGTTGCTTAGGGTTTGATTTGTTGTTGACATCTACAGACATACAAAGTTCAAAATTAGTAATTTCAATAATTAATCCTTTTTTTTAAATTAACTACCCAAGTTTTACTTTTAAAACAATTAATTTACGAAAAAAGACTAAGATCCTCATTGAGGTTCTATCATCACATCAGTTGATCTGCTAGCAAAGATAGATTCAATAGGTAGGTGACGTTTACCAATTGCATTACAAGTGCAATTCTTAGATCCTTATGGGACCCATGGCATCTAGTGGCCGAGCAACTAGTGTCAAGCTGGCATGTTTAGTCCCATCCTTGCCTCGGGTTAAGGTCTCACCTGCTTAACTCGATTAAGTCATCCAATTTGAAATCATGTGAAAATAGATCTAGGTCTCACGCATAGACAATAATCACCTCGGGATTACAATTCAACCTAGGTCTCACGCATAGGCAAAAGGTAATGGCGAGGGATTTCAAGCTAATTGGACGGCATGACTTAAAATTGTTACGGGTATAGTATTTTGATAAAACGTGTCAAAAAAATGTACGAAAGAAGCATGCATTCTTCATTCGTAGCATAAGTTAAAAACATTTCTTAACTTGGATTCTAATTTGTTTTATTTTATGTGTGTCTAGATGTCCATTTAATATATAACCTATATGAGATATTAATTAGCTTGGACATTACATAAATTAAATAACCGATAAAACTCTTTTAAGCGTTATTTATATAAAACAATAGATTTAAGTTTCAAATCCAATTTAAACGTATATTAACTAAATCTTTAGATTTAGTTTTAAAAGTGGTATGTGTTTAATTTTATGTTTGAAAATCCCATTTGCAAGTTATAATATCAAAGACATAGATAACAATGCAACATAAAAGAAAATAAACACACAACCAAAATGTGCAAAACCTCAACCGATGAACACCTATGCTTGATCTCGTGAGCCATCACACGGACCAAGCGGGCAACTAAGGACGGGCCAACATAAACCCTTTTTGGGCTCCCACTTGCTCCAAGACTATCAAGAGCAAGTAGAACCCACAAGAACATTCGAACACAAAAATGTCTGAAAAAACGCAGCAGCTTCGGGGTCCGAAACGACATGGAAGGAGTCATCCCCAATTGAAACATCCTTCTGCAAAAATGTGCCCCTACGTCTTATGGAACTCCAGCAACACGAATCAGCCCAATCCGATGTGCCAAACTCCGGGAAATCCATTTTTCGCGCCGGCTGTCCAGCAGCTCCGAAAAATGCTTCTCGTCTCTAACTTGTCGCCATTCGATTCCGAGCAATGGTTACAATATTTGATAAAATACATTTATCTACTACTAAATCAAGAAAAAAAAATTGCCTAAACTATTACAACCCAAAAACTCGACAAATAATTAAACAAAGCACACAAACGGTCAATGTTTTCATCGGTTTTGCACATCAACATAATAATACAATATCATTAAGATTGTTGGCTTGGTCCATGATAAAAATGCATGTTTTACCATGGATCTAAAACACTTACAATAAGTAAAAAAACAAGCCAACGAAAACGAAGAAAAACTACAATAATTAATCTACGATTAGTATATGTAACTTGTGGCTATAGGATCTTAAAATACATTATTTTAGACCCAACGATGGTCGAAATTTTCAGAAATAGTTTTAGCCACTTTTACATATACAAGTTAATCATATGGCACATACGATGACTCTGATACCACTGTTGGTGATTATGAAAAGAAACACAAAATAAACATATATAATAACGCAGCGGAATAATCACCAAAAGGATCAACGTATTGCCAATATAATTAAACTAGAAATACAAATAACGATATACCTTTGTAGCGTGATTTGTACACCAATCGGGATCTACTTGTGTGCTCTTTTGAAACCAAGCATTCAATGGAGAATGCCTCTAGAGTAGTCCACACTACACCTCCTTGATCACCAACGGATGCTAGTCCTCCTTAGTAACGGATCTTGTAGCTTCAATTAATCAAGAACGAAGCTAGAAGATCAAAGTGGAAAAACCCAAGAGAGGGCTAAGGGTGGGGCGCCGATTTTAGAGAGAGGAGAGGAAAAATTAGGTTAGCTTAATTAGGTCATTAACATTTCTATTTATTAATGAACCCTAAAGCTACCTTGGGCCTCTTAAAGGTTCTCCCTAGTAAATCTTCATGGGCCTTGAATTAATTAAGTTAATAGGCTAGCTATTAACTTAAATCCAATACAAACCCATTAATCCACTATTAATGATTTGTGCCCATTTAATTATCCCATGTTACTTAGGCTATTAATATAATGTAAATACAATAATTACATTATATATTAAATGGTATCTCAGTGTATTGTGTGTGACCCTATAGACCCATGTGTATCTAGCCATATAATTATATATTATGACACGAGCATATTCCAACAGTGTTCAATCTGCATTTTTTGTTATTATTAGTTTATTGCAAAGTCCCATATTTAAATAATTAGTTCATTAAGAAAGATCTCATCTGTGAATGATGTGATTACATATTTGGATAATATGTTAATAAAAAGTACAATATTTGGTAATTACTTCATGAGAATAGCCTAATCTTTAGATGCTTGGTTTGGTTTTGAAGGTTAATTAGTAGTTCCTACTAAAATTATGTTCTAGTTTAATTATCTGCAGATGTTACGTTTTGACAAGGTTATTTTATATGTAGGTAGCCATCTTTGTATGATTGGTCAAATAAAGGCACTGGGTTGGTGCATTCTGGTTCTATGAGGTAGCATCTTGTGAAAAATGGGATCAAGTTGGTATAACTTTATTATTACTTACTAGTTGTTGCTTCGGGATTTTCTCTTGATGATTACCCATTATTATTGTTTTGCTTATCAAAACTTGTTGATTTTGGTACTTTAGGGTCCTTATCCAAATCCTTTGATTCTTACGGCTGTGTTTGTTTCCCGGTACTTTTTCTGACAGTTTATGTTTTTTTATGTTGAAACGAGAATATTGATGGTAATCCAAATCCTTTGATTCTAAGGAACCATATGTTCTGATCTTGGCTGCTCTAGTTCAAATAATAAGTGCAGTTACACATTTCATTATGGAGATGGCAGTGGAACATAGGTTATTATTTATCTAGTCTAAACCAACTAGATACAATTTTAAAGGATTCGATTCCTTTTAGTTCTTTGTATGCAATTCGAATGTACTAATTTAATTTGTTGGCAATTATAAATTGCTATCTAAACCAAGTTTCAATAGAGAAAATTATGATGCTTTAAGTATTAGCTCGTGGTTAGCTCTAACTTAAGCATCATTATAATCCATTTACATTGCTTTTAGTGTTTTTTCCGTTATCACTTTAAATCTCTAACTATCTTTTTGAGAGGATTTTGGCATGAAAATAAGATGAAGTTTTGATCATATTTCAATTCACCTGAGTTATTTCTCACAAGAAGCTCGAGCTTTGCTGATGGTGTTTCAATGATCTTAAGACCCCATTACTATTCGCTACAACAAAATTTGGTGGTGAGTTTATGCAAAATCTTTGTTTTGTGGTTTTCTTCAATCTTCAGTAGCAACTAATGTTGGATTTTGGTTGGTAGGACGGGGCTGTAATGTGGTGCATCGACTTTTAGAAATCAAGGCCAAAGATTTATGATTCTAAGAGGTATAAACAACCAATGACAACAAAAATCTTATTACCATGTCATTGTTTTTAACTTCAATTTGTTTATGTAAATGCAGATTTGGTTTTGAATGATAGGACTGTAACTTATAATCTTTGTGGTCATCGGATTGATTGAACGAATTACGACTGTTGAGTTTAGAGCAATTTAGCTGTTTTCATTATCAATTTTATTGTTGTACAATAGTCGTGTGAATTGATATTTAGTCTCTTGTACCTCATGAATTCATTGTTACTTTAGTTTTGAACAACTTTTTGTTGAATGTGGATATTTATGTAATTTTGTAAGTAATTTAGTAATTTTTAGTATTAATTACTATTTTGGAAATTATGAATTGTAGGTCAAGTTAATTATAGAGTATGTACATAATTTTTAAGATGATTAAAAAAATGACTTTTGATAGTGAACTTGACCAAAAGAGTCAAACGTAACTTTTGCCGATGTGTTGGTGCGTCGTAATTAAGTGTACAATTTAAAAAAAACTTTGCTGGCGGAATCTAGGGCCGATAAAGTTTGACCAGAAAGTCAAACAAAACTTTTGCTGACGGTTTTTTCCGTCAAGAAAAAACTTAACCAAAAGAGTCAAATCTAACTTTTGCCGACAAATTTGTTTGTCAGTAAAGGTTATGGATAAAAATAAAAAATTACTTTTGCGACGGATTTTTTGGCCGATAAATGTTTGACCAAAAAGTCAAGAAAAACTTTTCCCGGCGGAAAAAATTACGCCGGCAAAAATATTTAGTCGCCGGGAAAATGATTTTATACGATTACGTGAGAGATGTTTTTGCCGGCGACTTAAGTTTTTACCGACGACTGTTTTTCGCCGGCAAATGTATGCATGTTTACCGGCGGCACATATTATTCGCCGGCAAAAACCCTTATAGCGGCCAACTTTTCACGGAAACTTTTGCCGACGGAAAAGTCCGACGGCAAAGGATTTTGAGCTTTTGCGACTTTTGGCGACGACATTTTCCTCCGATGAAAGTAGTTATTTTTGTAGTGTGAGTTATATTTATGTGGTTGCTTTTTTGTGGTGTTGTTGCTTTTTGTATGTATGTATGTATGTTTTCAGTTCTTAAGGAAATTATGACCCTTGATAAAACAATACTGATTTCTCATGCTATAAACAAATACCTTTATAATCAGCAAACACTAGATATAACCGATGCCTCATCGGTTAGGGCATCTCCAATATAATTCTCTATTTTACTCTCTATTATAGAGTAAAAAATAAAGGATGTGTTATGTCTTCTCCAATGTATTACTCTATTTTCTACTCTAAATGAGAATATTTTAAGTATATTCTTTTTTCTTCTCTAGAAAAAAATAGAGATTATGAATAGTGTTTCTATATATTTAAACACTATCCATTTTTCTATTATAGAGAGTAAAATATAGTGTTCATTGAAGATGTTTTAAAAAGTAAAATACAGGTAGAGAGTAAAATAGAGGGTTCATTATGCAAATAATAAGAGTATTTTCTTTTAAAGTTTACACGAACAATTAAAGCACATCATACATAATTTTTGAATACATAATCATTTGATTCAAGAAAATATTAATTAAGCCCACTTATAAATCATACGAAGATGATACTTATGACAGTAGAAACCACCAACAACGCCACTTGACCACCACTCCAACCAATCCCTGACGCCACACTCGTCATAATCCCATCTTTGGTAAAAAGTTCGCCGGAGTTCGGGTTTACAGGCACCAGAGCACTAACCACCAGCACTTTCCCATGATTTCCAACCAACTTGAACCTGACCTTAGTGACAATATCAACCTTGAAAAGCTGCAACGGTTCCAACTGTGTCATCATCGCTCGCGAACGCGGGGTCCACGCATTTTCCGCCACCACCGTCTCGTTCCACCCCGCCACATTCCCCCCAACCATCTGGATTTCGTCTACCAGCCGTCTTGATTGCGCGTTACCCTGATAAAATTTCGGAACAGAATATTGCCATATGAATTTATCATTGGTTTGTTTAGAAGTGTATGCGATTGTAAGGTTGACTGAATGATCGTAGTGAAGCCCAATAGCTGTATTTTGGTTTTGAAGCTTGATGTTAAAGGCTATGGTGTTGGTTGTGGAATTATTGGCTGTTTTATTAAAAGCTGGAACGTAAAATTGTTCAACTGAAAATGCAGGGTTGTGAGGGTTGGTGTATAAGGCCAATAATGGGAGAAGTATGAACAATAATGGAAGTCCTACGGAAGACATACAGCAGAACGATACTGCTAGACATGAACCACAAGTACAGTCCCCGTCCGACATATTGAAGAAAGAAAAGAGAGAAGATATATGAAATTTGATCCAGTGGATGTTTTTATAGTGAAATAGATTTTTAAGTTAGAATAAATATTAACATACAAGTAAAAGGAAGTTTGGAAGAAGAAGTGATGGTGTATAGCATTGACTTTGGCCTAACACCTTTACAACAATTCCCATTAAACACAAGTGTATTAATCTAAAGAAATATGGTGATTTTAAATTAGCTAATACCATACTTTTTATTTTGAAAATGTCTTAAAAAACGTCTTATAAAATTATTGTAACACTGTTATATATAATTTTTTTTTGTTTGGTCCTATAAAACAGTCTGTCAGGAATCATTTGGTTGTGGTGTACTGGTAAAGCCCTTGGGTGATGTAGTGGAAGCTCATCTACACAGGGTTCAAATCCAGGCAATGCCAAAGCCCTTGTGGCCATGGAGGTTCACCTGCGATGACTCCAAGCCATTCGTGGTAGCCCGGGGATTAGTCGGTGCACGTCAGCTGGCCCGGAAACCCACGGTTATTTAAAAAAAACAGTCTGTCAGGACGTTTATTTATTTTAGGTGTCATATAAACTCAGTTTGTTGTAGTGTTCGGTTCATTCCTAGCCAATTTAATTCGAGATTGTTGTATCATGGCTCAACTTCTTATTGGCTATTATTATTAAAAGCAATAAATGATTGCTAATTAATAGGACAACAAGTTACGGAAGAAAAGAAAAAGAGTGTTTGTTTTTTTTTTGTGAGAGCAGATTGTTGTGTGTACGTGGGTGTGTAAACCTTTGTAATCTCCACAATTTGATAGTGAATTTGTCCCTGCTCTATGGTTGTTGGGTAAGGGACTGTTTGGTTGGTTTTCCATTAAGTCTTGTATGAATAAAGTTGTCTGTGGATACATCTGTCTGTATAGATTGGAAAGATTTTTGTTTGGGAGGGTGTTTTCATAGATGGAAGAACCATGTTTTTTTAATTGGGAGAGACTGATTTGAACAAAGCTTGACTTTCTGCATAAAACTCTCTCCTAAAAGCTTAATAAATAAGTCACTTTGTATATCATTAAGCCACTACCAAACAGTCATGTATAGCTGACTGAATAAGCTATGAGTCTCATTAAACTTATTAAACTGCTAACAAACATGCCTAAGGCCAAACCACATAAATCTTATTCTTTTTGTTTTTTGATTTGTATCACAACATCAATTTTTGTGTTGATGTGAACTTGTGCGTTAACATATCAATTATCGTTGTGTTCTTTTTTTTCATAGTTAATTTGTCTTTTGTAATCTTTGTTTTACAACAGAGATAATGTCACTAATGACCTTTCCGAGATATTAATTTTTTTATTTTAAAAAAAATTTCGACAGATTTTTGGCGGATAATAAAAAATGTTTTTTATTTTTAAAAAAGATTTCTGGCGGACTATAAAAAATTAAACTTTTTAAGTAATAAAAAATGTTTTCGACAGATTTCCAGCGGACGTAAATTAATAAAAGTAATAAATTAAATTTCGCCGAAAATCCATCGAAAAAATGTGAAGGTTTTTAAAAAAAACAAAAAAATAATTTTAATGGGATTTCGGGCGAAAGTCAACGGGATTTGACTTTTTTAATTTACACCGAAAACTTTCCGCCGAAAATATCCGCCTGATCCGGAAAATGCGTTTTTTAGTTGTATCATATTTTTTTTACTTGAACTTGACCATGAATATAATATCTAAAAGAACTCATCAAAGGGTTACATGTGAATGGGTTGTTTGACACAATTTCAAATTTTTATTGGAAAAATAGTGATCTAACAAACTTATTCGCTTGTATACTTGGAGCATCCACAACAATGAAATTTCATCCCAATTGCAAATAGGTCATATCAGCGCCACATCAGCTTTGTAATTATCTTGAAATTATACGCCACAACAATGAAATTTCACCCAATTGCAAATGTGACCCTCATAATAAAAAACTATATTTTAATCAAATAACAACAACACTACAATTAAATACTCTTTACTATAATTTAATATGAAATATTTTATTGATTAAATAACTATAAAAAAATAAAACAAAATTAATTAATTAAATAAAATATTTAATTTATAAAACATTAAATTAAAATACAAAGTAAAAATATTACATTAATCGTCATTTTCTTCTTCTCTAAATCTTTGCAAATCTCTTCAATCAAATCTGATTGTAAACAATGATTCGTTGATCGATTATGTACTTGTATGTGATTTTGGAAATAGTTTTCGTACTCGGAAAGTATGGTACGAGAGATTTGAGGCGTAGTTATAGTAAAATTAACATCATCGTTTATATCATCAAATTGACGAATATAAATATGACGTTCATCTTCGACGATTATGTTGTGCATGATTATACATGCTCTCATTATTTATCCAATTATCTCTTTGCACCACATACGAGATGGCCCACATATAATAGTGAAACGTGATTTGAGTACCCCAAACGCTCTCTCTACATCTTTCCTAGCAGCCTCTTGTTTCTTTGCAAATAGTCGATGTTTTGGGGATTAGGCCTTGGGGTAATGGAATTGACTTCACGAATGTAGCCCAATTAGGATAGATCCCATCAGCAAGATAATATCATAAATTGTAATTGTTACCATTGAAGGTTGGAAGGCTCAGAATTCAATTTTTTTCATGTGTGGATGGTGTTGCGTGAAGAGGAGAAATGGAGAAGCCAACAAGGTTTCTCAAAAGACAACGATTCATCTTCAGACAGGAGATCAAAGAGGAATAAAAATACAGAAGATGGTCATTACACTTCATTATCTTCAAATTCGAATACGTCAATTCCTAAGGAGGTGTCAACTCCTTCTTCCCGCCCGTTGGGAAAGAAAGACTCGAAGGATAAAGGTAAAAAAAGTCATTTTCATCAAGTTCTACCGAAAACGAACAAGTGACAATGTTAGAACGCCTGAATATTGAAAAAGAAAAAATTCAGGTGATGAGAGAATTCCACACATCATTTGTGCAAGAGGAATATATGTCGTAGAGGGAATCGTCGAGAGCATTCAATATATAATTTCTGCAATTATACTCGTTGGTTCTCCATGTCTCGACCGATCGTTCATGAGCGGACACTTGTATTTGTGACGGTGCCGCCCCGTCCGCCCCTACCGGAAGATTTGCCGGTGGCTCTTCCTCAGTGAGTACGTTGGCAACGCGAAAAGTTGTCAAGTAGAACAACATCTTTTGTTGCCATCGTCGGAAGTCCGAACCCTTGAATTTCTCGGGTTTCTCCACATGACTTTTCATCAATGATTGATCCATCGCTCCTTAACAAAATTTTTGTCTTAGATTGTTAGGAGTAATCAATCATATATATATGTATTATGAATACAATTGGACAAAAAAATGAAGAGAAGAAAGGAATTTCTTTGATAAAATCTTTGTTTTACAATGGATTACAATAAATCAAATGATAACATCAATTAAACCTTACTTGATACGAAGATTCCACGAAGATGTTGTAATCGATTGAGGCATGCACTTCACGCAGTGTCCTAAGACAAAATTTCGCCGGTGGTACGTGCGTTGTCTAGAGGATACAACAATCGAATTCAAGTTTGTAACTTGAATCTATCGAATCATCATATGTTTGGCGAAGAACTAGAAGGAGAGAAACCCAGAAATAGTGTAAAAACTGGTTCCAATGAATGAGAATGATGTGGTATTTATAGATTCCTGTTGCCAACCGAAATAAACTGCCAGATTATTTCGCGCCGTCATCCGCGCCAACCACTGCACACATTACCACATTCGTTCTTCAAACGTTGAATCAAGGCCCAAGGCCCAATCTTTGACATTAAATATTTATATTCATGTCAAAGAAAGCCCACCAAGAACACCACACTCCAAGCCAAGCAATTAAATGATTCATTTAATGCTCTCAAGTTTGGGTTTATTAAGTGTTTTAAGGATTGCCTTGGCTCCTATGTGGGATAAGGTTTCTCACATCTATACTAAGTTCCAACAGCTCTTCTCGTGCTTGATTCTTCCGATACAACGATAGATTCACTTCCAATTTCTCAAGTCTACTTTCAGGCTAATCGATTTCCTTCCGGCCGTCATGAATCTGGACATATAATCCTTCCATCCATCAAGAATTTGTGTTATATGTTTGGGGTTTAGTAGATCAAATGATTGCCGGAGAGGAAGAAGATGGAAAGTGTGCAAGAGGCAAGTGGGTGGGGTGGGGTCAAATGGGTGAAGAGGGTAAATGGGGTGGACACTTGTCATTACCTGGATGGTGTTTTAACAAACATTTTTAATTAACACGTAAATTGACTAATTTACCCTCGAGTTAACAGATGTGTTTTAACGGTGTCAGTGAGAGAGACCCAACATGAAACAAAATGACAACTACAAGCATTCCTGGAGTACTTATTTTAAAACAGGGACCAAATCCGAATTTTGACCTAACCACAGGACCTGTGGTGTGATCTACTATAAATTTAATCCTTGCACATGCGTCATGTGAGCTTAAAAAGTCAAGTGGTTGAAGATGTGAAGTTCGAAAGTTGTTAGGTTTAATTTCATATTTGAGATAGATCCGCATCCCAACAAGCATCTAATTAATTATATCTATTATCAATATCACTAATAATAGTAACAGTAACGACAAAAGCTACTACAATTACAACAACAATATTAATTACGCTAATAATTTAATATCACCATTGTTATTCTTACTATTATATATAATATTGATTATGGTGAGTCAAAAATCCGCTTATCTTTATAACCATCGTGGCATCGTCGGATCAAGCCCAATTAAATCTCAGCCCTTTAAATTACTTATTTTGTAGTTGTGAACTTTAACCATCCTACTCCACCTTCCTAAAAAGCGCCTAATTTATCTCCCCCAAACCCAACGAACCATCTATCCCCACCATAAATGGTGAAGATTTTGGTTGACAATTCTTCTACAATCCTTAAAGATATCGATCTCACATAATCCCTTTACAAAGATATCAATTTCCTCCCTTTTTCTATGTGTTAATTTTCGTATAATTATCGATTGGGATATTAATCACATTGGTACTTTTGTGTTTTCGTCGTATTTTAAAAGGTTTTTGCGTTAAAATATCTAGATGGATGACGATGGATTTGAAGTATTTGATTAATCTTTATGCGATGGACCAATTCAAGAAATATCGCACCAAATGAAATGTTTATTCATTTTTTATATTTAAAATAAAATGTTTATCCATTTTTTATTAGGTTTATCAGTTAGCTATATGAATTTAAACATGTAACTTTAAAAAGTTGTTCTCGTGCATATTTTATTTGTAATCTTGAATTTTAATTGACAATCACTAATAAACGGTAGTTGTTGCATAAAAATGGTTTTTAAGAGGTTGAACTAGATGCTTTAACACATGCTTAGGGCATTTCTAGAAAAAAAGAAAAATCAATGAACTCGGCAACTAGTCTTAATTATTATCGAATCACGAAAACCTCACCCACAACCACTAGGTTTTCAATTCATCTCCAAAACCCAACCATAACCAATTTCTGCACACAAAAAAAATCCATCGTCTCCAATGGCGGAGTACTGATTCTACTCTCATTCTTATATCATGAAATATTGATCCTTGTAACTTCATGACAACTAGATTCGTGAAGCCTGAAGCAGAAACCTTGACACGTATGACTTATGGTTGCATTCTCTGAAAGTACATTCATGATTCATGAAACCAAAACTCACTTAAACATGCATGTCATGAAATCAGGAACAAGGTGAGGACCAAAAGCCGCCGCTGATCCCCCTCACTTTTCTAATTTTTTTATTAAAATTTGCTTGTAATTTTGTAAATAACTTTTAACAATCATGGACAAATATTTGATTAAAAGAAAAACAATTGGAGATTCATCATCGATGCCAGAAAAGAATGATGTTGATAAAAGTAAGCAAAGTCGTGTGGAAACCTAAACCCTAACCTGTAAATTGGAGGTCGAGTGTGTAGGAAAGTCGTCAAGCCGTGAAGGAGACAGAGTGGTTCTTCCTGCAGATCCTGGTTTACACAAAAGGATTTTAGATTACAACCCTAATAATCGTGACGAAGTTGTTGTTTTTTGGGAAGGGTGTCCTAGGCTATGCCTAGACTAATCCTTTGGCAAATTATGACTGTAAGACATTAGCCCTGATTAAACCTCAGTAGCCATAATTGTTGTGTACGCCTGGATTAGAACCTTGGACAGATGGGATATTCCACCACATCCCCCAGGGCCTTAACCAGTACGCCACAACCCTTGTGGTTATCGTGACGAAGTTCGTAGAACATATATTTTAAAAGGTCATTGTCAACCTCAAAGCCATGATTTTCCTTACACATTATTTGGGAAAAAACCACTAAGATTCAATCCTGCTTGGTTTGATCAATTTTCTACTTGGCTTGAGTATAGTGTCAGTGAAAATGCAGCTTACTGTTTATGCTGCTATATTTTTAAACCAAGTGTTGGAGATCAAGGAGGCGGTGAGTGTTTTGTTGATTTATGCTTCACAAATTGGGCGAAAAAAGAAAAGCTTACCATCCATGTTGGAGGCGTTAATAGTTCTCACAACCAAGCTTGGGGCAAGTGTGAAGCTTTGTTATACAAAAAGCAACACATTGAATCTGTTATATCAAATACTCAGACCAAGCTAAAAGGGATTATAAGTTATGATTGATTGCATCGATTGACTGCATCCGGCTTCTTTAGAGACAAGGTCTTGCATTTCGAGGCCATGATGAATGTGAAGATTCAAGTAATAGAGGGAACTTTCTTGAGCTATTACAGTTTATGAGTGATCATAATGAAAGCATCAAAGCACTTACTCTTAATAATGCTCCTGATAATTTGAAGTTGACTTCACCGGATATCCAAAAGGACATTGTTAATGCTGTTGCAATAGACAAACGACACTCATTGCACAAGATCTTGGTAGTGATTTATTCGCGGTGCTCATGAGCTCGTCGATGAATCTCGCGATGTTTCAACCAAAGAACAAATGAGTGTCGTGTTGCGCTATGTGGATAGGAAAGGATGTATAATTGAGCGCTTTTTAAGTATCGAGCATGTTCCAAACACTACATCTGTCTCACTTAAGGTAACACTTGAAAAGTTGTTTTCAAGACATGGATTAAGTAAATCTAAACTGTGTGGGCAAGGTTATGATGGGGCAAGTAATATGCAAGGTGACATTGGTGGACTCAAGACACTAATTTTGAACGAAAATACAAGTGCACATTATGTTCCTTGTTTTGCTCATCAACTTCAACTTACTCTTGTTGTTGTAGCGAAAAACACTCAAAGATCTATGATTTATTTGTAACATCCCTTAATCCCAACATACAAGTTTCATATAATTCATCACAAAATAACATATCATAATCCAAATATGGTCCCTTAAATTCTACAATTAGGTCTTTCAGTACAAACTTTTTCGAATAAAGTAAAATACATAACAACTACTAATTATAACTGAAATCTTCATAATCATTCAACATCCACAAAAGCTAACATGATAAATCCTATCATTGTCTCTTGTTTGCTCTATGACCTGGAATACATATTTTAAAACAAAAATGAGGGTTAGACCTTGAGGTCTAGTGAGAAAAATCCCCGTTAGTAAAAGAAAACATTTGCACATAATTCACGTAAGAATACCAAATATGACTCATGCATCATGTATATTTCCATCTCTATCTCTTTTCTTTTCCTTGGCCATATTAATTGGTAGCAAGCCAATTAATAAATTTACACCGTTGTACTAAATACAGCCAACACCACTGTCCCTTTGTACAGCCAACTTTCACCGGTCCTAAGCCCGGCCAACTAGTACTCATACAATGCAATATTCATATAAACATTATATGCACCATATTACATTTAATCACATATATGTATTCCATTTGAAAACATTTCAAATAAAAACTCACCTCGTGCGTTATTACAAAAACTCTTTCAAGGTAATTCACGTAAGTCGCTCCTTCACCGAATCTGAAATCACAAAATACCAAATATTTCTCTTAACACTAAACTCACGAAATCCTCAACCCAAGTCGCAACCCAAAAAGACATGAAATCGCAATGAACAGTACAAGTCGCAACCGTGAGGAACAGTACAAAGTCGCAACCTCTTACTGCGACTTCACCCCTGAAATCGCAACCCACTATTGCGACTTCACCCTAAGTCGCAATCCACCACTGCGATTCCACCCTGGAGTCGCAACCTACTATTGCGATCCCAAACCCGAATCGCAATCAACTACTGCGATTCCAAGCCAAGTCGCAAACGACCATTGCGACTTCATACCCAAGTTGCAAACAACCATTGCGACTCCGATGAATGTCGCAGTCGTCCATTGCGACTTCGATGAATATTAACCTACTGCGACTTCGATGAATGTTAACCTACTGCGACTTCGATGAATGTCTCAGTTTACTGTTTCATCCTAAAATCCAGATTTTTGCAGTTTTAATCTATGCATGCTTATGTAACTTTGCAGATATGTTTTATACTACCATTAGAACACTATTCCAAACCCAGAATTCATATACCTTTCTAAAAATAGCATAACCCACCTCTAAAGTTCATGTAAAACCTATTATACATAAAAATAAAGACTTGAATGGATTAATACCTTGTTGTTTCAGATGAAATGAATCTCAAACTCAGCTGCAATAAATCAGATACTTCTTCTTCTTCCTTAGCTTCCTTCGATCTCTTCCTCTCTCTCCTTCTAAACCGAAAAACACACACTACACTAGGATATTTCTTGTTTTTGGCTAAAAGAAGACTTCATCTCCTATTTGGTATGCTAAAGGCGGTGGAGGTAGTGACTAGTTTTAGTAATAAGACCAATTTAATCCTCAACTTCTCCTATATGGCAAAATGCACCCTTATACTTCCATATTAAAATTATAACTTACCCTTTAACTTCTAACTTCATAATATTAAATTTAAAATACTACTTATAAATAAACCAAATTAAATTTAGATAAAATACCTGGTTATTACAACATCTCCCCCTTAAAAGAATTCCGTCCCGGAATTCGATCAAACTAAAAGGTAAGAATACTTATGATTACTACTTCGAACTTCATCAAAACTATAGAAACTAACTGAATAGACACTCCGCCTCTATCTATACCTCTAACACCAATAAGTAACAAAAGCACAAAATACCAAGAACCACTTCGTATCGAAGTCATATAACACTTTAGCACGTATAGAGTTTATAGAAATATACCTGTAACCTTATCAGGACTTTCTTCTACCTCTTGTTCCGTCATCTGAAAAACACGGCCTTGAACTCTCGGTGCTCCAGACCCTTGTACCTTTCCCGATTCAACTTCCGTTAATCTCGCTGTTGTACTACCCTGGCGTGCTTTCCACTGTGGACATTCTGACTGAATATGATCAGGGGATTTGCAAACAAAACAGAATCGATTTGCGCGACAATTCTTAGCGATGTGTCCCATCCTTCCACACTTGTAACAACTTCTAGCATCAACATAACAATTTCCTTGATGTATGCGGTTGCATTTTAGACATAGTTTTTCATTTTCTCTAAAAGGTATGCGACTATCGAACCTTTGAATTTCGTATTCCGTTGAATCATGCGTCATTTCTTCCGACTTTCTTTTCCCAGCACTCTTATCCCCAACATCCCTCTTATTGTCTCGCTCCACATTTTCCGCAGCATTTACCGCTTCTGAAAAAGTATTAGGTCTCGCTGCAGTCACTAACTTTCTAATCTCTGAGTTCAATCCGAATACATACCTTTCCATCTTCATCTTTTCTGTGGCAACATAATACTCCCCAAAACGCGACTTTTCTAAGAAACGGGCAGTGTAGTCTCTTACTGACAAATTTCCTTGTTGTAGACTCAGGAATTCCTCTTCCAACTGTCTAACTGCGGCTTGCGGACAAAACTGTTCCTTAAATGCTCTCGAGAATTCGCCCCAAGTAAAAGTTGAA
Organism: Saussurea involucrata; assembly: GCA_033807775.1. Classification (NCBI taxonomy): domain Eukaryota; kingdom Viridiplantae; phylum Streptophyta; class Magnoliopsida; order Asterales; family Asteraceae; genus Saussurea; species Saussurea involucrata. The sequence continues at coordinate 77,388,174 of CM066322.1, forward strand.
TATACATCAGGTCCTTCAGAGTCAATGAGGGCCTCCCACCAATACAAGGCATCCGCTTTCAACATTGCTGTTCCATATAACACTTTACTTCTTCCGCGCATTTACTTGTTTTAAATACAGCTTCAACTTCCTTCAGCCATCGCATTGCTTTTACTGGATCTCTGTCCCCTCCATAGGTGGGTGGTTTAAAGCTTAAAAACATTTTATAATCACACTTTCTTGGTGCTGATGTGACAATAGGTGCGATAGGCACCTCGTTTTCAAAGGTAGGGTCTGGTATTTCCGTTTCCGTATGGTGAGTCTGGTTAAACATAGCTTGGATATTTGCCTGAAGTCTTCCCATTTCAATCGCTAGGTCGTCTCTCGTAACAAACTCTGTGTCTCGCCCCTGTACTCTGCCCCCTGACCTACCTCTACCTCTTTCTCCCCCTCTTCCCCTTCCAACGGCTATTGGATTAGATCTATTCGGATTTCCTTCCCCTTCTCGGTTTGTTTGTCTCGTTCCACTTGCCATTCTGTGGATTCAACAAGGTTAATATACACATAAGCACATACCCCATATAATAAAGTATTCTGGTTCAAACATGTACCTGTAAGATCATAATTACACTGGCCAGGTGTAATCTGAAATTACCTTACATGATGCTCCTTCTACCTTTTTATATTTATCATCCCAAGGTTCTATAATAACAAGGACATCCTACTTCGCATGCAGTTTAAGTCTAGGTACAGATACTAATACCTAAATCTCTTAAACTAAGGCTCTGATACCATTTGTAACATCCCTTAATCCCAACATACAAGTTTCATATAATTCATCACAAAATAACATATCATAATCCAAATATGGTCCCTTAAATTCTACAATTAGGTCTTTCAGTACAAACTTTTTCGAATAAAGTAAAATACATAACAACTACTAATTATAACTGAAATCTTCATAATCATTCAACATCCACAAAAGCTAACATGATAAATCCTATCATTGTCTCTTGTTTGCTCCATGACCTGGAATACATATTTTAAAACAAAAATGAGGGTTAGACCTTGAGGTCTAGTGAGAAAAATCCCCGTTAGTAAAAGAAAACATTTGCACATAATTCACGTAAGAATACCAAATATGACTCATGCATCATGTATATTTCCATCTCTATCTCTTTTCTTTTCCTTGGCCATATTAATTGGTAGCAAGCCAATTAATAAATTTACACCGCTGTACTAAATACAGCCAACACCACTGTCCCTTTGTACAACCAACTTTCACCGGTCCTAAGCCCGGCCAACTAGTACTCATACAATGCAATATTCATATAAACATTATATGCACCATATTACATTTAATCACATATATGTATTCCATTTGAAAACATTTCAAATAAAAACTCACCTCGTGCGTTATTACAAAAGCTCTTTCAAGGTAATTCACGTAAGTCGCTCCTTCACCGAATCTGAAATCACAAAATACCAAATATTTCTCTTAACACTAAACTCACGAAACCCTCAACCCAAGTCGCAACCCAAAAAGACATGAAATCGCAATGAACAGTACAAGTCGCAACCGTGAGGAACAGTACAAAGTCGCAACCTCTTACTGCGACTTCACCCCCGAAATCGCAACCCACTATTGCGACTTCACCCTAAGTCGCAATCCACCACTGCGATTCCACCCTGGAGTCGCAACCTACTATTGCGATCCGAAACCCGAATCGCAATCAACTACTGCGATTCCAAGCCAAGTCGCAAACGACCATTGCGACTTCATACCCAAGTCGCAAACAACCATTGCGACTCCGATGAATGTCGCAGTCGTCCATTGCGACTTCGATGAATATTAACCTACTGCGACTTCGATGAATGTTAACCTACTGCGACTTCGATGAATGTCTCAGTTTACTGTTTCATCCTAAAATCCAGATTTTTGCAGTTTTAATCTATGCATGCTTATGTAACTTTGCAGATATGTTTTATACTACCATTAGAACACTATTCCAAACCCAGAATTCATATACCTTTCTAAAAATAGCATAACCCACCTCTAAAGTTCATGTAAAACCTATTATACATAAAAATAAAGACTTGAATGGATTAATACCTTGTTGTTTCAGATGAAATGAATCTCAAACTCAACTGCAATAAATCAGATACTTCTTCTTCTTCCTTAGCTTCCTTCGATCTCTTCCTCTCTCTCCTTCTAAACCGAAAAACACACACTACACTAGGATATTTCTTGTTTTTGGCTAAAAGAAGACTTCATCTCCTATTTGGTATGCTAAAGGCGGTGGAGGTAGTGACTAGTTTTAGTAATAAGACCAATTTAATCCTCAACTTCTCCTATATGGCAAAATGCACCCCTATACTTCCATATTAAAATTATAACTTACCCTTTAACTTCTAACTTCATAATATTAAATTTAAAATACTACTTATAAATAAACCAAATTAAATTTAGATAAAATACCTGGTTATTACATTATTCTTCTTAGTAAACAATGTTGTGAATATTGTTGGAGCCTCATGCAAACTCCATGATATGCTTCGAGAACAACAAACTGCTTGAAGCACTTAATTCTAGAGAAATCCCAAGTGGTCGAGGCCTCAATCAAGAAACTTCTCTTACTAGAGCGGGTGACACACGTTGGGATCACATTATGGTACTTTGGTCAGTATGATTGCAATGTTTCCATCTATGATAGATGTGCTTCAGATGATAGAAGAAGATGGTGTAACCTATGAACAAAAATCTGAAGCTCGTATTTTATCCAACTCTTTGCACTCATTTGATTTTGTATTTTACCTACACTTAATGAAAATGATATTGAGGATAACCAACGAATTATCCCAAGCATTGAAAAAGAAAGCACATGATATTGTAAATGCGATGAATTTGGTTGGAGTTTGCAAGCATCAACTACAGGAAATGAGGATGAAGATGTCAAGTGGGATTCTTTCCTCAATCAAGTTATCTTGGTTTGTGAGAAGCATGACATTGATGTTTGTAACATGGAAGAAATGTTTTTACTTCTCGGAAGGTCACGCCGAAAAGCTCCACAAACGACAAACTTGCACTACTATCGCGTTGAGTTATTTTATGCGGTCATCGATTTACAACTTATGGAATTGGAGAATCGGTTTACAGAGACTAGCACTGAGTTGCTTATTTCCATGGCGTGTCTAAATCCAAGCGACTCTTTTTCTGCTTTCAGTAAAAGCAAATTGATTAATCTTGCTTGTTTCTATCCGGATGATTTCTCTGAAATGGAACTTTTGATACTTGAAGATCAGCTTGAGACTTATATCGTTGATATGCGGACTACAGAAAAGTTTTCTAACCTAAAAGGGATCAGTGAACTTGCACAGAAAATGGTTGAAACAAAAAGGGATAAGGTGTTCACTCTCGTTTATTTGCTTATAAAACTAGCAATGATATTACCTGTTGCAACTGCGATTGTTGAGAGAACATTTTCAGCTATGAACATCGTAGATAATAGGTTGCGCAATAGAATGGGAGATCAATGGATGAAAGATTGCTTGGTTACTTATATTGAAAATGATGTTTTTTGCTGAAATTGATAATGAAGATATCATTGATAAGTTCCAGAAAATAAAGACTCGTCGAGGTCACTGTTAAATTTGTAAAGGTCAAATGTAAAGGTCAAATATTATCAATATTATATAACACCGATATTTGTTGCTATTTTCATATTGTTGACTTTTTTATATGATGCCCCCAAACAAATTCCTACCTCCGTCCCTGCATGAAATATACTGATTCATGAATAGAACTTAATGACACTTGTTGCTGGCATGAAACTTTGGTTCTTGCATAATCACCACGAGATCATTTGATTCATGAAAATAAAAAATAAAAAAAACATGGAAGTGCTCTCTCTTGGATGAAGACGAAGATGAATGAAAAAATAGCTACCAAAATTAACACCTACTATACCCTTTTTAATTATCTTGTTAAAATAACTACCAATATTTTTGATATGTAAGTTGTAAATTAATGTTGGTCTAACCATGTAATTGGGACATCTTCGCTAATTAAATATCAGAAACTTGTTAAACTTGTTCACTTTCTATCAATTATGCATGCTTCACTCTTTTTTTGTATTTTAACAAATACAATGAATGGTTTACAAATTACAATAAAATTAATATAAGTATTATTATCACTGCTAGAAAAAGAGGTATCAGTGACGAAAATCAGTGACGAAAATTTCCGTCACTGATCAGTGACGGACTAGTGACGGATCAGCGACGGAATGAACAAGAACACAATCCGTTACTAATCCATCACCTGTCAAGTTTCATAAAAAAAAATGAAATTCCACGTGTCCGTCACTAATCCGTCGCTAATCAGTGACGGATTAGTGACGGAATCCACACGTCCGTCACTAATCCGTCACTGATCAGTGACGGATTAGTAACGGATGTTTTTTGTATTTCTTGCTCTTCATGTTTATGTGTTATATGTACACATGAATTTTTGAATTCTTCGATGTTCCAAAGGCATTGATTTCATTTTGTTATTTAAGGCCACCCGTAGCGGTGGTCGGGTTCCATGCGGGCTTTTGAGCCAACCGGTACGGGGGGCCGGGCTTGGGTTCGGGCTTCCCCATTCGGGTTCCCAAACACGCTCGAGCTTTCCCCTTTTATTTTTTTTTATTTTTTTTTTTGAAAAATTTAAATTGCCAACGGTCATTAACGGCTATTTTGCATATTTAATTTTTTTTTTCAATTTAATCACACTATATATATTAACCCTCAATCCTTATATTTTTCACACCTCTCAAACTCTCTCAAACTCTCTCAAATTTCATCATGAATCCAAACAAAACACATACATCCCGTCGTAACCGACCGGATACACCGCAACCGCAAGAAGACCCGGAGCTTGGTTTTCAAGCGTTTGCACAAGAAGGTTATCGTCCGCAATTTTCGCAACAAATTCCGCCACAATTTTTGCAACAATATCCGCAACAATATCCGCCACAATATCCGCAATTTGGGTTATTTTGTATTTTGTAATTTTTAATTTTTTAGATTTTTGTATTTTGTAATTTTTAATTTTTTAATGAATGATATGAATTTTAATTTTAATTATTTATCTTATTTTTATTTATTAAAAAATATATAAATATTTTTATTTTGTTAAATAATTAAATGTATAAATAAAAAAATTAAAAAAAATGAGGTGGCATTTAGGGCTTTTGGGCTTTTTGCAAACGGGTATTTCACTTTTGGGTTTGGAGTGGGTTTATAGAAAAGCTGATGTGGCGCTGATGTGGCGCTGTGGGCTTTTGGGTTTTTTGCAAACGGGTACGGATGGTCTAATATGCATTATCTGTATATATGTGTGTGAAACATTATATAGGAAAACAAATACAAAAATAATTATTTTCAAAAACAAATTAATTATTTTTTAAAAAAAACTTCAAGCTTTAGTGACGGATCAGTGATGGAAATCCGCCGCTAAAAGTACGTGAGTCTGTCGCAAAACTGTCGCTAAAAGTCCCTCCGTCGCTAATCTGATTCGTCACAAATCCGTCGCTTATCTGGCCCGTCACTAATCTGTCGCTAATCTGGTCCGTCACAAATCCGTCGCTGATTAATTCCGTCACTGATCCGTCACTGATCCGTCACTGAATAATTCCGTCACTGATCCGTCACTGACGTCCGTCACTGATCCGTCACTGACGTCCGTCACTGATCCGTCGCTGATACTTTCAGCAACCTTTTGAGCAGTGACGGACTTTCAGTGACGGAATAGCGACGGAAGTTGCTTTCAGTGACGGATCAGTGACGGAATCTTTCGTCACTAATAGGGTCTATTTTAGTAGTGTCGTATATACTATGGATAAATACAAACTTGATCACTTCATTATAACTAACACATAATTTATTCCATTGACTTCATATAACTAGTTAATTAAGTCTTACCAATAATTGATCTTAATTTAGGTAGCTTTTAATGTATAAATTTCATATAATTAAATTTAATCCTTGCACATGCGTCACCATGTGAGCTTAAGAAGTCAAGTCGTTGGAGATGTGAAGTTCGAAAGTTGTTAAGTTTAATTTCATACTTGAGATAGATCAGCATGAATACAACAAACATCTAATTCCTCTTATTTTCTATCAATAACACTATAATTACACTAATAATAAATTGTAATCATAATAAGATAGATGTAATTGTACGATAAAACATTTAATAGAAAAATTCAAGAAATTAATAATTTGTGTTTACGAAATTATAATACGTAAGTCCAATAAAACCCAATGGACTTTAGTATTAGGAATGATTAAGTCATTGGACAATTTTTTGAAACAAATAAACCATTGCACTTTTCAGAACCCGTTAAATAAACTATTGGACTTTCTAAAACCTGTTACATACACATTCTTATGACTTATAAAATTGGTTAATGTGTTAATAATAATTGAAAAAATACGAAAAACCCAAACAAAGTTACATATTTTAAACTATTAAGTCCGCCTTATACATTTTTTGAACGGAAAAAATTACAATTTATAAAACGAAACGAATATACCATTTTTCATTACTCTTCCCAAAACATATTAAAGTTGTATCCAAAGCATAACTAGATGTACATAAAAGTTAGACATAATTTACCAAAAATTAAAACAAAATATACCAAAAGTTGCACAAAGAAATGCCAACAGTTGCACCAAAAAATCTAAAGATAAACAATCAGACATATGTTCACTTGAATTATCGCTTATAACATGGCTAAGATCATCACTACAATCATCACTGCAGTCAGATGTCATTCTGTAAACAAGAATAACGACTTCATCACGATTACAAATTAAAACAAAATGATATCACTAAATAAAAGCATTACTATAAAGATGTATTACCAATTCAAGATAAATATTAACACATATAGGCTTTAATTATATATTGTTAGATATTGAATAACTGCAAATTGGTGTTGCTTACTTTCTAACAACTTGTTTTATTCCCGATACACAAAACATGAAATAAGAGATTACAGAAAGCAAAATTAGTTAGTTTTAACATTTTCTTTTTCTTCTTTTATTAGTAATTTAATTGTTCGATTTGCCCTTAAATTTTATAGGCTGATACGGAGGAAGCTAAAAATAAGGAAACTTCAAACCTATAGTCTACTTTAAAGGAAATGGAAGTTCAAACCTGCAGTCTGCGATCGATAACCTGTGATGAAGCAGGATGCGACGGCGAATGGTGGTGCAGCGAGGTACGCCGACGACTGGTGGTGCAGCAAGGTGCGCCAGCGACTAGTATGGCAGCGACGGGAATTGGAGGCCGGTGATGGAATGGGCGAGTATGGGAAAGGGAACGACGGGGAGAACGTATTCAATGAGTTTTTAGGGTTTTTTTTAATTTGTAGTTTACCTGCTATTCAAGTTGCGTACAATTTCAAACAATTGTAAGTATCATTTTTAATATTTACACTTTATACCCTGTAATTACAGATTAATCTTATATCAATAAATAAATGACCTTAAGGGATATAAAGTGTAAGGGGCTGTTTGTTTTTAAAAAAAAATACCTCTGAAAACCTCTTAAGTCTGAAAGTTAAGAGATTTTCAGATTTAAGACTGTTTGTTTTATTTTTAGAAAAAAGTCTGAAAACCTCTTAATGTCCTCTAAAATTTTAGAGGTGCACCATCCACTTAATTCCTCTTTTTTTAGGGTTCAGTTGCTTCTACCACCTCCTCAATTGCACGTATGGTTGATGGGTATGAATGTGTGTGTTATCAAATAGTTGTAAACCTGGTCGAGACGTACTTTATTCTTTGTTTTTGTCCACTGCTACTTTCGGATATCGTGACATCCATATTTTAATGTCGTTTATGGTTTTGGACAAGTAACCGCGACTTACGACTTTAACATTGGATCTCCTACACATATGTTAAGGTTTGGACGGAGAGTTACCTTCCCTTGTGTCGGTATTGAGCTTTAATGGGAATTTTGATTTTTGCGAGTCTTGACGAAGAGGTGTTGTTTTATTTTGTGTTGCAACAAAAAGAAGATTTTTGGAATTATGATGATTTGGTCATAACGTTGTTTTATGAAATTTGATTGTTGAAAACGAAAACTTTGGCGCCATTTAAATTGGTTGGATGCCGTTGAGTTCCATCGATTTTGATGGAAGTCTTGTGGAGTATGATGGAGTTTCGTTTTACGACGTTTTGCGGTGCATGGGTGACACTTTGTCGTGTGCATACTTGAATGATTGTGTGTGTTAGTCCATGGGTTTTAGTGAGTATTGTGTGTCATGCGAATTTGTTGAGAAATGTGATTTATGTCGTATTGCACCAAAAAGAGTGGTTTTGGAGTTTTAATGCCACATGGCTTCTCCTTTGAGAATCGTGGTAGTATATTTTGTAGCAACTTGCTAGGTGTGCAAATTGATTTATACGTGGCGTGAATAATGCATATAAGAGCATCATGATAGTACATCTCTAATGTTCTGTTTTATGCACTCTCGTTTGTTGGCATTTTTGATGTTCTTTCTCGCAAATGCACTATAATGATTTATTGACATGAATAGCTTTGTAGCCACTATTTTGGGGCGTTAATGCGCATCGCTTGTGCGGTTTAAGGTTTGAAATTGATTTGAATCATTTTATGTGTCAATCAAATTATGTGCACGTATTGTTTTCCGAAGTTTTGAGAAAAACACATTGAGGTGTGCGAGTCTGGTCAAAGGATTTTGTTTCCTTGTCATTATATGACTAAATGAGAAATTTTGAAATTCGATTTAATGAATTTCTACTTTGAAAATTTAGTAGTGACTATCTGTTGCGTGATATATTAATTCAGTGCGACTACTAGAAAAGTGTTACAAATTGGCATGCATAATTTTGATTTGAGATTCCTTTATGATGCTTAAGCCGATATTCCCAAATGATGAAAGCATCTTATTATTTGACTAAAAACAGGAATAATGATCCAAGTCATTGCGTGTTTTTAACCAAGGTGTGTAAATGAATTGTTACGTTTCTCTGCGAACAAACTGACACATGCGAAGTTGCTAAGGAATTACTGTTCATGTCGTTTTATGGTTAAAAAGAGAATTTTAGGAATTGATGTCGTGTAAATCCTTCTTTTGAAGTTAGTACAAACAGGCTGTTGAACACTATTTTAAAGTAGAAAATTACTTTGCGTGTTTAGTATAAGTAAATCCGTGATGGGACCCAAGCGGTTCATTTTAAAGGTTGTCGAGTACATTTTTACGTCTCGTTAGTAAACTGATTTACGATGAAATAGTTTTCAAAAAACGATTTTTCATACGTGGGACGAGTGTGTCCATCTTTGCGCATCTACCCACTAGGTGGTAGTAGGTTTTTTTATACGTATGTTATGTGATATAAAAACCTTCGTGTTGAAAACTTTATTGGCATATTCGTTGAGTTTGTCACTTGAAAACCTTGAACTCATTAGGCTTGGTGAGGTTGAGCAACCCCAATTAAGGGATGAGGGCGTGTAGAACCTTTCAGTGAAAGATTGGGTTTATAACGTGTGTTATTACCGTGAGCCGTATGGTATCGTTTGCGGGGTCGAATTATTTCTTGTTGGCAACTGAAAGGTGGGATTTGCGGTGTCTTCTGATAGTGCTTGTGGTAACCGTTCACTTCGGCAACCTTGTTGCGGGTTTGTCAGTTTTGTATGAAGGTCGTGTAGAACCTTTAGACCGTGGGGATGACCTTGGATTTGTGGGGATGTTCGAGGGATGAAACTCGTGTGTGGAGCTCTGTGAGGGGTCGCGTTTTGGTGGTGTGACTAGGTGTCAACCTTTGAATTTCGAGGCCAAGAACCACTAATGTGATTGGAGGGTGTAGACCAAATTTTAATTAATTGTGGTATCGGTTGTGATAATCTTAAGAAGTTCCATTTTGATAAAAAGGTATAGCGGGATGACCCTCCTTGTGTGGTAAAAGAATCTGTCGATTGGATGATTGGTAATTGGACGTACTCTTAGAGTGGTGTAATCGATGGGTCAGTGACGACCGTCGGTGTTGGAGTCTAGTGGGACTCGTTAGGAGTGAGTGCCAGTTCAGCAGCGGGAACCTTGGATTTGGAGGTTTGTTGGTTTCAGATGTGATCAACCCTTGGGCTAATTGGAGAAAATTTAAGAGTATGTGGACACAGACTAATTTAGAGTCGGGATCCGCCGCTGGGGGAGTATGGAACACTTAAGGTTGGAAGTCAACCGAATTCGTCTGGTTGGAAGTGGTCACAGCAGTCCTACATGAAGAAGTTAGATTTCAGCGGGGACCGAGGGATCATGAGAAGCGTTGAGCTCAGTAACCAGTGGGTGCATGGGGAATTATATTTCGAGGACGAAATCATTCTAAGGTTGGGAGGATTGTAACACCCCGAAATTTTAGAAAACTGGATTTTGGACTTGTGGACGTCCGCATGGGCGCAAAGCCAGACGTCCGTGTCAGCGCGGAAGTCCGTGGGTCATCCGCGGAAGCAACAGAGAAAAAATGGGAGTTCGGTCAGGTCAAGGCCGGACGTCCGCATGGGCTTCCAGTCGGACGTCTGCGATAAGCCTGATGAGATATTTTTGGTTTGCTTTTAAGACCTTTCCCTCTCTCTTCCCTCACTTCATTTCAAGCCCCAACTCAGTTCCTCTCTCTATCTAAACCGATTTTTTCTCAAGAAATCACAAACCCTTCCTCCTCTTCTTCATCTTCTCCACTCAAACCCAACCCATTTCCACCATTGTTGAATATATGGAAGCTTGAAGCTTATGTGGGAGACTAGAAGCTTTTGCTTTGAGGATCCAAGTGATGAAGGTAATCTCACTCTCTCTACCCAAAAGCTAGGGTTTTGTTGTTTCATCTTCTCTTCCATTTTGGGTATTCTTGGTGTGATTTTGATTATGCTTGGTTAAGGGAATCTCTTATTCTTTACCAATGAAAAATTAGGGTTTTGGTATAAGTTGGGATTTTGATGTAAAATGTTTGGGGAATGATTCTACATGGTTAGGACAAGATATTTATGGTTGGAAACTTATGGATCTAGGTTTTTAGAAGATTTGGACTTGAAGATTCGTGTGTCTTCAAAGGAGCTTACGTTTGGGAAAAATCTAGATGTAGCCTAATCTAGCAAGGTGAGTTCAAGTTGATTTGTGAAAACGTTGTACATGCCAAAATGTTTATTTTAAAGTATTTGTGTGCTTTATACAAAATTATCACTTGTTGAGTTAATTGGTGGGTTTTGATTAATCAAAGTGTTGAGATTTACAAATCTTGTAAAACACCCACATTTGGGGATTTTGAGTGATTGGTAAATAAATCACAAGTGAAAGTGATTTAGTTAAGTTGTTTCGTAAGTGAAGGTTGCTTGGTCAAAATACACTTCTAGTGTTTGTTGAGGTTATGCAATGGTTATGATATGTCACGTTTTGAAAATGTAAACGTGTGGGTTGGAGATTTTGGTCAATCTCGACCTTATGAATATTTTGAGAGTTGTAAACCTTTTATTTTGGACCGAAGGCCAATTGAGAATTAAAAGGCAAAGATTTTGGATAACGATGTATTTTGGTTTACGTAACCGTGTGGGCAAAGCGTATTTAGCCAAACGTTTATTTTGCCTTTAAGGGCTTGATTTATACTCAAATGGGTCTTTTGAGTGTTTGCCGGTTTTAGTAGCTCGAGATGGAGCCGTGGATGTGTTATGCGCTTATTGCATTTTATTCGAGTATGTGCCTCTTTGAGGGTTTTGTCTTATATGTGAAGACCAATTGACGATTATGTATACGTGGTACTTTTGGGTCTAATCAACCACTGCAAATTTTATGCATTGTCATGTTATAAAGGATTTGAGTATACGTACACACACACACACACACACACACACACACACACACACATATATATATATATATATATATATATATATATATATATATATAAATATGCATGTATGGTTTGACTTCATTGGAAAAGTGGCAATGAAGGGGTTTTGAGTTAATCATGCCTCGGAGCATGTGTTTGCATGATGTGGGTTAGATACACTTCATTTGCATGAGTTGACTTTTGATAAACGATCATTGGATCTTTTGAGCTTATGGCTCGGTTTTGGACTCTGTTGGGTCTTGAGGGCATTTGCCCGGTTTTGATAAGCTCGACGTGGGCTTGGGTTATGATTTGCATGAATTGCATCGTATTTGAGAATTACATGATTTGAATGCATTGGTTATTCTTTTGGGGTCATGTATAAATTTCTAGATTAAGTAAGCTTGTTTTGGATGGTGGGATTCCAAGGTAAAGATTCGGTCGGGTTGAACTTGGTGGTTTTAGGCTAGAGACCCGGTTTGGGTTGATGCCTCAATAGACTAGAGATCCGGTTTGGGTTGATGTCTCACTAGGCTAAAGATCCGGTTTGGTTGATGTCTCACTAGGCTAAAGATCTGGTTTGGGTTGATGCCTCACTTGACTAAAGATCCGGTTTGGATTGATGTCACAATTGACTAGAGATCCGGTTTGGATTGAGGTCACAATAGACTAGAGATCCGGTTTGGATTGATGTCACAATAGACTAGAGATCCGGTTTGGGTCGATGTCTCAATGGACTAAAGATCCGGTTTGGGTTGATGACTACGATTGACTAGAGACCTGGATATGGTTGATGTCATATGTTTTCCCATCCATGAAACATGCTTGTATTTTATAATTGTTATTTAACTTGTGTGTTCGCCACATTCGATGAAATCGGGTCTCCCCCGTCACCGAAGGGTGTTGTTTTTGGGTATTTTGTTTATCCGCGTTGTCGACATCGTATTATATGCGTATGGATTGTTTTCCATGATTTATGGGCGGTATTTCATGCCTCATCCTTGGTTGGATGTTTTCGACCATTGGAGTTTTATTTGCATTGATGTTATTTGGGAGTTTATTAATTATTTACCTCTTGAGTGAGTTTTTGATTTGAGTCCATTGTTGAGAAATGTGTTTCATTGGAAGTTTTCCTCACATAAATTGTGTGCGTTTGGAAATTGGGTTGTCGGTGAATTTTATACAAACCCTTTTTTGGAAATCATGAATTAAGTTGAATCTTTTGGTCTATCAAATTATTTGCTCATGATGTAAACTCTTGAACTCACCACCTAACCTTTTTATTTGTCGGCATGTGCAACAAGTTCAGGTTGGGAATAGCTTTAGCTACACTGTGAAGTGATGAGTGCTAGTAGAGTGCACGAGAAGTGAACTGCTTAGCGAAGTCTTTCGCACTTATTTGGGATTAGCAACTTGTAGTTGTGTTAAGTAATACCCGACTTGAGGTATTAATGTGGAAGTTGTGATGTTTAAATTTTGAGGTATTTTCAAGGATGGTTTGTAGAAAGGATTTTATCCTCTTTTGGTTATTTTATCGAAATTAAGGTTAGTTGCTCTTCCCGATTCGTGGGTGTTATATTTTACCCTCGACGGGGTTTTCCGCGTCACCAAATTTTCTTGTCTTATTTACTGTCCGCCGACGATTGCATTGTTTGTCTTGAGATCATTTTCTTTAGTTGTTAAAGCTTCACATCAACCTTAAGTTATCCTTTGGGTGATTTTTGACATTAACAGCTGTCGTGAATCTGGACATATAATCCACATAAAATCCTTCCAGCCATCGTGAATCTGTGTTATATGTTTGGGGTTTAGTAGATCAAATGATTGCCGGAGAGAAAGAAGATGGAAAGGGTGGAATAAGCAGGTGGGTGGGGTGGGGTCAAATGGGTGAAGAGGGTAAATGGGGTGGACACTTGTCATTACCTGGATGGTGTTTTAACAAACATTTTTAATTAACACGTAAATTGACTAATTTACCCTCGAGTTAACAGATGTGTTTTAACGGTTTCAGTGAGAGAGACCCAACTTGAAACAAAATGACAACCACATGGATTCCTGATGTACTTATTTCAAAAGAGGGACCAAATCCGAATTTTGACCTAACCACAGGGACCTACGGTGTAATCTACTCTAAATTTAGTCCTTGCACATGCTGTCATGTGAGCTTAAAAAGTCAAGTGGTTGAAGATGTGAAGTTCGAAAGTTGTTAGGCTTAATTTCATATTTGAGATAGATCGCATCCCAACAAACATCTAATTAATTATATCTATCATCAATATCACTAATAATAGTAACAGTAACGACAAAAGCTACTACAATTACAACAACAATATTAATTACGCTAATAATTTTAATATCACAATTGTTATTCTTACTATTATATATAATATTGATTATGGTGAGTCAAAAATCCGCTTATCTTTATAACCATCCTGGCATCGTCGGATCAAGCCCAATTAAATCTCAGCCCTTTAAATTACTTATTTTGCAGATGTGAACTTTAACCATCCTCCTCCACCTTCCTCAAAAGCGCCTAATTTATCTCCCCTAAAGCCAACGAACCATCTATCCCCACCATAAATGGTGAAGATTTTGGTTGACAATTCTTCTACAATCCTTAAAGATATCGATCTCACATAATCCCTTTACAAAGATATCAATTTCCTCCCTTTTTCTATGTGTTAATTTTCGTATAATTATCGATTGGGATATTAATCACATTGATACTTTTGTGTTTTCGTCGTATTTTAAAAGGTTTTTGCGTTGAAATATCTAGATGGATGACGATGGATTTGAAGTATTTGATTAATCTTTATGCGATGGACCAATTCAAGAAATATCGCACCAAATGAAATGTTTATTCGTTTTTTATATTTAAAATAAAATGTTTATCCGTTTTTTATTAGGTTTATCAGTTAGCTATATGAATTTAAACATGTAACTTTAAAAAGTTGTTCTTGTGCATATTTTATTTGTAATCTTGAATTTTAATTGACAATCACTAATAAACGGTAGTTGTTGCATAAAAATGGTTTTTAAGAGGTTGAACTAGATGCTTTAACACATGCTTAGGGCATTTCTAGAAAAAAAGAAAAATCAATGAACTCGGCAACTAGTCTTAATTATTATCGAATCACGAAAACCTCACCCACAACCACTAGGTTTTCAATTCATCTCCAAAACCCAACCATAACCAATTTCTGCACACAAAAAAAAAATCCATCGTCTCCAATGGCGGAGTACTGATTCTACTCTCATTCTTATATCATGAAATATTGATCCTTGTAACTTCATGACAACTAGATTCGTGAAGCCTGAAGCAGAAACCTTGACACGTATGACTTATGGTTGCATTCTCTGAAAGTACATTCATGATTCATGAAACCAAAACTCACTTAAACATGCATGTCATGAAATCAGGAGCCAGGTGAGGACCAAAAGCCGCCGCTGATCCCCCTCACTTTTCTAATTTTTTTTATTAAAATCTGCTTGTAATTTTGTAAATAACTTTTAACAATCATGGACAAATATTTGATTAAAAGAAAAACAATTGGAGATTCATCATCGATGCCGGAAAAGAATGATGTTGATAAAAGTAAGCAAAGTCGTGTGGAAACCTAAACCCTAACCTGTAAATTGGAGGTCGAGTGTGTAGGAAAGTCGTCAAGCCGTGAAGGAGACAGAGTGGTTCTTCCTGCATATCCTGGTTTACACAAAAGGATTTTAGATTACAACCCTAATAATCGTGACGAAGTTGTTGTTTTTTGGGAAGGGTGTCCTAGGCTATGCCTAGACTAATCCTTTGGCAAATTATGACTGTAAGACATCAGCCCTGATTAAACCTCAGTGGCCATAATTGTTGTGTACGCCTGGATTAGAACCTTGGACAGATGGGATATTCCATCACATCCCCCAGGGCCTTAACCAGTACGCCACAACCCTTGTGGTTATCGTGACGAAGTTCGTAGAACATATATTTTAAAAGGTCCTTGTCAACCTCGAAGCCATGATTTTCCTTACACATTATTTGGGAAAAAACCACGAAGATTCAATCCTGCTTGGTTTGATCAATTTTCTACTTGGCTTGAGTATAGTGTCAGTGAAAATGCAGCTTACTGTTTATGCTGCTATCTTTTTAAACCAAGTGTTGGAGATCAAGGAGGCGGTGAGTCTTTTGTTGATTTATGCTTCACAAATTGGGCGAAAAAAGAAAAGCTTACCATCCATGTTGGAGGCGTTAATAGTTCTCACAACCAAGCTTGGGGCAAGTGTGAAGCTTTGTTATACAAAAAGCAACACATTGAATCTATTATATCAAATACTCAGACCAAGCTAAAAGGGATTATAAGTTATGATTGATTGCATCGATTGACTGCATCCGGCTTCTTTAGAGACAAGGTCTTGCATTTCGAGGCCATGATGAATGTGAAGATTCAAGTAATAGAGAGAACTTTCTTGAGCTATTACAGTTTATGAGTGATCATAATGAAAGCATCAAAGCACTTACTCTTAATAATGCTCCTGATAATTTGAAGTTGACTTCACCGGATATCCAAAAGGACATTGTTAATGCTGTTGCAATAGACAAACAACACTCAT
This sequence comes from Saussurea involucrata, assembly GCA_033807775.1. Classification (NCBI taxonomy): domain Eukaryota; kingdom Viridiplantae; phylum Streptophyta; class Magnoliopsida; order Asterales; family Asteraceae; genus Saussurea; species Saussurea involucrata. Next base: position 77,404,638 of record CM066322.1, read on the forward strand.
TGCACAAGATCTTGGTAGTGATTTATTCGCGGTGCTCATGAGCTCGTCGATGAATCTCGCGATGTTTCAACCAAAGAACAAATGAGTGTCGTGTTGCGCTATGTGGATAGGAAAGGATGTATAATTGAGCGCTTTTTAAGTATCGAGCATGTTCCAAACACTACATCTGTCTCACTTAAGGTAACACTTGAAAAGTTGTTTTCAAGACATGGATTAAGTAAATCTAAACTGTGTGGGCAAGGTTATGATAGGGCAAGTAGTATGCAAGGTGACATTGGTGGACTCAAGACACTAATTTTGAACGAAAATACAAGTGCACATTATGTTCCTTGTTTTGCTCATCAACTTCAACTTACTCTTGTTGTTGTAGCGAAAAACACTCAAAGATCTATGATTTATTCTTCTTAGTAAACAATGTTGTGAATATTGTTGGAGCCTCATGCAAACTCCATGATATGCTTCGAGAACAACAAACTGCTTGAAGCACTTAATTCTAGAGAAATCCCAAGTGGTCGAGGCCTCAATCAAGAAACTTCTCTTACTAGAGCGGGTGACACACGTTGGGATCACATTATGGTACTTTGGTCAGTATGATTGCAATGTTTCCATCTATGATAGATGTGCTTCAGATGATAGAAGAAGATGGTGTAACCTATGAACAAAAATCTGAAGCTCGTATTTTATCCAACTCTTTGCACTCATTTGATTTTGTATTTTACCTACACTTAATGAAAATGATATTGAGGATAACCAACGAATTATCCCAAGCATTGAAAAAGAAAGCACATGATATTGTAAATGCGATGAATTTGGTTGGAGTTTGCAAGCATCAACTACAGGAAATGAGGATGAAGATGTCAAGTGGGATTCTTTCCTCAATCAAGTTATCTTGGTTTGTGAGAAGCATGACATTGATGTTTGTAACATGGAAGAAATGTTTTTACTTCTCGGAAGGTCACGCCGAAAAGCTCCACAAACGACAAACTTGCACTACTATCGCGTTGAGTTATTTTATGCGGTCATCGATTTACAACTTATGGAATTGGAGAATCGGTTTACAGAGACTAGCACTGAGTTGCTTATTTCCATGGCGTGTCTAAATCCAAGCGACTCTTTTTCTGCTTTCAGTAAAAGCAAATTGATTAATCTTGCTTGTTTCTATCCGGATGATTTCTCTGAAATGGAACTTTTGATACTTGAAGATCAGCTTGAGACTTATATCGTTGATATGCGGACTACAGAAAAGTTTTCTAACCTAAAAGGGATCAGTGAACTTGCACAGAAAATGGTTGAAACAAAAAGGGATAAGGTGTTCACTCTCGTTTATTTGCTTATAAAACTAGCAATGATATTACCTGTTGCAACTGCGATTGTTGAGAGAACATTTTCAGCTATGAACATCGTAGATAATAGGTTGCGCAATAGAATGGGAGATCAATGGATGAAAGATTGCTTGGTTACTTATATTGAAAATGATGTTTTTTGCTGAAATTGATAATGAAGATATCATTGATAAGTTCCAGAAAATAAAGACTCGTCGAGGTCACTGTTAAATTTGTAAAGGTCAAATGTAAAGGTCAAATATTATCAATATTATATAACACCGATATTTGTTGCTATTTTCATATTGTTGACTTTTTTATATGATGCCCCCAAACAAATTCCTACCTCCGTCCCTGCATGAAATATACTGATTCATGAATAGAACTTAATGACACTTGTTGCTGGCATGAAACTTTGGTTCTTGCATAATCACCACGAGATCATTTGATTCATGAAAATAAAAAATAAAAAAAACATGGAAGTGCTCTCTCTTGGATGAAGACGAAGATGAATGAAAAAATAGCTACCAAAATTAACACCTACTATACCCTTTTTAATTATCTTGTTAAAATAACTACCAATATTTTTGATATGTAAGTTGTAAATTAATGTTGGTCTAACCATGTAATTGGGACATCTTCGCTAATTAAATATCAGAAACTTGTTAAACTTGTTCACTTTCTATCAATTATGCATGCTTCACTCTTTTTTTGTATTTTAACAAATACAATGAATGGTTTACAAATTACAATAAAATTAATATAAGTATTATTATCACTACTAGAAAAAGAGGTATCAGTGACGAAAATCAGTGACGGAAATTTCCGTCACTGATCAGTGACGGACTAGTGACGGATCAACGACGGAATGAACAAGAACACAATCTGTTACTAATCCGTCACCTGTCAAGTTTCACAAAAAAAATGAAATTCCACGTGTCCGTCACTAATCCGTCGCTAATCAGTGACGGATTAGTGACGGAATCCACACGTCCGTCACTAATCCGTCACTGATCAGTGACGGATTAGTAATGGATGTTTTTTGTATTTCTTGCTCTTCATGTTTATGTGTTATATGTACACATATGAATTTTTGAATTCTTCGATGTTCCAAAGGCATTGATTTCATTTTGTTATTTAATATGCATTATCTGTATATATGTGTGTGAAACATTATATAGGAAAACAAATACAAAAATAATTATTTTCAAAAACAAATTAATTATTTTTTAAAAAAAACTTCAAACTTTAGTGACGGATCAGTGATGGAAATCCGCCGCTAAAAGTACGTGAGTCTGTCGCAAAACTGTCGCTAAAAGTCCCTCCGTCGCTAATCTGGTTCGTCACAATTCCGTCGCTAATCTGGCCCGTCACTAATCCGTCGCTAATCTGGTCCGTCACAAATCCGTCGCTGATTAATTTCGTCACTGATCCGTCACTGAATAATTTCGTCACTGATCCGTCACTGACGTTCGTCACTGATCCGTCGATGATACTTTCAGCAACCTCCTGAGCAGTGACGGACTTTCAGTGACGGAATAGCGACGGAAGTTGCTTTCAGTGACGGATCAGTGACGGAATCTTTCGTCACTAATAGGGTCTATTTTAGTAGTGTCGTATATACTATGGATAAATACAAACTTGATCACTTCATTATAACTAACACATAATTTATTCCATTGACTTCATATAACTAGTTAATTAAGTCTTACCAATAATTGATCTTAATTTAGGTAGCTTTTAATGTATAAATTTCATATAATTAAATTTAATCCTTGCACATGCGTCACCATGTGAGCTTAAGAAGTCAAGTCGTTGGAGATGTGAAGTTCGAAAGTTGTTAAGTTTAATTTCATACTTGAGATAGATCAGCATGAATACAACAAACATCTAATTCCTCTTATTTTCTATCAATAACACTATAATTACACTAATAATAAATTGTAATCATAATAAGATAGATGTAATTGTACGATAAAACATTTAATAGAAAAATTCAAGAAATTAATAATTTGTGTTTACGAAATTATAATACGTAAGTCCAATAAAACCCAATGGACTTTAGTATTAGGAATGATTAAGTCATTGGACAATTTTTTGAAACAAATAAACCATTGCACTTTTCAGAACCCGTTAAATAAACTATTGGACTTTCTAAAACCTGTTACATACACATTCTTATGACTTATAAAATTGGTTAATGTGTTAATAATAATTGAAAAAATACGAAAAACCCAAACAAAGTTACATATTTTAAACTATTAAGTCCGCCTTATACATTTTTTGAACGGAAAAAATTACAATTTATAAAACGAAACGAATATACCATTTTTCATTACTCTTCCCAAAACATATTAAAGTTGTATCCAAAGCATAACTAGATGTACATAAAAGTTAGACATAATTTACCAAAAATTAAAACAAAATATACCAAAAGTTGCACAAAGAAATGCCAACAGTTGCACCAAAAAATCTAAAGATAAACAATCAGACATATGTTCACTTGAATTATCGCTTATAACATGGCTAAGATCATCACTACAACCATCACTGCAGTTAGATGTCATTCTGTAAACAAGAATAACGACTTCATCATCACGATTACAAATTAAAACAAAATGATATCAATATATAAAAACATTACTATAAAGATGTATTACCAATTCAAGATAAATATTAACACATATAGGCTTTAATTATATATTGTTAGAGATTAAATTACTGCAAATTGGTGTGCTGCTTACTTTCTAACAACTTGTTTTATTCCCGATACACAAAACATGAAATAAGAGATTACAGAAAGCAAAGCTAGTTAGTTTTAACCTTTTCTTTTTCTTCTTTTATTAGTAATTTAATTGTTCAATTTGCCCTTAAATTTTATAGGCTGATACGGAGGAAGCTAAAAATAAGGAAACTTTAAACCTGTAGTCTACTTTAAAGGAGATGGAAGTTCAAACCTGCAGTCTGCGATCGACAACCTGTGATGAAGCATGATGCGACGGCGAATGGTGGTGCATCGAGGTATGCCGACGACTGGTGCTGCAGCAAGGCGCGCCAGCGACTAGTATGGCAGCGACGGGAATTGGTGGCCGGTGATGGGATGGGCGAGTCTGGGAAAGGGAACGACGGGGAGAACGTATTCAATGAGTTTTTAGGGTTTTTTTAATTTGTAGTTTACCTGCTATTCAATTTGCGTACAATTTTAAACAATTGTAAGTATCATTTTTAATATTTACACTTTATACCCTATAATTACAGATTAATCTTATATCAATAAATAAATGACCTTGCGGGATATAAAGTGTAAGGGCCTGTTTGTTTTTAAAAAAATACCTCTTAAAACCTCTTAAGTCTGAAAGTTAAGAGATTTTCAGATTTAAGACTGTTTATTTTATTTTTAGAAAAAAATCTGAAAACCTCTTAATGTCCTCTGAAATTTTAGAGGTGCACCATCCACTTAATTCCTCTTATTTTTTTAGGGTTCAGTTCCTTCTACCACCTCTTCAATTGCACGTATGATTGATGAGTATGAATGTGTGTGTTATCAAATAGTGATGTCTTTCAAGTTGGAATTTTAAAACATAATATTTTTACTCAATTAAACAGATTCAGATGTTTATTATTTTATAAAAACAAACAATTTTAATATTTCAGATTTCAGACTTCAGCACCACCTCTTACTTTTTAGATGTAAAATCAGACTTCAGACCTCTTAAAAAACAAACAGCACCTAAGTATTACAAATAATTCGTACCTATTTATGATATTTAATTATATAAGATTAAATAAAAAATATTCAATATTGAGCTCATTTTGAACGTATTGACGAGACAATTATAATGGTGTAACTTATAAAAAACGTATTTTTTGATGTATAAGAATGTGATGTGTAATGTTTTAAAAAAATGTTTTCTAATTCATTTCTTTTTATAGCAAAAAAACAATTATTAAACAGGAAAAAGAATATTTGAACAATTTTTTGGAACAAATAAGTCCTTAAACATTCTAAAATTTGTTAAATAAATCATTGGACTTTTGAAAACTTATTAAATACATTCTTAAAATTGTAATAAGAATGTATTTAACAGGTTTCCAAAAGTCCAATGATTTATTTAACAATTTTTGAAATGTTTAAGGGGTTTTTTATTCCAAAAATTTGTCAAATGACTTAATCACTCCAAACATTAAAGTCCATTGGGTTTTTAGACTTTTCCCTTTTTTATTTATGAAGTTATACTATGTATGTTATTTTCTTAACTGCATATAAAATAGATGGATGACCTTTTAATAGCATGAAATACTTGCTATATTTTTGAGATATAAAACTTGGTACATTTATCAAAATTGAGTTATTGAAAACAAATTTTCCAAAATCGAGTTTGCATAAAAATACATGTCATTTTGACATAATTTGTCCAAGAAAATACCATCAAGTTATTATTGATGATAAATATAACAAAAGGATATCGATGCCGGTTGGATGAGATTTATATGCAAGGCCGTTCCTTAGAGTGTGCGAACTGCGAAGTGGTGCTATCGTATATGGTCTTCGATCGTTGGAGACCTCTGGATTATTTTTTACATTTAATAGAACTACTATAAATATTATTTAATATGATCATTTAAGCAATTAAAAATAGCTTTCAGCGTCGTGGCTAGACGCTTATATATAGCTATGTCACCCTCCTATAGTGATGACGTAGGATTTAGTCCCTTTTGCGTTTTTAATGAATTTTGTGTTATCATAGATTTTCTTAGGAAAATTAAATATATATGATTTTTAACAATTTCATTAGTTTTAAAATATTTTTTAACGGATGACTTCAATATATATCTTAATTTAATGAGTGATTTCTATAATTTATCCTTTAAATTCAAAAATAATACTCTCAATTCATATTTTATTCTTTAGTTTTGTTTTCAATATCTAATTCGTCAAATACGCTTCCATTTAATATTTTTTTTAGATTTTTAGGTATAGATCATTTGCAACAGCTATGCTAAGATAATCAAGTGACATAATTCATAATTTATCATTGATCCTTGTTATCTTAGTAAATATATTTTCTTGTTGGGCGAATCAGGACGAACCTAGACAATTTTTCATACGGTGGCACCATATTTTTTTATACGGTTTTATTGAAGTGTCTTTCATCTTTTTATCAACGTTCAATATTGTTTGATGTGTTTTTAGCCAAATTTCGGCTTTTTGAGAGATTTTTAACGTTTTTTGCTTGATTTCGGGGGATTTTTAAGTTTTTTTTATCAATTTCAAGAGATTTTTTCGGCATTTTTTGTTGATTTCAAGAGATTTTTTCGTTTTTTTGGTTGAATGGGTATAAGATTTGGGTCCTTTTCCAGTTTAGGTGCACCCCTTGTAGTTTCCAAATGAATACGGTAGCACCTCCTAAATCGATACGGTGGCACCTTCACGAAAACGAAATTTTTTACCCTTCGTCGGAGAACTAATACGGTGGCACGTGCCACCACGTGCCCTTCATCAGGTCCGTCCCTGGGACGAATGATCGTGTGAGAAGTTGAGGTTGACGTGAGAAACGTGAGAAGTGTATCTGAACCGTTGTTCGCTTTTAATCTCATGTCCTCCCATTAATTGCGTCTTAAAAGAGAATTGATCCGATGCATCTTAGTGCATCTTATCTCAGTGCATCTCATCCTAATGTGTATCCATTTCTCACGCTTCTCACGATAACCTCAACTTCTCACCGAAATCCAAAAAATAAAGATAAAGATATATATATATATATATATATATATATATATATATATATATATATATATATATATATATATATATATATATATATATATATATATATATATATAGGCGGGTTCAAACGAGGAGCGTAACAATTTAAGAAAACGCGAGGAGCACCGCCCATGTACTGAATCACATGTGATTCACGTACAAAATCACATGTGATTCACACCTGATCGGGGGGCTTCCGCCCATGTTGTGGATCACATGTGATTCACGCCTAAAATCACATGTGATCCGGGCGACTTCCACGCGACTCGCGAACCAGGTCGCCCGCTACCCCCATTTTTTCGGGAGTAGTGGATCACATGTGATCCAGTACATGGAAGGCGCTCCTCGCGTTTCTCGTAAATAGGTACGCTCCTCGTTTGAACTTTCCTCTCTCTCTCTCTCTCTATATATATATATATATATATATATGGTTGGGTTCAAATGAGGAGCGCATCAAAACGTGAGAACGTGAGGAGCACCGCCCATGTACAAAATCACATGTGATTCACAACACAAACCGCGGGACAAACCGCGCGTGTCCGCAAACCGCGCGTGTCCCAAATGTTAATCACATATGATTTTTAGTCCTTGTGTTGTGAATCACATGTGATTTTGTACATGGACGGTGCTCCTCACGCTTCTCACGTTTTGATGCGCTCCTCACGTGAACCTTCCTCTATATATATATACACACACACGGTCCATGTAAAATCCTTCCTTCAATAAACTTAATAATTAACAGTTTTACATAAAGATTCAGCGTCGTACAAAAATAATCACAAACAAAACATCTAAACAAATTAACACAATAATTTGTATTTATGGCAGAGTTAAACAAAAAACATGGTGACCAACAACATAGAACTGGACACAACCGTTAAAAGTCGCCGTTTGTGATACCAATTACCACCGGACTTCACCAATCTAATGACTTCATTTACAACTTTCTTGCCTGTTTTCTCATCAACCTCCACATCAGCTGCCAATTTCATCTCGTGTCTCTTCTTATACCCAACCAACTTGTATCTCACCTTCCCAAAGAATTCAACCCTAAAAAACCCACCATCCGCCACCGGCAGGCCACGTGTCATCAACGGACCAATCACGTTTTTCGCCTTCCCGTTCCCTTGGTAGAAACCGTGCATCCGGTATTCCCCTAACGCGATCATGCTCGCGTTTTTTTGGTCTTTGGGGATGAAAGAGATGTTGAGATAAAGTGGATCATAGTGAAGGCCTGTTGCCGGATTCCTATTTTTGAGTCGGAGGTTGATGACGATGGTGTTGTTGGTTGAAGTGAGGTTTCCGGTGGTGGTGTTAAGAGCAGGAACGTAAAATTCTTGTAACTGGATACTGGGGAGCACTCGGGTTATATAAATGGCGAAGAAAGTGAGGATGATAATAATGGCCGTTATTAGGAAACATATGGAAGCCGTCTTTCGGCCCATTTGGAGGCGGCCGGCGGGGGACAGAAGGTATTTGGCTACGCCGGTAAGCACTTGCGGTATTTATACAAATATTTGGTACAATAAGTCTTTTTTTTTCTTTTTTTGTTGCTGATTTTTTTATACCATGTAAACAAAGACTAATAAAGTGTAAATAATATCATGTGACTTGGTCTCGAATTACACAAAAAGTCGTCTCTTTTAAACATCTATACATATAATAAATAAGTAACTACATTGACACGTGTCGTCGTCTGGTGAACCAGTTTTATTGTTTTTCCGCCTAAACATGTATCTGGACGCTTTTACATTATAGGTTCAATTAACACACCCACATTCACTTCTCCTTAAATATCTCATTAATTAAATTTTTAATATTTATACCTTACATTTACTACCCTTATAATTACCTATGTAGTTTACTTTTAATCCATTACTTTTTTTATTTTTCATTTTAGACTCTTATCATATAAACATAAATAATGTATATGAACTAAAATGCATTAAAAAAACATTTATATTTTTTATAAATTATACCATTGTAATCGTTTCGTCAATACCTTCGAAATAAACCCAATATTGAATATTTTTTGATATATACGTACATATCCATACTTATAATAAATTCAAAAAAATCTCCATCGTGTATAGTAATCCCAAAAATCTATACATATAATAAATGAGTAACTAGCATGCCACGTGTCGTCTTCTGGTGAGCCGACTTCAGTATTTTCTCGCCTAAACATGTATCTGGACGCAGTTTACATTATAAGTTCAATTAGCACACCCACATTCACTCCTCCTTAATTCATTTTTTTTAATTTGTACGTTACATTTACTACCCTTATAATTAGGTATGTAGTTTACTTTTAATCCCTTATTGTTTTATTTTTCATTTTAGACTCTTATCATATAAACATAAATAATGTATATGAACTAAAATGCATTAAAAAAACATTTCTATTTTTTACAAATTATACCATTGTAATCGCTTTGTCAATACCTTCGAAATGAGCCCAATATTGAATATTTTTGGATTTAATTATATTATTAAATATCATAAATATATACGAATTAATGTGTCGTGATTAGTATGAGATTTGTTGAAATTAGTATGGATTTGATACAAATAATCACTAAATTGTTGTGATTTTCTTTTTGCAATTTCATATCAATTTTTACTTCAAATTCGAATTATTTCGACGAATTACAATTCTATCAAATTCCATTTTGTCAACGAAACACCCTTAGAATTATCATAAGAGATTTAATTACTTGGAAAAAAAAGATATCACTTATCAACTGACTTTTGGATTATGAGTTCGAACATTTTTCAAAAATATAAATATGCAATTATTGTGTATTCGTTTGATAAATTAATTTAGTAACGACATTTATAATAGGTATCAAACTTAATAGACATATTTTTATCTTCAAGATAATATTCCCTATTTGTGGAATTTTTGTTTTCTTTTTATCAATTATTGTATGTGTCACAAAATTATTCAACAACTATTAAACATCAAATACCTAACTTAAAACACAAATTTAATCGTCGCGCAACGGGCGAGCCAAAGACTAGTTATAATATTAATATGTAACTAGTCATCGTACCCGTGCGATGCAGCGGGACGCAATTCGATTCTGAAACCAAATACTTAAATCCTCAATCTTACTACATGCTTTGTATTATTTCTTATCAAATAGGCATTAGTCAAACATGTCTAAAAAAATCAATTGATGCATAGGTCTCATTAGAGCTAACTTCTCAATCGAAGAGGAAGATAATTCAGAATGCAATAGCCAATCCAACACAAACCGATGAAAATGGAACATTAGATGCATAGATGGAGACGATCGACGGAGTGTAAGTCCCATTTTAACAAGGCAACGATTCATATATAGATAGATTGGGTAACAAGAAGATAGATAAATCAAAGTGGTGTATTATTCAAGATGAAAGCAACCTAGAGAGAGAATGGATCTCTCTCTAGAACACACACAAACACCTTGGAGGCTACATTGCAATGGACACACACTCAAACCCTAATTACACACACTAAACATTATATACCCCTTGTTACATAGTTAAGCCCAAGCCCATTACACTATATCCAAGCCCATATTACTATTAATTACCCCTTTACAAAACTATCTTATAATTAGGACATTTAGTGTCCTAACAATCTCCCCCTATAGTTTTGTAAAGGAATCACCCATCTCGAAAGATCTTTAATTCTTCTCCCCCTTGATTTCTTTAGAAAACCGTAGTGATGCAATTCTTCAAATGTAGTCTAGGCTCCCCCTTGAAATATGCTCTTACTCTTTAAATTTCAACCTTGACAAATCGGATTCAATGCCTCGACCGAGTGCACGAAAAACATCTTCATAAATGTGGAAACTCTAGCTCGTACTGATAAGCTCACAAGAAAGATAACGAGCGAGTTGTTGCGTGATTAACCAAATGCAAACTCAGTCTATAACACCAAATCCGTTGATAAGCCGCGAGTTGAATAGGAATTCAGCTTAAGAGCGTGATTCGGATTTGCTCGAAGGAGGAAACATAATGAAGCATACACTATAAGGTAGGGATTAGAAGAACACCACAAGTAACATTGTTCATCAACTGTAGAAAAATGCTCATCCCCAAAATATCAGAACACCGAATGATGAAAATCCGGAACTTCAATATTCAAGAAATAGCTGAATGATTATAAGCACTCAAGAGTCTGAATCACAACCAAAGCACCAGAACAACGATTGCAAGCACTCACAATTCTGATTGATCAGGTCAGAAGAGCACTCAACGGTCTAGCATCGTCAACAAAACTCCAGAATAATGATTGCAAATGCTCAAACGTCTAATTCAATTCAACCAAAGACTGAATTCCAACACCCATCTTCTGAAAATCTTGGCAGACTTGAGCTCCTTTAAGCATTGACAGTTGCAATATGTATGTGACAGCCTAAATATGGGAATGATGTCACATGCGCTTTATGCTAAACACCATGAACAATGCCCCCCTCCTGAGACTAAGCACGGGGGTTCCGCTACCCGGTTAGCGGTTTTTTTTATTTATAGATAGGGTGATTACTTGGGCGAGGATACCATCTGGATCTCTAGAAACAGTCACGATTACACATTTTTAACCCTTTGTTGCAACACAAACCATGTTAAAACCCGGAGTCACAACGCACTGAAGTCGCAATGCACTGAAGTCGCAATAGCTGAAGTCGCAGCACCTGAAGTCGCAATAGGCAAAAGTTCACCCAAGTCGCAACTGAAGGTTGCGATTTGGTACTGTTCATAGTGTAATGGATTGCGATTCGGGACCGAAGTCGCAATAGGCAATTGCGATTTGGAGGCCAAGTCGCAATAGACCATTGCGATTTGGTACTGTTCATCATGATGTGGATTGCGATTTGGAGCCAAGTCGCAATAGACAATTGCGATTTGGAGGCCAAGTCGCAATAGACCATTGCGATTTGATACTGTTCATGAGCAGTGGATTGCGATATGCATGAATATATGACCATTGCGACATGGATGAACATGAAGAACACTTAAGGTTGCGATTTGGATGAAGATTTAAATTTTCTTAAGTCGAAACTTCAATACTGATCTGTTTGGGCTGAAAATTGGTACGTAGGTGCGCACTGGGATTCTGGACAACTTTAATACTTCGAGTTTTGTCCAAAAACAACCAGAAATGTGTTTTTCAATCCCAAAACAGTTTGTGTGCAACAAAAATTCGAAAAGTTACTGTTTCATACCAATTGGGCTGTTGATGATGAATCGTTGTAGAATGATCGTATCGATGATTGATTCCTTCGATTTTGGCTCTGATACCACTTGTAAGTCCCATTTTAACAAGGCAACGATTCATATATAGATAGATTGGGTAACAAGAAGATAGATAAATCAAAGTGGTGTATTATTCAAGATGAAAGCAACCTAGAGAGAGAATGGATCTCTCTCTAGAACACACACAAACACCTTGGAGGCTACATTGCAATGGACACACACTCAAACCCTAATTACACACACTAAACATTATATACCCCTTGTTACATAGTTAAGCCCAAGCCCATTACACTATATCCAAGCCCATATTACTATTAATTACCCCTTTACAAAACTATCTTATAATTAGGACATTTAGTGTCCTAACAATCTCCCCCTATAGTTTTGTAAAGGAATCACCCATCTCGAAAGATCTTTAATTCTTCTCCCCCTTGATTTCTTTAGAAAACCGTAGTGATGCAATTCTTCAAATGTAGTCTAGGCTCCCCCTTGAAATATGCTCTTACTCTTTAAATTTCAACCTTGACAAATCGGATTCAATGCCTCGACCGAGTGCACGAAAAACATCTTCATAAATGTGGAAACTCTAGCTCGTACTGATAAGCTCACAAGAAAGATAACGAGCGAGTTGTTGCGTGATTAACCAAATGCAAACTCAGTCTATAACACCAAATCCGTTGATAAGCCGCGAGTTGAATAGGAATTCAGCTTAAGAGCGTGATTCGGATTTGCTCGAAGGAGGAAACATAATGAAGCATACACTATAAGGTAGGGATTAGAAGAACACCACAAGTAACATTGTTCATCAACTGTAGAAAAATGCTCATCCCCAAAATATCAGAACACCGAATGATGAAAATCCGGAACTTCAATATTCAAGAAATAGCTGAATGATTATAAGCACTCAAGAGTCTGAATCACAACCAAAGCACCAGAACAACGATTGCAAGCACTCACAATTCTGATTGATCAGGTCAGAAGAGCACTCAACGGTCTAGCATCGTCAACAAAACTCCAGAATAATGATTGCAAATGCTCAAACGTCTAATTCAATTCAACCAAAGACTGAATTCCAACACCCATCTTCTGAAAATCTTGGCAGACTTGAGCTCCTTTAAGCATTGACAGTTGCAATATGTATGTGACAGCCTAAATATGGGAATGATGTCACATGCGCTTTATGCTAAACACCATGAACAATGCCCCCCTCCTGAGACTAAGCACGGGGGTTCCGCTACCCGGTTAGCGGTTTTTTTTATTTATAGATAGGGTGATTACTTGGGCGAGGATACCATCTGGATCTCTAGAAACAGTCACGATTACACATTTTTAACCCTTTGTTGCAACACAAACCATGTTAAAACCCGGAGTCACAACGCACTGAAGTCGCAATGCACTGAAGTCGCAATAGCTGAAGTCGCAGCACCTGAAGTCGCAATAGGCAAAAGTTCACCCAAGTCGCAACTGAAGGTTGCGATTTGGTACTGTTCATAGTGTAATGGATTGCGATTCGGGACCGAAGTCGCAATAGGCAATTGCGATTTGGAGGCCAAGTCGCAATAGACCATTGCGATTTGGTACTGTTCATCATGATGTGGATTGCGATTTGGAGCCAAGTCGCAATAGACAATTGCGATTTGGAGGCCAAGTCGCAATAGACCATTGCGATTTGATACTGTTCATGAGCAGTGGATTGCGATATGCATGAATATATGACCATTGCGACATGGATGAACATGAAGAACACTTAAGGTTGCGATTTGGATGAAGATTTAAATTTTCTTAAGTCGAAACTTCAATACTGATCTGTTTGGGCTGAAAATTGGTACGTAGGTGCGCACTGGGATTCTGGACAACTTTAATACTTCGAGTTTTGTCCAAAAACAACCAGAAATGTGTTTTTCAATCCCAAAACAGTTTGTGTGCAACAAAAATTCGAAAAGTTACTGTTTCATACCAATTGGGCTGTTGATGATGAATCGTTGTAGAATGATCGTATCGATGATTGATTCCTTCGATTTTGGCTCTGATACCACTTGTAAGTCCCATTTTAACAAGGCAACGATTCATATATAGATAGATTGGGTAACAAGAAGATAGATAAATCAAAGTGGTGTATTATTCAAGATGAAAGCAACCTAGAGAGAGAATGGATCTCTCTCTAGAACACACACAAACACCTTGGAGGCTACATTGCAATGGACACACACTCAAACCCTAATTACACACACTAAACATTATATACCCCTTGTTACATAGTTAAGCCCAAGCCCATTACACTATATCCAAGCCCATATTACTATTAATTACCCCTTTACAAAACTATCTTATAATTAGGACATTTAGTGTCCTAACAATCTCCCCCTATAGTTTTGTAAAGGAATCACCCATCTCGAAAGATCTTTAATTCTTCTCCCCCTTGATTTCTTTAGAAAACCGTAGTGATGCAATTCTTCAAATGTAGTCTAGGCTCCCCCTTGAAATATGCTCTTACTCTTTAAATTTCAACCTTGACAAATCGGATTCAATGCCTCGACCGAGTGCACGAAAAACATCTTCATAAATGTGGAAACTCTAGCTCGTACTGATAAGCTCACAAGAAAGATAACGAGCGAGTTGTTGCGTGATTAACCAAATGCAAACTCAGTCTATAACACCAAATCCGTTGATAAGCCGCGAGTTGAATAGGAATTCAGCTTAAGAGCGTGATTCGGATTTGCTCGAAGGAGGAAACATAATGAAGCATACACTATAAGGTAGGGATTAGAAGAACACCACAAGTAACATTGTTCATCAACTGTAGAAAAATGCTCATCCCCAAAATATCAGAACACCGAATGATGAAAATCCGGAACTTCAATATTCAAGAAATAGCTGAATGATTATAAGCACTCAAGAGTCTGAATCACAACCAAAGCACCAGAACAACGATTGCAAGCACTCACAATTCTGATTGATCAGGTCAGAAGAGCACTCAACGGTCTAGCATCGTCAACAAAACTCCAGAATAATGATTGCAAATGCTCAAACGTCTAATTCAATTCAACCAAAGACTGAATTCCAACACCCATCTTCTGAAAATCTTGGCAGACTTGAGCTCCTTTAAGCATTGACAGTTGCAATATGTATGTGACAGCCTAAATATGGGAATGATGTCACATGCGCTTTATGCTAAACACCATGAACAATGCCCCCCTCCTGAGACTAAGCACGGGGGTTCCGCTACCCGGTTAGCGGTTTTTTTTATTTATAGATAGGGTGATTACTTGGGCGAGGATACCATCTGGATCTCTAGAAACAGTCACGATTACACATTTTTAACCCTTTGTTGCAACACAAACCATGTTAAAACCCGGAGTCACAACGCACTGAAGTCGCAATGCACTGAAGTCGCAATAGCTGAAGTCGCAGCACCTGAAGTCGCAATAGGCAAAAGTTCACCCAAGTCGCAACTGAAGGTTGCGATTTGGTACTGTTCATAGTGTAATGGATTGCGATTCGGGACCGAAGTCGCAATAGGCAATTGCGATTTGGAGGCCAAGTCGCAATAGACCATTGCGATTTGGTACTGTTCATCATGATGTGGATTGCGATTTGGAGCCAAGTCGCAATAGACAATTGCGATTTGGAGGCCAAGTCGCAATAGACCATTGCGATTTGATACTGTTCATGAGCAGTGGATTGCGATATGCATGAATATATGACCATTGCGACATGGATGAACATGAAGAACACTTAAGGTTGCGATTTGGATGAAGATTTAAATTTTCTTAAGTCGAAACTTCAATACTGATCTGTTTGGGCTGAAAATTGGTACGTAGGTGCGCACTGGGATTCTGGACAACTTTAATACTTCGAGTTTTGTCCAAAAACAACCAGAAATGTGTTTTTCAATCCCAAAACAGTTTGTGTGCAACAAAAATTCGAAAAGTTACTGTTTCATACCAATTGGGCTGTTGATGATGAATCGTTGTAGAATGATCGTATCGATGATTGATTCCTTCGATTTTGGCTCTGATACCACTTGTAAGTCCCATTTTAACAAGGCAACGATTCATATATAGATAGATTGGGTAACAAGAAGATAGATAAATCAAAGTGGTGTATTATTCAAGATGAAAGCAACCTAGAGAGAGAATGGATCTCTCTCTAGAACACACACAAACACCTTGGAGGCTACATTGCAATGGACACACACTCAAACCCTAATTACACACACTAAACATTATATACCCCTTGTTACATAGTTAAGCCCAAGCCCATTACACTATATCCAAGCCCATATTACTATTAATTACCCCTTTACAAAACTATCTTATAATTAGGACATTTAGTGTCCTAACACGGAGTAAACACATACCTCCAAATTTGGAAGTTTGATGGATATTTAGTTTAGTTTTACTAACATACAATTTTAACAAAAAGATATTTCTTCAAAAAAAAAGATAATCTTTTATTTTTAAGAGAAACTCATATTTCTGTTGTGTGAACCGGGAATTAATCTTGCTTTTGTTTCCATGGAATCACACACTCATACAAAGTAGCATAAACGAACTTGAAGAAATCTTGAATGAAACCCATTTGAAACAGTGAAATTTCTTAAAGAAAGTTGAGAGCCTTTTGTCTTTCTTCTCTATATTTCTTTCTTTCTTTCCCTCTTTCCCTTTTTTTATTCAAAAACCCTTCACATGCAAGCAGAAAAAGGTCCAAAACCAAATGTAAACAAGAAAGTAGACAAGATTTTGTCTTCTTCTCTACAAATGTTAACAATGATGTAATTTCACAAGCCAACCCCTCTCCTTGTTTCTGGACAAAGATTAATCCTTCGATCAACCTTGAATTGGGAGTTATTTCTATGGATACGACTGATCAACCTTAAAAAATAGAAAAAATTAAGTAGCATGATGACCGGTTGAACTCTAATATATAACATTATACATGAGAGCTACCCATATTTCTAACATGAAGGAAGAGACGGATATGCATGCACGGTCTAGTCTAAACCTGGCCTATCGAACAAATGTAAACAAACCTTGAAATCGTTTTATCTCGATTTTTTTAACCAATCGTTAATCATTTATCTGTTTCGTTGGTTTCAATGTATTATGATCCAAAAGCTAAAGCTTCCGATCAATGTTTGTTCTAGAATAAAAAATAACCAGAAATTACTTTTTACATCATAACCTTCTTAAGATACACCAACTTATCCAATAAAACAATATAAAATATGAAGAAAGTAACAACTAAAATCAATTTTCATATTAATCATCTGACAATTTCCTTCCTTTTTCTTACACTAACAAGTAACAATATATGGTTGGTCAATTGTATTTCCATGTGATTGAACAAACAAATCTTTACCTTATTTACATAAATAAATGAATTAACACGCAACAGAGGACTATATACTTCAAATTTCCAACAACAACTCTATAAACTCTTGAAAAGAGAACAATATCAAAGCAAACAAGCGTATGTGTTAGATAACCTGCTGCATTGAGCCTCTTTTCATTTTCTTCTTTTGTAAACCCCTTTTTCAGTTTGTTATTTGTATCCTATAGAACCAAAGCTATTGAAATGAAAGAAAATAAAAGCTTTAATAATTGTAACTATTATTATCATTTATAAATTTGTAAGTATTAAAGAACTTAATAAAAAAGTTCTAACCTTGAATTATGAGTACCATCCCTCACCCAAATTCAACCTTAAATTCTCATCACCATGGAAAAAAGATCGGTTCTGCAGCCTTCTGTTCTTCAACATTACTTTCGATTCCTTAACCCATCTCCCATGTTTGGACAATGTTAACTGGTTGATGTGTATAGAGCTCAACATGTTTATCTAGTTCCTTAAACATATGTAACCTAAGAACAAAGCAAATAATATTTTAGATATATTTAATTTTTTACCTGGGTGCTATCAGCAAGATGTAAAACTTCTATCAAGATATATTTAATTTTTAAATACCAAAATTTTGCAAGATGTACGACAGCGTTTTTGGCGCAGGCAGTCAAAATATTCGGTTCATACTTTTCAAGGCTTGTTTAATCCGGTCCAGACGCTTTCACAAGTAGTACGACAGCCAGTTCATGGATATGGCCGCATCTATTGCTAATAGGGTTGATGCATCAGGTCCCAATTGCAACCTGCAACATTTACCTTGAATCCAGGAAGGGATGCTTCAAATCATTCAATCGCATTTGACAAAGTTTCTTAAGGCTTTAAAAGTAACTGTGGGAAAATATATATATATATATAATAGAAAGAAAAGTGCTAGATGTTACATGATTGCAAAAGAATTATGGTAATTTCTTGGACAACCAAATAGACCCTTGTTCCCTAGGGTGATTAAATTTTACAACTTCCTTAACCTATGTAAGCAGAACTTCAAAATACACATCAAATTGTTCATTTTGTAAGTTTAACTTATCCAATGCTTATGAAACTTACGGGCCTCTTACACAACGCTTACCCGGTAGACGCTTATCAATAAGAGTAAACACTTACACTTAACTTACCTGGTAACATTTTAGTCCAATAATAAAAATGGCGTTCGTATGTAACATTTTTATCCAGTAAGCGCTTATCGGGTAAGACTCTCGCCCTTGTCATCGCTCTTACCGAGTAAGATTCCCAACTTTGGCATGTTCATCCAATAATCAAGTGAATAGTTGTCATATTTTATTTTTCAAACTTATTGCAATCACTTATATAAAGAATGAATTACTATCAAGATTGTAGATGAATTAGAGACCCACTTCACAACAGAACATTCAGATTTAAAGTTGCATTGACTATGAAATTAACATTCCAATTTAAAGTTGCATTGACTATGCATTTCATTGAATAATCAAGACTACATGCATTGGTACATGATTATGTCATCTAAAGCTTAATTAATATTACCATCTTTGGTAAGTTCTCGTGACTTTTTATAATGTTTGTGTTTAAAGATATAATTAAATTTAATACATATAATTAACTTTAACACAATGTATTAGAAGATATAATTAACTGTAACATCATGCTTAAACACTCCAAAGACACATTGAAGAAAAAAAGGTGAGTGAATCTCCTTTCTTCCTTCCATCCATAATGGGTTGGAGGGCAAAAAATCAAGAAACTTTCCTGACTCCGAGCCGAGGTATCCATCATCACATATGGCTTGACTGCAAGTGGTGGTGTTGGAAGAACATAGATGATCATCCAAGTTCGGGACAAGCATATATCAGGTACACGCACAGTAAAATGTAGTCTTCATCACTTATCCACTTCAATACGCTCAGAACCTGGCAAATATTGATGCTTACGGGCTATTATAAAGAAAAACACAACAATAGAATACGTGAAATGTAGTGAGATGCGTACCCATCGAGTTAGAACAAAATCCAAAATACAACCACAAAACAAAATTTCATGATCAACTTAGAGCATAATGGTAAATGGATTACCACATTTCAAGGACCAGACCAGTGATGGTTCCAATGATGATGCCTATAACCCAAATATACCAACTTAAATCATACATCTGACCATCTATAGTTTCTTTGAACAATTTGAGGTTAGAACAAATCATCTAATTTTGCAAAGCCATAGAATGTTATGCTTGGGTTAGAAATGATAAAAAGATAATACAAACATAAATGCATCTCGTTATTAAATCGGCATACCAATTTTTTTAGTATAAAACATGTTTACCAATGTTCTTTAAAGCCCAACTATCAATATATCAAGAAAAAGAAACCCAAACAGAAACATGAGAGAAAGTGGTCGTAAATCCACTATAATAGTAGTGCAACTTCAATGGAGTCAAGATCAAGCTCAAGATTGGTAACAAAATCCTCATGATGGCCATATGTGTGTTAAAACCTCCTGCTGTGTGCAGATGGCTTTAAATCAATAATTAAGGTGCCTCTTTAGAAGAAACAAAAAGCATATTACTATGCACATGCCTTTCTATTTTTCAATTTTCCAACCTAAACTACTTATTGGAAGATTACTCTAGCTTTTCAGAACTTCCTATTTTGATATTTATGGTTGCACAATATCGGTAAACTCTTATCATCATGCCTTGCCGCATAAAGCATAACCAAAATTTTTGAGAAAAAACATTCCAGGAAGAAACAAAGATTTTGGAATCAAATGATCCGACCAAATTTAAAACATAACATGTTTAGATATCTTAATGGAAATAAACTAAAAACATAAATACATTCTCAAAGTAAATCAAGCTTGATCAAACTTAATTGATCATATAATACATACCTAGTGGTTCTGTCAAACAGAGGAGGTGGTTGAGTAAATCCAAAAATGGTGGAAGACCTTCTTTCACGTTTCTATAGAATTCAAATTCAAATACATATATTGAAATAGGGAGAAATATTAAGTATGCAAACCAGTTGATAGAACTATGGAAGTCATGATTTATGGATTGAGAACTTTTCTCTCTCACGATAATACCGATTTATCGTTAGATTAATATCTACGAAATTAAACTAAAAAATTCCAAAAAAATACGAATGGAGATTCATATCCACAAACCTCAGGTCCCAACTCAAAGAAGCCATTTTTAACATTTTTGAGCAACGCTGGGTGTAGCTCAGAGAGATTGATAAGAATTTCTAAGATCTAATTTCAGTTTACAACATTTAAAAGAACACCTACATATTAACTACAATTTGTAAACTACCAAAGACTGAACAGATTAAGAACAAAAAGCAACATATATTTTACCTTTTCTCATGCTCCAATGATACATTACAGGTTAACATGTGACAATGCTCGGCTCGCCTCTACATATCGGGATGTCTGGATCCATGATCAAAGTCAAGACCCTCCACATGTTAAACAACATAAACAAAAGATGAATCCACCTCCACCACCACCACTGTGTGAAATGATGACGCCAATCATCTCAACACAAGTTATATTTTTCCAAGTAAAATAAGCAAAAAGTAAACCTTTTCAACATTTAGCAGCCAAGAATTAAAATCTTGATACCCAAATTAAATAAACTATTACTTACAGAAAAGAATAAAACCAATAATTTGAATACCTGAATGGTTTTGACAGGGGGTTTGTTGAGGCGTTTTAAGCGTTTATGAACTCGAAGCTTACCGATGCAAAAGGAGATACATTAGAAGAACATCAAGAAAACAAGCATTATGTATACCTTTTGAACACGAGCAGTCAACCTTGTCATTGCACTTTTCAGTTTACGAACGCGATCCAAGTTACGGCTACTAATCTGCCAATCACAACAGTCATGCTTTTTATTTTAAGTAGCAACATGGTTTGACAAATACACAAATCACCAAAGGATATAACCATGAACAATTAGGTCATATGGACAACATTGCAAAAAACTAATATTATGAAATTATCATTTAATAGTTTTCCGATAAAGCACGTACCTTAGATGTAAGCTCATCCAAGGTTGGGTAAGCATCAGTTTCCAGTTCTGTAGTACGAGCAGCATGAAAGCTGCAGATGGCCTCTAAGAAAACCTCTAGTGCTCGAAATTCAAATGGTGATTCTGCATACATTATTCGACCAAAAAATAATGTATAAAAAGCTATTTGCCTTAATACCCATAAAAAATGAAAAGATAATGAAGGCCAGAAACAAAATAAGCAGCAGAAAGACTGAGAACTCAATATACTTCACAAACTACATATAGAAACAAAGGTGAAAACTTTCATAATCATACCATCTTCTTCACCGGCTTCATCATGCTGCCCACCCAATTCTCCATGATTGGAATTTATAACATGCAATCTCCTCCGTAGTTCCTCAACAACTGGTATTACGTTATCATCTGAAGGATCTCGAAGCAACACCTACCCAAAGTTCCCATGTTCTTGACAGAAACAAAGTTTATTGAACATTTCGCTCTGATATAAAGATCATCAATGAACTCTGAAGCAAAAAAAGGAAAGACTTATTGTAAAAGTAAAATCGATTAAACCTAAAATTGTAAAAGAAAAGAGGAAGAAACATCGATTAAACCAAAATCGATTTGTACCAAACCAAAATCGATAGAAGCTTCAAAATCGATCTTGTTGGGTTCTTCAAAATCGAAGAAAACAAAAATAAACAGAGCCAAGCACGATTAAACCAAAAACCCAAATCAAAATCGATTAAACCAAAAATCGATCAGAGCGAAAATTGATTAGACCAAAATCGATCAGACCAAAATCCAACAGAAACCAAAATCGATTAAACCAAAAAAGGTGTACAAATCTAACCTGAGAAGAAGAAACCCTTGAAGAAACTGATTTGAATTTGTAACACCCGGAAAATCCTTGTAAGTAATAATAGTCCTAATATTCCTTTATATTTTGACTTCTTAGATTATAATTGATTTCCTAAGTAATTTCCGTGATCGTTACTTGTTAATTGAGAACTTTCGATATAAATCAGTAAGTTTATTCCTTAAGAAAATAAATGAAAAATAGATGATAAAGTTAAATATTAGATTTTATGGATTAGTTGGATGGGTAATTTGAATACGAGTCCAACGGTTCTTTCCGGGGTAAAAACGGGGTTCTAACGAGGAAGTTACGGCTAAATTAGTAAAAGTTAAGATGTTTGGCAAACAGAAGCTGGCGCCGATGGATTGGCGCCGATGCATCGGCGCGGGTGATCGGCGTCGAGCACCTGACGTGCCAAAAGGGGGTTAAACCCACCCCTTAGTCATCACTTATCTCATTTATCACTTAAGAACTCTCAAATCAGATTTATGCTCTGCTACTTTCTTCTCAGGCGATTCCCCATCTAAATCCTAAGGTAAGTTCAAATCCATAAATCTAAATCCAATCCAAGTAATTGTTATATGAATCTTAACAATCAAACTTCAATTAGGGCTTGCATTATTCATCTTCTTGTTGGAGAAATTAAGTTCAAGACTTCAAGATAGGGTTATACTAATTGAAGAATTGAGGTGAGTAACTTGTAATTAATTGATTGTATTACACTTATCTACCATTCTTTATCTTGATTTTGGTATGGTTAATGAGAAATCTTGATGTATAAGCTCTTAATAGTTAAGAGGGAAACAAGAAGAGTTCAAGCAAGTAATGAAGGATTAATTGTGTTTCATTAACTATATTGCCATGATAAAGTTAGTGTTAAAGGTTTGGGTTTGATTATACATCATTGGTATGTGATTATGAAGATGGCTTAATATATGTCTTAATGAAGTAATGATGGCTTAATGGTCAAAATGGACTTATTATGGAATTGTAAACATGGATGTTTATTATTAATGTCATATAGAATATGATTTGATACATATGGATGTATGTGAACTACATGGAAGTAGTATTGATTATGATAAATGGTTGGACCATTGTTAAGTGCTTAATATGCTTTGAATATTACTTGGATTAACATATTTGGTATTCACATAATTGGAGGAGCACCTAGTAGGCATTGGAGGATATAATCATACATACCGTGGGGTAAATGTATTTTGTTCATACCTTCGGATACCGTGGGGTTTTCCGTTGTGTTATGCCTTGTGACAATAC
Organism: Saussurea involucrata; assembly: GCA_033807775.1. Classification (NCBI taxonomy): domain Eukaryota; kingdom Viridiplantae; phylum Streptophyta; class Magnoliopsida; order Asterales; family Asteraceae; genus Saussurea; species Saussurea involucrata. The sequence goes on from CM066322.1 coordinate 77,428,505, forward strand.
CGTGGGGTATCAATCAAGGTATATCTTCGATTATGATGTAACCGGGTAGCGATATGGACCTTCTCCATGGAATCCAATTTGTGAATGTATCGAATTGTTATTCCTACATGCTATGATTATGCTCTATGTGCTATGTGTAAATCTCACTTAGGCTTTAAAAGCCTAACACTTGTTATGTGTTCTATGTATTACAGATTTTAGTGGTTCTGGACACAAGAAGGTCTAGAACGGGGTTGTGAGCATGGGATCATTGTTAAAGAGATAAAGATTGGAAGATTGATGATAGAACCTTCCGGCATTCTTTGGATATTTGATATCTATAGTGGTGATCAAATAAGCTAGTGGTCCAATAGTAGTTATGAGTAACTAAATCTTTGTATTAATGATTATGTAATGTTATTTAGGTATACTTTTACTTTAGTAATGTGTACCACTCTTCCGTTTTATGGAAGTTTTTGTTAACCCCTGTTTTTGGGGTGTTACAAGTTGGTATCAGAGCTTTAGTTTAAGTGAACTAAGTATGATGAGGAAGTACTTAGACTTAAGCTGAGATGAATTAAGTTATGAATTGTGAGAGTGGGTAGAAGTATTAAGACGGGATGGCCTTAGGGTCGACAGAAATACGTGAAATTAGTACGGTAACGACGGTAATGAGGATTCTCATGTATGATACATTCATAATCGCAATTAGCTACTGTTATTATGAATATATTGTTACATAAGCATACTTGTTTCTAAATTGTTCTGGTGACTAATGATCAATAGACCCTTTAAGCAGATGGCTTGGTTTTAGATTCGGTTGAGTCTTAAGGGTATTCGTCGGTTTAATTAACTTGACATAGGCTTGAGGGTTGGAATTGCATGAATTGAATTATAATTAAAGTTTACGTAATGTGAATACATTAATTTCTTCTTTTGAGATCATGTATGAATGTCAAGTTAGAATCGAAAGATTAAAAGTTGAAGGATCACCTTGTGGAGGGGTGTTAGGATAGTGAAAGACTATTGTTGTAGATGAACATTCTACTTATGATGTAGATGGTTTATATATAATGAAGAAATAAGCACGAACATAGTAAGGGTATGGACTATGTCGATTTGTGATGTAGTGTGCACTGTATATATATTGGTTTGGAGTCACAAAGAAGTAATAATAAGTGATAAAGAGGGGACATTAGATGAAAGTCTTTTTGGGGATTCCAGATGAATAGTGCTAGTTGTCAATAAAGTTGTTGGAATATGTGGTTGTAAGATGGTGTAGTGTTTTGGCTATTATTGGAATAGAATGTCGAGCGGTAGTATGAGTTTATCCAAAGTGATTTTGGTTGTGTGAGTCGCTAAATAAGTTTATGATTTTGAATCATAGGAAGTTTAATAAAGAAGAGAAAGTGTTATCGGTATGTGGAAAAGTTGGGGAAAAGAGACAAATATTGATTGGAGGGTAGTACTTCATGCTAACGTAGGAAGTAATGATAGAAAGGTCAGACCTAAGAATGTAGTTATACTACAGGTTCAATGGAACTATCACCTTTGATATATAATATTTTAGTGCTTGATTGCAATATGGTCGCGTAGTGCGATATTGATATGAGGAAGTGGTAGTACGTATGGGTCATAGATGTAGTAATGGGTGCCGTAGATATAGAAGTATTCAAAAGTAGTGAGTATGCTCCATTTAAAGTGAGTATGGATTTTTTTAAGCATTATACGTTAATGTTATTTTGAGATTTGGAGATTGAGATGTGGATGATGACGGTATAGAAGACCAAGCAATAGTCGGATAAAGGTTATACGATAAACGGTTACTTTAAAGAGGCTTACCAAATCTAAGTTGGGGAGCGGTTAATGAGGAAAGAAGTAAGGTTCAGGAAGTATGAAAGATGAATCCTTGTTCCTTCTAGATTTTAAATGTGAATGGAACCCATGTGTGGGTTTGGTTAAAGTGCAAAGGTTGGTGATAATTAGGTGTCAACTTTTGGGTTTAAGGCCAAACACCTTTAGTGTAATCGGGAAATTGTAGCTGATTTTAAAAAGAATGATGGTGATGGTAGTAGTAACCTTAAGATACTCATTTGTGATGAGTGGTTTTAGTGAACTAACCTTTGTGTATGATTAGTGAACCTGTCCGTTAGATGATTAATTATTGAGATGGATTTTGGAGTCTATTAGAGCTCTTTGAATGAGAATGGCCGTTAACAATAGGGGCAATTGAAATTAGAGATTCGGTTGGTCACAGTATTAATTAAGCCTTAAATTGATTTAGAGTTAGAAACTGAAATCAAGATGTAAAGAACATTTTAAGGTTGGGAGATGACTGAAGTCGTATGGTTGGGAGTTTCTCTATGGTTGGAACGTTTATCCGTACATAAGTACAAAGTATGTGTAAGGGCTTTGTTAATAAACAATTGTTCGAGGAATTGTTTTTATAAACCGTGTGGATGGAATTTAGATTCCCGTTAGGAATTGTTAAATTTTGGTCGACACTGAGTCGGTTGACTTTGGGTTGTAAAGGATATAGATTTCGGGGACGAAATCGTTTTAAGGTTGGGAGAATTGTAACACCCGGAAAATCCTTGTAAGTAATAATAGTCCTAATATTCCTTTATATTTTGACTTCTTAGATTATAATTGATTTCCTAAGTAATTTCCGTGATCGTTACTTGTTAATTGAGAACTTTCGATAGAAATCAGTAAGTTTATTCCTTAAGAAAATAAATGAAAAATAGATGATAAAGTTAAATATTAGATTTTATGGATTAGTTGGATGGGTAATTTGAATACGAGTCCAACGGTTCTTTCCGGGGTAAAAACGGGGTTCTAACGAGGAAGTTACGGCTAAATTAGTACAAGTTAAGATGTTTGGCAAACAGAAGCTGGCGCCGATGCATCGGCGCGGGTGATCGGCGCCGAGCACCTGACGTGCCAAAAGGGGGTTAAACCCACCCCTTAGTCATCACTTATCTCATTTATCACTTAAGAACTCTCAAATCAGATTTATGCTCTGCTACTTTCTTCTCAGGCGATTCCCCATCTAAATCCTAAGGTAAGTTCAAATCCATAAATCTAAATCCAATCCAAGTAATTGTTATATGAATCTTAACAATCAAACTTCAATTAGGGCTTGCATTATTCATCTTCTTGTTGGAGAAATTAAGTTCAAGACTTCAAGGTAGGGTTATACTAATTGAAGAATTGAGGTGAGTAACTTGTAATTAATTGATTGTATTACACTTATCTACCATTCTTTATCTTGATTTTGGTATGGTTAATGAGAAATCTTGATGTATAAGCTCTTAATAGTTAAGAGGGAAACAAGAAGAGTTCAAGCAAGTAATGAAGGATTAATTGTGTTTCATTAACTATATTGCCATGATAAAGTTAGTGTTAAAGGTTTGGGTTTGATTATACATCATTGGTATGTGATTATGAAGATGGCTTAATATATGTCTTAATGAAGTAATGATGGCTTAATGGTCAAAATGGACTTATTATGGAATTGTAAACATGGATGTTTATTATTAATGTCATATAGAATATGATTTGATACATATGGATGTATGTGAACTACATGGAAGTAGTATTGATTATGATAAATGGTTGGACCATTGTTAAGTGCTTAATATGCTTTGAATATTACTTGGATTAACATATTTGGTATTCACATAATTGGAGGAGCACCTAGTAGGCATTGGAGGATATAATCATACATACCGTGGGGTAAATGTATTTTGTTCATACCTTCGGATACCGTGGGGTTTTCCGTTGTGTTATGCCTTGTGACAATACCGTGGGGTATCAATCAAGGTATATCTTCGATTATGATGTAACCGGGTAGCGATATGGACCTTCTCCATGGAATCCAATTTGTGAATGTATCGAATTGTTATTCCTACATGCTATGATTATGCTCTATGTGCTATGTGTAAATCTCACTTAGGCTTTAAAAGCCTAACACTTGTTATGTGTTCTATGTATTACAGATTTTAGTGGTTCCGGACACAAGAAGGTCTAGAACGGGGTTGTGAGCATGAGATCATTGTTAAAGAGATAAAGATTGGAAGATTGATGATAGAACCTTCCGGCATTCTTTGGATATTTGATATCTATAGTGGTGATCAAATAAGCTAGTGGTCCAATAGTAGTTATGAGTAACTAAATCTTTGTATTAATGATTATGTAATGTTATTTAGGTATACTTTTACTTTAGTAATGTGTACCACTCTTCCGTTTTATGGAAGTTTTTGTTAACCCCTGTTTTTGGGGTGTTACAGAATTCATCTGCGTTCGATCGTTCTTCTTCGATTTCCACCTGATGGGGTCTGATTTGGGAAATCAAAACACTGACAGAGGCTTAAGAGAGGCATGAAGCAAATGGAGGGGGAGGTTAGCAAACGTGGGAATGGAGGAGAAGAAGATGAACTGAGAGGACGTGGTGTTAGAAAAAACTGCTAGTAATCGCTCTGATACAGGTATGGAAACGAGTACGAATTGCAGGAGAGAGGGACGATTCTTCAATTTCAAACGGGAATTCAGCTGTTAATGGTGGGGGAGAGGTTGCAGAGAAGAGAGGGAGTAATATGTGGGCAAGGAGAAGAATCCGGGGAAGGGAGACTTCGTGGTGAGAGGTTGCACAGAAGAGAGAAGAGAGGGACGTGGGGAGAAGATGAACGGGATGTTTAGAAAATAACGGATTCTTAGAAAAACTGATAGTTTAGAAAAACGGTCTACTATTCTTTTAATAAGATAGTAGTAGATTAGGGTTGGATTCCATGAGAATTGATTTTTTTTGGTGAGAACAAAAGCTACGTGCGTCTATCTTCATTACTGACTAAAAAATACGTTGATTTTTATTGGGAAAAACTATTATGGGTGGTTCTTATGGCCGAAGAAAATGTAGTCAGAGATAGTGTATTATCGATGGAATAACCGATCGATTACTATTACCGACGACTGTAACTGTCAGTAATGAATAAATCTGCAACAAATTCATCAAAATTCCGGCAAAAAATCTGTCGGTTAAACCCCTTTCACTACAAGAAAATTAATCTTGGGAGAATGTTTTGTCTTGTACTTAAAGTTCTAAAAAATCAAAAGGTTTCGGAGAAGTTTTTCATTTTCGTCAAAAAACTTAACTTATATAAGGATAGGTACAGGTTTTAGGATTTAATTTAACTTTTAGAGACATTTTTTTACACTTTATATCCACTTTCAGAACTTCTCTAAAAGTTAGTTGATTTTTTAGTACGTTTCTCTAAAATTATTTATTATTGACGTTTTTCTAGCATTTGAGACGGTTTATAAATGTCACTAAAAAGTACTTTTAAAAAAGATGTTTGAAAAAGTTTCTCTAGAGGTATAGGCTTTTAGTGATGCTTTTACTTCTCTAAGACTATCCTTTAGTTACACATTACAAACATTTTCTAAGGGTTATCTTTAGTTACACATAGTCAAAACCTTCTCTAAAACAATCAGTTAGTTAAATTTTTAATAAAATCAAATCATTCTATAAAGGGTATAATATATATATATATATATATATATATATTTTACGTCCGTATTTCAGCTCTATGTTTCTATAATAATAAAAAATATATAATAAGAAACAAAATTAAACAACATAAAATTGCAAAACAATAAGATTTCATGATTGTATAAAAAAACATAGATTTTTGTTAACAAACTCTAATGTTAATCAATACATACATTCATCCAAATTCATTAAAAACCATACAAGTTCATACCACAACATTTCAATTTCGATACATTCAACACTCTTGTTGACTCCTTCATTAGTCATCTCTCCTTCATTATATCATAGATGATCGTATGGTATCATTAGACACAAATGAAATACAAGGAATATGAACATAACGTGATATTCAAAATAGACTTGCAACATGAGTGAGGAAATTTAAGCATACAACAGTTAGTAGTTTGTGTGTGACTTCCTCTAATAAGGTATAGTTGAAGGTTTGTGACGGGTGTCGACCCCGACAAATAATAATTATCTATTACCTCGTATTACAACCTAAATTACAATAGTGGCAAGTAGGGTCAATTCCACAGAGATTGGATGTGAACGGTGTCAACTTCTACGCTTTATTTAGGGGGGAGGGGGTTGGATTGAGATAATAAACTAAGCATAAAACTAAAGAAGAAAACAAATAATTATAAACTAGCAATTAGTTTAAATCATTACCGAATCATGTATCATAGACTTGTTCTTAAAAAGATTCTTCTCATTTTATTCCAGAATGGGCGAGTATCGATATACATCGATACAACGTTTGTCAAGTGTCGATTAGCACGAGATGCTCAATGACTAATTTCTAACCGGTAAATGTAATCTAGTTACGAACATAGAGTTCAATTACCGGTTGCTTTAAGATTACACAAACACCACTCCTAGCCAATGATCGGACGCCGACCATTTAGACTAGATTAAGCAAAACACTAAAACTAATCGGACACGCTCAATCAATTGAAGTATTGTTTGCTACTAAAATAGAATTGAGAACAATTACGGATTCACAATTTTTATCTAACAATTCACAATTAAGTTAAACTATTCAAGAGGTACCAACTTAAATAAATAACCCAACAATGATTAAATCAAGGTTTGCATAAATGAAAATCAAATGATACAAAGAGGTCCAACAAGTCTCAACATAATCCAAGTCAAATGATTATAAACTCATTACTCAATAGAAAAAAAGATAAAAACAAAAACAATGTAAACCCTACAATCTAAAATTTGGGCCGGGCCAATTTGGGCCGTCATTTGCTGCCATAAAAGGGCACAAGAAATAAAACTTAAATGACCATTTTTTTCTTTTCTTTTCAAGCTTTGCTGTACACAAGCCAAACCCAAAATCAAACATTAATAGTTTTTTTTGTTTGGCAAAAAAAAGCTAGGTTATAAGCTAGCTTATTTTTCTAGTACATGTTTGGATGACCATAAACTAAGTTTTTAAAACGGTACTCTCATTAGCGTTTCATGAGTTTATGGAGCTTTTGACTTTTTTCTTTCAAAAATACCCTGATTAATATTAATTATTATTTATTAACTATTTTTTTAATATGTCATTTTTGGTCATTTAAATGCTTATAAGCTATTTTTTGTCAAACGTGATTTTTTCATCAGCTAGCTTATCAGCTATCAGCTAGCTTATAAGTCAACAACTAGTTTATCTGTAACACCCACAAAATTTGGGACGAGCAACTAACTTTAATTTCAATAAAATAACTAAAAGATGATAATATCATTTCTACATATCATCCTTAAACATACCTCAAAATCTGAACATCACAAATTAAACAACTAACAACTCTAGGCGGGTGTTACTTAACCCAATTACAAGTTGCTAAACCTAATAAGTGCGGAAGACTTCACTAAGCATCTCACTTCTCGTGCACTCTTCTAGCACTCATCACATCACAGTGTAGCTAAAGCTATTCCCAACTTGAACCTGTTGCACATGCCGACAAATAAAAAGGGTTAGGCTAACGCCTAGTGAGTTCAAGCATTTTATCATGACTATATAAAATTCATAAATCGAGAGGGGTGTACTTTTAGTCATGATTTCAAAAGAGTTTACTTTAAACACAATTCACCCATTTTCCAACCCACACAGAATCCATGAGAAAAGCTCCCAAAATGTATAAAGCGTTTTCCAAAATGACTTCCAACTCCAACTCACCCAAAACATGTTTAGACGTAAATATCCCAAGAATTATAAACATGGACAAAATTCCAATATTTAAAACATCCAAATAAGATGAGGCATAGAGCTCTGCCAATGAACCATGAAGACATTTCAAATAAATAAAGTGTGTCACCGAAAATATGGATAAAATAATGTACCCAAAAACCACACCTTTCGGTGACGGGGAAGACCCGATTCTATCGAAAGTGACGGGCACACAAAGTTAGGTCACTTATGATGTTACTGGATTACACCTCAAGCCCCGGTCCTAGTTCCCATGCCATATAGACATCACAATCCTCATACCATAATAAATTGCCTTTATTGCATACCCCGTAGAGTTACACCTCAAGGACTTACAAGGGACTACATTGTATATCCAGTCTAGACGAGTTTCACCTCAGGGACTCCAGTGTCCCCTATTGCCTACTCGCTAGTGGCACCGCGGCCTGACGCATATACCCATGCGTTCCCATAGTCCACTCCTCGTGCACAAAGAGATAGACCATCAAATAAAGACTGACTCACGTGCCTATGGATCCAATGCAACACAGTCAAACCGAAATGACAGAAGCACCCAAGCATGTAAATATCAACAATGAGCACAAAATGCATCAAGTTGCAATAAATGCAAACCATAAATAAGACTCCACATTGAGCCATTTAAAACCGGACAAATGTCCCCAAACTTTCTCAAAGACAAACCTGAGCAAAATTGTAAGATCCCACATTGGTTGGGGAGGAGAACTAAGGTTGCCTTATAAGAGGGACTTGATACCTCCCCTATCAGATGCGTTTTAAAACCGTGAGTCCAGGTGTGTAGACAAAGCGGACAATATCTGGTACGGTTGGTCTGGGATGTTACAAAAATGCTCCAAACTCGCTAGACCCATAAATAACGGTCATCATCGCATAAAATGTGTTTAAACATTGTTTAGGTAAACAAGTACCCCCAAATCATCCTTAACTCCAAAACTCGACACGGTTTAAACAAAAGGGTTTCCCAAAGAACTAATACTCTTATAATTCTCAAAATAACTCTTAACACCAAATCGTGTATTTCCCAAATGGTTTATAAAATCAATTACACCAACATGATTAAACCATCAAATAAACATCATTTTAAGCAATTAATCTTTTAAGAACATATTATGATTTCTACACATTAAAATATCCAAAAGTCCCAAATATGGGTGTTTCACAATATTTAAGAAGGTAAATATCTCCAAAGAGTTAAACTAACCAAATAACTCATCCATTGATATTTTCAAGTAAAACACACAAATATTTGGAAAATAACATTTTTGGCATGTACAAAGTTTTCACAAATCAACTTGAACTCACCTTGCTAGATTTAGGCTAAATCTAGAATTTCTTCAAACGTAAGCTCATTTGAAGAAGTTTGCATCCTCAAGCCAAAACCTCCAAAAACCTAAATTCATAACTTCCAACCATGAATATTCATATTCAACCACTTTAAAACCATTCCCCAAACATCTTATATCGAAATCTCCATTTTGACCAAAACCCCAATATTAACCTAACTTCTCTAAAATCATCCAAACCGAAATTGGAGAAACAAAACACTAGGAGATCATCAATGAAACATTTATAACTCATATGAAAGTATAGAAGCTATGAGGATGAACTCACCACTTAGGTTTTGATGAAAACCTAGAAAACTCCAAAAATCTTTAGTGTTGTGGATGAAACTTGCTCTTGCATCAATAAATGAAACCACTAGCATAAAATGGACAAGGAACACATTAATCTCCATGAAAAGCCCCAAAATCAGTTAGGGTTCGTGAGGGAGGAAAGAAAAACGATTTGGGAGAGAAAGGGAAGAGGTTGGAAGTGAGAAATGAGAAAGAAGGTTGAAAATTCGTATTTGACAGCACCCAGTACCCTTGGCGCAACAATGACACGCGACAATGACATGGTCATAGTCGCACAAGGTGTACCGAACCCTGTACCCTTGGCGCGACATTGACACGCGACAATGACATGGTCATAGTCGCTGGTCATAGTGGCTTGACCCGTACCAAGCCCCAAAACTCGACTTTTCAACGCCAAAACTCCTGATACTCTTAGAGACTTTACGTAATGTCTTCCAAACATAAATCCCACCATTTTCAAGATGCAAAACATTTGGGTGATATTTACTTACCGAAATTACGGGTGTTACAATCCTCCCAACCTTAGAATGATTTCGTCCTCGAAATCTAAAATTATGTACAATCAAAGGTTAACCGACTCAACGCTGACCATGATCCACCAACTCTTGACTGGAATCTAAATTCCCTTACACAGTCTATTAAGACAACTCCTCAAACAAACTCTTACCAATAATACCCTCTCAAGTACACTGTACTTATGTCCGGGAGAACACTCCAACCGCTGGAATAACTCTTAGTTAGACGAATTCGGTTGTCTCCCAACCTTAGATGTTCCATACATCTCGTTTTCAGTTTCAGACTCTAAATCACTCGAAGGTTGTTCACTAACGAACCCAACAAAAGCATCAATTCCGATTATTCCTACCATTAATTTCCGTCTACATCCAACTAATTCTAATAGACTTCAAGAATCCATCCCAACATTAATCATAAAACCGACAGGTTCTTAAGCCGCACGCGAAGGTTGTTTCTTCAAAACTACTCAACACAATTGAGTATCTTAGGATTACTACCACCGTTACCATTATTCAAGTTAAAATCGGACTACACCCTCCGAATTCGCTAACGGTCTCCGACCTCAAACACACAAGGTTGACACCTAGTTATACCACCACGTTTTGATCTCTAACAAGACACCACACACGAGTTCCATTTACCGAGTGTTTCCACCAAACTAAGGTTGTTAACAAAACGGTTATACCAACCTCAAAATGCGTTGCCGCAAGTCTAACCCTCCAATTACCACAAGCACCTCGACTTTGCTACCGATATCATCCGGCCTATAGTCACAACACGTGCCTGAACGCTCGACTTTTCACAGTTGAGGTTCTATACAACTTACTCTTAATCGGGTGACTTAACCTTTCCCAAGGTCCTAATGAGTTCAAAGTGTTCAAGTGAATTATTTAAGAAATATGCCAATCAAAACTTTTATATAAGTGTTTGACACAAAGATTTTCATACCACATTAATTGTGAAGGTTTAATGTTAAGTTTATCCTTGATATTCTCGACGTGATTCTCGTTTCTTAGAACATCCATTGACCTCAAATCATCCTATCTTAAAGTGCCTAATGGTGAATTTCACTCTCGTTTACATAAAGGAACGCTAGTTTGAGTCTAGGTATCCAAAATCAACACCTAATTCTCTCAAACTTATGCTCTGATACCAACTTGTAACACCCTCGAATTTGGAAAGAACAACTAATTAAAAATTTTATGATTTTACATCCTAAATAATAAAATTTATCCCTATAATATAATAGGCGAAATACCTCAAATTTCAAACTACGTTTAACCTCAACAATGTATAACATATGTCTCATTATAAAGACTAAAACTACTACGGGTAATATTTAACCCATGTACAAGTTGGAGTTGGAAGTCATTTTGGAAAACGCTTTATACATTTTGGGAGCTTTTCTCATGGATTCTGTGTGGGTTGGAAAATGGGTGAATTGTGTTTAAAGTAAACTCTTTTGAAATCATGACTAAAACTACACCTCTCTCGATTTATGAATTTTATATAGTCATGATAAAATGCTTGAACTCACTAGGCGTTAGCCTAACCCTTTTTATTTGTCGGCATGTGCAACAGGTTCAGGTTGGGAATAACTTTAGCTACACTGTGATGTGATGAGTGCTAGAAGAGTGAACGAGAAGTGAGATGCTTAGTGAAGTCTTCCGCACTTATTGGGTTTAGCAACTTGTAATTGGGTTAAGTAACACCCTCCTAGAATTGTTAGTTGTTTAATTTGTGATGTTCAAATTTTGAGGTATGTTCAAGGATGATATGTAGAAATGATATTATCATCTTTTAGTTATTTTATTGAAATTAAAGTTAGTTGTTCGTCCCAAATTTTGAGGGTGTTACATTATCAGCTACCAGCTAGCTTATAAGTCATAAGTTAGCTTATCAGCTAGTTTGCCAAACATAGCCTAAAACTTTGTTTTTTTTTCTTTTCCTTTATTTTACTTTTTATCCTTTTCATATTTTATAATATATCAAACAATTAAATATTAAACTTAATAATAGGGGTATTTTAAGCATCTCAACAACTATATTTTTAGGATAACTTTGATATAAAAATGACATTTAGCCGTTTGTGCCACATTGCAACATATCTGAAAACATAGGAGGAAAACATTACTATTATCTTTGGAATTCTTAACAAAAAATAACATCAGCTAAACAACGTTGCAGGAAATTAGTTGGGTGTATTCTTATCCTCAAATCATCTAGTTGAAGATTAATATGGGAGTACTTAGAGGAGTAAAAAAAGTGTATCAAGCACAAGTTGGTCAAACAACATGGAAAGCTGGAGTGAACTTTTTTTATCTATAGAAGGAAATTAAAGCTAGCTATTCCAAATTGTCATTGTTAGAATTATAGAGTCGATTGATAGAGAGACACACGAGATAGTTGAATCGGCCGTTTTCATATATTGAGAGAGTGTTTACAAGTGAAGTGTCTAACCTAATAATGAAACCCTAAGAGACTATTTATACAAAAGAGAAGTTACACATAATTACAGAAAAGGACCCTGGACTATACATATTGACATTAATACTCTAACATTCCCCCTCAAACTCAAGTAGGGGAAGAATGAGACAACTTGAGTTTGGAAACAAGAGCCCGAAAACGCCCTGGAAGATGAGCTTTGGTGAAGATATCTGCAGTCTGATCAATGGTGGAGATTGGAAAAAGTTTAACCGTCTTGCGAAGAACATGTTGACGAGTGAAATGACAGTCAATCTCGATGTGCTTTGTACGCTCATGAAAAACATCATTGTGAGCAATCTGAATAGCACTAGTGTTGTCACACCATAATGGTGTTGGGGAAAATTGATGAGCACCCATATCAGATAGTAGCCAGCGTAGCCATACAAGTTCCTGAGTAGTGTCAGCTAAGGCTCTATATTCTGCTTCAGTACTGGACCGAGCTGTCAGCGATTGTTTCTTGCTGCGCCAGGAGATAAGAGAGTCACCAAGGAAGAAACAATATCCTGTGGTGGAACGAAGGTCGGTTATTTCACCATCCCAGTCTGCATCTGAGAAGGCACGAAGCTGTAGGGATGAAGTGGATGAGAAATGAAGTCCATGAAACATCGTCCCTTTGAGATACCGAAGTATATGAAGAACAGCGGCATAATGGTCTGAGCACGGGGCAGCCATGAATTGGCTAACTATATGAACTGCATAGGCAAGATCTGGTCGAGTAACAGTCAGGTAGACCAGAGATCCAACGAGTTGACGATACCGTGTAGGGTCTTTCAGCGGGGTTCCAGCATTCGGAGCAAGGTGCAGATTTTGCTCAATGGGTGTAGAGGCAACTTTGTTGTCCGTGATCCCACCCTTGGACAGCAGATCTGAGATGTACTTGGCTTGACAGAGATAGATACCAGAAGAGTCTGACAGAACTTCAAGGCCAAGAAAGTAGTGTAGTTTTCCAAGATCTTTCATCTCAAAACAAGAGCTAAGAGACTTTTTGAGATGGATGATACCTGTAGAATCACTGCCAGTAATGATCATATCATCGACGTACAACAGAAGTAGGATAGTACCTGCAGCAGTAGTCCGAGTAAACAAGCCAGAATCATAATTACTCAGAGAGAAACCCAAAGAGATGACAGTATTGCTGAATTTTTCAAACCAAGCACGAGGAGCTTGTTTGAGGCCATAAAGGGCTTTTCGAAGTCGACAGACATTACCCTGACGGGAGGTCACACCTGGAGGGAGTCTCATGTAGACTTCCTCTTCGAGATCGCCATTTAGAAAGGCATTCTTGACATCCATCTGATAGAGTGGCCATTTCTTGGTTGCAGCGATGGCTAGGAGACTACAGACCGAGGTGACCCGAGCTACGGGAGCAAAAGTTTCCTCGTAGTCAATGCCATATTCTTGATTGAAGCCTTTTGCTACGAGACATGCTTTGTAGCGGTCAATAGATCCATCAGACTTGGTTTTGATTTTGAAGACCCATTTGCAACCAATGGGTGACTTGCCCGATGGGAGAGGAACAATGTAAAGCCCGTATCCCGGTATGTAATTTCTTTGTTTTAATTCTTTTTTAAAAGTTTTATTTATCATGGTTTCCGTTAGCGGGGTTAGACGAATTGGACCTAATAGTTAAATATGTCAAGACGTGGTTAGTTTGCGAGAAGGATGTAGTGAAGGACCAAAATTGTTAAGGGGCCAAAAAGTGAGAGTTTCGGCCCATGCAACCCAAACCAAACCCTTGTATCATTTTTTTGGGTGTGGTGTTCGTGAGTAACAAAAAAAAAGGGATGGAGCTCAATATTTTCGTATTTTGAAAACCTAGCTGCAGAAAACTTCTGTTTCCCGGAGATTGAACGGTCGGATCGTCGTGATTTTTGGTGAGCAGCTTCACGACATCTTCATCAACATTCTGGACGGTGGGATCGTGGTTTTGAGGTCCGGAGGTCATGGTTTCGTGGGGTTCTGCACAGCAGTAACTTTGTGGTGATTTTTCTCCATTCTTGCTCTATTTTGGTTCCATACATCTTGATGTGCTTATTTCCAAGTGTATGATGGTTTTGTATGCCTCTAGTATAATCTAGAGAAGACTTTGTATTGCTCTAATATTGGTGGTAGTGGATTTGAAGCGGCTCTAGTAGTCCCGTGGTTTTTACTCTCGATTTTGAGGGGTTTTCCACGCTAAAATTTTGGGGTCTCATTGTGGTTGTTGATTGTATGTTTGGGGGTTGTTTTTACTTGCACTTAGAATACCCTATTTGTTTGCATCCTCAAAGGTTCATTCGGGTCTGTTTGGGTTAAGCTATGGCTTAATGGGTTACTAAGCATTATTTGTCATTTTATGTGAAACTGCAGTTTCTGTCCCTGTTTTTGTATCGAGTATAACCTCTGCTAGGAATGTCGGATTGGGATGAAACCAGTGCTAAAAGTTCCCTTTATGAGTCTAGTAAGTTTCTTATGTTTTGCGGAAAAACCAGTTCGGACCGTAGCTAGTGTCAAACCGCTGTTTTGTAATGAAAGGTGCTGTTTTTCGCTGTGCAGTTAACCGGTTTTGTAAAATCCATAATAAATTGTAGAAAAATCGTTAGAGCGCGTGCGATATGTCCCTGGAACCCTAAGACATGGGACTTTGTGATTATGGATTAATATTTCTAGATTTATCAGTTTACAAGGGGTTAAACAGGTCCCGAACAGACCTGTGTTTTTAGAGTAAAAGCTGGAATGTGTATGTTATAATTTAGTAGTCGTGGTTTTGGGTTGGGGCGTCACTTTGACATTTGTTAACACGTAATTAGGTGGGAGAAGGTGAGTGAAGTTGGCCGGCTTGTGATTGCGGTTGCGGATACTCGCGTTGCCTTAAGGTGAGTTCTCTCACTGTGTAGTTAGGGGTTGTATGCATGTCATAGTAGTTTGTATGTACTACTGTCTTTGTGGTGTGAACTAGTTGTTTGTGGTGTGTAATATTTGATTGGTTTAAATGCTTAGTATAAATGTTTTACATTACACCTCGGTGGGACCGAGGAAGTGGAAAGAAACGTTGTGGGAACTCGGCGTGACGAGTGTGTTACATTACAACTCGGTGGGACCGAGGGCTCGGTGGGACCGAGGAAGTGGAAAGAAACGTTGTGGGAACTCGGTGTGACGAGTGTGTTACATTACAACTCGGTGGGACCGAGGGCTCGGTGGGACCGAGGAAGTGGAAGGAAACGTTGTGGGAACTCGGTGTGACGAGTGTGTTACATTACAACTCGGTGGGACCGAGGGCTCGGTTGGACCGAGGTGTTGGATACATAATTACTTGTAGATGTTTACTCGTTTTATGTAACTGTGATGTTGTTGCTTATGTGCGGATAGGGGTGATGTGTATATAATTCCTATCTGCGCATGTGATGGAATTCACTAAGCTTCGTGCTTACCCCTTCCCAATATCTTATGATTTCAGGTGCGAGTAGCAGTCGGGCATGACGGTACACACGGGCGCAAGGCGAAGGCTGTTTAAGTTTAACTTTTTAAATGGGGATTTAATTATATAACTTTTCCGTTGCTTAAATTTCATTTGACGGTTTTAATTAACGACATTTATTTTTATTGTAATGGGATTTGTTAACTTATGGTTTGATTGTAACGAAATGCATTATTTTTAAAATTTTAAATTCATTGTAATTTTTGGGACGTTACAACTTGGTATCAGAGCACAGCTTGAGTGAATCAGACACATCTCGGTGTGTTTGGTCTCAAGTTGCGGCTATGAAATTTCAATTTCTTTTACTAAAATCTTTTAGAATAAAGGGAAAAGGAAAACCCGTTTGGGAAACGGTGATCGAGGGCGCAGTGTGTACAGTCAGCCGACGCTATTTGGGAAGGTACGGTACTTAGTGTATTTATTGCTTTCTAGGCATAGGGTATGCATGCTAGATTGCCTATGTTGTTTACACTGTACTGTATGATGACTGCTTGCTGGTAGGAATCAATGCTAGTTATAGTAGGTTGTTAAGTGAAGGCCCTATAGGTTGTATGCAGTAAGAATCATATAGCCTTAGAATATTTGATTTAGTTCTATTGCGCAGCTCTTGTTTGAGTCCAACCGTTCTAGGATATAATTTTGTATTCGAATGTCTATTTGATTCACGCTGCATGCGACTGGGAATTCGCGAGGCAACTCGTTATGGCTAACAGGGATTCCGTTGTAGCAAGGGTAGTGGGATGAGATGAAATTCCTAGTGAGCTGGGAAGAGTGTTTACATATGAGTATGTATGCTAGATTGCTTTCTAGAACATAGGAGTATTTGTGCTAGATTGTTTGGTGCTTATTACACTGTACTGCATGTTTGTTGTTTGCTAATAGGAGTTCATGCTAGCCTTGATAAGTTGTTAAGTGAATGCACTATAGGTTGTATGCGGTAGGAACCAAATAGCCTTAGAATGTCGGATTTAGTTCTATTGCGCAGCTCTTGTTTGAGTCCAACCGTTGTAGGATAGAATCTTATATTCGAATGTCTATCTGCTTTTACACTGTGTGCGACTGTGCATTCGCGAGGCGACTTGTCATGACTAGTGGGGATTTCGTCATAGCAAGGGTAGTGGAGTTGGGTGGAATTCCTAGGGAGCTAGGAAGAGTGTGTACATATGCCGGTGCGGGCATATGTGTGTAGTTATCGGCGAGAAACTAGTTGGACCCATCGGATGGAACTCGGAACGAGTGATGATAGGTGTGGAAGGTAGTAGTAGAGCTCCTACTATTGGAAACACATGATCAATGCTCGAGTCGGGGAAAGTCACGAGGAATCCAAGGAGTTGAGTGTGAGCGTTGTTAGTGTGAGTTATTATGCGCTAATAACTCGTTGTAATATCTACCCGGAATAGTCATCGCAAGGAGGAACGACTATAGTAAACCTACTAGTACAGGTGTGTACTTGTTTTGCTTTGATGGGATGATCGATGGGGTAGTGTCGAAGGTTATAAAATTAGTAGTTGTTGGAATAAAAGGACGATTCTAGTATTGATCACTTGGAGTGACGATAAGGATGATGTTTGTTTCGGGCCAAGATGGACGATTGTGCTAGAATCATAGGCTTATAGAGCCGACTTTGATTTGAGGAAAAATCGTAGGGATTATTTGACGTAATTTTTTAACTTGCCTAAGAGGTTTAAATGTCCGGATGACGTTAGTGGACCGGAGAGATTTGGAGGAGTAGGAGTCGAGGCGTAGAATGCCGACTAAGTCATTCACAAAGTTTGACTTTGAAATAGATTGCATTAACAAATTCTCGTGTTTCAAATCATTTTATGGATGGTGTTTTGGAATTTTGGGAAATGTTCAGCACACACACAAGATTTTGAAATATGGTTTTGGAAAGTGTATGAAATCGTTTTATCACGGGAGTGCAAACTTCGTTAGAATTTGTCTCATTTCATTATTTTTCCAACGGTTCTTTCGGGTAAGATGATATCCGTGTTTTGTGGTGTTTAAAATGTTGGGCAAGTGACTACGGCTTGTGACTTTAACATTGGAACTCCTCCACATATGTTAGAGTTGAGACGGAAAGTTACATTCCACGATGTCTGTATAAAGCTATTTGAGTGATTTCGTTAAATAAGTTTTGTTTTACGGCATGTTGAGTCGTGTGGGTTTAATTTCACGAGGTGCATATCTTATTTGTTTATGTGACCATTTGGAGAAATCTTGGAAATCAATTTAAAGAACCCCACCTTTTGAGATTTAATGAGGTTTTAGTCGATATTTTCAAATGATGGAAACGGATTGGTTTTTATCTTTAAGTTTGAAACTTACACGAGACAGTTGTGTTTTAACAAAAATATATTTGTAAACCGTTTCATCGTTTTGTATGACTAGCCGGCGCGCGCAAGATTTGTTGGTGAACCCTGTGCCACGACATTGAATGTTGAAAAAGAGAAATTTTGGGGTCAAATGTCGTGGAACTAGTTTTGAAATTATGTGCACACTTTTGTCGCACCCGGTGTAAGGTCGAGCGGTTACTTTAAATACATGTCATGAGTCAATTCATGCTAGAACCGTGACGGTTCATTTTCAAAGAAATTATTTATTTCGCTTTACGTTCTGTGAGTAAACTAAGCTGCAATGAAATAGTTTTCAACATGATTTTCATATGTGGGACAAGCGTGTCCATTTTTGCGTAACTACCGACCTGGTAATAGTAGTTTTATTGCTTACGGTCTTTTTGAAATGAAAAAAAAAATAATAATAAAAAAATCTTGACGTTGAAAATATATTGTAAACCATTTGGGCAATGCGCTTTATGTGTCATTTTGAGAATTTTAAGGGTGTGAGTCCTTTTGGAAAACTCTTTTGTTTAACCCGTGTTGAGTTTGGGACTAATGTTGATTTTAGAGTATTGCTTGCTTAAACTTTATTTAAACGCGTTTTGACCGACTATGGGTCTAGCAAGCGTGGAGCATTTTGCTCGGTTTTGACTTTGAGATAGTCAAGGGTCAATTGCACGGTTCTAATGGCTCGATGGGGAGTCTTGTTGTTGGATTGTTTTTGTTGCACAGTTTTGCATTTATTGCACGTTGAGTATTTACATGTTTGGGTGAGTGAGTCATTCCGGGATAGGCATGTTGTTGGTAGACTGTTTGCTTTGGATCCTTGGTCATGACAGTCAGTCGTTGGTAATGGTCGGTTGGGTATCTCGGGGTGGGACCCCGGTATTCTTGTGTTATGACCTTGACTTTCTAGTAGGCACTAGGAAGATATAGTCTTGAGCACTTACCTGGGAGGTAGTTCCGATGCGCCGGGCCTTGAGACGTACCTGGGAGGTAGGCGTTAAGGAGTATTTTGATACAGTGTAACTAGGCTTCCTAGAGCGAGCGTGTGGGATAAGTAGACGGTGGAGGATTGGGTATTCCACACGTGTTAATATGGTAGGCCGAATAGTGTCGGTTAAGGGAAGGATGCCCTTTGTAATTAAGAGAATAAATGCGCAATAACCGTTTTGAAGTAAGTAGTATATTTAGGTGTCGACTTTTGGGCTTGAGGCCAAACACCTTTAGTGTAATCGGAGATTTGTAGCCGATTTAAAAATAATTATGATGATGGTAGTAGTAACCCTGAGATGCTTATTTGTGATGAATGGTTATGGTGGAATGACCTGCGTGGGTGATTATAAGTTTACTGGTTTGATGATCTGTGTGAAATAATTTTGGGAGTCTATTAGAACTCGTGGAAGTTAATCGACAGTAATGGTAGGAATTATCGAATTCGAGTATCCTGTAGGGTATGTTGGTGAGCACCTTTAGGAT
The DNA here is from genome assembly GCA_033807775.1 of Saussurea involucrata. Lineage (NCBI taxonomy): Eukaryota > Viridiplantae > Streptophyta > Magnoliopsida > Asterales > Asteraceae > Saussurea > Saussurea involucrata. The sequence goes on from CM066322.1 coordinate 77,448,165, forward strand.
GGTTAGAGCTTGCAAGTTGAATCGGGATGTATGGAACATCTAAGGTTGGGAGGCAACCGAAGTCGTTTGACTAGGAATGAATTCAGTTGTTGGAGTGTTCTTCCGATCATATTTCCAATGTCCGTGAAGGAGTTTTGTTAGTAAGAAAAGTATTCGAGAAATTCTAGACGGGGTGAGAAATTTAGATTCTAGTTGAGGAAAGTCCAGTGGCAACACAGAAAGGGCTCCGAGTGGACTTGGGAACCCGAGGTTGAGATGTGGTAAAGCTATCCAGAGCTGTTTGCGGACGTAGACTTCGAGGACGAAGTCTAATCCAAGTGGGGGAGAGTTGTAAAGCCCGTATCCCGGTATGTAATTTCTTTGTTTTAATTCTTTTTTAAAAGTTTTATTTATCATGGTTTCCGTTAGCGGGGTTAGACGAATTGGACCTAATAGTTAAATATGTCAAGACGTGGTTAGTTTGCGAGAAGGATGTAGTGAAGGACCAAAATTGTTAAGGGGCCAAAAAGTGAGAGTTTCGGCCCATGCAACCCAAACCAAACCCTTGTATCATTTTTTTGGGTGTGGTGTTCGTGAGTAACAAAAAAAAAGGGATGGAGCTCAATATTTTCGTATTTTGAAAACCTAGCTGCAGAAAACTTCTGTTTCCCGGAGATTGAACGGTCGGATCGTCGTGTTTTTTGGTGAGCAGCTTCACGACATCTTCATCAACATTCTGGACGGTGGGATCGTGGTTTTGAGGTCCGGAGGTCATGGTTTCGTGGGGTTCTGCACAGCAGTAACTTTGTGGTGATTTTTCTCCATTCTTGCTCTATTTTGGTTCCATACATCTTGATGTGCTTATTTCCAAGTGTATGATGGTTTTGTATGCCTCTAGTATAATCTAGAGAAGACTTTGTATTGCTCTAATATTGGTGGTAGTGGATTTGAAGCGGCTCTAGTAGTCCCGTGGTTTTTACTCTCGATTTTGAGGGGTTTTCCACGCTAAAATTTTGGGGTCTCATTGTGGTTGTTGATTGTATGTTTGGGGGTTGTTTTTACTTGCACTTAGAATACCCTATTTGTTTGCATCCTCAAAGGTTCATTCGGGTCTGTTTGGGTTAAGCTATGGCTTAATGGGTTACTAAGCATTATTTGTCATTTTATGTGAAACTGCAGTTTCTGTCCCTGTTTTTGTATCGAGTATAACCTCTGCTAGGAATGTCGGATTGGGATGAAACCAGTGCTAAAAGTTCCCTTTATGAGTCTAGTAAGTTTCTTATGTTTTGCGGAAAAACCAGTTCGGACCGTAGCTAGTGTCAAACCGCTGTTTTGTAATGAAAGGTGCTGTTTTTCGCTGTGCAGTTAACCGGTTTTGTAAAATCCATAATAAATTGTAGAAAAATCGTTAGAGCGCGTGCGATATGTCCCTGGAACCCTAAGACATGGGACTTTGTGATTATGGATTAATATTTCTAGATTTATCAGTTTACAAGGGGTTAAACAGGTCCCGAACAGACCTGTGTTTTTAGAGTAAAAGCTGGAATGTGTATGTTATAATTTAGTAGTCGTGGTTTTGGGTTGGGGCGTCACTTTGACATTTGTTAACACGTAATTAGGTGGGAGAAGGTGAGTGAAGTTGGCCGGCTTGTGATTGCGGTTGCGGATACTCGCGTTGCCTTAAGGTGAGTTCTCTCACTGTGTAGTTAGGGGTTGTATGCATGTCATAGTAGTTTGTATGTACTACTGTCTTTGTGGTGTGAACTAGTTGTTTGTGGTGTGTAATATTTGATTGGTTTAAATGCTTAGTATAAATGTTTTACATTACACCTCGGTGGGACCGAGGAAGTGGAAAGAAACGTTGTGGGAACTCGGCGTGACGAGTGTGTTACATTACAACTCGGTGGGACCGAGGGCTCGGTGGGACCGAGGAAGTGGAAAGAAACGTTGTGGGAACTCGGTGTGACGAGTGTGTTACATTACAACTCGGTGGGACCGAGGGCTCGGTGGGACCGAGGAAGTGGAAGGAAACGTTGTGGGAACTCGGTGTGACGAGTGTGTTACATTACAACTCGGTGGGACCGAGGGCTCGGTTGGACCGAGGTGTTGGATACATAATTACTTGTAGATGTTTACTCGTTTTATGTAACTGTGATGTTGTTGCTTATGTGCGGATAGGGGTGATGTGTATATAATTCCTATCTGCGCATGTGATGGAATTCACTAAGCTTCGTGCTTACCCCTTCCCAATATCTTATGATTTCAGGTGCGAGTAGCAGTCGGGCATGACGGTACACACGGGCGCAAGGCGAAGGCTGTTTAAGTTTAACTTTTTAAATGGGGATTTAATTATATAACTTTTCCGTTGCTTAAATTTCATTTGACGGTTTTAATTAACGACATTTATTTTTATTGTAATGGGATTTGTTAACTTATGGTTTGATTGTAACGAAATGCATTATTTTTAAAATTTTAAATTCATTGTAATTTTTGGGACGTTACAAACAAACTCCCATGTATTGGCTTTGTCAAGAGCTTGAAGTTCCTCAGTCATAGCTTGCTGCCAAACAGGATTAGAAGCGCCTTCCTTATAGGAAATGGGTTCATGAGTGGACAGCAAAGTGGCATAACAATGATAATCACGCAGGTGAGTAGGAACTTGTCTTACCCGATCGGAGCGTCGTACTTCATCTTGTGATTGAGAGGAGCTAGGATCCATAGACTCAGCAAATGGCTCAGAAGTAGTCCTTGGAGTTGGTGCAGATGATTGATCATGGTCAGCTGGAATAGATGGAACATATGAAGGCTCGGATGAGATAGGTGAAGGCTCAGATGATGATGCGGAAGATGGTGGAATAGATGATGAGGAGAGTATGGGATCTAATTGGAGTGAATCCAATGATATAGATGTGTCAGTGAAGAAGGAAGTAGGAGGAGTGATGATGTCCTGAAATTTTGACACCGTAGAGAAGGGAAGATGTTCCCAGAAGGTGACATGACGGGATATACGAAGTCTCTTAGAGATTGGATCCCAACAAAGATATCCTTTATGTTCAATTCCATAGCCAAGGAAGCAGCATAGACGAGAACGAGGTTCAAGTTTGGTGTGTTCATGAGATTGTAGCTGAACAAAACAAGCACAGCCCCACACTTTGAGTAGTTCATAGGGAGGAGAGACTCCATAGAGTACTTCATACGGAGACTTTTGATTGAGAATAGGAGTCGGGTGTCAGTTGATGGTGTAGACAGCCGTGAAGGATACTTCACCCCAAAAACGTTCTGGACACTTGGCTAATATTAATAGAGTACGGACAGTGTCAAGGATGTGACAGTGTTTGCGTTCGGCACGACCATTTTGTGGAGAGGTGCCGGGACAAGAGTACTGAGAAAGAGTGCCCTGAGATTGAAGAAAAGAGAGAAGAGACGATTCTTTGTATTCCATAGCATTATCTGCTCGAAGAACCTTTATAGGTTTTGAAAATTGGGTTAGAATCATTCGAGCAAAGGTGATATAAATGTTTGGTAATTCTGAGCGATTCTTCATGAGATAAATGCACGTAAATCGTGTGTGATCATCGATACAGATTACAAAATACCGAGCACCTCCCATAGATGGGTGTGGTGCTGGTCCCCATACATCAGAATGAATAAGATCAAAAGCAAAGGCAGATTGAAATTCATTAGTTTGAAAAGGCAAAGCATGATGTTTTCCAAGTTGACAAGATAGACAAGAAACATTTTCAGAGGAAGTGTTTCCTAATAGTCCTGAACTAGCTAAGACTTTCATTCTAGCTAAGGATAAATGGCCTAAGCGCGCATGCCATAGTTCAAAAGAAGGAGTACTGGAGACTGAAGCGGTAAACATGGATGAAGGTGAGGGAAGGCGGAGATAGACCACTTCAACCATCCGACCAACTTTACGGCCTACTCCAAGGATCTGCTTGGTCTTTGGGTCCTGCACAACACAACCAGAAGGGTGAAATAAAACGATTAGATCGGCTTCCATAAGCTGAGTGATAGAAACCAGACTCAGAGATAAGTTAGGTATATGCATCACATCAGGTAATTGAATATCGGGGGTAGAGACAGTTCCACTGAAGGATACCGGTAAACGAGTATTATCAGCAGTTCGTACTGATGAAAACAGGTTGGAAATTTGTTTAGAGACAAACCCATCAGCCTTAGGTGTCATGTGATTGCAACATCCAGAGTCAAAAAGTCAAAAAACACCGAGATGTGTTTGATTCACTCAAGCTGTGCTCTGATACCAAGTTGTAACGTCCCAAAAATTTCGATAAATTTTAACTTTAAAATAATACATTTCATTAATACCAAACCATAAATATTCAAAACCAATTACGCGTTTATCAGAAGTTCGTTAGTTAAATTGCCGATTATAAATGACGCAACGGAAATTATACTGAATCCAAATTTAATGTTTTTAAAATAACAAAAGCAACCATCTTCTCTCTGCGCTCGTGTGTACGGTCACGCCTGACTGCCGCTCGCACCTGAAATCATAAATTGTAGGGAACGGGTAAGCACGAAGCTTAGTGAATTCCGACACCTACGCAGATAGCAATTATATACATATCACCCCCTATCCGCACATAGACACACCCACAAACAGTCACATGGTACAACAACACAAATAATCATGTACTCAATTACCTCGGTCCCACCGAGCCCTCGGTCCCACCGAGATCACACAACAGTTATCCGCACTTCCTCGGTCCCACCGAGATCACACAACAATTATCCGCACTTCCTCGGTCCCACCGAGCCCTCGGTCCCACCGAGCCCTCGGTCCCACCGAGATGTATACAAAACACATTTATACTAGGCATTAAATCAATCTAATGCTACTCACCACAATACAGCTAGTTCACACAACCATTCAATAGTACACACAACTACCGCAACATATATACAATTCCTAGTCTACGCAGTAAGAGAACTCACCTCAAAAGCAACGCAGATATCCACAACAGCAAAACGAGCCGGCCAACTCTACTCACTTCTTTCCACCTAAATAAGTGTTAACAAACGTCAAAGTGAAGTCCTAACCCAAAATCACAACTACAAGTTTACACGTGAAAATTCCAGCTTTTACTCTAAAATTACAGGTCTGTTCGGGACCTGTTTAGCCCCCCTTAAACTCATCAACCCAGAATTATTATTCCATAACTAGAAAGTTCTATGTCTTAGGGTTCCAGGGACATATCGCACGCGTTCATACGAGGTTCCTATCATCCTATATGAATTTTACAAAACCGACTCGCCGAACAGTGAAAAACAGGACCAGTCTGCACAAAACGATGATTTGGCCCTAGCTAGAGGCCGAACTGATTTTTCCACAAAACATACCAAACTTACTAGACTCAAAATGAGAGATTTTGGCACTAGTTTCACCTCGATCCGATATTCCTAGAGAAAGTTACGGGTTTTATAAAACAGGGGCAGAATAGGCGACCTTCACATGAAATGATAACAATAGTCTACACTCTCATTAAGTCATGACTTAATACAATCAGACCCGCAATTACACTTTGGCTTAGGGTTTATGATTACTAAGGGCTGGGCTCACCCGCGCACCACCCACTGCCACCTCCGGCAGTGGTGGTCGCCGACGGCGGCGGCGGCCGGCGGCGGCCACATCGCCGGCAGCCATGGCTGCGGCGGTGGTGGGGTGATTTTGCGGTTTGGGGCGACGAAGGAGAAACGAAAAGGGAGAGAACTTACTTGAGACGGCGATCCAGCGGCAACACAACTCCGGCTTTCTCTATCTCTTTCTCTCTCGCTCTTCTCTCTCTCTCTCACTCGCCGGCGGCGAGCAACGGTGGCGGTGGTGGTCTTGGTGATCGACGGCAGCAGCGAAGGGGGGGGGGGGGGGGGGAGATTAGGGTTTCGAAGGGTGGTTGTGTGTTTCGCAAGAAAAAGACGAGAGGGAGAGAGGGGGTCGGTCCTATAAGGCCGATCTCCAAGCAGCTTCCTACAAACACAACTTTGGTCCCTGTTTTTAAACATTTCATTTTAACCCCCATTTAAATTAGGATTTTTTTAATTAGCTCCTTATAGAAAATATCTTATCAGATGTGGTATTTCTCGTCAAATCTCATTAATACAAAAACCGATTAGGGAAAAAATATTTAAATAAATAAATAAGTAAATAAGTAAAGTAAAGCCATATCGGGACACGGGCTTTACAACTCTCCCCCACTTGAGTTAGACTTCGTCCTCGAAGTCTCTGCCCGCGAATAGTTCTGGATAGTTCTCTCGCATCTCAGCCTCGGGTTCTCAAGTCCACTCTGAACCCTTTCTGCGTTGCCACTGGACTTTCTCTAACTGGAATCTAAATCTCTCTAAACGCTTAGCGACATCCCTAACTGGAATCTAAATTTCTCACACCGTCTAAAATTTTCTCGAATACGTTTCTTACCAACAAAACTCCTTCAAGAACACGGAAACTATGATCGGAAGAACACTCCAACAACTGGAATCATTCCTAGTCAAACGACTTCGGTTGTCTCCCAACCTTAGATATTTCGTACATCCCGATTCAAATTTCAAACTCTAACCATTCTAAAGTTGCTCACCAATATACCCTACAGGATACTCGAATCCGATCATTCCTACCATTAACTGTCGATTAATTTCCACGAGTTCTAATAGACTCCCAAAATTTATTTCACACGAACCATCAAGCCAGTAAATTTAAAATCACTCACGAAGGTCATTCCACCATAACCATTCATCATAAGTGAGCATTTCAGGGTTACTACTACCATCACCATAATTATTTTAAAATCGGCTACAATTCTCCGATTACACTAAAGGTGTTTGGCCTCAAGCCCAAAATCGACACCTAAAAAAATACCACTTACCTCAAAAAGGTTACTGCGCAATTATTCTCTTAATTACAAAGGGCATCATTCCCTTAACCGATACTATTCGGCCTACAGTACCAACACGCGTGGAATACCCAACTTCCCACCGTCGACGTATCTTCCACACTCGCTCTACGAAGCCAAGTTACACCGCATCGAGGATACACCTCGACGTCTACCTCCCAGGTAACTGTTCAATACTATAACCTCCTAGTGCCTACTGAAAAGTCAAGGTCATAACACATGAATACCGGGGTCCCACCCCGAGATACCCAACCGACCATTACCAACGTCTGACTAACGTGATCAAGGATCCAATGCAAAACCGTCTACCAACAACATGCCTATCCCGGGATGACTCACTCACCCAGACATGTAACTACTCAACGTGCGATAAATGCAAAACAGTGCAACAAAAGCAACCCATCAACAAGACTCCACACCGAGCCATTAAAACCGGACAATTGACCCATGACTATCTCAAAGTCAAAACCGAGCAAAATGCTCCACGTTTACTAGACCCATAGGTCGGTAAAAATGCGTTTAAACAATGTTTAAGTAAGCAATACTCTAAATCAACATTAACCCCAAAACTCAACACGGGTTAAACAAAAGGGTTTTCCCAAAGGACTCACACCCTTAAAATTCTCAAAATGACACATAACACTTAAAAGTGCATTTCCCGAATGGTTTACAAAATCATTTACAAAATATTTTCAACACCAAGATTTTTCATCTCAAAAAGATCATATGCAATAAAACTACTATTACCAAGTCGGTAGTTACGCAAAAATGGACACGCTCGTCCCACATAGGAAAATCACGTTGAAAATCATTCCATTGCAGTTCAGTTTACTCACAAAACGCAAAGCGCAATAAATAATTTCTTTAAAACAAACCACCACGGTTCTGGTATGGATTGACTCATGACATGCACGCAAGGTAACTGCTCAATTTAAACGGTGTGCAACAATTTTCACACGTACTTCAAAAGAAGCCCAAACGGCAATTTACTCAAAATTATTTTCTGACCATCCAAATGGTATGGAACAAAGTTTACCAATCAAAATTTGTGCGCGTCAGTTTATTATACAAAACAAGGAAACGATTCCTAATTACACCTCAGTCAAAACCCAAAATAACTTGAGTAAGTTTCAAGTTTAAAGACAAAACTAATTCGTTTCCATCATTTGAAAATATCGACCTAAACATCATAAAACCTTAAATCGGGGTAGGCATGCAAACTGGTAACACTTCCATAAGGAATTTTTTTTTAAATCTTCATCACAAAGCCTTTCCTCAACAATTCGTACTTGGGACATATAACGTCAAAACACCAAAGTTTAAAATGTATTTGCCAAAAATGCTCAAAATACTCGTTCCCTCCAAAGCAAAAGTTTTTAAATTTCCCAAAAATAATCGACGATTCTAAATTAACCGAATGTCAACAATCTACGCATTTATATTTTCAAAATATAACACATTGCAAATGTATGCATGAGAACTAAAATATTTTCATGCACGACTCGTTTATCAAAATGTCAAGAACAAGGGTTACCCAAGTATGCATACCCCTAAGTCGATAAAGCGCATTTTCATGGAAATGATAATAAAACATTTAACTGACTAAAAGCGCACCAAGCAACTCATTATGAAAGGTTACCAAAATATTCTTCCATGCATTACTTTAGTCACGCATAAATCAATCCATACACTGAACTATTTGCAATAAAATACTTAGTAACACAAACTTCATGAACCTCAACGAACTCAATGACTCTAAGTCAATAAAATAGCATCATACATTGTGCCCCCAAAGTCAAATTGTTAAAAACAAAATCATGAATGAGACGCTAAAATTCCAAAAATCTCTTTCCACGGTAAAACCATAAAACAACATTGTTTAACAAACTCATATTAAACAAATCACCAAAATAGTTTTATACAGACATCGTGGAATGTAACTTTCCGTCTCAACTCTAACATATGTGGAGGAGTTCCAATGTTAAAGTCACAAACCGTAGTCACTTGCCCAACATTTTAAACACCACAAAACACGGATATCATCTTACCCGAAAGAACCGTTGGAAAATTACGAAATGAAACAAATTCTAACAAAGTTTGCAACTCCTGTGATAAAACGGTTTCATCTACTTTCAAAACCATAATTCGAAATCTTGTGTGTGTGCTGAACATTTCCCAAAATTCCAAAACACAATCCATAAAAGGATTGGAAACACAAGAATTAGTTAATGCAATTTTTATTTTCAAAACAAACTTGGTGCATGACTTAGTCGGCATTCAACGTTTCGACTCATACTCCTCCATGCTTCTCCGGTCCACTATCGTCATCCGGACATTTAGACCTCTTAGGGCAAGTTGGGAAATTTTGTCAAATAATCCCTACGATTTCTCCTCAAAACAAAGTCGGCTCTATAAGCCTATGATTCTAGCACAATTATCCATCTTGACCCGAAATGGTCTATTTAAGACAAACATCATCCTTATAGTCACTCCAAGTGATTAATACTAGAATCGTCCTTCTATTCCGACGACTACCAGTTTAGAACCTTCATCACTACCCCAACGATCATCACATCAAGCAATTCAAGTACACACCTGTACTAGTAGGTTCACTATTGTTGTTCCTCCTTGTGATGGCTATTCTGGGTAGATAATACAACGCGTAATTAGCACACAATAACTCCTGCTATCTACGCTCACGCTCAACTCCTCGGATTCCCCGTGACTTTCCCCGACCCGAGCACGGATCCTGTGCTTCAGATTGTAACACCCCCTTACCACGACACAATATTGTCCGCTTTGCCCCACTGGCTCACGGTTTTGTTCTTGGCGACCTGGCAAGGACTTCGCAAGGATTTCCCAGGAGGTCACCCATCCTGGTACTACTCCCACCCAAGCACGCTTAACCACAGAGTTCCCAAGGAACCCGCATGCTTGTGGCCCCAAAACGCGTTGTGTCTGGTAAGGCCAAGGTTTACTAATATACCCAGCATCTCTCCTGCTCTCTAAAGGATGTGGGATATGCCTAAGGTGTTACACACACCCCCCTTAAGGACTCATCGTCCTCGATGAGGTTTGCCCCACCATCCCGAACGGCACAGGAGTGGCTCTGATACCATTTGTAACACCCCTTACCACGACACAATATTGTCCGCTTTGCCCCACTGGCTCACGGTTTTGTTCTTGGCGACCTGGCAAGGACTTCGCAAGGACTTCCCAGGAGGTCACCCATCCTGGTACTACTCCCACCCAAGCACGCTTAACCATAGAGTTCCCAAGGAACCCGCATGCTTGTGGCCCCAAAACGCGTTGTGTCTGGTAAGGCCAAGGTTTACTAATATACCCAGCATCTGTCCTGCCCTCTAAAGGATGTGGGATATGCCTAAGGTTTTACACAGATAGTAGGAGCTCTACTACTACCTTCCACACCTATCCTTACTCGTTTCGAGTCCCATCCCGGAGTGCCCAAGTAGTGACTTGCCGACAAATACACCCATATGCCCGTACCAGCATATGCAAACGCTCTTCCTAGCTCCCTAGGAGTTTCATCTCATTCCACTACCCTTGCTAGGACGGAATCCCCACTAGTCCTGACGAGTCGCCTCGCAAACGCACAGTCGCATACAGTGAAAACCAGATAGACATTAGAATATAAGATTCTATCCTACAACGGTTGGACTCAAACAAGAGCTGCGCAATAGAACTAAATCCAACATTCTAAGGCTATTCGGTTCCTACTGCATACAACCTATAGTGCATTCGCTTAACAACCTATCAAGGCTAGCATAAATTCCTATTAGCAAGCAGTAACCATACTGTACCATGTAACCCACACAAGCAATCTAGCATGCATACCCTATGATCTAGAAAGCGATAAATACACTAAGTACTATACCTTCTCCCTTGGCATCGGCTGACTGTACACACTGCGCCCTCGATCACCGTTTCTCAAACGGGTTTTCCCTTTCTTTTATTTTTAAAAGATTTTAGGAGAAAAATAAAAATTTCATAGCCGCAACTTGAGATCAAACACACCGAGATGTGTTTGATTCACTTAAGCTGTGCTCTGATACCAAGTTGTAACGTCCCAAAAATTTCGATAAATTTTAACTTTAAAATAATACATTTCATTAATACCAAACCATAAATATTCAAAACCAATTACGCGTTTATCAGAAGTTCGTTAGTTAAATTGCCGATTATAAATGACGCAACGGAAATTATACTGAATCCAAATTTAATGTTTTTAAAATAACAAAAGCAACCACCTTCTCTCTGCGCTCGTGTGTACGGTCACGCCTGACTGCCGCTCGCACCTGAAATCATAAATTGTAGGGAACGGGTAAGCACGAAGCTTAGTGAATTCCGACACCTACGCAGATAGCAATTATATACATATCACCCCTATCCGCACATAGACACACCCACAAACAGTCACATGGTACAACAACACAACACAAATAATCATGTACTCAATTACCTCGGTCCCACCGAGCCCTCGGTCCCACCGAGCCCTCGGTCCCACCGAGCCCTCGGTCCCACCGAGCCCTCGGTCCCACCGAGATCACACAACAGTTATCCGCACTTCCTCGACCCCACCGAGCCCTCAGTCCCACCGAGATCACACAACAGTTATCCGCACTTCCTCGGTCCCACCGAGCCCTCGGTCCCACAGAGATGTATACAAAACACATTTATACTAGGAATTAAATCAATCTAATGCTACTCACCACAATACAGCTAGTTCACACAACCATTCAATAGTACACACAACTACCGCAACATATATACAATTCCTAGTCTGCGCAGTGAGAGAACTCGCCTCAAAAGCAACGCAGATATCCACAACAGCAAAACGAGCTGTCCAACTCCACTCACTTCTTTCCACCTAAATAAGTGTTAACAAACGTCAAAGTGAAGTCCTAACCCAAAATCACAACTACAAGTTTACACGTGAAAATTCCAGCTTTTACTCTAAACTTACAGGTCTGTTCGGGACCTGTTTAGCCCCCCTTAAACTCATCAACCCAGAATTATTATTCCATAACTAGAAAGTTCTATGTCTTAGGGTTCCAGGGACATATCGCACGCGTTCATACGAGGTTCCTATCATCCTATATGAATTTTACAAAACCGACTCGCCGAACAGTGAAAAACAGGACCAGTCTGCACAAAACGATGATTTGGCCCTAGCTAGAGGCCGAACTGATTTTTCCACAAAACATACAAAACTTACTAGACTCAAAATGGGAGATTTTGGCACTGGTTTCACCTCGATCCGATATTCCTAGAAAACGTTACGGGTTTTATAAAACAGGGGCAGAATAGGCGACCTTCACATGAAATGATAACAATAGTCTACACTCTCATTAAGTCATGACTTAATACAATCAGACCCGCAATTACACTTTGGCTTAGGGTTTAGGATTACTAAGGGCTGGGCTCACCCGCGCACCACCCACTGCCACCTCCGGCAGTGGTGGTCGCCGGCGGCGGCGGCGGCCGGCGGCGGCCATATCGCCGGCAACCATGGTTGCGGCGGTGGTGGGGTGATTTTGCGGTTTGGGGCGACGAAGGAGAAACGAAAAGGGAGAGAACTTACTTGAGACGGCGATCCAGCGGCAACACAACTCCGGCTTTCTCTATCTCTTTCTCTCTCGCTCTTCTCTCTCTCTCACTCGCCGGCGACGAGCAACGGTGGCGGTGGTGGTCTTGTTGATCGACGGCAGCAGCGAAGGGGGGGGGGGAGATTAGGGTTTCGAAGGGTGGTTGTGTGTTTCGCAAGAAAAAGACGAGAGGGAGGGAGGGGGTCGGTCCTATAAGGCCGATCTCCAAGCAGTTTCCTACAAACACAACTTTGGTCCATGTTTTTAAACATTTCATTTTAACCCCCATTTAAATTAGGATTTTATTAATTAGCTCCTTATAGAAAATATCTTATCAGATGTGGTAGTTCTCGTCAAATCTCATTAATACAAAAACCGATTAGGGAAAAAAATATTGAAATAAATAAATAAGTAAAGTAAAGCCATATCGGGACACGGGCTTTACACAAAACGATCAGTGAGACCCATGAGAATAGTAATAAGATGTAATTGGCTGAAGTAAGCAGTAAACTTTCGAGCAGTTTCATCAAAGATTTGAGGTGCACCCAGGCTCAGATGATCTCTAAGAGCTTGCATCTCAGAGATGTAGGAGTTGATAGACTGATCAGGCAGTTGCCTTTTGGTCTGAAAGGTAGTCCACAACTGATATTGATGAGATAAACCTGTAGAAGTGTACCTGTTTGCAAGGAAATCCCATAGTCCTTTTGCAGTGGTGTATCCGAGAAATTGCTGATTGATCTCAGTAGTGGTAGAGGCGTTTATGAAGCCAAGAATGCGAGCATTGGCGATATCCCAATCGTTCATACGTTTTGCAAAGTCAACTGCACTTTCATCTTCCTTTTGAACAGGAAGGGTAGATATACCAGTGACATAGGTATAGAGTCCATGAGACTTAAGGAGAATGGACATATGGTGATGCCACAGAACGTAGTTGTTTCCATTGAGGACAACTGAGATGGGATTGGAGTGACCGAGATTGAGAGCCATATTTCTACAAGAGGGTTGCGATTTAAGGCTGAAGTCGCAAGTAAGGGTTGCGACTTGAGGTGAAGTCGCAAGTAAAGGTTGCGACTTGAGGGTGAAGTCGCAAGTGAAGGTTTAGGGTTGCGACTTGGGGGTGAAGTCTCAAGTGAAGGTTGCGACTTGGTACTGTTCACAAGAGGGTTGCGACTTGAGGCTGAAGTCGCAAGTAAGGGTTGCGATTTGAGGTGAAGTCGCAAGTGAAGGTTGCGACTTGAGGTGAAGTCGCAAGTGAAGGTTGCGACTTGAAGTGAAATCGCAACTGAGGGTTGAGATTTGGTACTGTTCACAAGAGTGAAGGTTGCGACAATGATGAGCGTGTGAAGGTTGCGACAACTATGAGTGTGTGGGTTGCGACAAATATGAACGTATGATGTTCTTGAGTCGGATTTTCAAAACAGGTCGGTTTAGGCTGAAATTTGGTACGAAGGTTCGTGATGATATTCTGAACAACTTTAAAACTTGGAATTTTGTCAAAAAAAAAACAGCAGGAAAAGGTTTTTCGAGGCAAAAACGACTGCAGCAAAAAGAGGAAAATAAAAACGATAATGCAGATCTGAAAGATGGTTGAGGATGCTTACCTAGAGCTCTGATACCATGTTAGAATTGTAGAGTCGATTGATAGAGAGACACACGAGATGGCTGAATCGGCCGTTTTCATATATTGAGAGAGTGTTTACAAGTGAAGTGTCTAACCTAATAATGAAACCCTAAGAGACTATTTATACAAAAGAGAAGTTACACATAATTACAGAAAAGGACCCTGAACTATACATATTGACATTAATACTCTAACAATCATCACCATCAACATACATAATTTATCAGTGTAGCTTTATAGACCTTAGCATGTAGAACAAGGTGGTAATTAGTTAGCATATGAGAAGCTACACAACATTTATAAAGGGTGGTGTGAATAAATGAGGATGAACATGGCACTTTGTTATAATATCAATCTTTTATACGTTCTTATTCTTATAGGTTGATACACTGTTAAAAGGTATTGTTTTTCAATATTACAATTCTTTGTTAGAGGTATGCAGGAGCTCCAAATGAAGCAGGGAACTGTCACTACAAGAAAACTGAGCATCAGTCACGAAAATTAGCGAGAGAAAAAATCCCTCACTAATTAGCGAGGGATTGACCACTAACCCAATCCCTCGCTAATCCCTCTAATTAGCGACGGATTAACGAGGGATTGGGTTTGTGATTAATCTCTCGCTAATTAGTGAGGGATTAGCGAGGAATTGACCACTAACCCAATCCCTCACTAATTAGCGACGGATTAATGAGATATTAATCACAACCCCAATCCCTCGCTAATCCCTCACTAATTAACGACGGATTAGCGAGGGATTCAGTTTGTGATTAATCTCTCGCTAATCCGTCGCTAATTAGTGAGGGATTAGCGAGGGATTGACCACTAACCCAATCCCTCACTAATTAGCGACGGATTAATGAGAGATTAATCACAAACTCAATCTCTCGCTAATCCGTCGCTAATTAGTGAGGGATTAGCCGGGGGGTTGTGATTAATATCTCATTAATCTCTCGCTAATCCGTCGCTAATTAGTGAGGGATTAGCGAGGGATTGGGTTAGTGGTTAATCCCTCGCTAATTTTCGTCACTGATGCCCAGTTTTCTTGTAGTGTCAAGGGAAAACCTCAAATAAACGGAAAACTAAGGAACCCTCTGGTAGCCCTTCATCTGGGCGGTATGCACTTGTGCATACATGTAATTTATAACATGCATTTGTGCATATGCACAAATGCATAATGCACTTGTGCATAAAAACAACATAATTACCTTCATGCACAAGTGCATACCGTCCAGATAAAGGGCCACCAGAGTGTTCTTCAGTTTTCCGTTTTTTTAGGTTTTCCCTTGAACCTTCATCTCTCTCCTTCTCTCTATCTCTCTATATATATATATAGGGTTGGGTTCACGTAAGACCAACCTGTTTTCGTGAGACTGTGAGACAAAAAACTTAACATTAAACCTTCACAGTGATTCGTTGTGAAGGTAAGAAAAACAGCAAACCTTCACAGCAAAAACACTGTGAAGGGTTACCATCACAATCTTTTGCTGTGAAGGTTTAGTATTAATTTTTTGGTCTCACGATCTCACATGATCTCAAGTCTATATATATATATATATATATATATATATATATATAGGGGGCCTTCATGGGAGAACTGATTATTTCGTGGTAACTGTAAGAACCAATTTCAGCCACATATTAAGCAATAAATTAGGAAATTATTATTTTTGGTAATTTTGTTTGAAATTTAAATAAAAGGACATTTTAGGTATTTTAAAAATATTATCTCTCCCATCTTTTTTCTCTCCTCTCTCCGGCGTACACCATCAATTAATCATAGTGTGATACCCAAAATACATGCTAAGACCAAATGTGATACCACTGTGATACCAGTTGTGATACCCTGAAACAACGATGCAGACCTTCAATATCCAAAATACATACTAAGACCAAATGTGATACCACTGTGATACCAAAAAATACATACAAAAACAAATGTAATACCCAAAATACATACAAAATACAAACATTTATCCTCAATGTGATACCCAACAATACATACAAAATACAGACCTTTATCCTCAGTGTGATACCCATAATACATACAAGAACAAATGCGATACCACTGTGATACCCACTATGATACCATTGTGGTACCCAAAACAAAATTCGTTTATTACAGACGAAGGAACTTGAGGTAAGCATCAAAGTTATATATTTATATGCATAACACCAAAAACCTGGAACCATGAAGCGTGAAGTGTGTTGTTACTCTTGGGTGGAATATGAAGTACCCACAGGTGTCCCTTCTCCGGCGAATTCTCCGGCGAATCCCAACCCCCTTCCCCTTTAGTTTCGTCCTGGTAAGTATGAATGGATAGAAAGCGACAGAAATCTTGAGACGAGATCTACGACGACAGACCAAATAAAGAAAAACGTTCATCGCCATCCACCACGCCATCCACCACCATTGCCGGCTGGATTTAGGGATTTTTTAGAGGAGTCGGCTCGATTGAGACAAGATCTACGACGACGGTCCTGGTTTGGCGGCAATATTGGAACAACATCATGCCAAGAGGGCAACAATGAAAGAGAGACTGAGAGCTTGGAGAAAAGTATATGAGAAGAAGCAAGGCGGTTGAAGGATCTGGGTGGCGGATTTGGGTTCCGAGATCGAATGGACATTGTTGATAGGGATGCTAAGAGTGCAGCAGCTATGTTGAGAGTGCAGAGGCGACCCCAAGTTTTTAGGGTTTTATGAGTTGTCAAAATAATTTAAGTTACCAATTTACCCTTTAATTTATTTTAGTAAACAATATTAATTATCTTAAATGATTGGCTGAAATTGGTTCTTACAGTTACCACAAACTAATTAGTTCTCATTTGATTAAGCCTATATATATATATATATATATATATATATATATAGGGGTGATATTTTTTGCAAACCAGTGTATTTGTACAAACTCGTACAAACCATACCTAGCTTCATGATTTTGTAAATTTGGCTTCATGAATATTTATATATATATTTTGGCTTCATGAATATATAATTTGGCTTCATGAATATATCATTTGACATTTTTAACTAATTTTTTTACAAAAATAAGGGTATTTTAGGGCTACACCGAAAAAAATTAGTTAAAAATGCCAAATGATATATTCATGAAGCCAAATTATATATTCATGAAGCCAAAATATATATATATATATATATATATATATATATATATATATATATATATTCATGAAGCCAAATTTACAAAATCATAAAGCTAGGTATGGTTTGTACAAGTTTGTACAAATACACTGGTTTGCAAAAGATACTCAGCCTATATATATATATATATATATATATATTTATTTAGATGTATTTGACAAGATATCAAAAATATAATGTGATATTAGCATTAAAAAAGAATATTTTATTATTCTTATCAAGAAATTATACCCACAATAAAACAATACCCTATTAAGAAAATATACTGACATTTTTTTATAAGTTAAAGGTCTGTTTGGTAAAACTTGTGAATTGTACAATGCTTTTCATTTTTGGCGGTCTGTTTTAATCAGGTAATGGTTGCAGTGGCGTGTACCTTGTACCTTATTCAGCAAATATAGTTTTCTTGAAGAACAAGAACTGATATTGTTCTTCCGAAATTAAAAACCGAGAAATTAAGGAGTGCTTAAGAATGGATAGAGGATGAATTGAGATCCAGCTGGTTTAATCATTCAGAATCACAAACTCAGGTAATGGATTAACCTTTTTATATGTCTGCTACTTGTATCCAGTCGATTAATTTGTGAATTACAAACGGTGTTGTTGTCTTAGAACTCCATTTTTGTAGTTAATTTTCAGGTCTCACGATTGTTCAGTTTCATTCAGTTTCGCGGTAAAACCAAACGGAAGCGCTTCTCCTTCTGGTTGCTCATCGATCAGTCACACGACACTCTGTTAGAATCTTGTGTATCTATTTCCTGCTAATTTATCTCCTAAATTAGTGTCTTACTGTTAATCTGGATTATATATTTCGTTAGTGCAATGGTGATTCCAATTTAAATAGTAATAATAATGTACAATGTGCAGCACGATTGAGAGATGAGTATCGATTTAGGTTCAACTATCCAGCAGCACCCACCGATTAAGCTACCTTGTGCAGATCTTCATGGTAAGTAAAAGTTTTCTATCATATATACAACATGTTACATTTGTATATGCAATACTTAATTGTTGGTGTCATAGTTGGGATTCATTCCTATTTAACTTGAAATTTAAATTCAATTCGAAGATGTGAAAATGTTGTCCTGCATACCTAATACTTGATTAAATTGTGAATTACGTTGTAGGAAACCCAGAAAACTACTACACCCTTTGTGTTCCTTTATATCGTGCACTAATTAGGGGTGACTGGGAAGCTGCTAAAATAATCTTTTGTGGGCACCCGGAGCTGGTACGATATAGCATCACTGACAATCATGACACACCTCTTCACATTGTCATTTGCAACAAACATGGAGAAAATTTTGTGAAAGAACTGGTGGGGATGATGGATATTGATGACCTAAAACTTCAGAATAGAAATGGGGCAACTGCCCTCTTTGTAGCGGCTGTAGCTGGAAATGTCCAAATGGCTAATAAAATGATGGTGGATAAGAATAAGGAGCTATTGAAAATCCCTGATAGTCAAGGAAGGATGCCACTTACTGTGGCTGCATTATATGGACGACGTGACATGGTGACATATCTTTATGCTAAATCCGAGAAAATGAAACATAATCCCTGGACACATGAGAATCGGGATTGTGTCTTTGAGAAATGCATTGGGGCTGATCTATTTGGTAAGTATTTGGTACAAATACATATTTTTGCCTCATTATTGGTGCTTTTATTGTACATGCTCATTCGCTTACATTTTTGCTGTAACATTGTTTTTCATGGCCTTCATTTCTCATCCACTTCATCCTTACAGCTTCGTGCCTTCTCAGATGCAGACTGGGATGGTGACATAACCGATCGTCGTTCAACTACCGGCTATTGTTTCTTCCTTGGGAACTCTCTTATCTCCTGGCGCAGCAAGAAACAATCACTGACAGCTCGCTCCAGCACTGAAGCGGAATACCGAGCCTTAGCTGACACCACTCAAGAACTCGTATGGCTACGCTGGCTACTATCTGATATGGGTGCTCATCAATTTTCCCCAACACCTTTGTGGTGTGACAACACTAGTGCTATTCAGATTGCTCACAATGATGTCTTTCATGAGCGTACAAAGCACATCGAGATTGACTGTCATTTCACTCGTCAACATGTTCTTCGCAAGACGGTTAAACTTTTTCCAATCTCAACCATTGATCAGACTGCTGATATCTTCACCAAAGCTCATCTTCCAGGGCGTTTTCGGGCTCTCGTTTCCAAACTCAATTTGTCTCATTCTTCCCCTACTTGAGTTTGCGGGGGGATGTTAGAGTATTAATGTCAATATGTATAGTTCAGGGTCCTTTCTGTAATTGTGTGTAACTTATCTTGTATAAATTGTCTCTTAGGGTTTCATTATTAGTATAGACACTTCATTTGTATTACTCTCTTAATATATGAAAACGGCTGATTCTGCCACCATCTCGTGTGTGTCTCTCTCAATCTATCAACCTACTCACATATTCTAACACTATTAACTGATATCAATCCAAATTTCTTGTAGACATTGCCCTACAAATAGTTGATGACTGGCCAGAACTCGCTGCAAGTAAACATGCACTCAGAACTTTCGCTCGAAAGACCAAGGCCTTAAATAGAGAACTTAATCATACTCTGATGCAAACCATTGGTTTGGGTAAGAATCTCTACCATCAATGCTTAAATAATTGCCCAACTATTACTTCCATTGCCCCTCATGCTAGAACCGCGATAATTCAATAAAAATACCAATTCAAAACCAAAGATTCGATTCTCCGAGTGATCTATATCTAATGTATTTTGAATCGTCTACTTGATTTCTTAAATTTTGCAGCTACTCAAGCCAATTCAGCGCTGCGGTTATTAAGACTCATGTGTGACGTTATTCTAGAATTGCCCAAGAATGATGTTGATGACATTTCTCAAATGCTATTCATTGCTGTAGAGGAGGGAAACACAGCATTTGTAACTGAGCTCATTAGTCGATATCCAGATCTAATACAAACAGTAAATGATAAGAAACAAAGTCTACTTCATGTTGCTGTTTCACATCGTCATAAGGATATCTGTAGTCTATTATTATATTGGGCCGGTTCACTCAAGGATTTGATAATCACTCTTGAAGATGAAAATGGCAATAATGTGTTGCATTTAGTTGGGGAGAGACCTGAGCGATTTCACGGTGTGTCAGATGCAGCTTTTCAAATGCAACAAGAGCTACGATGGTTTGAGGTACATCTTTGTTTCCCGAGCTTCTAGGCACTTCATTATAAAAAAAATTGATGGGTGTCCGCAAGAAATCAGCCCCGATAAATTCACTGGCGATAATTGTTGTGTATGACTGGAATTGAACCTGGGCAGATGGGATATTCCACCACATCCCCAGGACCTCAACTACTATGCCACAACCCTTATAATTATACTCCGTTATATATGTACATGAATTGGCTACATTTCTTTGAATCACCTTTTCTTTTCCTGTTGGTTTCTATCTTCTTGTAGTTTAAGATGCTAATATAATATAATATAATGATACATAATGATCTTTCATAATATATATATATATATATATATATATGTATAACTCAATGTTAATGATCTAATCTATATGTTGTTTACATGTTTAGGAAGTAGAGGCTATAGTCCCTCCTTGTTTTCGAGAAATGAAGAACAATGATGGTTTAACACCACGCCAACTTTTTACTAAGACCCATAAAGATCTAGTTTCCGAAGGTGAGAAGTGGTTAAAAGAAGCAGCTAAGCCACTAATGATGGTTGCAACAGTTATTGCTACTATTGCATTTGCAGGGCTTCTGAATGGATTGAACCATCGTAGTCCTATCTTCCTCCTCCATGGAAGACATTTCACAGCTTTCATGGTATTAAACGCCGTTTCTTTTATATTCTCTTTAGCTTCAATCCTCGTTCTCAGATCTATCCGTACATCTCGTTTTGCTGAACGTGATTTCTTGCAAACATTACCAAAAAAACATATGATATCTCTAGCAACACTTACCAATGCTGTAATGACCTTGATTACAGCTTTTCACCTCCCCATTTTCATCCCTATCCAAGACACACCAATAGGTGGAGTTTTCGGTTTATTTGTCGGCCTCTTCATTATTGCTAGCACTCTTTATCTGCAATATCCTCTTTTTGAGGCTGTGTTTCGGTCTCGTGGGTCATTCTTTTCTCATCGAGTAAAGAACATATCACAAATAGATCAAGGTCACGTTAAATTCGACTAGTGTCCATTTCGACCACAAGTTTCATTTTAAGTTGTACGTTTTGAAGGATCTATATCTAGCTATTAGAAGTTGTTTGATGTCGTATCGTGGATGGCCATAATCCGTAAGACTATTAGTTTTTTGTTTCTAATGTTGTTATCATCGGAACATGTGTTCATTGAAATGGTATCTTACTTATTGGTAAATGGGTATTTTCGGTTTTTCATATGGATTGCCAGATTGGTATGATCTTGTAATACTAGTTTGTGCAATATTAATTCGTCTCTTCCAAATATGCAAGTATTGTACTTCTTAGTAAACTTGAACGCTAACCGAGTCCTTACGCTGTGTTCTCGAGTTTGTTTCATGAAGGAAAAGAACGGAAAGGAGAGGAAAGTAGAAGGAAAATAAAAAATGTTGTGTTCTCGAGTTTTTTTGAAGAGGGAAAGGAATGGGAAGGAAAATGATTTTCCTTCCAAAACTTTCCGGAAACAGAAGGAAAAGAAAGAAATGAAATAAAAAGAATTAAAAACAATTATGAAATTACACATATACCCATTAATTACATTTCATTATGAAATAAATGAGGGTATATTGGTAAAAGTAACATCTTTCCTTTTCTTTCTCTCCCACTTAGGAACATGAAAAGAAAATGGCATTTTTAGGTATATAACCTTAAATGAGATTTTAATTAAATCTGTGACCTTCTTATGAGTATAAACCCATTTTTTCTTATATAGGCAAGGAGGTCATGAATTTAATTAAAAACTCATTTAAGGTCATTTACCTAAATGACCCAAAGAAAATTTATTTTCTTTCCCTCTCCTTCCTTTCTTTTCCTTCAATCTCAAGAACACAAATACTAATATTTATTTCCTCCCTTTCCTTTCTTTTTCTTTCTCTTCCCTTTCTCTTCTTTTCTTTCCTTCTAAAACTCGAGAACGCAGCGTTAGTATTTTTCAGTTGTGGGACTCATCTCTTATATATTTCTTCTTGTGGGGTTCCTTTATGCACAAAGATAAGAAAAAAGTTATGGTGGTGTGGGGTATAATTCTCATATGGCCATGACCATGATAAACAAAACAAGATAAGTTGGTCATAGAATTATGTGTGAGAATATTTATAATCCTAAAAGAGTATTTTTCAAAAGAGAAAGAAAGTTTCAGAGCAAAAATGGTAGGATAGGAAGGTTCAATTAATAATTCCGAGTTTTCCGCATTGGTTGTTGAATATAATTGCGTTTTGGTAATCTTGGGACCTTAATGTTATACATGGTATTCGAAATCGATTAGATAGAAACGAAAAGGGGTAGTTGAGGCCCGTGTTTGACACAGTTTCCTTAAAACAGATTCACTCGTGTATGGTGTGTCCATTTTCCATGCTACAACGACCAAATGGTTGATGAGATACCACAAACGTAAAGAACGCATGAGCTTTACCTTGCCAAGAATTCGAGCCAAAGTGAAGCATTGGAGGTTACCTTGTTAAATACTGTTGGAGACCTCGACTTTGGAAGGAAATAATCGAGGGTTCCCTGATTATATCAAATAAGTACGAAAACTATTAAATTGTTTCCAAAAATTAAAAAACGAATTTGAATGTTTCAATTTTTGACGGATTTTCGAAATTTAAAATTCGAATTATTTGATTTTCAAATTTAAAAATTCTAAGGAAATTATGCAAAAATGAATTTTCTGGATAAGTGCTAAACGGTAAGCGTGTATTTTTCTCTCTATTAACCTTGCCTTGTATGTATTCACTCGGTTCGATTGAAAACCTTGCTCTTTGGCGGTTCATCATTGTCAATGTGTAAAATTAGGGTTGAAACAATGGATTTAAATCAATGAATTAAAATTTTGAACACCATTCTAAAAGGGGAGGCGAGTAGAAATATGGGGAAGGCGACGGTGTGGTCGAATATCGGTAGAGTAGGTCAAGAGTTAGATAAAAAGGGTCTTGATTTCTCAACATCATTTGGGGTTGAGGTGGGCATTGGTAATGAGACGAAAGTGTGGTCGGATAGATGGTTAGGCGGGTTGGAGTTGGGGAAGTCACATAAAAGGCTTTTCCAACTTGAGTCTAATAAGGAAGCCAAAATATCTGAAAGAGGGAGGTGGGTCGGGAAGGAGTGGGAATGGTGTTGGGGGTGGAGGAGGGAGCCTAGGGGGAGAGAGGTAGGAGAGTTGGAGAACCTTTGTTACAAGGGTGGAAACCGAGGAGGGTTGGGAGTGATCGGTTGAAGTGGGTCTTGGGAGAGAAGGGTTTATTCTCGTCGCAGAAATTAAAATCATTAATAGAAGAGAAGGAGGTGGGTATAGGTACGGTGCCGGTGGAAACATGGTGGTCAAAGGTGGTTCCGAAAAAGATCGCCATCTTCGTATGGAGATTGAGATTAGGTCGTATCCCATGTACAATAGTAATCGATAATATGGGGATGGATATTCCATCCGTGTTATGTCCTAGGTGCGAGAAGGAAGTGGAGTCGATTGATCACGCATTAGTCACGTGCGAAGAGGTGCACAAGACTTGGCAAGAGGTGTTTCAATGGTGGAGTTTTGATAGATCAAGTTTTACCTCGATTAATGATGTGTTAGTGCAGCCAATTTCTGCATGTGGTAACGGATTCCAACCCAATCATTGGACAGATATGGTCTGGTCATTCCTCTATTTAATTTGGGG
This sequence comes from Saussurea involucrata, assembly GCA_033807775.1. Lineage (NCBI taxonomy): Eukaryota > Viridiplantae > Streptophyta > Magnoliopsida > Asterales > Asteraceae > Saussurea > Saussurea involucrata. The sequence continues at coordinate 77,472,302 of CM066322.1, forward strand.
GCAACGGAACAAAATCGTCTTTAATGAAGATAAAAAGCGACTGGAAGATTTGTTTCTGGAATTCCAAAGAATGAGTTTTGAATGGATTGAGAGACGAAGTCGGAACATAAAAGTCGATTGGCAAGTTTGGCTCTCCGAACCGGAAAGTCTATTAAACGTGTAATCATCGTGGCTGAAGGTTCGGTGCGGTTGGATTGGTGTTCGTGGCTGTGCAATTGTTGCGTGGAATCGGCCCCTGAAGAGCCCGACAGGCTGAGTTACAGTAGGGGCTGTTTGGAGAGCTTATTAAATCAGTTGGGTATTGTCTCCTGGTTGGATAAATATTGACTGATTGGAACTGCTCCCAGGTGTTCGTGCTAAGGTTTTGGGACTGGTTCAGGGCAGGGACGGACCTAGACAAATTTTCATACGGTGGCACCATATCTTTTCATACGGTTTTTATCGAAGTGTTATTCATCTTTTTATCAACGTTCAATATCATCTGATGTGTTTTTAGCCAAATTCCAGCGTTTCGAGATATTTTTAAAGTTTTTTGCTTGATTTCGGGGGATTTTTAAGCTTTTTTTTATCGATTTTGAGAGATTTTTTAGGTATTTTTTGTTGATTCCAAGAGATTTTTTCGGTTTTTTTGGTTGAATGGGTATAAGATTTGGGTCTTTTTCAGTTTAGGTGCACCCTTTGTAGTTTTCAAAGTAATACGGTAGCACCTCCTAAATCGATACGGTGGCACCTTCACGAAAACGAAATTTTTTACCCTTCACCGAAGAATTAATACGGTGGCACGTGCCACCACGTGCCCACCTACAGGTCCGTCCCTGGTTCAAGGCAGTTTGCGGATGGACAGTTGTCCAGTCTGGTGTTTCGATAAGGGTTGTCCCCATTAAGTCATTTTTGGCTGGATGTGGGTCTGCTCTAGTTTTCTTGCTGCTGCTGCTTGGGGATCGTATGTGTGCTGTTCGGTTTTCGATTATTTTCCGTTCCATTGTGGTTGCGTGGTATTTGGTTGGCTCGATAATTGTTCTCTTTTGTATATTTGTACATTTGTATTATTTTGGTAACAAAGTTGCTTGCCTTTCAAAAAAAAAATCATATTCATATAGGCAATTTAGGTGACATTTGTTTTATAAGAGGTGTTGAAATCTGATAGATTTGCGAGGCTGTGAAGTTTTAATCATATATATCTCACACATCGAAGTTCCGATTTATGTGATTCAAGATATTCTGGAAATACAACACACAAATCTGTAATATTTATGTTTTGATTTTTGCAAATCCGCGGTGCATTTGGCCCAAAAAGTGACGTTGAAAGGTGTTGGACGAAAATAAGAGTAGATTTAATAGATAGGGTTACCACTTTTTTGTCCAGACCATATTAAGTGATAAGATGTTCGGAAGAAAAAAAAACGGTATGAATTACAAAACATCTGACCGAATTAGACATAAGTGGTAATTAAAAGCTTAAAGTGACGGAAAAAAGCCTTAAACACACTTATTAAGTTTAGTTTATGTAGCATTAACTCAGACCCTATAATAATATTTATGAAAATATATATATATATATATATAAAATATAAGCAAAATGTGGAGTAGGCTGATGTGGCATCATGAGAAACTTCATGCACATTTCTTTATTTTCTCATAATTTTGATTTTTAAAATAAAAAGCTTCTTATAAATGACCATTATACCCCTAAATGAAAATTGTGTATTTAATTATATGAAGGTTTACTTGGTAAATTCATTTCCTATTTAATTAGCTTTAATTTCTAAACTATCTAACTTTTTAGAGACATTAATTTTACTCTCTTCATCTTTCCATTTATTAATTAGATGATCAACAACAAAATTATATATAAACTACAACCTAATGCTTCATAACATGGAATTAACAACTTTTATGTTCTATACTATGTTGTATTAGGTTTGTATGTTTGTTTGTTGTTTCTTCTTTGTAAATATATTTTCTATCGATATTGCCCATCCTCCATAAAATGTTCAGGTAATTATTTATGTGAGTTATATAGTGTTGATATGTGTGTGTCTCCCAATCTATATCATTGTTTTTTTCTGTAAAGAAATTGCGTATTTTTTTTCTTTGTGTGTTTTACATATTGTTGTTAAATAAGTTTTTGTTTTTTTTCATTCGATTTATTTACAATTGTTACCTTGGTTTTGTTGTGGATTTTTCGTCTCATTCTTTTATGTCTACATAGTTTCTTAATTTTCGATGTGTAATTTTATAAGAGAAACCACATGAGATGACATATTCTAAGCATTTCAATCCTAAATTTCTCTCTTTTTCCCTCAAATTTTGCATTTTTTTAATGTTTTGTGTGTTTTACGTATTGTCGTTAAATAAGTTTTTGGGTTTTCATTCAATTTATTTACAATTGTTACCATGGTTTTTGTTGTGGATTTTCTTCTCATTTTTTTTTATCTACATAGTTTCTTATTTCTCAATTTGTAATTTTATAAGAAAAAGCACATGAGATGGCATTTTCTAGACATCTCAATCCCAAATTTCTTTTTTCCCCCTCAAATTTTGCATTTTTTGATATAGTTATTAGCAAAATGTTTAATTAATTAATCTATTCATCTTCTTTGTTTACACCTAAAAAATTTTATTTGATTTATTTCACAATATTCTATTTTTTTCACATAACATTAACGGAATATATGTATATAATCAACACATTTAAAAACTCATTGTATAAATGAAATTACGATCAATATGTATTTAGATGATAATTGAATATAATAATATGTATATTTTTAATAATAAAATGTCATAATTAATATAAATAAATAATTGAAGATGATTATTATTCACATCAATCTAATACCTTATGATCATTGTCAGTTATATTATTTACATAACACCCTTTATATATTATTTAAAAACCAATATATTTAAATGACATGCCACACGGGTTTTAATATTTTTCTTTACTACAATATATATAGACTTGAGATAATGTGAGACCAGGCCATTTCCGTAAGACCATGAGACCAAAAAGTTAATACTAAATCTTCACAGCAAAAGACTGTGAAGGTAAACCTTCACAGTGTTTTTGTTGTGAAGGTTAGCTGTTTTTCTTACCTTCACAATGAATCACTGTGAAGGTTTAGTGTTAATTTCTTGGTCTCACGAAAACAGGTTGGTCTCACGTGAACCCAACCCTATATATATATATATATATATATAGAGGGTCAGGTTCAAGGGAAAACCTTAAAAACGGAAAACTGAAGAACACCCTAGGAGCCTTTCATTTGGGCGGTATGCACTTGTGCATACAGGTTATTTGTAACATCCATTTGTGCATATATGCACAAATGCATAATGCACTTGTGCATAAAACCAAAAAATCAACTATTTACCTGTATGTACAAGTGCATACCGCCCAGATAAAGGGCTCCTAGGATGTCTTCAGTTTTTCGTTTTTTTGAGGTTTTCCCTTGAACCTCTCTCTCTCTCTCTCTCTATATATATATATATATATATATATATATATATATATATATATATGTATTATTTCCAAATAAAATTAAGAGTAAATTACATTTTTGGTCCTTGTGGTTATCATCCACTATCAAATGTGGTCCTTCTTTTAAACTAATTACAATGTTGGTCATTATGGTTGTCATTTTGTTTCAATTTTGGTCCCTCTGACCAACTATAGTTAAAAAGGCTAGTTAACACTTTTTTGTCCTTTTCCCCTTTTTTTTATTAAATCAATAGTAATTACGATTTAAGTCCCTATAGTTTTGTCTTTTCCCATTTTCTTTGTTTTCTATCATTTTATTTTTCATTATATACCATTTATTCTATTAATTAATTAATGATAATAAAAATACATTAAAAATACATGTCTTATTTTGTAAATTACACCTTAATTGTTTTTTTGTCAGTACCTTTAAAATAAGTCAACTATTGAATACTTTTAAATAGTTATTCTACTTATCTGATATATATTTGACGTCTACACTAATCCCAAAAATCATTTTTTTAATTTTAAGTGGGTTCAAAAAATATGTCATATTATTTATTTATGTAAGATGTATGTCTATTAATAAAGAATGTATCATTTTCTAATATTCATTAAATTAAATTTTTTTTAATTGTGTTTCAAACAAAAAAATATGATAGAACTATTAATTAATTTTTTCAAAATATCAACTTAAATTTATCGTAACGAAAAATAAATAACCAATTAACAACCACACAATTTCATTATTTAATACTAAAAAATAGAAAATGATTTTTTAGATTAATGTAGATGGATATGCAAATATATAACGGATAAATTGTATAATTTTTTTAATATTCAATAATGACCTCATTTTAAAGGTACCGACAATTTTTTTTAAATTCTTTGAAAAATAAAATATGTATTTTTAATGTATATTTTGTTAAAACTATTATTGACTAATTAATATAATAATGGTATAACATGAAAGATGAAAAATAACAATAAAATGATAGAAAAAAAATAAAAAATGAAAAAAAGACAAAACCACATTGACTAAATAATTTCAAAACAGTTTAATACTTAAACTATATTAAATTTTAATATTGTTCAATAATTAAACTATATTTGAAATAAAGGAGTTATTTATTTTTCGTTACGATAAATTAAAGTTATATTTTGAAAAAATAAATTAATTGTTCTATTATAATTTTTTTTGTTTGAAACACATTTAATTTATGAATATCAGAAAACGATGCATTCTTTATTAATAGACATACATCTTACATAAATAAGAAAAATGACATATTTTTTGAACCAACTTAAAATTAAAAAAAATGGGTTTTTGGATTAGTGTAGATGCCAAATATATATCAGATAAGTAGAATAACAATTTAAAAGTATTCAATAGTTGACTTATTTTAAAGGTACTGACAAAAAAACAATTAACGTGTAATTTACAAAATAAGACATGTATTTTTAATGTATTTTTTATTATCATTAATTAATTAATAGAATAAATGGTATATAATGAAAAATAAAATGATAGAAAACAAAGAAAATGGAAAATTTCAAAACTATAGGGACTAAATCGTAATTACTATTGATCTAATAAAACAAAAAAGGGAAAAAGACAAAAAGACAAAAAAGAGTTAACTAGCCTTTTTAACTATAGTTGGTCAGAGGGACCAAAATTGAAACAAAATGGTAACCATAGTGACCAACATTGTAATTAGTTTAAAAGAGGGACCATATTTGATAGTGGATGATAACCACAAGGACCAAAAATGTAATTTACTCTAAAATTAAATATCTAAAATTTGAGTTGATACATAAAGTAATCAATACATAAAATTAAAAAATTATTATTATTTAAAGTCTTATTAAAGTCAATATATATAAATATAAATGACATTAGAACCAATATAATGAATAAATATTAGAATTTATATATAATTAAATATGTTGTAGGATAAATGTGTCATCGTCTACAGGATATGGTAATAGAGATAGGGATAGAGATAGATTAGAATTGAAATGTCTTGTAGTTATCTACTTGTAACTCATCCCTATATAAATGGCTTATGATTAATAAGAATTACGATTCATTCTCTTCATTTTATTGTGTTCTATTTAGTTTTCCCTTTAACACGTTATCAGCACGATACTGACCAAAGAAATATTTTTTAATGTCCAAGACCCCACATTCAAGAAGAAGAAAGAAAGAACATCACCACGTTTGTAAGTTCCATCAATTCCTCCATTACTATCCCAATCCAAGTAAGAATTTCTACATTTTTCGCTATAAATATTGTCAATAGATCTAGTTACGTTAGTTTTGTTTTGATTATCACAATCTTAATTTGATATAGCAACTTAGATTGATGATGGCAAAAGGAAATAAATCAAATCCTATCCAGTGATTTTAGAACTTTGAAAACGAATCTGGATAATTCTTTTCTTCGGGTGCGTTAAAATAATTGTCCATAGTCGAACTTCGTGAATGAACTCGTCATAGATAGGTTAAAAATAAATATATAAAATCGTAAGCTTGATTAGTAGGTAACCGGTGTGCAAAAATAGATAAGTCGGCAAAGTCATCTTTTGGTTTGCCGTTGAGGTTTGAGTTGTAACGACCCCAAACCAAACTATCATACCCATAAACCATATCTTTAAATTTAAAACGCCAAAATGGCTCAATGTAATTGTAAGACCCAGGGTAAGTCCGTTAGATATTTTACCTATTCGTTGAATTAATTTAACCATAAGTTATAATGATTTGGTTAAGTTGAGACAAGTTATAAGGTTAACGGTGTTTTGGGTCATTTTGGAATAGTTTGAGCCAAGAAGGAAATTTGACCTATATTACCCCTTAAGCGTCATAGATTATTCAGATAACCTAAAGTTAGAAAGTGTACGTGTGTGTGGAAGCGAAATGGAGCAGAAGAAGAAAGTTACGGTTGCTACATCAATCGATTAGGTTAGAAGAAATTTTGAGGTAAGTCCCTTACATATTGTGTTTGTAATCATGTATAGAAGATATCTATCGGTTTAGAATTTCTAATTTCGCGTCTTGATGAGATTTCAATCGATTTATGGGTAAGTGGAAACCGACAGTGTTCTTGGAGTCCCGGTGAAGTCCCGGTGGACTCCCGGTACTGTCGACTCCCGATAGTGTGGAGTCCCGGTACCGTCGAGTCCCGGTGTAGTGAACTCCCGGTATAGCGAACTCCCGGTATTGTTAACTCCCGGTGATCGAGACTCCCGGTACCAAGGAGTCCCGGTACTGAGAAGTCCCGGTACTCTGTGTAGTCCCGGTAGTTTGTTAAATTTAGTGAACACAGTTGAGAACAGGGACTGGTAGGCTTTTTATGTTCGGCTAGTAAAGCGGTGTATGTATCTTAAATTGTTTCAGATTCTGTGGAGTCGTGGTAAGAGATAAGACCATTTTGAAAGGAGCTTGCGAGCGTGTGTAATAATCAAAACAGGTGAGTTTTACTTTAAAAGTATTTTTAACTGGAGTACATATACGTATGGTTTGGGAATGTGATAATTGGTGATTACGTGTTTATATGTACGATATATGTGAATTATAATATATTGAGGTATTATATTTACATGAGTATTATAATGTGTTATAATACGTTGGCCGGGCTTAGGACCGGTGTGTTTGGCTATAGAATCTGTATAGCGTTGTTTGGCTGTAGATGTTGTACAGCGTTGTAAATTATTAGTTGGCTTGCTACCAACTAATATGGCCAGGAGGAATGAGAAGGGAAGGTACATGATATGTGAGCTTAATTGGATATATGTGATTGTGTTGCGTGATTTATATGAATGAAGTTATATAAATGGTTTCAAACTAACAGGGATTTCTCACTTAGACCATCAGGTCTAACCCTCATTTTGTTTTAAAAATATGTATTCCAGGTGGTGGATCGAGTAAGGGCAAATGATTAGAGTAATCGATGGATAGCCTTTGTGAAGGAGTACAATGTGAAGATTTTGGCATGTTTAGCAGTTGTATTATAATAATTAAATGTTATGAATGTATTTAGTATAAAGTTTGTAGTAGGATGGCTTCTTCTGATTGTAAAAGACTACGGGACCGAACTTGTAATATGATGTTTCGTTTGTCATATCAATGTTATGTTACATTATGTGATTTGTTGTGTATATGGGAATTGGGTTGTTACAAATGGTATCAGAGCCCTAGTTTAAGGGATTTAGGTATTTGTATCTGTACCTAGACTTAAACTGCATGTGAAGTAGGATGTCCCTATTATTGTAGAACCTTGGGATGTTAAGTATAAAAGGGAAGAAGGAACATCATGTAAGGTAATTTCAAATTACACCTGGCCAGTGTAATTGTGATCTTACAGGTACATGTTTGAACTGGAATACCTTGTTATATGGGGTATGTGCTTATGTGTATATTAACCTTGTTTAAATCTACAGAATGGCAAGCGGTACACGAAATTCGAATCGAGGAGGAGGAAGAAATCCGAATAGAACTAATCCGCCAATAGGAACAGGGGACAGGGGAGGCAGAACTGGGGGGGAGAGTCGGGGGTAGAACTGGGGGTAGAGCTGGAGGTCGAGCCGGAGGCAGAGTCCAGCCACATGGTACAGAGTTCGTTACCAGGGATGATCTAATGGCAGAAATGGGGAGATTACAAGCCAATATTCAAGCTATGTTCAACCAAACTCATAATACTGAAACAGAAGGACCAGATCCTACTCATGAAGAGGAGATGCCCATTACACCTACTGTCATACCGGTGGTGAGGAAATGTGATTATAAAATGTTTTTAAGCTGTAGACCTCCGACCTACTCAGGAGACAGGGATACCGTGAAAGCAATGAGATGGATGAAGGAAATAGAAGCTATTTTCAAGACAAGCAAGTGTGCGGATAAAAATAGGGTATTGTACGGGGCATAAATGTTAAAAGGGGATGCTTTGTATTGGTGGGAATCTTTTATTCATTCTAAAGGATCTGATGTTTATTCTACCCTCTCTTGGGAAGAAATTGTGATAGCCTATAGGGAACAGTTTTGTCCCCAAGCAGCCGTCAAACAACTGGAAGGGGAATTTATGAACTTGCAACAAGGAAACTTATCCGTTCGAGACTACACCGCTAGCTTTCTGGAAAAGTCTCGGTTTGCAGAATACTATGTTGCTACGGAGGCGATGAAGACAGAAAGGTTTATCTTTGGGCTGAATTCAGAAGTCAGAAGGCTAGTGACTGCTAAAGGACCCGATACCTTCTCAGCTGCAGTTAATGCCGCAGAGAATGTTGAACGAGATATTAGAAGAGATGCAGGCGATAAAAGTATCGGGAAGAGAAAGTGGGAAGGACCACAACACGATCCGAAGAAGTCCCGATTTCAGAGGTATGATAACCGTCCGTTATTTCGACCAACGGAAAGACCATGTCAGAAGTGCAACCGTGTCCACCAAGGAAATTGCCAAAGTGATTTATGAGCGTGTTATAAGTGTGGGAAGACCGGACACGTCATCAAAGATTGTAAGGTAACGCGGTTATGTTTCTTATGCAATTCTCCGGATCATCTTCAGTCGAACTGTCCGCGGGGGAGGATACAGCAAGGTGGGTCATCGGGCAGGCCAACGATTGTTAAACCAGTAATACCAAGATTGGAACCGCCAGTAACCAGGGGTCGCGCATTTCAAATGACTGAGAAAGAAGCGGAGGAAACTCCGGATGTGGTCACAGGTACATTTTTGATAAACTCTACACGTGCTAAGGTGTTATTTGATTCCGGTGCAAACCGATCGTTTGTGTCTCCTGCATTTGCTGCTTGCCTGTGTTTGAAACCTAAAATGCTAGAACATGCTCTATTAGTAGATACTGCAAATGATAACCAAGTGTCGGTTAGAGAAGTATTCGATGGCTGTGTGATAAATATAGAGGGGTGTGGAGTGCCGATACAATTGTTTCCTATAACTTTGATAGAGTTTGACGTCGTAGTGGGAATGGACTGGTTAGCCGAGAATCAGGCTAACATAGTGTGTGATAAGAAGTTAATAAATGTGGTATTACCTGAGAAGGGACCAGTAGTGATTTATGGTGATCGTAAGAATCATCAGTCTAGCCTAATATCTATAATAAAAGCCCGTAAATGTGTCAGCAAGGGTTGCCCGAGTTACTTAGCCTATGTGATAGATAGTAGGCCTGAAAAGATTAAGTTGGAAGATATTCCTATTGTTAGTGAATTTCCAGAAGTTTTTCCCGAAGACTTGAATAGTCTCCCTCCAGTTAGACAAGTAGAGTTCGGTATAGACTTAGTTCCTGGAGCCACTCCTATTGCTCGTGCACCATACCGACTAGCACCTCCAGAGATGAAAGAGATGATGGCACAACTACAAGATCTATCCGATAAAGGCTTCATCAGACCTAGTTCTTCACCGTGGGGAGCACCAGTGTTATTTGTGAAAAAGAAGGATGGTTCGATGAGAATGTGTATCGACTACCGATAACTGAATAAGCGCACGATAAAGAACAAGTATCCGTTACCCCGAATTGATGACCTCTTAGATCAGTTAGTTGGAGCTTGCTATTTCTCCAAGATTGATCTAAGATCCGGTTATCACCAGTTGAAAGTTAAAGAAGAAGACGTTCTAAAGACTGCTTTTCGAACAAGGTATGGACATCACGAATTCTTAGTGATGCCGTTCGGACTGAAGAACGCTCCAGCTGCCTTTATGGATTTAATGAATCGGGTATGTAAGCCGTATCTCGATAAATTTGTTATTGTATTTATCGATGATATCCTTATCTATTCCCGATCCAAGGAAGAGCACGCGCAACATCTTCGTTTGATTCTGGAGCTACTGAAGAAGGAAAAGTTGTATGCAAAATTTTTGAAATGTGAATTCTGGCTACGAAAAGATCAGTTTCTGGGGCACGTGGTTTCTGAGAAAGGTATACAAGTTGATCCGATGAAAGTGGAAGCAGTTGAAAAGTGGAAACCGCCGAAAACAGCAACCGAAGTACGTAGTTTTCTAGGTTTAGCCGGCTACTACCGGAAGTTTATAAAAGACTTCTCTCGTATCGCAACGCCTTTGACTAAGCTGACCCGGAAGAATCTAAAGTTTGAATGGAAAGCAGAACAAGACGAGGCATTCCGGATATTGAAAGAGAAACTGTGTAGCGCCCCGATTCTATCACTACCTGAAGGTTCGGAAGACTTTGTTGTTTATAGTGATGCGTCCAAACTGGGATTGGGATGTGTGCTTATGCAGCGTGGGAAAGTTATTGCTTATGCTTCTCGACAATTAAAGGATCATGAAAGACAGTATCCTACGCATGACATGGAACTTGCAGCAGTCGTCTTCGCGTTAAAGATTTGGAGACATTATCTGTATGGTTCTAAATGTCAGATTTATACCGATCATAAGAGTCTCCAACACCTCTTTGATCAGAAGGAACTAAATATGAGACAAAGGAGATGGCTAGAATTGCTGAACGATTACGACTGTGAAATCTTTTATCATCCGGAAAAGGCAAATGTGGTAGCTGATGCATTGAGTCGTCAAGAAAGGGGTGGAACAATAAAAGTTATTTCGCTACGAACTGAACTCCTACCCAACATATTTGACGAATTGCAGAAGTGCCAAGTGGAGGCTTATCAGGATGAACATCTGAAATCAGAACGGTTAGCGGGGATGTCAACATTGCTAGTAACAGATGATCGTGGGTTATTGTGTCTGGGAAACATAGTGTGGGTACCTCGTTTGGGTGGGTTACGTGATCGTGTTTTACAAGAAGCTCATCAATCCCGTTTCTCTATTCACCCAGGTACAAACAAGATGTATAAAGACCTAAAACAATTCTATTGGTGGTCGGGGATAAAAAGAGGGATTGCTCAGTATGTGGAAGATGTGATACTTGTAAGAAAGTGAAAATCAAACACCAAAAGCCGTTTGGTCAGCTACAGCGGCTAGAAATACCTATGTGGAAGTGGGAGAAAATTACCACAGACTTCATCACGAAGCTACCAAGAACTCCGAAAGGATTTGATTCTATTTGGGTGATCGTCGACAGATTGACAAAGTCTGCACACTTTCTACCGATAAAGGAAAACGATTCGATGGAGCGATTAGCTAAGTTGTACATGGACGAAATAGTAACTCGACATGGAGTTCCAATCTCGATCATTTCTGATCGTGATAGTCGTTTTACTTCAAGATTTTGGAGAAGTTTTCAAAGAGAAATGGGGACACAGATAAAGTTAAGTACGGCGTATCATCCTCAAACAGATGGGCAGAGTGAACGAACGATTCAGACCTTAGAAGATATGCTCCGGGCTTGCATTGTTGATTTTGGGGGATCGTGGGATAAACATTTACCGTTGATCGAATTCGCTTACAACAACAGTTATCATTCCAGCATACAAGCGGCACCGTTCGAAGTACTGTATGGTAGGAAACGCCAAACGCCTCTGTGTTGGAACGAAGTGGGAGAAAAACAGCTAGCGGGACCGGAAATAGTTCAGTTAACTGCCGATAAGGTTACTCAGATTCGTGAACGATTGAAAGTAGCTCAAGACAGACAGAAAAGCTACGCTGATCGACGCTGAAAGCCATTGGAATTCCAAGTTGGGGATTACGTAATGTTAAAGGTTTCGCCGTGGAAAGGAGTCATCCGATTTGGACAACAAGGTAAACTTAGCCCAAGGTATATCGGACCGTTTGCAATTACAGAAAGGATCGGTGAAGTAGCTTACCGATTAGATCTTCCGCCGGAGTTGAGCAGGATTCATAACGCATTTCACGTATCAAACTTCCGAAAGTGTCTGGTTACTCAAGATCAGGCAGTCTCCCTACCAGAGATACAAGTCGATGAAAGACTGAATTATGTGGAAGAGCCGGAAGCTATAGTTGATCATAAAGTTAAAGTGCTGCGGAATAAAGAGATCAGGCAAGTAAAAGTTCAGTGGAGGCATCATAGAGGTCAAGATGCTACTTGGGAATCAGAGACGGAAATGAGAGCCAAATACCCTCATCTTTTTACTTAACTGAATTCCGGGACGGAATTCTTTTAAGGGGGAGATGATGTAAGACCCCGGGTAAGTCCGTTAGATATTTTACCTATTCGTTGAATTAATTTAACCATAAGTTATAATGATTTGGTTAAGTTGAGACAAGTTATAAGGTTAAGGGTGTTTTGGGTCATTTTGGAATAGTTTGATCCAAGAAGGAAATTTGACCTATATTACCCCTTAAGCGTCATAGATTATTCAGATAACCTAAGGTTAGAAAGTGTACGTGTGTGTGGAAGAGAAAAGGAGCAGAAGAAGAAAGTTACGGTTGCTACATCAATCGATTGGGTTAGAAGCAATTTTGAGGTAAGTCCCTTACATATTGTGTTTGTAATCATGTATAGAAGATATCTATCGGTTTAGAATTTCTAATTTCGCGTCTTGATGAGATTTCAATCGATTTCTGGGTAAGTGGAAACCGACAGTGTTCTTGGAGTCCCGGTGAAGTCCCGGTGGACTCCCGGTACTGTCGACTCCCGGTAGTGTGGAGTCCCGGTACCGTCGAGTCCCGGTGTAGTGAACTCCCGGTATAGCGAACTCCCGGTATTGTTAACTCTCGGTGATCGAGACTCCCGGTACCAAGGAGTCCCGGTACTGAGAAGTCCCAGTACTCTGTGTAGTCCCGGTAGTTTGTTAAATTTAGTGAACACAGTTGAGAACAGGTACTGGTAGGCTTTTTATGTTCGGCTAGTAAAGCGGTGTATGTATCTTAAATTGTTTTAGATTTTGTGGAGTCGTGATAAGAGATAAGACCATTTTGAAAGGAGCTTGCGAGCGTGTGTAATAATCAAAACAGGTGAGTTTTACTTTAAAAGTATTTTAAACTGGAATACATATACGTATGGATTGGGAATGTGATAATTGGTGATTACGTGTTTATATGTACGATATATGTGAATTATAATATATTGAGGTATTATATTTACATGAGTATTATAATGTGTTATAATACGTTGGCCGAGCTTAGGACCGGTGTGTTTGGCTATAGAATCTGTATAGCGTTGTTGGCTGTAGATGCTGTACATCGTTGTAAATTATTAGTTGGCTTGCTACCAACGAATATGGCCAGGAGGAATGAGAAGGGAAGGTACATGATATGTGAGCTTAATTGGATATATGTGATTGTGTTGCGTGATTTATATGAATGAATTTATATAAATGGTTTCAAACTAACAGGGATTTCTCACTTAGACCATCAGGTCTAACCCTCATTTTGTTTTAAAAATATGTATTCCAGGTGGTGGATCGAGTAAGGGCAAATGATTAGAGTAATCGATGGATAGCCTTTGTGAATGAGTACAATGTGAAGATTTTGGCATGTTTAGCAGTTGTATTATAATAATTAAATGTTATGAATGTATTTAGTATAAAGTTTGTAGTAGGATGGCTTCTTCTGATTGTAAAAGACTACGGGACCGAACTTGTAATATGATGTTTCATTTGTCATATCAATGTTATGTTACATTATGTGATTTGTTGTGTATATGGGAATTGGGTTGTTACAGTAATACATTAAACAGATTACAACTGGGTTTGCGGAAATAACCCTAACTACAGCTGAGATCGTAACTACAAAAATAAAAGGAAAGCCCTCTAATCCTTCTATATGTAATCTCCGCCTCACGCCTTGCCAACTTCTAAGCAAGCTTTCGACTATCTGCTTACCTGAAAAGGTTTTAGTTTTGAAAATCGAGGGTTAGACCATGAGGTCTAGTGAGTTCCCTCAAAAGCCACACCACAAATAATACAGTTTATGTAAACCTTTCAGTAAAATGATTGTAACAACTTGTTATGAACACACATAATGATCATCACACTATGACAAGCTAATGGCACACGTTGTGGTCACACACACCATGACAGCGTAAAGGGGGCACACACCGCCCATATATGAAACACATTCATATATCACACCATATGGGACACACCCCCATCTCACACAAATGCCATAGCTCGTCCACACGAAAGTAGTTTAGGTCCACACGATTAATTCCCACTTTTCATTCATGAGCACATGATAATATGAACACTTACCATTAATTATGCATAAGGATTTATATATCAAACCATATGGGACACACCCCCATTTCACACCAAAGCTAGAGCATGGTCACACACATTTAAATCACACATATTGTCACACACTTACTATTCGCTTTGAAATAAAAGCAGTTTGTATCCACACAATTAAATCACACTTTCCATGCAAGGTTAAAAGAATAGTACGAGCATTTACCAATGTAAACATGCATAAAGTTCCACATTTAAAAAGGGTTTTAGGATCAGAAAACTCACCTGTCGTCCTGTTTAATCTCCCTACTAGATTGAATTTCCCTTCAATTGCACCTATAAGGATACATGCTACCAAGATAAGTCACTTGATCAAACCACACACTCACACGGTAACATCTCGGACTAATAAACTGCACTACAAGTCACACTGACACTTTCCGGAAGTTTCATCCGGACAACCAAAACTACCCGAATAGTCTGAACTTTTCGGACAATATGAACTATTCGGACGGACATTCCGGACACTTCCGGGTTCTCGAGGGTTTCCGGTTAACTACCGGAAACCACCACCACAACTTACCCAGCCAGAAAACACATCCGGGCACCACACCTCATCCGGACACCAACAAAACGTCCGGACACTAACCTGATCTGAAGGTTTCCGGATGCGACGAATAACACAAAAACGCAGGAAAAATCAAACACCTCTTGTCCTAATCCTCCCAACACTTCCAGATAGCAAATATGGGTCGGTGACTAACACAATAACTCATTCTTACCATTTCTTAACAAGTTAAAGAGGAAACCACAAGAAATTCCACAGAAACCAAGTTTCTCCTCAAAAACCCAATATATTTCATAAAACTTAAAGGAGGAGACAACTTGTTAGATACCTGAAGATTTCTACCGATTAAATCAAGGATTCAGCTGCCAAGATTTCTTCATCTTCTTCAATTTGCCAACAATCTCATCTCTTGCTCCCTCTCTTAGCCGCCAACACACACACACACACACACACACACTAGACAATTGCTAAAAAATGAAAGAATTAGGGGTTTTCCCTTCCTTTATACTTTTCTCACTAGACACCACACTTTCAATTTCTTCACACTTAGACCACACAACTTTCTAAACTTCGAAATTCTACCAAAATTTTATTTATCGAACCAAAATATATAAAAAAAGAAACCCGGTTATTACAATATCCACCCCTCAAAAGAATTCCGTCCCCGAAATTCCATTTTCAAACAAACGAGGATATCGAGTCCTCATGTCTGATTCCAATTCCCAAGTTGTCTCTTTCCCCTTATGGAATCGCCACTGAACTTCCACTAGAGACACTTCTTTATTCTAAACATCGCACCGACTCCTACATGGAATTCGATAAATCTCTTCCTACTGCTCACATAAACCAGTGGCGGTCTTGAGCCACGCTTAACCTCTCGCGTAAATGTTCGACCTATCGGTGGTCAATCGTGTGACCTCCGGTCTCACACAAAATCATTCACACATCTAGACTCACGGTTCTAAAACGCGCCAAGCTACGGGTTTCACACACCATTTTCACCTTCTTAAAGAACGAATTCTACCGAAGTTAACGTCACAACAACATGCAACCCTTATTAAAATAATGATGCTCAGTTCGCCAACCGATCACAAAATCAACCTTGAATATCACCTTAACCCGCAGTTAAGATTCTCTTCAACAGATTACACGCAATTCTACCATTACTCTCCCAACACAAAATACGTCTAAGACAGATAACACTTCCTCACATTAATTAAACTGACCACAATCCATTGATAACAATCAATTCACACGCTATCACTACAATGCCACTCCTATATTACTACCAAGTCTAATCCAATGGTCCCTCACTCCGAGCACTACATTCGACTACTGTCTCCCACTTACTTCTCAACATAAAACATGTTTCCAAAGAACGACTCACTAGAAGGTGCACACTCTTGACCAATCACACAAGCTAGCTCTCCTCGATGCTTAAACCAATCACATACACACAAATCCTCTTTCTCATACTCTCACTAGAAGTTCATGCACCCGACGGTGACGTTCTGATGACATTGCTTCCCACTTTTCGTGCCACTTGTCACACCTTCTATTTCGCGCTTACTCACTTATTCCAATCTACCGTCCCAATTACCTTAGGCTAGCATGGAACAATTATTATCCAACATTGACCACTCCATACATGCAATTTCAACGATTACTATGTCTAACCAACCGTTCCACTACATCTCATTTCTCAAACGATAATAACCCACTCCTTTACATTTCCTTAACATACAGGGATTAGCCCAACATTCCCAAAGATTTCGTATCTACTACAAAACATCATAAACTAACCAGTCCAAGAGCACACAATGTCCTTCATAGCTAGCCCCTAATTGCCACCCCACTCTTTCATTCACGGGTAATAATACCACAAGCCACTTAGACATCCATGCCTCACTACACAAAATTTTGCCATATTTGAACAACTCGTAAACAAATCCGAGCAAGGATCTCCACTTACGCTCACCCCACATCAACACTAGTCTATTACTTAACCTCACAGCCAACATTACCACCATGCCTCACATGCTTACTAATTATAAGTTGCCGCCATATTATCCACACAACCCCACACACTAGAGGTTCGATCCCTACGATCAATTGTGCACACACTAGGCCATGCTTCCTCCACACCAAACACGACATAAATTTGAAAGAGTTGCGAAAACATTAAGCAGTAATTAGTCTGCAAATCAACATCCACACACATACAACTGAAATTTCTACCTGGTCAATCTAGGGCACACACCCGCTCTTGGGAACAGACCAAGTTTGTTTGAATAGTCTATATGCAATCACACCATAATAAGTACGCATGCACAATTATCAAATAGGTATCACCAAGCTTTGATTTAGAAAACTCACAATTTAGCCTTTCTCTATTCTAGTTGTACCACAAAATATGACTGTCTACTTCACTCGATCGAGTCTTTATCCCCAATCGACTCTTTGGAATCCACTTGAGTCACGCTCAATAAATCAAACGATAGAACGCTCCTTTGCAAACCAACCTAGTCCACATGTCTCACATGAGTTGAGCTAACTACTTCATTTGTAAACAACACGTCAAACACATAGGAAGAATCACCTATCCAACTATCAATTCTCCACCTTCAAGATACTCACCAAAAAGGCGGTCCACCCTCTTGACAGATTCACACTTTCTCAACCGTCCTCTTGTCTCCATGCACACACCTGACTAAATAATCACACCAGGGTTGACTCTTAAATTTCAAATTTCCCGCCAATGACTCCACACCCGACGTTGACTTCAACATCAATGCTTGACAATTAGTCTAAACACAAGTTCTCCCTAACTCCGGCTCTACGCCGATACTGTTTCATCCACTTACCACAACGCTACCCTTCGAGGTATTTTGCCTGCTTCGAAATCCCTCGAGACACTTCCCCTGCTGTCAGCCACACGACAACTTACCCAAACAAGAGAAAAGACTACCATCGCACAAACATCTCTAAGGTCAAAGACTAAGACTACAGTGAGACGCCGCCCTCCCTAAACGGTAACTCTAAGGCCACGAATCGACCATCAACGTCTTAACCGCACTTTCCACTCTCGGAACTTTGCACATTATTAAGTGCAATATCTCTTACCGCTTAGCGAGCTCATAGCCTCCATGCATGACAACACAATGATTTAACTCGTTTTACATACTCGAAATATTCCATAAATCAAGGTTTGATATGCAAGACACGACACCCCCATAAAGAACAACCACACACACACACACACACACTGATCTCAAGGACCGCTCACACGCAACCCATGACATCTCGCAACCTGGTCCATCTACTGAAAGTGTACACATTGAAACTCTCTTTGTGCAAAATTTTAAATACAGCAAAATCGTCCACGCTAGGATGGTCAACCGACTCTCACACTCGCCGATATGTCAAAAACGTGTTCACATCGTTTTCACCCATAAAACCATACGATCAAATGTTGTTACGATTTATACAACAAAGTTTAACTCACTCATAAAGAAGTGAAATGATTCATTATTTCTCCAAATTCGAAATTTATCACACCACGTAATTAAATTTATCTTTTCCTTGAAGCACACACTTGCACATGCTAACTCATTTTTCAAAATCAGAAGTTTACAGGGCACGCGCACACACTCACACATTCTGACATGAAAGGTTTACGCAACTTGTTTTGAAAACACAATGCATGAGTCACTTTACATTGAAGGCTATTCGCTCGCGCAAGGCCAACCGTTTGCAGTTACAGCACATCAACGCCGACACCCTACTCCCAACCAAACCATCAGGTTCCTTATATTTGAAACAATCATCGGTATCGACACTTCCCACACACTTGGAGGCTCCCACCTCACAGTTACCACCTGCCTACTACTGCGTAAAAAAACATATACAGCTTCACCTCGACCCCAATTAGGTTAACCAACACTAGTGTTATCAATCCATGCGTCTATCATTACTCAACCACCCTTAACACTCCTCCACTAACTAGAGAGTAAGAAAACACCTCCCTAACATTCGATCATTGAGTTGAACGCTCAAGACCTCCATTTACCGACATCAGGAAACTCCTATAATAAAGACTCTTCAGAGATTAGGAGCTCCCTCCAATCAATTATTTTCCTTAAGAACCTTAAGGATTCTACTTCACACGGACACTCACACCACATACACACAATACCCTTCTAATTAGTGTCATCGGTCACACCAAGAATAATCTGCACAACACACTAAACCGTTGCCATCGTGGCAAGGTCAAAACTTTACACACTACTGTTACTCTCCACACTAATCACCATACTTTACACACTACTATTATTCTCCACACTCAATCCACCACACTCTGCACGCCACCAATATCAAAACAATGATAAGCAAGCACACTCATGCACCTGTAAATTCATAATGACATTGGCCAGATGTGATTTGAATTTACCTTACATGAGAGTTGTCACTACCTTCGTCCTAAATTCTCAGTGATTAAGGTCTTCCCTAAAGGTTTCCTATATCTCAGTTGTGTCCTCCTACTCCACAGTTTAAGTTTAGGCCCATCCGGTCACCTAAATCCCTTAAACTAGCGCTCTGATACCAACTGTAACGACCCCAAACCAAACTATCATACCCATAAACCATATCTTTAAATTTAAAACGCCAAAATGGTTCAATGTAATACATTAAACAAATTACAACTGGGTTTGCGAAAATAACCCTAACTACAGCTGAGATCGTAACTACAAAAATAAAAGGAAAGCCCTCTAATCCTTCTATATGTAATCTTCGCCTCACGCCTTGCCAACTTCTAAGCAAGCTTTCGACTACTTGCTTACCTGAAAAGGTTATAGTTTTGAAAATCGAGGGTTAGACCATGAGGTCTAGTGAATTCCCTCAAAAGCCACACCACAAATAATACAGTTTATGTAAAAGCTTTCAGTAAAATGATTGTAACAACTTGTTATGAACACACATAATGATCAGCACACTATGACAAGCTAATGGCACACGCTATGGTCACACACACACCGTGACAGCGTAAAAGGGGCACACACTGCCCATTTATGAAACACATTCATATATCACACCATATGGGACACACCCCCATCTCACACAAATTCCATAGCTCGTCCACACGAAAGTAGTTTAGGTCCACACGATTAATTCCCACTTTTCATTCATGAGCACATGATAATATTAACACTTACCATCAATTATGCATAAGGATTCATATATCAAACCATATGGGACACACCCCCACTTCACACCAAAGCTAGAGCATGGTCACGCACATTTAAATCACACATATTGTCACACACTTACTATTCGCTTTGAAATAAAAGCAGTTTGTATCTACACAATTAAATCACACTTTCCATGCAAGGTTAAAAGAATAGTACGAGCATTTACCAATGTAAACATGCATAAAGTTCCACATTTAAAAAGGGTTTTAGGATCAGAAAACTCACATGTCGTCCTGTTTAATCTCCCTACTAGATTGAATTTCCCTTCAATTGCACCTATAAGGATACATGCTACCAAGATAAGTCACTTGATCGAACCACACACTCACACGGTAACATCTCGGACTAATAAACTGCACTACAGGTCACACTGACACTTTCCGGAAGTTTCATCCGGACAACCAAAACTACCCGAATAGTCTGCACTTTCCGGACAGTCTGAACTACCCGGACGGACATTCCGGACACTTCCGGGTTCTCGAGGGTTTCCGGTTAATTACCGGAAACCACCACCACAACTTACTCGGACAGAAAACACATCCGGGCACCACACCTCATCCGGACACCACCAAAACGTCCGGACACTAACCTGATCTGAAGGTTTCCGGACGCGACGAATAACACAAAAACGCAGGAAAAATCAAACACCTCTTGTCCTAATCCTCCCAACACTTCCAGATATCAAATATGGGTCGATGACTAACACAATAACTCATTCTTACCATTTCTTAACAAGTTAAAGAGGAAACCACAAGAAATTCCATAGAAACCAAGTTTCTCCTCAAAAACCCAATATATTTCATAAAACTTAAAGGAGGAGACAGATTGTTAGATACCTGAAGATTTCTACCGATTAAATCAAGGATTCAGCTGCCAAGATTTCTTCCTCTTCTTCAATTTGCCAACAATCTCATCTATTACTCCCTCTCTTAGCGGCCAACATACACACACACACACACACACACCCACACACACACACACACTAGACAATTGCTAAAAAATGTAAGAATTAGGGTTTTTCCCTTCCTTTTATACTTTTCTCACTAGACACCACACTTTCAATTTCTTCACACTTAGACCACACAACTTTCTAAACTTCGAAATTCTACCAAAATTTTATTTATCGAACCAAAATATATAAAAAAGAAACCCGGTTATTACATGAGCTATTTGAGAGAAACAAGAATTTTACAGCTGCCACATAGGATTTTGAAGTGATAGCTGGGAGGATGTCTTTTTCTTTGGATAAATCCATGAATTGTTTGTTTTATTTACTTATTTTATTCAAATTCCCCCTTCTCCTTTGCTAAATTTTATTTTTAATTAGATAAATGTTTATCATTATACATTAGGCTCTTCTATTAATTTATTAATGATTTTATATCTCTTACCTTTAGCTAGACCAGTATAATTTCCACTGGTATATTATTGTGATTTTTATTTTTGGGTAAGGTCTATCTTATTATGTCTATTTACGTGAAAATTAATAATAATTATGGAGTTAGTTATTGAATTTATTCTCCTACATAATATATTCAAATCTTTATATTAATTATGAGGTTCTATTTATGATCCTTAGTCTTTTTAGATGTTACCCTTTCAACAATCTTTTTGATCTTATACCAAATTAAGACTATTAAAAATATATATCGATTTAATAAATTAGGAGATTCGTTTCTTCTAAATGACTATCTTTAAAAGAAACTCTACATAAAATTTAAATGTTTATCTTGATTCCGAGTTCTTACTCATAATTTTTAACTATATAATTAATTTTTGAAAGTTACACTTTCAGCCCCCATATATTTTTATCTTTTACCAAAAGCTTCAAAAATACTATTAAGATGTTAAAAGTTTGAAGTTTTTTTTTGGAAAGGGTATCCTAGGCACAGCCCGGACTAATCCCTGGCAAATTTGAAACTTAAAGATATTTTATCAATGTTGAGGACGCCTGGGATCGAACCCTGGGTAGATGGGATATTCCACCACATCACCCAGGGCAATCAACCACTGCGCTACAACCTGATTGACAGTTTGAAGTTGACTTTATGTCAAAACCAATATTTATTTGTCTATAGGTAATCTCATAAAATACTATTAAGGTATTAAAACATTGAAATTGGCTTCATATGCCAAACCCTTATTCTTTTCGACCTCCTGCTAAAAGCTTTATAATTAACAATGTTATATTCAAATTAATTAAATCGCAAGATATCGATTTGGATTTTGTCAAACGGGTGTAAATAGCCCTAAGGTTTATAGGGACCTAAGAAATCCATGTGATTCCCCTACTACCTGGAAATCCAATAGATTGAGTGATTTCTTTTCGCAAATTGAAACATCGATAAAGTATTATCAATAAAATGTAAGAATACAAAAATCCAATACTATTATGATAATGAAATTTCATGCATAACATAATAAGTATAAACCATAATTCACTATTTTAGAAAATAATATGTTCTCCATTTTCTACGACATTTTTTAATCAAAAGTACTTGATTACCATAAGATATGTTCGGAAAAACACAAGAAAATACGCAAAAGTCATTGAATCATTTTGACCCTGAAGAAAAAACACTAGATGTTAAGATACAATTAAATACTTTAAAATTATTGAGATGATACATCAGTCACAACCTTCAGAGAGAATAACTAGAAACCCCCAAGATACGTGGGTAGTCCCAAAAAGGAAACTCGGGAATATTCAGCACCATATATTTCTCAAACTAATCATACAGTGGAAAGAAACCTACTTACTTGATTACAAGAAGGTAACTGATTTTGACAAAGAAATGTCATGTCTCAAATTGCATCTCAATCTTTGTGGCAGGGAACTCACAAAAGATTATGTGAATCATAACATCTTTTCATCTTTCCTATATCACCAATCATACTAATAAGCTGCAATATAACCCTTAACAAACTCATTAACTTAATGCAAATGGCTAAGAGTTGTAACAATTTTTTTAACAACGCTAGACATACCCGGATAAAGAAAATTCTTGATGTTAATAACACAAGCGTTGGAGGTGGAAAGAACTCCAAAGGATAGTGAGTTGAACATATTAATCCACACACATATGCTAATTATGTACCATATGGACAAGGTTGTGGAAAGGGTCAAATTCATGGAAAGAGTCGGGAACGAACTCCAAATAGAAAATGGAACAAGTTATAAATGAGTTATGTCATATCTAAGATTGGTTAAGTAAAAGTTTATTTAAATATAATTTAACTATCAAATTAATTGCATTTGTGTATATATACACCTGAGTTTATAACCATTAGAGATGTAAATGATCACATCAAAAACAAATGCAAAACTCTCAATATTCTCTGTTCCGTGTATGAATGTATCGAGGAGAATTTTTTTAGGACCTCTAATCCTAAGATATAGACTAATATTTATTCCCCCCTCACCATAATACGTAGACGATGGACTGTCGTTAATACAAGATTAATAGTTACTAAAACACCATATTAATAGAAATCTTGTTAAGATATTCGTATCAATTGAGAAATCATATTATAAGAATGGAAATGGGTATATGTACATCAACTCTAATGATATGAAAGCAACATACGTTAGAGAAATTAATGGATTATCTAGGTCATTAAATCATATTTTGTCACCAAAAAAGAAATTTGGGACAATGACACATATATGTTTTGACATGACCACGTGGGACACCATGGTCATAACATAATGATCTGTGTGATGAAAAACACACATAGACACATTCTCTTTCCATTGAAAAATACAATGAGGCGATTAACTAAATTGCAACTATTGACTTCTGTAGTACAAGAAGCAACACCACCATTGTAATATGTCGTCTCGAATACCTATAAATTATGTATACCCTGATTCTTAGCCAATACAGGAATGAGACCATCCTAAAGCTAAGGACATAATACCAAAATATTCCGTTCTTACAAAGAATACAAGGTGATATTTATGGACATAAACATCCAGATGAGGGCCATTAAACTATTTTATGGTTCTGGTTTCGACACGATGGATGCATGTCGTATTATTGTCCACACACAATGCTGAACTTCTAGCAGTAGCTATACGATTAAGGGCTCACCACCCTGATTATCTCATCAAGTGTACATGGCTTGGAATGCTGGAGAATATACATCATAAGGATTTGATAATTATTGCATATGTACTAGGATTAACGTACAGTTTCCTATACCCCATGTGTATATAAAAAGGTCTCGTAGAAATTATCATCAAAAGAATATAGATGGTAGCTAAGGCATTGGTTATGCGCACCAATTTACCCACATCTTCCTGGGTTATGCAATATTATATGCAACTTTACTTACTTGTTTTTAGACCTACTACTAGTCAACTAATATCATGCGTACCAGCTGGTAACTGGATATAAGCCTGATCTTTTACATACGCATGTTTGGTTGTAGTATATGTGCCAATTGCGCCCCCACAACGCACCAAAATGGGTCCTTAAAAACGAGTAAGTATATATGTTGGATATGAATCTCCAACAATTATCCGCTATTTAGAACCTTTGACGGGTGATCCTAATATCGCATGATTTGCGGATAGTCACTTGATGACAGTCTTCCTGTCGTTAGGGGGAGATAGGAAAAAGTATTTTCCAAGGGAACGACAGGAACTGTCATGGAATGTTCCCACTTTGTCTCATTTTGATCCCCAAACTTCACAACGTAAAGTTGAAGTCAAACGAATCAGACTCGATACCTGATACTTTAAATGTTATTCCAGAAGTGACAATATCACATATACGAGCTGCTAATATACTTGTGAGGTCAAAAGTCCCCAAACAAGGGCACAACGTCGCTGGAAGTACGTTGCAATCACACATGGTGGAGGTGTGGTTGAGGTCATAGCTCCCAAAATAAAATGGGGGAAGCTACTTGGTTCGATAGATACTCATCTAAAGGAAGAGAAGAGTAAGGCACAACTATATATCATCAATACATGAGATTATCTCTGATTAAATCTATGTCTATGAATCATTACTGGAGGACGCTCCAAAGTTAATACTGATTCCAGAGATCAAAGAAATCTCAAATGAATATGAGTCGATGGACAGATCATACATACTCAATGATGATATATTTGCATATACCGTTGCTTATGAGATAACAGAGCACGATGTCATCGAACCATGTTCAGTTGAAGAATGTCAACAAAGGGCAAATTGGCCTAAATGAAAAGAAGCAATCCAGGATATTTATTTGACAAATGAACATGTATTTGGTTCGGTAGTGCTAACCGACCAAGTGTAAAGCCTGTAGGACATAGATAAATCATTTGTCAGGGAAACGTAATGAGAATACTTAAGTCATAATATATAAGGCTCTTCTTTGGCGCAAGGTTTCTCACAACACATTGGATTGACTACAATAAGACTTACTCTCTCGTGATGAACAACGTTCTGCTAATTAAATTAGCCAAGTAGTTTTCGAATGACTAGAAATTGCAGCTTAACGATGTAGTTACTACATATCTCTATGGGGATCTAGATTCATATATATATATAAGTGATTGATGGCATTACATTACCTAAATCAAGTAACTCTAAACCATCGATTGCGTTTGCAATATAATTGAAACATTCACTTTATAGATTAATGCAACCCAGGCGGCTGTGGTATACCCGCCTAAGTGAATTATTAATCAGGAAAAGATATAAGAGCGATGAATTGTGCCCTTGCGTATTTATATAAGAAAACAAGTCCCATATTTTCACAGTAGCTCTATATGTCGATGCTATGAACATAATGGACACTCTTGATGAAATAAGAGAAAACACAAGCTACTTGAAATCTGAAATTGAGAAGAAAGATCGTGGGAAAACTTGGTTTTGTCTAGATACTTGAGCTACGACACCGAGTTGTGGAATATTAATCCACCGATCCGCATATGTCTAGAAAATGATCAGGCGGCCTAATATGGACAAAGCGCATCCGACTAGCACTCCCATGATCGGTCAAAGTGTTGGATATAAGGAAAGATCCATTTCGTCTAAAGGATGAGGACCAAGTGGTGTTAGGAGCTGGAATTCCATACCTAAGTACAATAGGTGCATTATTGTACTCAACATAATACACTTGACCGTATATTGTACTTCTCACTGAACTTGTCAGCTAGATTTAGCTCAGCGCCAACGCAACGTCATTGGAATGATTTCAAATTAATCTTTTGGCACCATTGACGTGGGCTTATAATTTCCCTACGGAGAAAAATGGATTGATAATGAAACTTCAATACCTACCTAGATTGGGGTCCTTAATTTTTTTAGCCCCTTTATAAAAACCAACTACAAAATTAACCAACTTTTAAAAAAATCAAAAATAACCCTTCTCTTCTCCTCAAGCATTGCTTGGGGAGAAGTGGCCCACGATGTGACGTAATTCAGATAAAAATTAAAGAATAAAAAAATTAAAATTTGAGTGATTTGACACAATATGCTTGAATTAATGTAAGATTCCTCGATTTGACTTAAGATTCCATGATGTGATATAAGATTCCATGATTTGACAACACACTTATCAAATAAAAACAAAAAAGACACCTCGAAACTCACCCCAGTTCGCGCCGGCCGACGCTAGTCTCCTCTGGCGGCGCGAGTCCGGCGTTGACCGGCAATTTTTTTTTAATTTTAATTACTTTTTATTTTAAAAATAATTTTTATTTAATTAAATTTAAAAATACATTAATTTCTTTAAAATTTTAATTAATTTTAAATATAATTCAATTTCTAAATTAATCAATTTTTAAATAGATTTCTAAAGAATTTTTAAAAGACTTTTTATGTAATATTTTAATAATTAAAAAATTAATAACTATGATTTTAAATAAAAAATTTCAATAACTAGAAAAATTATTTTAATTAAATACGTTTTTATTTAACTATTTTTGTAAAGAAATATTTTTATTGCCATATAAAAAAATATTTTCAATAATTACAAAAATAATTTTTATTTATTTTTATTACCATATAACTTTATTACTACTTACTTTATTACACCAAACCACCACCTAATTTATGTATTACACCAATTTTTTTTACCTTCTAATTTATTACACCCCATAAATTGTAATTAATGTTTATTTTATTCCAAAAATAAGTTTTATGTTATATTTTATTTATTACTAAATATGATTTTAAATAAAAAAAATCAATAATTAGAAAAATAATTTTAATTAAATACGTTTTTTAAAAATAATTTTAAATAAATTTTGTAAAGATTTACAAAAAAAATTAATTATTTTTATTACCATATAACTTTATTACTACCTACTTTTTTATTAACTAATTTATTACACCCAACTTTATTACCTTCTAACTTATTACCACATACTTTTCCATATTATATAATTTATTACACCAAACTTTATTACTACCTAATGTATTTATTACACAAACTTTATTACCTTCTAATTTATTACACCCCACTTTATTACCACCTACTTTTTTTATCATCCAATTTTTATTACATCAAACTTTATTACCATCTAACTTATTACCACCTACCCTTTTTACCATCTAACTTATTACCACTATAAATACAAACCTTCAAACTCTTTCACTTCACTTCACTCCACTCCACCCCTTTCACCAATACCAACATATAATTACCGTCGTTCACTGCCTCCGTCGACCGTCGTTCACCGTTGTTAACCACCTTCGTCCATCATTGTAAAAACTGATACAAATAATTTGAATTCTTATTATTTAAACTTTTGTATATTACATTATATGTTATTTTAACATCTTTATATTAAATCTCCTTTTATTTTACCATGTTTATATATTAGGGAGATTATTACCCAGGAATCGTGACATCAAAAGCAAGTCTCGAAATTATTAAACAAATTCAAACGATCCTACGTGGGTCGAGAAACAAACTGCGTATTTTTAATAGTAGTTGTTTTGGTCATTGGCTCGAAATCAAGATAACAACTGTAGATCCATTGTCCGTTCATGAAATGTTACAAATGCAAGTAGACCCGCCAAATTATGAAGAAGCGATGTTTTTTAACGTCGGAGGTCACATTGTACGTTTCGGGCAACCAGAATTTTGCCTCGTTACCGGCATGCGGTTTTCAAAAAAAAAACGTGAATTATCGGAGACGAGCGACGAATCCTTCAAAGTAAGGGTTTTGGGTGCTAGTGACGATTATAATGTACGGAGGAATGATCTACACCACGTATTCTGAGGGGAAGGTTTCAAGAAATTAGAAGACACCGATGCGGTACGTGTATGTCTTTTGCTTCTGGTTGTTACCGGTCTTCAAGGAAACAATTTAATTGATCCAGAATTGTTACGGTTAGTCGAAGACTTGGATGCATGGAATAGGTATTTGTTTTTATTTATTACATAATAATTATATAACTTAAATTCCATAAGTAAAGTGGGTATTTTTTTGATGAGATAGATATCCATGGGGTAATTACGTATGGCGTCGCCTATACAAGCAATTGAAAGACGCTTTACCGAAACGTGAAACATTTCACGAGTATAGGAAATCATCTGGTACACAAGTTAGGTACACAGTACATGGATTTGTGTACGCGTTTAAGGTAAATTATATAAATCCCATTAATTGTCCATTGTTTAAAAGTCCATTGTTTCATAACTATTATTTAAATTAAAACATTTCACTTAATCGTTTAGATCTGGATACTGGAAACATTTCCACATCCTTCATATGCTTACAGAGTAAAGGATGAAGACGTGATCCCCCGCGCATGTGCAAGGACACGGTCAAAGGGACTAATGTGGGAAAATTGTTTAAGTTACATACCGTTCAACGAGGACGAAGATATGCGTTTGACAAACTTATTTTAATTAATATTTGGTCATTAATTATAATCTAATAATGAAATATTTTTTTAGGACTCGCCAATTAGTATGTTGATACCTACGAACGCGGAGTCCGAGAGTCCTTGGTGGAGAGAAAGTTGTCATTTTTTTTAGTACGTCTCAAAACAACGGGATGGTGCATCGACTTCCAAACCACCGAAACCGTCGTCAAATTTGAATAAACATATCGATGAAATGTATCGTTGTATTGAGCACGCACAAGACCTTGTTCTCAACGGTACAATGAGCCCGGAAGATGCTGAAACATATATAAAAAACATTTTGGCGCAGATAAAAAACGCAACTTATGGCTTTCAGGTATATATTTGAAATGTATTTATGGTCAAAAAAAAATTATTTTTCCGGTTGTTAATATTTTTTAACCAATTCTAGAAACAATCCTACAAAATAAAAAAACATTTCATTATAGTGGTTAAAAAACATTAACAACCGGAAAAATAAATTTTTTTGACCATAAATACATTTCAAATATATACCTGAAAGCCATAAGTTTCCAGAAGACCAGTTCATGAAATGTTTTTTATTTTGTAGGATTGTTTCTAGAAGTGGTTAAAAAACATTAACAACTGGAAAAATAAATTTTTTTGACCATAAATACATTTCAAATATATACCTGAAAGCCATAAGTTGTGTTTTTTATCTGCGCCAAAATGTTTTTTATATATGTTTCAGCATCTTCCGGGCTCATTGTACCGTTGAGAACAAGGTCTTGTGCGTGCTCAATACAACGAAACATTTCATCGATATGTTTCTTCAAATTTGACGACGGTTTCAGTGGTTTGGAAGTCGATGCACCATCCCGTTGTTTTGAGACGTACTAAAAAACGACAACTTTCTCTCCACCAAGGACTCTCGGACTCCGCGTTCGTAGGTATCAACATACTAATTGGCGAGTCCTAAAAAATATTTCATTATTAGATTATAATTAATGACCAAATATTAATTAAAATAAGTTTATCAAACGCACATCTTCGTCCTCGTTGAACTGTATGTAACTTAAACAATTTTCCCACATTAGTCCCTTTGACCGTGTTCATGCACATGCGCGGGGGATCACGTCTTCATCCTTTACTCCGTAAGCATATGAAGCATGTGGAAATACTTCCAGTATCCAGATCTAAACGATTAAGTGAAATGTTTTAATTTAAATAATAGTTATGAAACAATGGACTTTTAAACAATGGACAATTAATGGGATTTATATAATTTACCTTAAACGTATACACAAATCCATGTACTGTGTACCTAACTTGTGTGCCAGACGATTTCCTATACTCGTGAAATGTTTCACGTTTCGGTAAAACGTCTTTCAATTGCTTGTACAGGCGACGCCATACGTAATTACCCCATGGATATCTATCTCATCAAAAAATACCCACTTTACTTATGGAATTTAAGTTATATAATTATTATGTAATGAATAAAAACAAATACTTATTCCATGCATCCAAGTCTTCGACTAACCATAACAATTCTGGATTAATTAAATTGTTTCCTTGAAGACCAATAAATCCGGTAACAACCAGAAGCAAAAGACATACACGTACCGCATCGGTGTCTTCTAATTTCTTGAAACCTTCCCCTAGGAATACACGGTCTAGATCATTCCTCCGTACATTATAATCGTCACTAGCACCCAAAACCCTTACTTTGAAGGATTCGTCGCTCGTCTCCGATAATGCATGTTTTTTTTGGAAAACCACATGCCGGTAACGAGGCAAAATTCTGGTTGCCTGAAACGTACAATGTGACCTCCGACGTTATAAAACATCGCTTCTTCAGAATTTGGCGGGTCTACCTGCATTTGTAACATTGCATGAACGAGCAACGGATCTACATTTGTTGTCTTGATTTCGAGCTAATGACCAAAACAACTACTATTAAAAATACGCAGTTTGTTTCTCGACCCACGTAGGATCGTTTGAATTTGTTTAATAATTTCGAGACTTGCTTTTGATGTCACGATTCCTGGGTAATAATCTCCCTAATATATAAACATGGTAAAATAAAAGGAGATTTAATATAAAGATGTTAAAATAACATATAATGTAATATACAAAAGTTTAAATAATAAGAATTCAAATTATTTGTATCAGTTTTTACCATGATGGACGAAGGTGGTTAACAACGGTGAACGACGGTCGACGGAGGCGGTGAACGACGGTAATTATATGTTGGTGTTGGTGAAAGGGGTGGAGTGGAGTGAAGTGAAGTGAAAGAGTTTGAAGGTTTGTATTTATAGTGGTAATAAGTTAGATGGTAAAAAGGGTAGGTGGTAATAAGTTAGATGGTAATAAAATTTGATGTAGTAAAAATTGGATGATAAAAAAAGTAGGGTGTAATAAATTAGAAGGTAATAAAGTTTGGTGTAATAATTAGATGATAAGGAAAAGTATGTGGTAATAAGTTAGAAGGTAATAAAGTTGGGTGTAATAAATTAGATAAAAAAAGTAGGTAGTAATAAAGTTATATGGTAATAAAAATAATTAATTTTTTTGTAATTCTTTACAAAATTTATTTAAAATTATTTTTAAAAAACGTATTTAATTAAAATAATTTTTTTAATTATTGAGTTTTTTTATTTAAAATCTTATTTAGTAATAAATAAAATATAACATAAAAATTATTTTTGGAATAAAATAAACATTAATTACAATTTATGGGGTGTAATAAATTAGAAGGTAATAAATAAATTAGGTGGTAGTTTGGTGTAATAAAGTAATTAGTAATAAAGTTATATGGTAATAAAAATAATTAAAATTTATTTTTGTAATTACTGAAAATATTGAAAATATTTTTTTATATGGCAATAAAAATATTTCTTTACAAAAATTAATTAAAAAATAGTTAAATTAAAACGTATTTAATTAAAATAATTTTTCTAGTTATTGAAATTTTTTATTTAAAATCATAGTTATTAATTTTTTAATTATTAAAATATTAAAATATTACAAAAAATTCTTTTAAAAAGTCTTTAGAAATCTATTTAAAATTTGATTAATTTAGAAATTAAATGTGATCCCAGAACAAGTAATCAAGAAGCTAATCCAATCAGATGGCCATCCATATATATTAAACAATGATAATCAATCAAGTACACAATGAAGAATGTAGAGAGAATGTAGAGCGTGTGTGTACTTGAGTGTGTAAGGAATGGATGACCTAATTAGAAATCTAGACAAAAGTTACCTTATATACTTGGTAACATTACAATTACATAATTAGTCCCTCTACATGGTACAACTTGGTATATTAGGCACTAACATTCTCCCCCTTTGTACCAATGTAGAGGCAAAGAGTTTAAGCGTCCACCGGAGTCACGTACTTCTTCCGAATCCCGAAGATGATCTCGAACCTTCGTAGTGCATTTCGATACTCCTTCCGGTATGTAATGGCATCCAGTTCTTGCTTAATCAGCTCTTTCTCCTTGTCTTTCAGCTTCACCTCCCCGCTTGCATCCAGACACAGTCTACTCTCAAGGTGGATCTGAATGTACTTGAACGTTCCGTCACTGAACTTGTTGGCTTCACAGGTTCTAAAAAATCTCTTCTTTGAGTCTTGAATAATGTAAACCACCCCAAGCTCAGGTTTCTTCAGAACGGTATAAGCAGGAATACCTTGAATGTCAGACAGACGCCGGTTCGGTGCTCTTAGGTTTACTCGGGCTTGGTGTGACTCCAAGGCCATTTGGAAATCCGTAAGATAAGAAAATTTCAGGATATTCCGCATGAACCTCTTGACACTATCATATGCAGAAGACCATTCAATCTTCTTTTGAGGAGCTCGAGCCAGGGTGTCATACAAACTGCAGAAGTCGTCAAGCTTTAGACTCTTGAAATCTGCTTCTGAAAAGACGTGTTCGGAGCCATCGGATCTTTGTACAGTGAATTATGGGTACCAGACTTTGAAAAGCTTGCAGGAGTCTATGTTCAGCACCTTCATGATAGCTTTGTCTGACCTCACCACATTTGTGTTCAGACATTCATTGCCCATGACATGTAGAAATTCAATCCTGTGCATTGATGGCCAGTCCTCAACCCCGTATACCTTTGCTATATCGATCCTCTGGACATCCCTAACAAACAGATCTTTCCTTATGCTCTCCTGATAAGGAATCAGAATCCTAACCCGTTCACCTGTAGCCACATACCTTGGCTCGGCATTAATCACTTCCTGATAAATTTCTAGTTCATCTTCGAGTATCGGATCCCTGATTCTGCCATCGGCTTGCACTTGAATTCCCGGAGCATTCTCTTGTACCACTGGAGCAGGAGGAGCGAAAGTACTTGCACTCTGATCAATCGGCGCTTGTGGTTGAGTAGTATCATCTGGAGTATCGTTGTCGGAATTCGAAGCAGCCATAATAACCCCGATGATGTCGAATATGTCTTCTAATTCCTCTTTGATTTGGACAATCGTTTTCTCAGGTTCTTCCTCAGAATCAATGTAGATGTAATCAACAATCATATCATCCGCCATCCTTTCATCAGCTGTTCTATTGTCAACAACCGGAGGCTTTTCAACCCCAGTTATGATATCAGCTAGAACTTCGGTGTCATCCACTTGGACCATATCAGTGTCCGTTCCACCTGCCCCTGTCTCCCTTTCACTAGCTGGCTGATCTGATCCCCCAACATTTTCAGTAGCCGTACCACTGGACTCACCAACCCTTGCTCTCTTCTCCCCCTCATGTTGATCAGGATCATCCTGATCATCATGTCTTCGTTTCTGTGAGGCTTGAGCTTGAATCCCACACTTCTCTTCGACAGCCTTAAGTTTTTCAGTGATGGAGGTGAATCCTGCCATCAGGGCATTCATCATGTCTTTCATTGAGTCAATTAGAAGCTGGAAGTCGTTGCTAGAAGGTGGTTGGGTTGGGGTTTGGGTTTGAGGTTGGGTATGTTGGCGTAGTAATCCAACAAGGTCGACCTCTTCAGCCGTACTAGAGTCGCCTTTGGCTAAGAGTCGGGCTAACAGCTCTGATTTGAGCTGGTCTTCTGGGATTTGGTGTAACGGAACTGGTGGTGGTTGTTGTGGGTCTGATTGAGTGTTGGATGGTTGATCCTGAGGAGTTGACGACGATTCAGCAATGGCTTTTCCCTTTATTGCTCTACTGACCTCATCTGTGAGTCGATCAACCAAACGTTGCATAATGTTACGATGTTTTGTAAGCATTGTCGATAGAGGCTAAAGCAGGCGACAGTAGTGGAATAGTGATATAATGTGGATGCGGGCCAAGCATACGTACAACCTGTTCAGGAGGAAAAGTGGGAAACATGTGTCTAACACCCGGACCACTTAGGTTACCGGTTAAAGTAGCGGTTGTAGCAACCGTACTGTCTGTGTTCATAGCTAGCGTAGTGTTGACTATGACAGGACTTCCACCCAGTCCTCGTGGGGCACCAACAAATGGCGGCCGCACTCGGGGTGTTCCGATTGGGGCACGAAAGCCCACAACTTGGTATGATACCGACGCGCGTGGCCTAGGAGAAGATGTATATCCAAAAGGCTCTAGACTCAACGTGCTCGGAATAAAGGGCGGTGGCCGGGGCAGGAGCCTACCTTGTTCAATATCAGCAGACACCGAGTGTGTCGCCGATAGCGTTTGGGCTTTATCCCCCGTGGAAAATGAAACGC
Source organism: Saussurea involucrata (assembly GCA_033807775.1). Classification (NCBI taxonomy): domain Eukaryota; kingdom Viridiplantae; phylum Streptophyta; class Magnoliopsida; order Asterales; family Asteraceae; genus Saussurea; species Saussurea involucrata. The sequence continues at coordinate 77,507,188 of CM066322.1, forward strand.
TGGCAAATTGAGATGCCGACGAGTGGCTTAGAGGGGTTGTGCTTTGCATGGCTGGGTCCACCATGGCTTGTTCAATACGCAACGACGACGTACGCTCGTTGGTAGAAGATATGGCTACCCGGCTTCGATCGGTTTGGGAGAGTCAGTAGTTAATACTTTATCCGACTCTATCTCTTTCTCTCCCATTTCTTTTCTCGCCACATCACTTCTCACATTTATATTTTCTACTATAACTCCCTCTTCCCGTCTTATGTCACCAATTTCTCCGGAGAGTCCGAAGTTCCAGGCGGAATCAGCTTCGGAACTCTCAATGTGTCGACTCCGACCGATGTGTCTCGGAATTAGATCCGCATCAGGGTCATGATCAGGATTGGAGTCGGAATTACCATCATCAGCTCGTGGTTGGTCAAATGCTTCATCGTCGGATGACGAAGCATCGGGGTCAAAATCAGAATCATCCTCTGAATCCATCGGTACGTCGTCGAGGATTGGAATTCGTACAACTCCGGTTGTGGATGCCAGACCAGCAGTCCTCGCCACCCCACCCACTCTCTGTCTTAATATTCTCCTCGCCTCTTCCCGTTCAGGAACCCCAAGTTCCTGAACCTGCTCAACATGTAAACCCTCACCGCCTAGTGGGATAGCACCATGGGGAGGTCCTTCCGGTTCTGGCTGGACCATTAGTGCATTAGCTATTCTATATTGCCTAACTACCTCAGACTGCTGGTCGGCATAGGAAAGTATAGGCTCTGGAATCACGACAATGTGGACGAAGTCATCGTGATCTGGCATCTTCAGATAGTGCATCCACTGTGTTGGTCCTTGTACCGCATTTGGGCGTCTAGGAATTTCCTGGTTACCCACCATGATTTGGTGGATGATGATCTAGAAGAACCGTTGATATGGCACGAAGTGTCGGTTCTTTTTCGGGCGTGCTTTGTCTTCGACCAGTTCTTGTAGCTCGTTCCAGAGTAGAATAGCATAATCTATGTTACGGTTAAAGGCAAAGGCGTGGAACATCCGAAGGGTTGCTAGGTTACATTTGTCAAGGCCGGTATGCTTTGACGTCATGCATCGGTTGAATATGTAGCATAGGGTGTACCAGACAGGTGGTAGATGTTTTCTTTGGAATCTAGACGAGCCGGCTAGCACAGGGTTCTGTGGATCTTGGTATCCTAAGCTTCGGATGTCCGCGTACAGTTGGGCTTCGGGAACCATGTCCTCAAAATTTGGGTTAAATGGGAGGTCTAAGGCTAGACGGAGCCGCTTAAGTGTAAGTCGAACATCGAAATGATCGACTCTTGCAGAAAAAAGTGGACTCCGTCGGTGTGTAGGATGATATCGTAGTGTGTGCCAAAAGTGTTGCAGATATATAAGGGGCACAGTGACTACCTTCGTGATCACTGTTCGGAGAGGATGGTCGCAGATGGTCTCAATGATAATCTGGTGGTCGAACGCCACGTTGAGGTCTAAATGGTGATTGTTGTCGAGGAGTGAAAGGTGGAGACTACTCAATAGTAGCTCCGCATCTAGATCACGGGCGTTGACTGATGGATGCGACGACCGGTGTAACGGTATGACGGTGTTCTCGTCAGATGAATGGCCGTCATTATGAGCCATCTGAACCATTCACAGTTTAGAACAGTGCCAAAAATAGGTTTTTCTTCAAAAAAAATTCAAAAATTGGCTAAGTCTAGGTTTTATCGCAACACACACAAGATTCTTATCGCAATGCATGATGATATCGCAATGAAGAGCTTGCGAGGAAAGTTTATCGCAACAGACTAGTTGCGACAAAAGGTTATCGCAACACGAAGGTTGCGATAAGATGTTATCACAACTATTAAGTTGCGATAAGTATGAATGGAAGCAACTTGCGATAAGTATGAACATGATGAGCATAGATTGGTGCGATAAGAACGAACACTAACTAAAACCTAAGTGTTTGAACTCAGATTCAAATTTTCGCACTAAGATCAGTTCAAACCTACACTATGAGTGTCACAATGTGCACAGGAGAGTGTCCTTAGCATTCTTAACAGTAAACAAACACACATAGATGCATTTCAGAGCAGAAATCGAAAAGACAGTTAAGGGTTTTTCGACTAAACATCCTAAAATCAACATTTAACCATGAATCGATGGATGAAAATCGAATGAAAACTAGGAATAGTTACCTCGATAGTATTCTGAATGAAATGCAACGATCAGAAGTCAAAAAACTTGAGAGATTGCAGATTCATTTGATGATAGTTGAGAGAAAATGAGGGTTTTTCGAATTGAGATAGAAAATCAAACACTCTGTATATATAGAGGCTTGAGACAAGGACACGTGGCATCATTAGATTGGTCCAAAGGTTGACCGCCACAGTGTCGAGTTGTCGCAAGTAAGACGTTGCGATAAACTCAGATGTTATCGCAATGAACTGGTTGCGATAACATATTCAACCTTATCGCAACAGAGGGTTGCGATAAGTTACTGTTCATTGTGTTTTATCGCAATGCAAGGTTGCGAGGAAACTTCTTATCACAAACAATGTGTTTCGATAAAACAACACTTATTTTAATCGCAACTGAGGGTTGCGATATCAGTAACACTTGGACATTGTTCAGATAAAATTTTAAAAGATTTTATCACATTGGAAGATGTCCAACTTCCAATTGATTTAAGCACTCAAGGTTTTAAACACAATTTTCACTCCCCCTTAAATGATGCATATATTTTGAAAATTTGTTTTCATCATTTAAGAGTTAGTGTTTAAAACAAGTCAGAATACTTACCATGGCTTCTCGGAAGCAACAGTCACAATGTATCAACACTTACACGATCTGACAGTTATGCACACTCCCCATTAATTTGTGCATATGATCTGTACTAAAACTCCCCCTGAAACCATGAACATACCTTTGTGCAGATACAAGTATCATAACAAATCATTGATAAGATATTTAAAAGGAGAGAAAGAAAGAACAAATTGAATAAATATTTGTAATACAACTAAGATATGAAAATTTAAATAACATATATTGAGAATAGAATATGATGAAAATTTGAGTGTATCAATCTAGATACGATGTCTAGATTGAGATACAAATATTTCCATCTATTATATGATCAATATATGGAAGTTAAACTTTCATATTCAGCATGCCGAGCTTGGATACTAGAAAATTGAAACGTTTTTCATCCAAGGCTTTGGTAAAGAGATCGGCAAGCTGATACTCAGTTGTAACAAAATACAATTCAACAGTTCCTTTCTCAACATGATCTTTTATGAAATGATACCTTATGTCAATGTGTTTGGTTTTGGTGTGCTGGACAGGGTTAGCAGATATGGCAATAACACTCTTACTGTCGCAGTAAATGGGGATCTTCTCATATTTAAACCCATAGTCCATGAGTTGGGTCTTCATCCAAAGGACTTATGAACAACAGCTCGCCGCGGCAACATATTCTGCTTCCGCGGTTGATGTTGAAACACAATTCTGCTTCTTCGACGACCAACTCACGAGCTTGTCACCCAAAAACTGGACGTGCCCGGAGGTGCTCTTTCTATCCAGCATGCTTCCTCCATGATCCGCATTTGAATATGCAGTGTGTTCGAAGCCGGGTCCCTTGGGATACCACAGTCCTAGGTACGGAGTGCCTTTCAAGTACCGAAAGATTCTTTTGACGGCGCCGAGGTGTGACTCTTTGAGTTTGGCCTGAAATCTAGCACAGAGACAAGTTGAAAACATTATATCTGGACGACTAGCGGTTAGATACATTAGAGACCCAATCATTCCTCCATAATTATTTACATCGACATCAATACCATCAGGATCTGGACCTATCTTAGATCCAGGAGCCATAGGCGTATCGATCGACGTACAGTTTTCCATCTTGAATTTCCTCAAGATGTCAAACACATACTTCGACTGGTTGATGAAGATACCAGTAGAGAATTGTTTTACTTGTAATCCGAGAAAGAAATTAATCTCTCCCATCATACTCATTTGGAACTGAGTCATCATAATGCCAGAAAACCAAGTACAAAGTCCAGGGTTAGTCGAACCAAAAATAATATCGTCAACATAAATCTGAACTAAAAGAATATCACCTTCCTCGCGTAGAGTAAACAGAGTTGTGTCGATTTTACCTTTCACAAAGCCAGCTTTTAGTAGAAAGGTTGATAAGACTTCATACCAGGCACGGGGGGGGGGGGGGGGGGGGGGGCTTGTTTGAGACCGTAGAGGGCTTTGTCAAGAATGTATACATGATTTGGATAGTCTTTGTCCACAAAGCCTTCCGGTTGAGATACGTACACTTCCTCCTTTAGAACACCGTTCAAGAATGCGGTCTTCACGTCCATTTGATAGACGGTGAAGTTCTTGAAGGCGGCAAAAGACAGGAACATCCGAATAGCCTCAAGACGAGCAACCGGTGCGTACGTCTCGTCATAATCTATCCCCTCCTGTTGCCTATACCCTTTCGCTACCAATCTAGCCTTGTTTTGCACAATTATTCCGTCTTCGTCTTTCTTATTCTTTAGCACCCACTTGGTACCGATGACTGTCTTACCTTTGGGTCACGGAACGAGTCTCCACACCTTCAGAGCCTCAAACTGATTCAGCTCTTCTTGCATCGCAAACAACCAGTCAGGGTCTTCTAAGGCTTGTTGAACTATTGAGGGCTCAACTTGACTTAAGAAGAGTGCATATAAAACTTCGTTTGCGGATGCAGATCTTGTATTCACTGGTTCAGATACATCACCAATCACCTGATCAATTGGGTGACTGCATGTCCACTTTGTGGAGTGTGGATGGAGAGATATAGCATCTTCATTGGGGTCTACAAGGGTAGGATCCTTATCGAAGTTCAACTCGATCGTCAGTGTCGGTTCCGGTTGTGAGGCGGGTTGCTTGTCAGAATTGACAATCGGCACTGCCTCGGGAACTGATTCGGTTGAATTTTCAGGAACGTTGTTATTACCCTGATCACTGACATTCGAAGTTGTTCCAGATGAAGAAGCACCACTCGTAGATGCATGTTGTCGTGCTTGTGTAGATACCATAGTTGTATTCCTTGGAGAATTTGCAGGAGTAGTTGCACCAGTATTTGATGAAGTCAGCACCGGCGAAGGGCCTGACATAGTAGCTTGCACTGGTGGTGTTTCAACTTGTATCCTGTTATTGACAGATGAAGATGGTTTATCACTACCAAAATAGTCATCATAAAAATGTTCAAACAATAAATCAAGTTCATTAGGATTAGAATTAGAATTAGAAATGGAAGTTTGATCCTTGTTTAAAGATCTAGTCATCATTGGACGAATTTGTCCAGATGCTAATATTCTGGAGATCGCAGGTTCTGTACTGTTCTGCACAGAAGCCATATCTTCAGTTTCGTCGAATCTGACATTGATGCTTTCCATCACAGTTATGGAAGACTTGAGGTAGACTCTGTATGCTTTTGAAGTGAGCGAGTATCCAATAAAGACGCCCTCAATACCCTTAGGACTAAATTTGTTCAAGTTGTCCTTATCGTTCAGCACGATACACCTGCATCCAAAGAGACGAAAGTAGTGTATTACAGGTTTTCTATTGTTAATCAATTCATATGGAGTCTTGCCAAACCGTCGATGTATGATTGAACGGTTTTGTGTGTAGCACGCCGTCGCAACAGCTTCAGCCCACAGAAACAGAGGTAGATCAACATAAGACAACATCGTTCTGGCCGCTTCAACGAGTGTACGGTTTCGTCTTTCAACGACTCCGTTCTGCTGAGTTCTGGCCACAGAATATTGATGAGTTATTCCTAATGACTTAAAGAAGTCATCAAGAGTCTTGTTTTTGAACTCTGTCCCGTTATCTGATCTGACGGTCTGAACTGTTTGTTGACGATTCACTTGAAGCTGTTTGATTAATGAGATAATCAAGTCAGGTGTTTCATCTTTTGAGCGTAGAAACTTGACCCATGTGTATCTCGAGTAATCATCGACGACAACTAATACATAACGTTTGGCACTTATACTCTGAGTCTTCATCGGACCACAGAGACCATATGAAGGATTTCCAAAGCTTTATTTGTGCTGGGCTCGGGTTTCGGTGGATGAGGAGTTCGCTTCATCTTCCCCTTCTCACAAGTGGTACATAAATTGTCTTTCTCAAATTTCAGAACTGGTAGACCTATGACTAAATCACCCAACGTCAACTTTTGAATATAACGGAAGTTGAGATGAGATAGTCGTCTATGCCATAACCAACTTTTCTCCAAAGACGCTTTAGACATTAGACATACGTCGTTCTTAGGCTTGAGTGTTGATAGGTCAATAGTGTACAGATTGGATTTCCTAGAACCAACAAGAAGCTCATCTCCTCTGTCGGTTAGAACTGCACAACGGGTCTTCTTGAAATGGACTTCTAGGTCTTTATCACAAAATTGACCTATACTAAACAAATTGTGTCCTAAGCCCTCGAAGTAATTGACTTTTGTAATCCTCACATTATCTTTGACAATATCTCCATAACCCAAAATTGGAGAATATTGATCGTTTCAAAACTTAACCCTACCACAATCCCTTTCCACAAAATTAACTAGCAGCTCATTTCTTCCAGTCATGTGCTTTGAGCAGCCTGAATCTAAGTACCAAACATGACTGGGTTGCAAAATGGAAATTAGACGGTTTTAGGTACCCATTGCCAAATGGGTCCTTTCTGATTAGTAGGTTTGGACTTGACATTATGTTCTCTATAACCGGTGTTAAAGTAATCATTCGAATAAAACCAACGGTTATAGTCAGATTTGCAGATAAAATCATCCACACCACAAGAAGCACAACAAATTTGATCACGTGCCAAATTAATCAGTTGTCACATTGAATAAACCTTGTAAGGAACTACAAGTTTTCGTCTATTGCCAACATCATAATTAATAACATTTGAAACAAAATTGTCTTTCTTGGAATTTAAAATATTTAAAACAGCGTGGGATGATTTGATCTGGGCCACATCCTGTGTGGACTCCTTTATTCTCCACTCAAGGCGCGTGTTGTTTCTCAAATTACGATCTGAAAAACCAGAAAGATAGGAGTTGTAAGCTTTTGAATTCTGAGCTTGAAAATAATTATTTTGCTTCTTTCTTTTTGTTTTTCTTTTCTTCTTCTGTAATGATTGTTTTGATTTAGATTGAGAATAATAATCATTAGCAGAAGTTTGCTCTGCTGATTTTGAAGATTCCCCTTTGAAGAAAGTCTTCTCAGGTTTCTCTTCGTTTATTAGAAAGTCAGTGTGATCTGGAAGTTTGGCACTAAAGTCAAATTGAACAGGCACTTCACTTACAGCTTTACCTTTGTCCTCACCAACATTCTCATTATCAAGATCATACTCAATATCATAGGATGTGTGAAAGATACCATAAGACTTAGGAAAAAGAAATTCATTATATTCTTTTCGAAAAGCTTTATCTTTTTTGTAGGAGAATACCTTTTAGGATCAACTCTAACAGATTGATTTTCCAAATCCCAAGATTCAAAATCATCTTGGTCATCACCTGTCAAACTCCTAAAAATAGTATTTCCCATGAAAGCTTTGCATGAGGAAACATCTGAATCTGAAGAATGCTTTTCTTTTGAAACTTTTTCTTCAGATATTTCCTCAAGTTTTGTTTTCATTTCTTTTAAACTTTCCGAAAACACTGTGATCATAACTTCCTTTTCGATCTCAAAAACAAGCTTCTCGTCATTTCTGACTTATTGTATAGTACTTTTGATCTTGCTTTCGAGGTCCATGAGTTTTTGTTCAAGAACCATTGGTGGAAAATACCTTTTACTTTCAAAATTGGTTTTTCAGTAGTATCCTTTTGAGTATTTTCCATTTCCTCTGGTTCTTTAACAACATAACTCTCGAAATAATCATGTAGCAAGGTTCTTTCGTTATCTAATGCTTTTGCATTATCAGGACCATACCAAAAAGGAAGTTGCATCTTAATAGTGGTTTTTCTTCTTACTTCTTCTTCAGCCTCATAGTCTTCACCATCCATTTTGAGCCATTTGATTTGATAGCTAGGATGTGATGCAAGCATAAACCAATCAAATTCATATAGAGTGGGGGATTTTATTAAGGCATTCCTTAGGTATTGTGGATTGTCATACCCTATACCCCACTTAGAATTGTAATACTGGAATTTGCTAGGCTTATTCATGTGAATTGTTTGTTCAGTTTGGCCTGCTTTGTACAGTTTATCTTTCAGGCCTTTGACATTTTCACTCAGCTCATTGTTCCTATCTTTATAAGCGTGTTAAAGGTTTTCAAACTCATTATTCTTCGCTTCCGAACTCGCTAATAGTTCTGATAATTCAGTTATTCTACTTTGAAAATACGCATGACCAATATCGAACTCAATCTTTTTGTTTTCTAATTCTTTAATTTGACTGTCTTGTTCTATTAGTCTTTCTTTTTTAGTGGAAATTATTTCATCTGCTCTTTTCTGGTCATCAGTTAGTTCTTCTAACTTCTTTGTTAAATATGCTTGTTGAGTAAAAAATTGATTATAGAGATCGGAATGTACCTCATTTGAAGTAGACTCTGACCCTTCATCATCGGTGTTTTTGGTCATGAAGCACATCTTGGTCTGAGCCGGTGTCTCATCATCTGTTTCATCATCAGTCTGATCAAGCCAGTATTCCTCTTCGACCAAAAAAGCTATCCCCGATTCCTTCTGTTCAGCAAGCAACAACTTGTTCTTGTAATAACTGGAATCCCTGACTTTCGGCTTTCAACATTCCTTGGAGAAGTGACCAATCTTCTCACAGTTGTAGCACTTCGGTGCTTCATCCTTTTTCTCAAATACCTTATTCTCATCCGTCCTCTTATCATCTCTCTTATACTCAGCCCTCTTGTCATCAAACTTCTTGTTCAATTCAACATGTGCTTTGTGCTCGAAGTTCTTACAGCCAGACGCATACCTTTGACTGTTAGAAATGGGGCTTTTCCCAAACTGTCTTTGAAAAGATCTAGTAAGGAGTATCATAGCTTGCTTCATACTTTCAACGTCATCTATCCCATCTGCTTCATTCTGTTCCTCATCAGACTGATTACCCACATTCTTTGAGTATTTCTTGATGGTTTTGTTAGACATTAAAGCAAGTGGATCTAACTCTTCTTCCTTAACCTCCCTTTTCTCTTCCTTCTTCTCTTTCTTCTTTTTCTTAACTCTCTTTTCATCAGCATCTTCCTCATCCTGTTTCAAGGTTTCACACATCTCTTGTAGAGGCAAATCAGCTAACTTAGCATTCTGTTTCATTCGGTGAGCATACTTCTTCCATTCCGGTTGAAGAACACTCAAGAATTTCACATTGTGCTCGATTATTGACTTGTCTATCTTGTACCTATTCAGCTCATTCAGTATAGTAGTGAAACGGTCATAAGCAGAATCAAGTGCTTCCCCTTCCTTTTGTTTAAAGTTTTCATACAAGTTGATGGCATTGGAGATTCTCATCTGGTTCTCCACTTCAGATCCTTGATACAGCTTAATCAACTCATCAAACATAGCCTTCCCAGAGTAGTTTTTGCTATCTACCTTTTGATAAATATTGTTGGTTAAGACTTGAATAACTAGGGACTTTGCCATTTTGTCTCCATAATGCTTTTTCTTTTGTTCAACGTCATAATGTAATGGTATAACATCAACCCATTCTGGAATTGGATCACCATCAATAGCGATTCCTCTTCTTCTTTGTTGCTCCATAGGACCATTCTCAAGTGAATTAGTAATATATTCCCCATTCTCTTGTCGCTCAACATAATCCATGAATCTGTCTTTCCATATCTTAAACTCCTTGGGAAAAAGAACAGGTGGTTTGTCCTTCGACCCAATAGTCAAGATGTCTATCGCTGTCATATTTAGATTACTTGTTGATGATCGTTAAGTACTCCTTAGATTTGATTAGTAAAAATTAGTTTCACACTGTCTTGTCTCAACCCACTGTTTGTCTCAACCCACTTCTTCTCGCAACACACGTCTTGTCGCAACACAATTCTTGTCGCAACCAAAAACTTGTCTCAACCAACAAGTTGCGAAAGAAGCCAAAACCTTGTCGCAACAAATAAGTTGAGATACAAACCAAAAAGATTCTTATCGCAACAAAGGGTTGCGATAAGTACTGTTCACAATTAGGTAGGTTGCGATAGTTGAGTCTTGTCGCAACAGGTAGTTGCGATATGCTACTGTTCACTTCGAAAATTTGCGATTATAACGGCTTGTCGTAACTGAGGGTTGCGATACAATACTGTTCACTACTTGTGAGTTGCGATATGGATGAACACTCAATAACACCAAGAGTTGCGATAGATATGAATACTCAAGAACACCGAGAGTTGCGAGAGTTATGAATATTCATATGATCTTAAGTTGATTCTACAAAAATGATCCAATTACTCTGAAAATTGGTACGCAGATTCGCAATTATATTCTGGACAACTTTAATTCTTCAAGTTTTGTCCAACAACCACTAGAACAGTGATTTTCAATCCAAAACAGTGAGTTTTCTTCAAAAGTCCGAAAATACAAGTTTTGCACAAATTGAGACTAATCCTGGTGTAATTGCGGAATAAAAACACACATGGATGATAATCAAACACTCCTAGATCAATTCTAATCCATTTGAAGCACTCAAATGACTAGAATCAATAAGAAATGAATGAGAAAATGAAGAACACTCAAAATTTGCAAAAACCTTCAAAATACTAATCTGATCTAAGTGATATACTATGCTCTGATACCAATTGTGATCCCAGAACAAGTAATCAAGAAGCTAATCCAATCAGATGGCCATCCATATATATTAAACAATGATAATCAATCAAGTACACAACGAAGAATGTAGAGAGAATGTAGAATGTGTGTGTACTTGAGTGTGTAAGGAATGGATGACCTAATTAGAAATCTAGACAAAAGTTACCTTATATACTTGGTAACATTACAATTACATAATTAGTCCATCTACATGGTACAACTTGGTATATTAGGCACTAACATTAAATTATATTTAAAATTAATTAAAATTTTAAAGAAATTAATGTATTTTTAAAATTAATTAATTAAATAAAAATTATTTTTAAAATGAATTTTAAAATAAAAAGTAATTAAAAATTAAAAAAAATTGTTGGTCAATGCCGGTCAACGCCAGACTTGCGCCGCTGGAAGAGACTAGCGCCGGCCGGCGCGAACTGGGGTGAGTTTCGAGGTGTCTTTTTTGTTTTTATTTGATAAGTGTGTTGTAAAATCAGTCAAATCATGGAATCTTATATCACATCATGGAATCTTATGTCAAATCAAGGAATCTTATATCAATTCAAGCATATTGTGTCACATCACTCAAATTTTAATTTTTTTATTCTTTAATTTTTATCTGAATTACGTCACGTCGTGGGCCACTTCTCCCCAAGTAATGCTTGAGGAGAAGAGTTTTTGAATTTTTTTTAAAAGTTGGTTAATTTTGTAGTTGGTTTTATAAAGGGGCTAAAAAAATTAAGGACCCACTTAGATTGTGAGAGGCAAACGTACTGGCTTATAGAAAAACACCAAACAATGTCTTGGTATATATTTGTTGATATTATGTATATGTTTGACTCATATAAAGGGTGTTCCCAAACTGGATAAGGAATTATCATATGGAACATGCCGATTGCTTGGAAGTAAACTAAGAAAACCGTTAATAACTATCTTCTTACATTATCAACAATCTTACTCTCCATGAGACTATTTAAGAGTGTATATGATTAAGGACTATCATTACTGTAACACCCCGCTTACCACGACACAATATTGTCCGCTTTGCCCCACTGGCTCACGGCTTTGTTCTTGGCGACCTGGCAAGGACTTCGCAAGGACTTCCCAGGAGGTCACCCATCCTGGTACTACTCCCACCCAAGCACGCTTAACCACAGAGTTCCCAAGGAACCCGCATGCTTGTGGCCCCAAAACGCGTTGTGTCTGGTAAGGCCAAGGTTTACTAATATACCCAGCATCTCTCCTGTCCACGGCCGATGTGGGATATGTCTAAGGTGTTACACACACCCCCCCTTAGGGACTCATCGTCCTCGATGAGGTTTGCCCCACCATCCCGAACGGCACAGGAGTGGCTCTGATACCATTTGTAACACCCCGCTTACCACGACACAATATTGTCCGTTTTGCCCCACTGGCTCACGGCTTTGTTCTTGGCGACCTGGCGAGGACTTCCCAGGGGGTCACCCATCCTGGTACTACTCCCACCCAAGCACGCTTAACCACAGAGTTCCCAAGGAACCCGCATGCTTGCGGCCCCAAAACGCGTTGTTAGCACATAACAACGCACACTACAACACTCACGCCCAACTCCTTGGATTCCTCGTGACTTCCCCGACTCGAGCATTGATCTTGTGCTTCCGGTAGTAGGAGCTCTACTACTACCTTCCACACCTATCATCGCTCGCTCCGAGTCTCATCCCGAGGGTCCAAGTAGTTTCTCGCCGAAACTGTACACATAAAATAATTTATCCACACATGCCAGTTCAAGAACATATCCTAAACAGGCAACTCATACAACTACTGTATATATAAAACCATCGGTCTCCCCGATCAGACAGCCACAAATGTATACTTAATAAACCATCGGTCACCCCGATCATACAACAACAATTACATATATAATTAACCATATGCCTGCACCAGCATATATATACATCCACCCTTCCTAGCTCCCTAGGAATTTCCTCTTATCCCATTACCCTTGCTACTACCGAATCCCTACTAAATATAACGGGTGACCTCGCGAATACCCGATTATATGCAGTGCAAAACAAATAGACAGTCGAATACAAGACTCTATCCTAGAACGGTTGGACTCAAACAAGAGCTGCGCAATAGAACTAAATCAAATATTCAAAGGCTATAAATCTCTTACTGCATACAACCTAGAGGGCATCCACTTAGTAACCTATCATAATTAGCATAAATTCCTAATAGCAAGTAGTTCAACATACAGCATAGTGTCCACAACAGGCAATCTAGCATGCATACTCTATGATCTAGAAAGCAATAAAACACTCAGTACTGTACCTTTTCCCTTGGCTCCGGCTGACTGTACACACTGCGCCATCGATCACCGTTTCTCAAACGGGTTTTCCTTTCTTTTATTTTCCAAAAAGGATTTAATAAAGAATTTGAAAATTTCCCAGCCGCAACTTGAGACCAAACACACCGAGGTGCGTTTGATTCACTCAAGCTGTGCTCTGATACCATCTGTAACATCCCAGGCAACCGTACCAGATATTGTCTGCTTTGTCCACACACCTGGACTCACGGTTTTAAAACGCGTCTGATAGGGGAGGTATCAAGTTCCTATTATAAGGCAACCTTTGTTCCCCTCCCCAACCAATGTGGGATTTTACAATCTGTGTAACACCTTAGGCATATCCCACATCGGCCATGGACAGGAGAGATGCTGGGTATATTAGTAAACCTTGGCCTTACCAGACACAACGCGTTTTGGGGCCACAAGCATGCGGGTTCCTTGGGAACTCTGTGGTTAAGCGTGCTTGGGTGGGAGTAGTACCAGGATGGGTGACCTCCTGGGAAGTCCTTGCGAAGTCCTTGCCAGGTCGCCAAGAACAAAGACGTGAGCCAGTGGGGCAAAGCGGACAATATTGTGTCGTGGTAAGCGGGGTGTTACAAATGGTATCAGAGCCACTCCTGTGCCGTTCGGGATGGTGGGGCAAACCTCATCGAGGACGATGAGTCCCTAAGGGGGGGTGTGTGTAACACCTTAGGCATATCCCACATCGGCCGTGGACAGGAGAGATGTTGGGTATATTAGTAAACCTTGGCCTTACCAGACATAACGCGTTTTGGGGCCACAAGCATGCGGGTTCCTTGGGAACTCTGTGGTTAAGCGTGCTTGGGTGGGAGTAGTACCAGGATGGGTGACCTCCTGGGAAGTCCTTGCGAAGTCCTTGCCAGGTCGCCAAGAACAAAGCCGTGAGCCAGTGGGGCAAAGCGGACAATATTGTGTCGTGGTAAGCGGGGTGTTACAAATGTGTAACACCTTAGGCATATTCCACATCGGCCGTGGACAGGAGAGATGCTGGGTATATTAGTAAACCTTGGCCTTACCAGACACAACGCGTTTTGGGGCCACAAGCATGGGGGTTCCTTGGGAACTCTGTGGTTAAGCGTGCTTGGGTGGGAGTTGTACCAGGATGGGTGACCTCCTGGGAAGTCCTTGCGAAGTCCTTGCCAGGTCGCCAAGAACAAAGCCGTGAGCCAGTGGGGCAAAGCGGACAATATTGTGTCGTGGTAAGCGGGGTGTTACAGATGGTATCAGAGCCGGGAACCGAACTGGTGTGCCAGCGAGGACGCTGGGCTCCCAAGGGGGGTGGATTGTAAGATCCCACATTGGTTGGGGAGGGGAACAAAGGTTGCCTTATAATAGGAACTTGATACCTCCCCTATCAGACGCGTTTTAAAACCGTGAGTCCAGGTATGTGGACAAAGCGGACAATATCTGGTACGGTTGCCTGGGATGTTACAATTACACATATAAGAGGAACTGGTAATTTTGAGTTTAACCACTATAAAACTTGCATATATGGAAATAATACATCATGTATCGAAGAAATGAAAGTAAGATATATCAAGGGTTGTAACACAAAGCATACTTTGATTAAATTTTCATATAATCAATTATCCTCAAGATTCAAGTGAACTGAATAAGATGCGAGGAAAATGTGACATGTTTGTTTACCAAATCAATACGTAAAACCATATTTGGGAAACATGTAGAAAGTATTAAAATGGAAATGTTTTTAAACCTCCTTTGATTAATGCACAAATCAGGGGGAGTAGTAGACAAAAGGGGGAGTCTACTATATATGTAATATTGGTATGTTGTGCTCTTTCCTTCAACCATGGTTTTATTTTTTCCATTGGGTTTTGTTCCTTGGTGTAAGGTTTTAGTGAGACAATAGTTTATATACCATCATGTTTTCTTAACTCTCATGATTAATGTACGAATCTAAGAGAAAACTAGACTAAAGGAAAAGTCTATGTATTGGAAATAAGCTAGTGCGTTGTATTCTTTCCTTCATCATATTTTTATTTTTTCCCACTGGGTTTTTGTTTTGGCGTAAGGTTTTAACGAGGCAACAATTGTGCACCTTCACTCCTTTGACTCGGCACAAGGGGGAGTGTTGTAGGATAAATGTGTCATCGTCTAAAGGATATGACGATAGAGATAGGGATATAGATAGATTAGAATTGAAATGTCTTGTAGTTATCTACTTGTAACTCATCCCAATATAAAGGGCTTATGATTAATGAGAATTACGATTCATTCTCTCCATTCTATTGTGTTCTATTTAGTTTTCCTTTTAACAAAATACTTATTATTAACCCTTTTTTTAATAAATGAAATACTTATTACATTTAATATCATTAAATAAATTTATTATATAAAAAAATACTTATTACCAACTCTCTCATTAATAAATAATACACTTATTACATTTAATTTCACTAATTAAATCAATACTTATTACATTTAATATCACTACTAAAATCAATACATAAAAAAGTTATTATCAATCAATATATAGTTAAAATTATAATAAAAACTAAAACTTATTATTAACAATATAGCAATATGTACAAAAAACGATAGAAACACACACACACACACACACACACACACATATATATATATATATATATATTAAATTAGAATAACCAAATATATAAAATTAGGAAGAATAACTTATTACAATCATCAATATATAATAATTTCAATTGCATCCAAATTGGGAAATAACAACTAAATAAAATTTTCGATAATACATCCAAAATAATAGAATTTCTTCCTATAAACCAATACGGGAAGTACCTCAATTTAAAATTTATGATTAACCTCAACAAGTTATAACCCAAGTCTCATTACAAAGACTAAATTCACATCGGGTGTTACTTAACCCAAGTACAAGTTGCTAATCCCAAAGATGAATGCGGAAGACTTCACTTAACCACTTCACTTCTCGAGCACACTACTAGCACTCGACCTTTCACAGTATCACTAGAACTACTCCCAACCTGAGCCTGTTGCACATGCCGACAAATAAAAAGGGTTAGGCTAACGCCTAGTGAGTTCAAGAGTTTATAACATGATTTTAAATAATTTGTTGAACGAAAGTTTGCAACTTAGATCATGATTTCCAAAAGAGTTTATGATAAGGATATAAACGACTCATTTTCCAACGCACACCAAATCCATGAGAAAGGTTCCCAAAATGTATAAAGCGTTTTCCAAAATGAATTCCAAATCCAAACTCACTCGAAACGTGAATAAATCTATATTATGCAAAACCTCCAAATACGGATGGTGCCATAATACTCAACCCATAAATCATGGAAGAACAAACCATGTAATTATAATACTTCACAAAAAACATGACACAAACCAATACTCACACGAACGTAAAATGTAATGAAGTCCAAATACCATAAATATGGAAATGACCTGCTTCATTCAAACTTTAATATACATGGAGGGAAATCCAATATTAAAGTCATCAATTGCAGTCAATCGCACAAGACCAACGATAATAAAACAAGGACATTATAATATCCAAAGTAATGTTGGTCGACGACGGGGGAGACCCGTATCCATTGAGAGTGGAGGAACACAAAAGTATGCCACTCATACAACGTTGATCGTATGACACTTCACGACATAAAAGCCCAAGTGTCCCTACGACTCCTTTCAAGACACACACAAAGAGACAGCTGACCTTAGCGGAATATTAACATGAATACCACCAAAGGCTCGGCACAAGCGGGGTTACAACCATGTCATTGCCCCGACATGGCGAAGGTCATAAACGCCCATCAATCATGATAGCTCAACCAGACTCAGCCCTCTTAGTGTACCCTTGAAAGGTAAAGGTCAAAAACATGGGGCCGTGTCAAATCCTGCAACACCCAGTAGACCATCAAATAATGTAACGTCCCAAAAACTTACTAAGCATAAAATAACAAAACTGAGCGTTTTACAGTACAAGTTTAACTTGTTCAATACATCAATAAACGAGCATAACAAAATGACAGCGGAAGTCTACAAAATCCACAGCCGAGCTCTATCTAAACCAGTAGTCTAATTCTTGGAGTCGCTCTAATCTCCAAACTTGCTACGTCCCTCCTATTTCCTCCCCGAGGAACTTGCGGAACGCTTACCTGAAAATGGTTTAGTTTTGAAAAGCGAGGGTTAGACCAAAAGGTCTAGTGAATTCCCTCCGTAAAAAGAAACTGCGTAAACAATATGAAATCCTTTCCTTAAAATGCATCATAAATCATCACATATGGTACTGCACTGTGTAATGGATCCTTTAACCATACGCGATCGGGGCCCAAGCAGACTCCCCTTTCGCCCTTCTCGTATCGGGGCCCAAGCAGACTCCCCGATACCCGCCTAGGAGGAAACGAATTCCAACCTACCGTCTCGTCAAACATATACAAGGGATCCTCAGATCCCGAGGCTCATTGATCCCACAGTACAGACCGACATCACATAGCATGCTCATACGTTCATAAAAACATTTGACCCTTTTATAAATCATGCGCATCATTTCAACATATCAAACATTTCATTTTCCTTTCATGCATCTCAGTTCATAAGTATTTCATGCTTGTTTAAAAACCATAATCAGTAAAAGAATCATTTAACATTTACGTCGTAAAAGAGGTTTAGGGAACTCACCTGAAAAGCGAATCTTCTCCTTAGCTTCTCGTCTCGCTACGCTAATACACCTAATAATTAATTCATAGGATAATTAGATGCACTACGCTTTCATCCTACTTTCCTCTCTTAATCGATTCTATCCAATACCACTTGGCCCGCAACATGGCTTAGTTCTTAGATTAGCCTGGCCCAAGGTCTCTGAGTCCTACTAGTGCAGCGGCCCAACTACCTTCCCGGCCCAACCGCAGGAAATCCCGGTAGTCCTCGACTCCCGGTACGGGGATTCCCGGTACGGGCGACTCCCGGTACGGGGATTCCCGGTATGGGCGACTCCCGGTACAGGGTAATCTCCCGGTACGGGCGACTCCCGGTACGGGGATTCCCGGTACGGGCGACTCCCGGTACAGGGACTCTCGGTACGGGCGAACCAGTGGCAACGCTCGCCATAGCTCAATTTCTTTCATAACGCAGGGTTTTGAGGGTTATAAGCCACAACATTAACATCCCCAAACTGAAACAAACGGGATTCTTAGCCTAATTTTATTCCTTCGATTAGAAATCCCAATACTCAAATTTAAAGGAATCCTTCAGGGTGTTCTTAGAACTCATACAGTCATCAGAACCATAAATTACAAATTGAATTTATCTTATCTATTACTATGAGTGCATAAGGTAACAACGATGGATGAATTTCCTTACCAGATTGATGGCTCTTCACAGCAAGAAATCAACACTGTAGCTCCTACCTCGTTGTTCTCTTTTCTTTCCAGCCGCCAACTTCAATGAGGAGGAATGTTCAGTGTGATAACCCTAGGGAATTGGTCCCTTTTTATATTTCCCAAAATTGCAATTTACTCCCTTCCTCTAAACTTCTATTTCTTTCAGTTTGACCACTTAACTTACACATAATCGAAATAGGGTTGTTACAAATAAAGACTGACTTACGTGCCTATGGATCCGATGCAACACAGTCTACAATTACATGCCTACACCAGAATGACTAACGCACTCGAGCATGTATTCATCAATAATATGCAATAAGATGCGATATGTTGCAATAAATGCAAACCATAACTAAGACTCCACATTGAGCCATCAAAGTGGACAACATGTCCCCAAGGACTGCTTTAATTCAAAACCGAGCAAAATGCTCAAAACCCATTAGACCAATAAATAACGACCCTCATAATATAAAATGCATTTAACATCGCTTATGTAAACGTATACCACAAAATCATCATTAACCCAAAACTCGCCACGGATTAATACAAATGGGTTCCCAAAATGGACTCATACTCTTATAATTCTCAAAATGACTCATAACGCTGTGCATTTTCTCAAATGGTTTATAAAATCAATATTACACCAAATTAATTAAACCATTGAATAAACTCCATTTGAGCAATAAATCATTTAAGGACATATTTATAATTTGTACACATCGAAATATTAGAAAATCCCGAATATGGGTGTTTTACAAAGTTTATAAAGGTAAACGTTTCAAAAGGGACAAACCCACCAAATAACTCAATAATTGATAATTTTAAGTAAAACACACAAATACTTGGAAAATAACATTTTTGGCATGTACAACGTTTTCACAAATCAACTTGAACTCACCTTGCTAGATTTAGGCTAAATCTAGATTTTTCCCAATTTGAGCTCATTTGAAAAAACTTGAATCCTCAAACCAAATCTTCCAAAAACCTAGATCCACAAGATTTCAACCATCAATAACCATATTCAACCATTTAGAATAGTTTCCCCAAACATTTTACATCAATGACCCAACTCATACCAAAACCCTAATTTTGACCTAGTTTCCCCAAAATCCTCCAAATTGAAATTTGAGAAATAAAGATGCTAGGAGGTCAATAGTGGAACATTAATAACTTGCAATAAGGTTTATAGAAGAGTAGGATGAACTCGCCTATAGGTTTTGAGCAAAACCTTCAAAACTTAGAAATTCCAAGAAATGGGGATGAATTCTTGATTTAACACTTGGGGTTGAGATTAGAAACTTGGATGGTGAAAGAACACTTGGTTTCCAAAAGGGAAGCTCTAAAAATCGGCTAGGGTTCTCCATGGAGGAAGGAGGAACGATTTGGGAGAGAAAGAGAAAAGAGTTATGAGAAATGGGTAGCAAAATTGGAGTATTTAACCCCCGCCCCCCGACGGCGATTGTGACAGCGATAGTGACAATGTCACTATCACGGGTCACTCTCGCTGAGAATGTACCGCGAGGTATTGGGATCTAGCGATTGTGCCCATGCGATAGTGACACTGTCACAATCGCAGGGCACTCTCGCTCAGAGTGTACCGAGCCCAAACTTCACTTCTTGATCACGGAACGCCCCTGACTCTTAAAGGAGTTAAAAGCGATAAGTTCCTAACCCGAAACCAAAACTCAGGGACTACGAAAACTCACGAGGTGACTTCACTTACCAGAAACTACGGGTGTTACAAAATTAGAATTGATATAATATGTTTCATTTTACATAATATAACTAAAACCTATTTTTTTCAAGATTATCTACTAAGAAACTAAGTTATGAAGAAACAATCTCAACAAATCACAAAATCTCGAACATGGAAAAATTAACAATTCAATCAGGCTCGCATATACTCGAAGTGGTCACATTACTGACGACTTTTGTTTCTCTTTCGTCCAACCGTAGGTTGGGAACAGGGACTTCATGGAGAACTTTTAGCCGAAGTTGCAACAAGTACATTATAACAAATGTAAAAAATTTACCAAAATGCTCCACGATTAAACAAAACTAGGTAGCAATATTATGGTTGGATGGTGAATATAATTATTTTATGTGAATATATGTTAGGGATAAATCTATATATTATGAGTTATGACAAAACAATATTAATTATATATCTCATTATTATAATCAGTAGTCTCACTCACTTCTTTATCATTTTGAGTCAATTACAAAGTTTGATGATGTAGAACTTCTTAGCTATTATTTAATTATATATACCAAAAGAAACAACTAAGAATTATGAACAACTTCATATCAAGTGTAATATTGATTCTTATTATTTTGATATATATGATCATTGGCCCATTTAACTTCAATATTTTCCAAAGAATTTATCACTACCACGCAACGCACGGTACCGAACTCTAATCTATATCTATATAAAAACAAAAACCAAGGGTATGACTTGGCACCCTCTCAAGCGAGAACTCACCCCTTTCTGATATCTCCTTCGTCCGGGTTTTTTTACCCTCCTCCTCCGCCCCGCCCCGCCCCGCCCTAAATCCCCTTCACCAAGGGTTCTTTCTAGACCTCTACCCCGCCCTAAATCCCCCTTCACCCAGGGTTATTTCTCTGTGAGATCTCTACCCCCGCCCTAAATCCCCCTCAACTTCTGCAAATATGAACATCGATAGTCGAAGAAGAGGAGGCTGCAGCCGCCCCGCTCCAAATCACCGCCTCCCGAACTCGAAATCCCTCTCGCCTCCACCCACCAGAGACCACCAGCCACCGCCGAAGCCATCCGACAACCACCCTTTGCCTCCACCCACCAGCGACCACCAGGCACCGCCGAAGACCTCCGGCACCCGCCCTTCTGCCTCCACCACCAGCAACCTACTTCTTCTAGGTTCGTAATTATTCTTTTCTCTTCTTCAGTTAACCAAAGTTGCAGCACGTAACCATATTTTTTGCTGTTAAATTATGTAAAATCAGGATACAAAATGAGATTGTGACTCGAGCATATTAGGGGTTATTTAGCAACAAAGAATGCTTCAAAATCTGTGAGAAAGTTGTGTATTTAAAACAAACATGAGTCATGTAACCTATTTTGGCAGCATAGGTATTAGTATGAATGCAACACAATGTAATTTGCTTTGCTTTTCTTAGGTAGCCAAATCCGTCTGTGGAATAAGGGGGTCGATTCAGACAGCTTCCATCCAAAGTTTAATTCTCATGAAATGCGAGTTAGACTAAGGTATGCTTCTTTTGCTAACCTGTATGTGGTTTCCATTAAAAAATCAGGATACAAAATGAGATTGTGACTCGGGCATATTAGGGGTTATTTAGGAGAATAACCTTTTGACATATTTTTTTTTAAAAATACATGAACTTCCAGCTTATTTAAAAACGCCTTCCTAACACAAAGAATCCATTAAAAACCAAACTATCATTCTTGCAAAAATGCAAAAACAACGGTGGTTTATTTGGAAAAAGAAAAGATAGGTGCGATGGCTGGAGAAGTTGTTCACTCCTTCAGCCTCGGCTACTATAACAATGTGCATATAGTAACTCTTTTTGTCATTTCATTGAATGTATTTGTATTATCAACAGCAATTGCGAACTTGATCGGTTGCTGATCGTACATGTTGGGCGTCTTGGAGTCGAGAAAAGTTTAGATTTCCTTAAAAGGTACAATCTACTTTATTTATTCATCGATTTGATGAAAATTGCAATATTTGAGTTGGCACATGTTTTTTAGAGTTTTATTCTGATTTCTGAAAGTGTGTACAACTTTATAATAGTAATATAAATACTGCTAATTTGGAATTTGGGTGATTTCTATTTTGATGCACGGGGCTGTTTCCCACATTAATAATAATTCAGGCCTGAAAATAACCATGCAGTTTTGAATGCTCTCAGTTTTTGGTTTTATTGTCTTCCTTGCGCTCCGGTGGTCGGTGTCCTTGCTGCGAAAAAATGCTATGAAGAATAAGTTTGTATCTTTTATTTCTAAAATGAAGTGAAACAAAGATTAGTGTAAAAGAAAAAAACTTGCCCATGTGGATTTGTGTTTCTTTTCTTTGTTAGTTTGTGATTTCCCAGTGAGGCGTTTTTCCTGTTACATCCCCTCATTTTAATTTTTCAGGTGGTTCATTGCTTTTGATGGAACTAGCATTTTTATTAATTGGTGTTGGTGCTGAAGTTTGTTGGATAATAAACCAAACACCATTTGGAATGGATGAGGAGATATACAATTTGGAGAACAATGGTGGAATGCAGGTACATATTCTATTGTGATTTTATGAATATGTATGTAAGTTTTTGGTTCAAATTGGTTTTGGACATATTTGACAAGTATAATTTTCAAAATGATTTGGATTGCATTTGTTTAATTTTATAATATCAAAATTCATTCTAGAAGCATATAATTGAATGAATATTTAGAAAAAGAACCTAAAACCACAGTTTCTTTGTAGAAAGTTTCTTCCTTATTTAAACCTCTAATATGGATGGACATTTCCACCCCTCAAGGTTCACTCCATGTTTTTACTGTAAGGGGGCGTTTGGTGATTTTACATACATAATAGCTGGTATGCATCTCTATTTGTGTGCGTGTGTGTGCGCTTATAATTTGTCGCTAGGTGATATTAAGATATTGCGTGGAACTAAGGTGGTAATTCTGTTATTTGTAGCAAAGTTTTTATCAGAAATCTGTTAGGAATTTGTGCGTAATGTGGTTTGGTTTGTGATTCTGTTCGTTCTCATTACTTACACATTTGGATGCTTCTGGAAGTGGCGAATGGATTGGCTATATGTGATTAATCATTGAACACACAAATCAGTAGCATTTAATTCCTTTCGTTATCAATTCGCTTGCTATTTATAACTTTTACTAAAATGACAAGGTAGATTTGAAGAAATGGAAGAGTATTGATGGGATTGGAATCATGTTGACCGAAATTTAAGGATTTAGGGTTGATTTGTGTTGTGATGTGTAAAGGATTGGGGATAAAGGTCTTCTGATAGTATGATTACAGTTAGATAGCTTGGGAGTGGATATGGAGTTGGATCTTTTGAAGTTCATAAGATTTAATCTGGATATTAATATGAAGAGAAGAAGAAAACTCCCTTTTACATGTTAAAGTATATCCACATATTTGAAGAAAGGGGATTTCCTTTTCATTTATTTAGTCATGATATTAATTGTTTAATATTTACATTAGTTTGAAAAGCATGTTAGCTTCGATCCATATATCTTTTGTATGTTGTAACCTTACAAATTACTTGACTACTTTTTTGCAGGGAACATATTTGCTTTTGGGCTCTTTGTGTCACACATGTAAGTATAATAACAAATTTAAAGGTTTTCAGAATGAATTCTCCTAGAATAACATGAAAAATATATCATTTGAGTATTCATTATGTTCCATTATCTTTCATTGTTACCAGACCAACCTTTCGGAGAATTATCAGAAACCATTTAACATAACAGTTCTCTGGAATGCCATACATATATGCCCTCTTTAACTGCTTAATATGTCCATGGTATGGCTGCCCGTTCATATATTCTGTTATTTTCTTGGTTACAACAGTCAATTCCGTTGGTGCAGTTTTCCAATTATCGTACATAATTATCTATGTAACATGTGCTGAGAAACGCAAAAAGATTAGGATTTTATCTATGAATGCATATGGTACATGTTTTTAAGATGTATATATATAGTTAAATATTGAATGTGAGCTTATCTTTGCAGTTCAAGATGTATGGATTTCTGTTGGTTGTATTTTGCCTATTTGCAGTCATTGTAGGGAGTTTGCCTATTATACAAATGATTAGCGTTGCATTAATTTTTTTATACATTATTCAAATTATAATTAGTTGTTGCATAACATAACTATATGGAAAACAATGGTTATAATAATAATATCATTCACGTCATTAAGTTAAACTTTTAAATTGCTTTTAATTCCATTTATGGTTAGTGTTATTGTCTCAATCAATGTTTGTCCATTTTAGTTAATCATTTGAATTTGTAACATTTACATCCTTAATTCAAACCTTTAATTTGCATTTAAATCCATATAAGGTTGGGATAGTAAACCACATTGATTAGTCTACAATGTTTATATTATATATACACATTATTGTTATTTCTCATTACTTTGTTAACTACTCTCACTACAATCACACAAGTTCCAGTTTACAAATCTTAATTTATCATTTGGAGTTTGTTGGATTAAAGGATTTGGTTTTGAATAATGATAGTTGGGCCGTGAAAATTAGAGTATGTAGGTTGTGGGAGTCTCTAAATACAAAGAGGAATGGAGAATTGATTAGTTTAGACATGGTTTTGGTTGATGCAAATGTGTGTCATTTTATTCTTATTGTCATATCATTGATTAGCAAAGAATGATATGGCTAATTTGTTTCTTTTCCTTTGTTTTGTAGGGTTCTCTTATCACAGCAATGGTGAGGAAGAACTTGGTCAATAAGTTTTGCTGGAAGAAGGGAATGTCTATGTTTTGAAGAATTTCAAAGTTGTTGAGAATTCTGGCGTCTTCAAGGTTGTTGACTGAAAGTTGAAGAATATATTTACACTATTAACCAAAGTGGAAAAAGTTGATACCAATGCCCCTTCTATCCCTATGCATGGGTTCTAATTTGCAAGCGAGAAAACTGTTAATGCGTGTCTCAGCGATGACAGCGTACTCACGGTATGTAATGAAGTTGTTATTTTTTTTGTCTCGATTGATTTAATATATGTTTTTGTTTTGTTTTTTTATAGATATCATTGGCTGTTTAACTGTTATAGGAGATGTTGAGATTGTGAGGGGTGGGTTCCGAAAATTAGATCTAGAAATTATATCAGAGTTGTAAGTTATCTTCCAATAATGTGTTGTTTCTCTTATTTTTGGCAATTTTTTGAAATGATGCTTAACTACTTTCTGTTGCTCATACTTCTTCACTTTAGCAATGTCACATGTACCTTATGGGGAGCTCTTGGTGAAAAATTTGGTGATTCCCATATCGGGACAACTTTTTATGATTATCACTAATACCTACCATGTTTAATGCAATTTTTTTTATTCCACATCGTATACAGTAAAATCTTCATCCAAAAGCTTCATCTGAGGATCAAAGTATATTGGATGATTGGCGATGGACTAAATGCGGAATAAGAGGTTTCAATTATTGGCCAAGCTGAAACTTATACATAGAGATCTACAAAGTTTATTTTCGTTTATCTTAGTTGTTTCTTTATGTATTAGAATGACTTTATTTTGGTTATGTTTTGTGGTATGCTGGTTGTTTCAACCACTTTTTTTTTACATATTTGGATTACTACACTTCACGTTAACATATGGGACATGTCTCATTTGGAGCATGTCTCATTTTGACAGCGAACATATTAGAGTGATAGTTGCGGTCACATTTAAGTGTACATTTGTTTATTTCTTAATAAAATAAGCATGGTTCCATCGTTACTATTAGTCATTTTATTTATTCATTTCCATTAATTAAGTTCTATTACTTTTTACAAATCAATCGTTTAAATGTGACTTATTATTTACTATATTTAACAGTAAAATTTTAGTTATATCTATAACTTATATATTACTACCCAAAGAACTTAGTATACCGCGCAACGCGCGGTTCTCATACTAGTATTAATAATAAAAATATAATTAAAAAGATCGAACTCACAGTCTTGGGTACAATCATACATTATAACTCCTATGTGAAGACAATGTTTTGTTAATTTATCTCCTATTTTGATTTCATTAACTTTTCATGATTTATTTACTTTTTAGTGTCAAATCATTTTAAAAATCGTTGTTTTTATCTTAACTCCTTCAGTTGGATCTCGAACCAGTTGGGGAAAGGTAGGATTGATTGGGGAGATTGGCTGAAAAATCCTTTGATTGCCATCCGATAGACGGTAGTGGGCGTTGGCGATGTTTGTCTGTCTTTTCTTTTCTTGTGGACTGGTTGTGTTGTTCTGCCGGCTAGCTCCTTGCTAGTCGGCCCCCTGTTTTGCTGGGTTTTTTTTAATAAATTCCTTCCGCCGGTTCAAAAAAAAAACATCGATTCCATTTACAAAAAAAAAGTTATTTCCCAAATTGACGTAGTTAAATTTTTCATAGTCAAACCACGTTGACTTTTAGCCTAGGTCAAACCACGATTTGAGAACCCACCTTAAGGGTGCACCCGTTCAGACAAGTTTCTGGATCCACTATGGAGTATGGGTGTACGCGAGTTGAGTTGAGCGGTTTTCGACAACTTTACAGCCAACCCAATTATGGCGGTTTGGAAATTCTCAACCCAACCCAACCCAACATATTCAAAAGTATAACCCAACCATTGCGGGTTATGACAGGTTAGGTTGGGTTGGCGGGTTAGAAATATACATGCATAAAGTTGACTAATGAAATACGATAAATAATACTAAAAATATACCTTACAAAGTTATTAGTTATTACAATCATCAAAACTTTAAAGTCTTGAAATTAAACTTCAAAAGTTTGAATGATAGCATCCGATTCAAATCGTCAATCAAATACAATCGTGTTGGACCTCTCCGACTCCAATTAGTAGTTGATCATATTCTTTGTTCGACCTTTGTTAACTCTTTCTTTAATTTCCCAAAACGGTCGATAAATATTTCTAGCAACAGTCACTCTACTAGGGACACCAAATTTAGGTTGCAGCTCTTTAACAAACGCTCTAAATTCTTCAACCTCTATTACAATAAATGGTTGCACACCCTATCCAGAGATTTCTTACGTTCATTTTTAAGTGATTCAACAAACATTGGTTTATGAAAAAGTGATCTCAAATGTTCGAGGTTCTACCTCTCTTTATCTTAGACGTGTTTTTTTAATTCTCTTACAATCATGCTTATTAAGACGTATCTAGTTGAATTAATTCGTACATTGACCTAGTTGTATTAATTTCGGACTTTGGCTGTGAATTGGACTAATATATGTATATATTTTTTGGGTTGTAACATAAACTAATATATGTGTATAATTTTTGAGTTGTAAATTATATATATATATATATATCTATAATAATATAATTTTATCAAAATAATATATATATTAGCCGCGGGTTGACGATTTTGGATTGGATTGAGTCATGATAACCCAATTTTAATTCTTCTAATTAATGGTTTGCTGATTTGAGGAGTTGACAGTTTAATTGAATTGTTATAGTGGATTCAGTTGAACATGTGTTGCGGGTTGAAGATACATTTGTATGCCCCATTACCCCTACTATAGAATGAGTCTCTTGCGTGAATTATGGAGGTGGGTAACACTACATTGGCCTCCTAATAAGAAAATAAAATTAAGTTTTAAAAGTATTTTATAAAAAAATAATCTTTTTGCCCTTTCAACGAATATGATACATATAGATTTTATGTGGACATTGACATGTTATCTTGCGACTTGTGCCATTATGGCAAGTTAATAGTTGTTTTATTTTTTAATTTGAGACCGGTCTTTAAAAGGTCCAATCAAATGACTGGTTTACTGGTTATAGACGGAATTCCGTTTTGGCCTAAATTTTGAATTCAATACCGGTTCTTAACTAGTTAAAAAACACAAATAAAGCCTAAAAACCGATTCGATCAAGGGTTGTTACTATTACCTCAACTATTTTTATGACTAACAAATTATAACAATAATATGTGATCATCTATAGTAAAATTAATATAAGAAAATTATAAAATATTTTAAAGATAGCCTTTTTTTCGAGTCTCTTGACTTTAAACTCATTTACAACACAAATAAAATCGAGAGTTAATATTAGATCTTTTATATTTAAACATCACTTTATTTTATCACTTAAAGAAGCCTAAAAGTGACCACGATTATGAGTAATCTTCAAGATGAAGAAAAAAAGAATTAATTAGTTTATAATCTTATAATTTAACTAATTTTCCTTTTTATGATTAATTACTTTACAATTAAATAAAAATTTGAAATACTTTTTAGATAATTGTCAACTTCATTATTCTTTCATACATGTATTTGTTATTTTATTTTTTTAAATCTCAAACATATCCTAAAAAGTTTATTGTGCACCCTAAGGGTGCGTTTGGTACGCAGACAAGATAGAACAGAATAGGACGAGACATAATAGAACATGACAGAACAGTTATTCAACGTTTAGTAGACAGAACTGGACAGATAAGAACATATAACATTAGACAAAATACAAATAAATAAAATTTAAAAAATGCATAAAATTTAAAATACCACTAATAAACAAAACCTGATTTTCGGCGGATTTTCCGCCTGAAATTTTCCGGCGGATTTCCGACGGATTTTCGGCGGAAATTAAAAAAGCCAAAATTCGTTGACTTCCGCAAAAAATCCCAAAAAAAAGAATTTTTTTTAAATTTTTTTCAAAAATCTCGATATTTTTTCGGCGGATTTTCGGCGGAATATAATTAATAATTTTTTAATTATGATCCGCCGAAAATCCGCCGGAATTTTATTAATTAGTTAAAAATTAATTAAGAAATAAAAAATTAATTTAAAATCCGCCGAAAATATTTTTAGAAAAAAATAAAAAAATAATTTTTAAAATCCGCCGAAAATCTAAATCTAATTAAATTTAAATGAAAATAATTTTTTTAAATCCGCCGAAAATATTTTTAAAAGATAATAAAAAATTAAATTTTAAAATCCGCCGAAAATATAAATCTAATTAAATTTAAATGGAAATTATTATTTTTTAAATCCGCCGAAAATATAGTAAAAAAATAATAAAAATTTAAATTTAGTATCCGCCGAAAATCCGCCGAAAATATAAATGTAATTGAATTTAAATAAAAATTATTTTTTTTCCGCCGAAAATATTTTTAAAAAATAATAAAAAATTAAATCTTTTACATATATTTAATGATAAATCAAACCTAATTTACTTTATTGTGGAACATATCGGCGAATACACAGTTTTTCAATTAAAATGCATAGTATATACATTCGGTTCACAAAGCTGAAGTATATACACGGGTATATATATTCTGTTCAATGGACCGTTATGGGCGTTAATGAACCATTATGGGCTTATGGAACGGTTTGGGCTTTAATGTACCGTATTGGGCCTTTATGGATCGTATTGTGCTTTAATTGATCGTATTGGCCTTTAATTGATGGTTAATGAGCCTGACAGAGGTTTATTGGATCCAAATGGTGGTTAATGAGTCTAAATGGTGGTTAATGAGCCTGACAGAGGTTTATTGGATCCAAATGGTGGTTAATGAGTCCAATAGGGGTTTATTAGATCCAAATGGTCGTTAATGAGTCCAACAGGGGTTTATTGGATCCAAATGCCCGTTAATGGATTCTATTGGGGTTTCATTGATCTACTAGGTGTTTAATCAACTCAATTGAACTTCAATGGGTTTATTTGTGGTTTAATATATTCTTTTAAGCTTTAATTGAACGCATTGTGTTAAAATGGATCGTACTGTGCTATAATGGACCGTATTGTGCTTCAATGGACCGTTATGGGCTTTAATCGACCATTATGGGCTTATGGAACGGTTTAGGCTTTAATGGACCGTATCGGGCCTTTATGGATCGTATTGTGCTTTAATTGATCGTATTGGCCTTTAATTGATCATTTGGGCTTCAATGGACCGTTATGGGATTAATAGACCGATATGGGCTTTAATGGGACGTATTTGGCTTTAATGAATCGTATTGGGCTTTAGTTGACCATTATGGGCTTATGGAACAATTTTGGCTTTAATGGACCGTATTGGGCTGCTAAATGGATCCGACAGGGGTTTATTGGATCCAAATGGCCGTTAATGGATCCTATTGGGGGTTCATTGATCTACTAGGTGTTTAATCAACTCAATTGAACTTCAATGGGTTTATTTGTGGTTTAATATATTCTTTTAATCTTTAATGGATCGTATTGTGTTAAAATGGATCGTACTGTGCTATAATGGACCAGTATAGCGAGTCACATACCTATAACGGTTCACACACACACACACACACACACACACACACATATATATATATATATATATATATATATATATATTGGATCCAAATGGTCGTTAATGAATCCAACAGGGGTTTATTGGATCCAAATGGTCGTTAATGAATCCAACAGAGGTTTATTGGATCCAAATGACCGTTAATGGATCCTATTGGGGTTTCAGTGATCTACTAGATGTTTAATCAACTCAATTGAACTTTAATGGGCTTATGGAACGGGTTGGGCTTTAATGGACCGTATTGGGCCTTTATGAATCGTATTGTGCTTTGATGGACCGTATTGGGCCTTTATGGATCGTATTGGGCTTTACTGGACTTTTTAGGCTTCAATGGACCTTATCGGGCTTTAATGGAATTTTTGAGTTTTAATGGACCATTTTTAGGCTTTAATTGACTATATCGGACTTTAATGGACTGTATAGCGAGTCACATACCTATAAGTGTTCAAGGATTTGGTCTACTTATCACATTTCCCATGTTAACTCAACTTCTCACAATATGTCACAATTGTTATTTATCATTTAAAATAATTTATTTATCTTTTAAAGTTTATTATCTTTTATTTAAAATTATATATTTAATATTTAAAATTTTATTATTAAAATTTTTCTAAACATAATAAAATGACATAAATAAAATTATACTCTTTATTTTTTTCGTTTCCCTCTTCTATTGTTTTCATTTCCCTATTCTCTTGTTTTCATTTCCCTCTCCCTCTCCTTTTACTCTTTCATCTACTCAAGAACCCTAGTCACTCTTTCATTTTACTCTCCACCGTACCTCCGCCAGTGGGGGTGGAAATGGGTTTGAGGGGCAGTGGGGATGGAGTTGGCTTCACGGTGGGGATGGGAATGGGGATCGGCAGTGAAGATGGCATATGGAGTTGTTGTCGGCGCCGGCGAGGGTGAGCTGTCGAAGGAGAGGTGGCGACGGTGAGGTGGAGGAGACTGAGAGATGGCGAAGGGTTGATGGCTATGGAGAGAAGGCGACGGTGACAGAGACAGAGAGAAGGCGATGGAGAGAAGGCGATGGTGAGGTGGAGAGTGACGACTGGAGACAGAGTCCCGCCGGAGGAAGCGGATGCCGGCTGGGTACCGGCAGCTGCCGACGGCTGCAGCTGGAACCCTAAAAACCAAGGTTACATTTTATCAACCTGATTTGGTATGGGAAAAGCTAAATGAGGTAACTAGTCTCTCAATGTTCTTTCTTGTTATGGTAGTTTAAGAAACCCTAGCTATGTGAAATCTCATATCTGTTGGCAAGAACTGAAATCACGATTGGTACTCTTGATTTAATCGAGCATCAAGACTGTTACTATTTAAACTTTTGATCAGACTTTCTATGCATTTATTATTGATCTTATCTGGGTAATATATATCGTGGGTTTCAGGTCAATGGTGATTCAGTGTTTATGACCAATAACTTCAAGGAATTCAAGGTAGAAAATCATGAGACACGTTCATGGGATGAGCAGAATGCGGTGGCTAATACTGTTGTATGTTGTTTCTGTTAGTTATATACTAGCGTTGTGTATGTGATTATACCAAATAAATTATGGATTTTGTTCGTTGGTTACTATGAATTTCACTTCAGGTTCTGTATTTCAGGATTATCTTGCCAGAATTGACAATACATCACAACGGGACACAAGTTTCAAGTAATTATTTACCTTTGTTATGTCACATCCTTGTATTAATTTACCGCCGAAAATATCTGTATTAATTTATGTGTATATAAAATGTAGGTTATGAATGGACTTTTTTCTAATATATGTATATATTATGTGTTTGTAGCTATGTCGACTAATACAGATAGAAGATGGATGTATAAACGAGTAAATATCTATCTAGTTTGGGTTGCCATTTGTTGGTCAAACATTAGGATTGTTTAACTTTAAGCTTTATAATTGTTTTGTTATATATCTTGCCGTTAATATCTATCTAGTTTGGGTTGACATTTGTTGGGCAAACATTAGGATTGTTTAACTTTAAGCTTTATAATTGTTTTCTTATATATCTTGCCGTTAATATCTATCTAGTTTGGGTTGCCATTTGTTGGGCAAACATTAGGATTGTTTAATAGGAAAATGAAAACGTCCTATTTACAGCTGTTATGCTGTCGAAACTGACTTGTATAATTTTGTAAAAACCACAGGGTGAGTATCGGACAGGCGTCACAGAGAGATACGGCGAGGACCCTGCCATTCATCCGCCACTTGATACCCAGCAGGTGTGTACCAATTTTTTTTTCATTAAATGATGTTTATCAATTTGATTTTTAATTCATATTAAATATTCTAATGTCTTTTTTATTTTGTAGCACATCGTTGAGAACTTAATGAGCCAAGTGCTAGAGTTGAAGCAAGATTTGGAGGAACGTCGGGCAGAGGATGTGAGGCGTCGGGAAGAGGAAGCGAGATTTCGAGCACAATATGAAGAGATGTGCGCGTTAGTCAAAAGTCTCAGTCAAAATACGCCGCGTCCGCCTTCGTAGTGATTATGAAACTTTTATAATTGTGTTGTGTTATTTGAACAAATTTGGAACAATTATTTGGTCGTTTTGGCCCGAACAATGTATTCGGCGTTTTAATTTATGTATTCGGTGTTTTTTGAATAATAAAAAACAGATTTAGCAGTTTTCATCTGAATCCTATAAAAGCAGCTATTTTTTCGGCGGATTTATTTGCCGAAAAACATAAAAAAAATATTAAATCAATAAATAAAAAATAATTAAAAAAAAATAAATAAACAAAAAAAATATTTCAGGCGGAAAAATCTGCCGAAAATATATTTTTTAATTATGTTGTTAATTAAAATTTTGTTAATTATGGCGAAGATTTCATGCGGAAAAATCCGCCGGAAATTCCGCCGAAAAAAATCAATCTCGGCGCCACTTTTTCCGGCGACCATATCCGCCGAAAACAGTGATTTTCGGCGGATTTTTCCGCCTGAAATCTTGATTTTTTTAGTAGTGTATAACGTGTATTTGATGTTTTAGAAGAGAATTTGATTTTATTTTGAGGTTATACTGGTAAAACATAAGTCTGTTCCACCTTGTTCCAGCTTTCCATGGGGTAGGGGTGGAACAGACTTGTTCCAGCTTGTTCCACTTTGTTCCTGTTTGTTCCACATAAAAGTTCTGCCAAACATGAGACAGTAATCTCAGTTCTGTTCTGTTCTGTCCAGTGTACCAAACGTATCCTAAGCATACACTCGGGTAAAAAAGTGTCGCTTGATCCATACCACGCCCGCGCGGGACTAGAATAAGTCATTAATTGGATTGTATCTATATATGTTGAAAGGTCATAAAGTTTAATCGAAGAATACTTATATGATTTTTCTCCTAAAGAAGAAATTCTTTAATTGGTCAATTAGAGCGGAGATGAATGCTTTGGGAATTCTCTTCATCGCTTTTTCTTGGCTGAATCGGCCAATTGCCTCCTCGTTAATGATCGTCATTAAATTAATATTGACTCTATAATTACGACATCAAATACGTCTTCCTAATAGATTACTTGAATGGTACATCTTATATAAAAGTGTTACAATATGTTAATATAACTCTTAACTAACAAGTGTTCAAGGACAATTTTAAAATAAAACATTATATCAGTATTTTTATATGCAATCATTTGAAAAAGTGAATTATAAAAACAAATATCCATTAAAAAGTTGTGTTTATATGACACTTCTAAAAAATATATTACAAAAAACTAACATGTCATTATATTTCAAAAACATTCTTCAAAAAAACTTGTTAAAATATCCAACTATGTCAATAAATTAACGTATTGTAACACTTTTATATAAAAACAAAATTATTTAGCATTATAAATGTAAGTCTAATAAGACATTTATATTTTATAAACATATCTAGCTAGTGTCCCATAAAACCGATTAGTTGTATAGTGCCTGCATTTGTTTTTGCTTATCCTCTAATTAAGAGCATCCACATTCATCTTGCTAGAGACCTTGCAATATGGCATGGCTTGCCATGTGGGTAGCAAGGTTTTACAAGATACTCTTACACTTGCTAAATTAGCAATGTCCTGCAAGATGTGAGACCTACTAAATTAAATAAATTAATACTGTTATTTTTATAATACTCGTTTATTATATATTTTTGTTTCATTAGTTTATCATATTATATTATTATACTGGAAGTGGGAACAACTTTAGAAATAAGTTTGGTCTTGCATTAACCGTATCAGATGTTATTATAAAACATATGTGACACATATATAACAAAAGACTTTAATATTGCATTGATGTGGATAGTATAACGTCCATAAATATAAATGTATACGAAACCTTGGCAGTTGGCAGTTATTTAAGGGTTAATTAGTTCAATAACCTTAAATGAGGTTTTAATTAGTTCCATAACCTTTTAAAATTTAAAATTAAATCAACAACCTTATAAAATGTATTATTCCTAAAATACCTTTAATGAATCATCTTCCTTAATCCCTAATCTCCAGCCCCCTCCAATTCACTTCGTCGGTCGGCAATAGGCAGCCTCTTCCCCATATCCATCTTCACGTTCCCTTCTTTCAAAGTATACCCATCTGCCTCCCTTCTTCCTTTTTTCTTCAAACCCATCGCCCCCTTCTTCGTCGGACGGTTTCTTCCCCAGATCGATCTCCTCCTTTCTCCTTCGTCGGACGGTGCTGGTGGTCGGAACCAAACAACCTCCTCCCTTTTCTTCGCCGGACGGTGGTGTTGGTCGGAGTAGCAGGACGATCGACCATGAAAGCTGCTATGTTAGGGTAGTTTAGTGGTAGTGGTTGGAACAGATCGCCGGATGGTGGTGGTGGTCGGAACCAGGCGACGGTGGTGGTGGTCGGAACCAGGTTGCCGGACGGTGGTGGTGGTCGGAGGACAACGATGGTGGTGGCCGGAGCATGTAACAGAGATGGTGAAGTGTTAGGGTAATATGGTCATTTGCTTTTAAAAGAATAAGAGAAGGTCATTTTGCAAAATCAAGGTCTGGAGAAGGTCATATAACTAAATCACCCGTTATTTAAATAAGGTGCCTCTTAGGATTTTTCAAAAAGTAGTTATGGCTCAAAACTAAAAGGGAATTTAATTAAAATACCCAAAGTTTGACTTTGACTTACCAAAATACCCATTTTTTTCAACTTTTGCCAAAATACTCATTTTTCCCGCGATATATCCCGCGATCGCGGGATAGGGTTCATTTTGAAAAATTTGATCCCGCTATAGCGGGATGAGTCCCCGCGGCTGCCCCAAATTGATCCCGCTATATTTACAATTCATACCCTATCCCGCGAATGGCGGGAGAGAAATTTTCAAAAACTACCCTATCCTGCGATCGCAGGACACATCGCGGGAAAAATGGGTATTTTGGCAAAAGTTGAAAAAATGGGTATTTTGGCAAGTCAAAGTCAAACTTTGGGTATTTTAATTAAATTCCCTAAATATACTAGTTAATTTAACAAAAATAGAAACACCTTCTATATACAAATTTCTTGGCAAGTAAATGAAGCAAATCTGGATCCACGACCGTCCTTAAATAGTATTAATTTCCCTCGGCTCAATTTTATATTAAAGTTGACATTCTTCTAACAAAACATGTCTAATGAATTAGTTCTCCTACTTGCATATTACAACATTAATCAAAGGTATATATTCCCAAACACACTCCTCATGTTTTGTTCTTCATTTTTCCTTTTCTTAATTTTTCCTCTTCTTAATTTTAACATGAAGAACTTCCATGCTACAACTGGTCTTGTGGGATTGATTATATACAACTTGTACTTGTCAATATAGATTCAACAATATATCCAGCTGCACCCTGTTAAACATTCTCATTCTGAGTGCTTCACTTACCCAGTCAGATGGCGCTTCACTTACCTTGTGCAGATCTTCTAGGTAAAATTTTGCTATATATGCTCATACAATTACAAATTAATGTGGTCATTTTTGGGACTCATTCCAATTTAACTAGGGATTGATCAAATTCAATTTGAAGATTGATTTTAGAGTAAACAACACATGATAACAAAATCTGTTTAGTCTTCATTTTCTGAAAACTATCATTAATCTTATATGGAGGGAGTATAACTTAGATTAAAAGGCAAGCCATATATATGGTTGATGCTTAATTAATTATATTTCTGTTGAAATGAAAATTATTGTCCCTTGTACGTATGTCCTGGATTAATTAGCTTTGGAATTACTTTGAAGGAAACCGAGACGACTACAACATATTATGTGTTCCTTTATATCAAGCATCAAATAGGGGTGACTGGAAAGATGCTAAAATCGTCTTTGATAAATGCACACAACTAAAGCTGGTACGCTGTAGCATCACTGAAAATCATGAAACAGCTCTTCACGTTGCTGTATCAGCAAAATACACCAAACGAGGAGAAAATTTTGTGAAAAAACTGGTGGGGTTGATGGAAGACGACGACCTACAACTTCAGAATGGAAATGGCGAAACTGCCCTCCATGTAGCCGCTGTAGCTGGAAATGCTCGAATGGCAAAAATTATGGTGGATGTAGATGAGACCCTGTTGACAATCCCTGATAGTCAAGGCAATACGCCCCTCTGTGTTGCTGCATTATATGGAAACTATGACATGGTCAAATATCTCTATGCTAGTTCCAAGCAAATGACTGGTAATATCTGCTGGACAGATGAGAAGCGGGATTATGTTCTCCTTAAATGCATTCAGGCTAATCTATTTGGTAAGTATTTTGGGACAATCAAAATTGTTGCACATTAGCTGCTTCTTGTTGGCTTACAATTAAAATTAATTTGTTGCTTTTTCTTGCGTTCATTGTAACATATATTTTCCCCTATTAAGTGGTATCCAAATATCTTGTAGACACCGCTCTACAAATAGTACCTAAAGATCACAGCCTGGAACCTGCTACAAGTGGAAATGCACTCAGAATTTTGGCTCAAAAGCCCGAGGCCTTTAAAAGAGAACACAATACTACTCTGATGGAAACCATCATCAGTACTTCGGGTAAGAATCCCTATACTAGCTAGGCTTTATATATCTCTATTATGCATATCATTAAGATCGGTGGGTCTTTTTCAGATAAGATCAATGACAAAGATTAAGTTCTTTTTGGCTTTTGGATTTCTAGCTAGGCTTTCAAAGTGATTTCCACACATCTTCTATTCCTTATTTTGCTCTTGTGAATCTTATCTCATGTGTTTCTCCATTGTGGTTTCCACAAAATTCTCAAAGCTTGTCACTTACCGTTTCTTGTTTTATTTTTGTTGCCTTTAATTTATGATAACATTTGCCTTCGTAATTGTACGATTGTCAAAATAATTTATAGGTGTGACATAAGGAATTAAACGTATATATGGTTTAAAATCTTACTTTGTTGTATATTCGTTTAAGAATCCTCGCTACGTACATGCTTCAGTAGCTAAAACACTGATAAAATCGTGAGGAAATACAGTTGTTCAAGAACAAAATGATGATCTCCTCTAGGGTTCGGGTCGGGAGGCCCTTCCCTTTCTTCCTTTGGTTTTTTCTTTTTCATTTTAATTAGTTTTCTCATTCAACCGATAGAAAATTATATCGGATAGCTTATGCTAATACAAAATTCACACGTTTTCACGCTAAGGTTATTGCTCATCAACTCCGTGATGTCTTTTAATGTGTGGGATTCCTTGAATATTTGAAACCTAAAATGCTACATGCATCTACTGCCTAATTAAAAGCCAACTTCAATAACTTGGACTCCGAATGTATTTTAAATCATCTACTTCGTCTTCTAACTTTTGCAGCTACTCGAGCTAGTTCAGCGCTGCAGTTGTTACGAATCATATGCGATAGTATTCTAAAATTGAGGAAGAGTGTTATTGATGACATAATTAGAGGACCCCCTGATCACCCTACTTCGCAAGTTCAAAATCCAAAATACTCTTCTCAAATGCTATTCATTGCTGTAGAGAAGGGCAACGCAACATTTGTAGTTGAGCTCATTCGTCGATATCCAGATCTAATAAAAACAGTTAATGATAAGCAACAAAGTCTATTCCATGTTGCTGTCTCACATCGTCATAAGGATATCTGCCGTCTGTTATATCAGATTGGCTCAATAAAAGATTCGGTAATCATTCTTGAAGATGAAAATGGCAATAATATGTTGCATTTAGTTGGGGAGATAGCAAAAAGTGAGCAACTTCAGGATGTGTCGGGAGTAGTTCTACAAATGCAACAAGAGCTTCAATGGTTTGAGGTACATCTTTTTTAGCCAGCTTCTAGGCATTTTTCGATATGTATATATATATATATATATGAATTCCCTATCTTTCTTTGAATCACTTTGTTAATTTCTACATATTGGTTTTATTTTCTTGAGATCACGAGAGACCAAACTATTTTCGTGAGAACCGTGAGAATATGAAAATAACACTAAACCTTCGTAGCAAAAGTTTTTGTTGCGAAGGTTCGTTGTTTTCCATACCTTCACAATAAATTGCTGTGAAGTTTCAGTGTTATTTTTTGGTCTCACGGTCTCACGAAAACAGGTTGGTCTCACGTGGACCTAATTAACCCTATATATATATATATATATATTCTTGTAGTGTAGTTTAAGATGATGATAATAAAATGATAGATATCATGATGATCTTTCTTATATAAGTCAATGTTAATGATCCAATTGTATATTTGCTTTTAGGAAGTAGAGGCTATACTTCCTCCTCATTTTCAAGAAATGAAGAACAATGATGGTTTAACACCACGTGAACTATTCACCAACAGCCACAAAGATCTAGTTTCCAAAGGTGAGAAGTGGTTAAAAGATGTGGCTGCCCAACTAATGGTGGTTGCAGCAGTTATTGCTACAATTGCGTTTACAGCGCCTTTTACTGTTCCTGGTGGAGTGAACCAAGAGACCGGTCATCTTGTCTTACTCCATGAAAAACATTTCACAATGTTCATGGTAGTAGATGCTTTTTCTTTTCTATTCTCTTCAGCTTCAATCTTCGTTCTCATATCTATCCTTACATCTCGTTATGCTGAACGTGATTTCTTGGAAGCACTACCTAAAAAGTTATTGATTTGTCTCGCAACACTTTTCAATGCTTTAACAACCATGATCGCAACTTTTTTTGTCAATTTTTTCATGATTAACAAACACACGCCAATGGGGAATGTTGTCGCAGTGCTTGGTGTCCTACTCGTTGTCATATTTCTTTTTCTACAACATCGTCTTTTTGTGGGTATGTTTCGGTCTATATATTCCCATAAGCCATTCTTTTCTCATCGTGTAAAGAAAAGAAACACATTGTAATTTTATTAGGGTCTTATTCAACTACTATCCATTTCGAGCTTAAAGTTTCATTTCAACTTGTAAGTTTGGAGGATGTCAATAATTAAGAATTGAAATTGATAATGTATCATGGATGGTTATATATTTTTCTTTAAGATAACATTTTTTTTGTTTGTAACGCTTTTATCATTTGAAATTACTTGTAATGCGATTCAAGTACATATTGTGGTCTCTTTCTCTTTTTCAAAACCTATGTACTTATCATAATTGTTGAAGTTCTTTGTCCGAGAGGCAAACCACTGGATTTACATTGCATATACTGATATACATTTTAGAAATAGGAAATATAGTCGCAAACCACAATTGGCGAAGTTCAAATCGTCGGTGATTTAAGTGAAGCATTGCGCCATTCGGTGTAAATATTGGATTCACAAGAGTAGATAGGGGTTATTACTACGATTAGAAGAAGTGGTTAAAAGATGTGCCCATTGATGTTGATTACACACAGATACTAATCAAGTGTTTACCTAGTATATCCATTGATCTTGATCGATGGGTACACCTACTAATGTTAGTGGTTCACAACAGCCATGTTATCCTCTCCTAAACGTCCAATAATGAGGCATTTATTCCCGATTTTAAAATAAGAAGCAGAATTTTTCTAACTACTAATTATTTGAGATTATCTTAAGCAAATTCCATTTAACCCATGCAACAAATGATCGAATGCTAAAAGAGAGTGATCTTACATGATCTTAGAATCCAAGTTCTTTTGATATGATTTCCCACATATCCCAACCCGATTTCTAATACAAACACTACAAGAAATATATTCTATAGCGACCACTAAAGAAACGTCGTTGTA
Organism: Saussurea involucrata; assembly: GCA_033807775.1. Classification (NCBI taxonomy): domain Eukaryota; kingdom Viridiplantae; phylum Streptophyta; class Magnoliopsida; order Asterales; family Asteraceae; genus Saussurea; species Saussurea involucrata. The sequence goes on from CM066322.1 coordinate 77,547,812, forward strand.
GGTATTAAAATTGTTTTTTTCACACATACTTGAAGAGTTCAAATTATTTTCAAAAAAATAGAACTCTACAACGAGGATATGTTGTTTTCTTTATATTTTCTTACTAAAATTTCTAACATAAATTTTCTAACTTTAAATTATATTTTTAAAATAGAACTTTATAGCAACGACATGTTGTTGCAGTAGGTGTCCAATTTTTTTCATGGGAAACCTCAAATTATTTTTTAAAAAATAGAACTCTACTGTTACGACATGTCGTCACAGTAGGTGTCCAAAGTTTTCTTTATACCTTTTTATTCAATTTTCTAACATATATTTGAAAAGTTCAAATTATATTTTTAAAATAGAACTCTACAGTGATGACATGTCATTGTAGTAGGTGTCCAAATTTTGAATGAGGGGGGCTATTTGCACCAAAAATAATGCTAAGGGCACCAAATGATGATTTTTTTTGTTTTTTTTTGTTTTTGTCGTCTTTTCTTTTTTCTATTTTATTTATTTGTATTATATATTTTTATGTAATTGTATTATATACTTTAAAAATGTTTTTTTTCTTTTACTTTTTGGTTTTATTTAAAAATAAATAAAAATTTATAAATATAAAATTACTAATTTTTTATAATTATATAATTATAAAAATAAAACATAAACATTGCGATTTAACATATAATAGAACATAAAATAATCTATATTATATTCGATTATTCTAAAATAACATTATCCGTAGTACAATTAACACGTAAAAGTCGCTCGTACTTCTGTATTCGATCTGAATACGGGGTAGCCCATCCTACAGCACACGGATAACTGTAGTGGAAAAAATGTGTTACAATAGTAGGGAACAGGTATCCTTCTGCCATATCTAATTTCACATAATGGTTACCATTAACGTACCCAATTGTAAAAGCAACATGTTGATACCACGCTGGCGGAGTGGACCTAAGCGGCAAGTACGTCCCACAGCCTCCCATATTTATAACGTGTAATATCACATTATACTTTGAAGCAATCAAGACACCTATTTCAGGCATTGTCATCCAGTGTTCAACTGGTGCACCTTGATCTGATTGAAAGAAGTTTAAAGTGTTGTAAACAATATTCCAATATTGATCTCCAAAAGCGTTGATGTATTCGATCTTGTGTGTATCTAACTCTTCCATAAAGTTAAACCGAATTGTGGGCCATACATCTTCATGAAGGTCGAGACAGACAACTATTGCTCGGAATCCACAATTTCCATCACCTCTCACATCATGTACATGCGTAATGTAAGGGTGAAACATCTTTGGAAATTGATTAATGTATGGATGTACATTATAGTTTTTGCCCATGAAAGAACTGTGCCTCGGTGGTTCCTGGTAACTCATTTTTTCCAAGTCAACAAATGTTGACGCGTTCGAACTACTACGTCTAAGGGGTCTTTCACTTGTAAAAAACGGGTCAACATGAGTTGCAACAGACGGATCAACATGAGTTGCAAATGAGGGATCAACATGAGTTTTTCCGAAAAGCTTATCCTTCAACGAGGGCCGTCCACGAATAGTCTTGTTAACAACAGGTTCACGAATCTATGTTTTTTATGCACTGACTATATCTTTTATCTTCCTCAGAAAACTGAACTTACCAGATCTCAATTGCTTGTTAAATTCCTCAGCAAACATTTGGACTTCAGCTTCACAACCTACGTCATCATCTTGTAAAGATTGGCACGGTGATAAATCAAGCGTCGTCCAAAATACATCAATTGGGATAGGATGACCTTTGTTCAAGTATTGCATTTGTTCGTGCGCACATGGCAACCCATAACCCGTACGTAGTAGACAACTACAATTTTTAGAAAATAAGCCAACAGATTGAGCTCGCTCATACTCTTTGAATATTATGTTTGATGCATAATGTGAAACGAAACCACACAATTGTTGGAAGTGTGTTATGCGATGACGATGTTTCGTGACACTTTTGCTCACTTGAATATTTGCTTTAATTTCTGTATCTTGTGACTGAATGAGTTGATTGATCTTGCTCATAAATGTCGGTAGACTTGATTGCGCTGAATCCAGGTAAGTTTTCAACTTGGAATGTTGACTCTCCACTCTGTTACCTGTCTGATTTCCAAAGTGGAGAAATTTGTCAGTCCAAACAGATACAAACATTTCTTTATATTTCAACCATGTGTCATTCAGATAAGCAAGAACACCTGAAAATTAGAACAATTTAACTTTTTTTAGTAATTGTTAAACTTACATATAACATTTTACTTATAATAATATATTAAGGTGTACCTGGATAGCTTCGTAATACTGCTTCAAGTTGTGAGAAATTAAACATGTAAGTTTCATCTGTTACCGAGTCAACTAATGTCACCCATGCATTGTAAAAGAAACCCCAGTCATGATTTGATGTTATTACTGGTTTACAATTTCTCATAATACTTTGGTAGATGTGTCATCTACAAAGTAATCTTTTAGCATCAGGAAATACAATACTGCATGCTTTCACCAGTGCCAACTCTCTGTCTGTGACGATCACACGTGGATAAAGACATCCCTCCATCAATGACTATAGACAATTCAATGCCCAAGTATAATTGGATTCCTTTTCCCTGTGCATAAAGACAAATGCTACACAGAATGTCTTATTAGTTGAAGTTACACCAACAATTTCAAGGAGAGGCATCTCAAACATGGTCGTTTTATAGGTGGCATCCATCAACAACACGTGTGAAAATGCACGCCATATCTCCAGTGATCTTGGATGAGCAAAGAATAAATCTTCCAACTGATTAGTCGAGTGGTTTGCACGATAATACAAAACGTAGCCTTCTTCCTGTAAAAATGACATCACAACTTGCATTGGAGTTCTACCTGCATAATACAAATAAATAAAAATATATAATACAAATAAATAAAATAGAAAAAGAAAAGACAACAAAAAGACAAAAAAAAACAAAAAAAATCATTGGAGTTCTACCTGCAGTCTTCTAAAGTTGAATTTTCTGGCATTGATTGTATATAGTTTTTTATAGACACATTATCTGGATATTGCTGCTTTATTGTTGATAAAATATTTCTAGGTTTCACATTGTTTGTTGACAAATCTTCCACCATTCGAGCTTCATTTTCAGACAATCGTCTTGCATATGCATGTCCCTCCAAATGTAATGCAAAATCATGATTATGTGCATCACATATCATAGCTAAAGTCCAACAATCATTACCCAAATGATTCCCTACCAAGTGAAATGGACAATTTGTTTTTCTTGTGCCAGTATGTTTACTAGAGGTTTGTTACTCCTGTGCGTTCCACCACAATCACATTGAAATTCTACTTTATAATTGTTGCTTCTTTTAATAACTGTTGGGTCATTGACCAGCATCTTCCTAAATCGAAACGTGGCGCTGGCTGCTACGCTATAAGGAAATAAGTTGCGCCTTCTCCACCAGCAATTGCTTTTGGCGTAGTGGTAAGCGATTGGATCCTAACAATTGGTATCTGAGCAAAGTAATTCATATAGATCAGATTAGTATTTGGTGAGTTTTTGCATTTTTGAGTGTTCTTCAATTTTTCATTCAATTCTGTCCAATTTTAGCCATTTGAGTGATTCAAATGGATTAGAATTGGTCTAGGAGTGTTTGATTATCTTCTCTGAGTGTTTTGATTCCGCATTTACACCAGATTTAGGCTCGAATTGTGAAAAGTTGGTATTTTCGTGTTTTAGAAGAAAACTCACTGTTTTGCTCTGGAAATCACTGTTCTAGTGGTTTTTAGACAAAACTTGAAGATTTAAAGTTGTTCAGAATAGTGTTGCGACCGTGCGTACCAATTTTCAGAGGAATTGGATCTGTTTTGAAGAATTGACTCACGATCCTTTACATCTTCAAAACTCTCGCAACCATAAGTGTTCTTCCTATTCATAACTGTTGCAACACTCAGAAATTCATAACTATCGCAGCCTACTCAGAGGGAACAATATACTGTCGCAAGTTTAGTTGCGACAAGGCTCTACTATCGCAACCTTCTAATTTTTGAACAGTACACTATCGCAAGCTTCAGTTGCGACAAGCCGTTACTCTAGCAATTTTTCATCGTGAACAGTATACTTTCGCAACTATCTATTGCGACAAGTGTTAACTATCGCAACTAAGAGGAATCTGAACAGTACTTATCGCAATCTTCAGTTGCGATAAGCGTTTTTATTGGCTAGTTTCGCAACCTGTTAGCTGCGACTATTTTTAGGTTACTTTCGCAACTTGTTAATTGCGACAAGTGTGTGTATTGCGACAAGTAGTGAGCTGCGACTTCAGTGAGTTGTGACAAGTTTGTGAGAAATTATTTGTTACTAATCGAATCCATAGAATACTTAACGATCATCAACAAGTAATCATAATGACAACAAGAGATATCTTAACCATTGGATCTAAGGACAAACCACCAGTTCTTTTTCCCAAAGAGTTTAAGATCTGGAGAGACAGATTTTTAGATTATGTTGAAAGACAAGAAAACGGGGAATATATTGTTAACTCTCTGATGAATGGTCCGATAGGTGTACAAAGGAGAAGAAGAATTTTAACTGATGGTGAGCCAATTCCTGAATGGGTTGAAATTTTACCAATTCACTATACTCCTAAACAGAAATGCAAAGCCTATGGAGATAAAATGGCAAAATATTTTGTTATTCAAGCCTTAACCAACGATATCTATCGAAAGGTGGAAAGCAAAAATTATTCCGGGAAGGCCATGTTTGATGAACTGACAAAGCTGTATCAAGGATCGGAAATAGAGAATCAGATGAGAATCTCCAACACCATCAATGCGTATGAAAACTTCAAACAGAAGGAAGGAGAGGGACTTGATTCTGCTTATGACCGATTCACTACAATTTTGAATGAGCTAAATAGGTACAACATACACAGATCTATAATCGAGCACAATGTAAAATTCCTGAGTGTTCTTCAACCCGAGTGGAAGAAGTATGCTCATTGAATGATACAGAATGCTAGATTAAATGAGCTGCCTTTACAAGAGATATACGAAACCTTGAAGCAGGATGAAGACGATGCTGAAGAAAAGAGAGATAAGAAAAAGAAGAAAGAGAAGAAGGAAGAGAAAAGAGAGGTTAAGGAAGAAGAGTTAGATCCACTTGCTTTAATGTCCAACAGAAAATACTCAAAGAATGTGGGTAACCAGTCGGATCCAGATGAAGAGCTACTACCGCGTGCTCTCCATCTTGCTATTCACGACAACAATCAAGTGGTTACCTACTATATCCATTGATCTTGATTACACACAGATACTAATCAAGTGTTTACCTACTATATCCATTGATCTTGATCGATGGGTACACCTACTAATGTTAGTGGTTCACAACAGCCATGTTATCCTCTCCTAAACGTCCAATAATGAGGCATTTATTCTCGATTTTAAAATAAGAAGCAGAATTTTTCTAACTACTAATTATTTGAGATTATCTTAAGCAAATTCCATTTAACCCATGCAACAAATGATCGAATGCTAAAAGAGAGTGATCTTACATGATCTTAGAATCCAAGTTCTTTTGATATGATTTCCCATATCCCAACCCGATTTCTAATACAAACACTACAAGAAATATATTCTATATATATAGCGACCACTATAGAAACATCGTTGTAGGTATTAAAATTGTTTTTTTCACACATACTTGAAGAGTTCAAATTATTTTCAAAAAAATAGAACTCTACAACGACGATATGTTGTCGTAGTATGTGTCCAAAAACTTTCTTTATATTTTCTTACTAAAATTTCTAACATAAATTTTCTAACTTTAAATTATATTATTAAAATAGAACTTTATAGCAACGACATGTTGTTGCAGAAGGTGTCCAATTTTTTTCATGGGAAACCTCAAATTATTTTTTGAAAAATAGAACTCTACTGCTACGACATGTCGTCACAGTAGGTGTCCAAAGTTTTCTTTATACCTTTTTATTCAATTTTCTAACATATATTTGAAAAGTTCAAATTATATTTTTAAAATAGAACTCTACAGTGATGACATGTCATTGTAGTAGGTGTCCAAATTTTGAAAGAGGGAGGCTATTTGCACCAAAAATAATGCTAAGGGCACCAAATGATGATTGTTTTTTTTTTGTTTTTTTATCTTTTTGTTGTCTTTTCTTTTTTCTATTTTATTTATTTGTATTATATATTTTTATGTAATTGTATTATATAGTTTAAAAAAGTTTTTTTTCTTTTACTTTTTGGTTTTATTTAAAAATAAATAAAAATTTATAAATATAAAATTACTAATTTTTTATAATTATATAATTATAAAAATAAAACATAAACATTGCGATTTAACATATAACCAACGATATCTATCGAAAGGTGGATAGCAAAAATTATTCCGGGAAGGCCATGTTTGATGAACTGACAAAGCTGTATCAAGGATCGGAAATAGAGAATCAGATGAGAATCTCCAACACCATCAATGCGTATGAAAACTTCAAACAGAAGGAAGGAGAGGGACTTGATTCTGCTTATGACCGATTCACTACAATTTTGAATGAGCTGAATAGGTACAACATACACAGATCTATAATCGAGCACAATGTAAATATCCTGAGTGTTCTTCAACCCGAGTGGAAGAAGTATGCTCATCGAATGATACAGAATGCTAGATTAAATGAGCTGCCTTTACAAGAGATGTACGAAACCTTGAAGCAGGATGAAGACGATGCTGAAGAAAAGAGAGATAAGAAAAAGAAGAAAGAGAAGAAGGAAGAGAAAAGAGAGGTTAAGGAAGAAGAGTTAGATCCACTTGCTTTAATGTCCAACAGAAAATACTCAAAGAATGTGGGTAACCAGTCGGATCCAGATGAAGAGCTACTACCGCGTGCTCTCCATCTTGCTATTCATGACAACAATCACCATTTAGACCTCCATGTGGCATTCTGTTGATCCAAACCCTCAGTGATTTGATAATGACCCTATCTTAAATACTTAGTGAAAATTGTAAGTAAACAATATGTATCAGAGTTTCACTATCGCTGATAAGTACTAAGATCTTACAGTACTGCTGATAGGAACTCTCGCACTTTTAGATTAAACATTCAGCGAACACTGTTCACCATATCGCCGAGTCTGTTCAGTCCTTATGGTGATCGCTGATAAGTTAGTTGTTTACTTATGATCCCTGAAGACAAGATTCACGTCAACAAAGGTTCTACGCTGAAGTCGAAGATCAAGCTCAAGAACCAGCGACAAGTCTCCTAATGAACTGATGCAGATCAGCGAAGACTCAGATTTGTCCACTCAACGTGAAGTATCAAGTACAAGACTTTAGCTATCGCTGAACTTTATCATTCGCTGAATAGTAAATGATAATCGCTGAATCAACGAAAGCTGATCATGAAGTCCTCCGTACAAAGTACTTTTGTCTTAACCTCCCTTGCACGCCACCGTACGAAATGTCAGAAAAGAACCTCCGAAAATCTGAAATCGTACAACCACTCTGATACTACACTGTTCATTCATGCGGCTACTAAGGTTGTCAACAAAGGTCAATGACATGCAACCAATCCGCTGATGACACGTGTAAAGTGTATACTGAATTGCATTAAATTCATGCAGTATATAAAGAGATGAACTCACTTCATTTGAAGTAACTTGCTAACTCTGGACAAGTTCAAATCTCTCTTAAGATAGGATTTTATTAGTAATCTCCTTATCTTTCTTAGTGCAAGAAAACTTAGTGTTCCAACTTGTTTAGATTTAGGTTTATCCTTAATCTTGTTTCCGCAACAAGCTGTAAATTGTTAATGATTTATCAATAAACAATTTAGAAAAGTAAAATAGTGTGTTTGTATTCAACCCCCCCCCCCCCTTCTACAAACTTGTTTAGGCCTTTCGGGACCAACAAGTGGTATCAGAGCTGTTTTGTTTAATCTCATAAACAAGATCTAATCTAAGATATTTCTCTTCCTAGCTATTATCTGAAAATGGCCAACTCAAACACAAACACTCACTATATTGACAATAGTTCTCTTGCAAAACCCCCTAGATTTTCCAGAGATAACTTCAACTTATGGAAAAATAGGATGACACTCTTCTTAGAAGGTGTAGACCCTACTATACCTTACTATCTTGAAAACGGCCCACACATCCCTGTAACAATTGATCCTGCAGTTCCAGCCACTGCAACTAGAGCTGCTATTCCAGAAAGGCTGATTCCAAAGGAAATCCATCATTGGACCGATGAAGACAAGAAGAAAGTGGCTATAGATACAAAAGCCAGATCCATACTATCCATGGCCCTTCCTGACGAAGTCTACCATTCCGTCATGAACCTGAAATCCTCAAAAGCCATGTGGGACACAATATGTGTTCAGTATGAAGGAACGTCTGAAGTCCAGGATTCAAGAAAGATCAACCTGGTAAGACAATACGAAAGCTTCATCTCTGGTAAGAATGAAACTCTCTCTGAAGTACATCAACGTTTTAATTGCTTAATTATAGATCTAAAAACGGTTGGTAAGGAATATTCTAACTTTGAAGTGCTGACAAAGTTTTTAGAATGTTTACCTGAAAGCTGGGACAATTATTCCATGTGTCTCAAGCTGTCGAAAGATCTAAGATCAATGACACTTGCTACCTTATATGGCACATTGCTGAATCATGAGCAATCTAGCCATCTTAAGAAGAATCTTGTAAAAGATTCCAAAAGCACCCCTGTTGCTTTAATCTCAGAGGAACCTTCTACTCAGCGACCCGTGGTCACTATCACTGAGTTAGAAAGTAACTCTGAAAGGTCATCAGATTCTGATTCTTCAGATGATGAATCCTTGGCTCTCCTAACTAAAAAGATCAGGAGATTCGCCAAGAAGAAAATGTTTAGAAAGAACAAAACTCTTTCTATAGCTGACAAGCCTAAGTCATCAGCTTTTGTTGATAAGGCTACTGCTACTTGTTTCCACTGCGAAAAGACAGGTCATTTCGCTAACGAGTGCAGGTCAAAGAAAATCATGAGACCTTCAGCTTTTACAAAGAAATCCTTTGTTCCAAGGAATAAAGACGACAAATACTTAAAGCTGAAGGAGAAGTATGCAAAGCTGAAAAGCTTTAAAAAGAAAGGAAAAGGCCTGATGGCTGACTATGATTGGGCTGCTTCTGATGAAGAAGCCTCATCATCTGATTCTGAAGATGATGAAGCAAATCAATGTCTCATGGCCAAGATTGAAGAAGAGGAAGAAAGTTCAGACATTCCCTCCACTTCAACATCTGCCATTCAGGTATCACCTTCCTTCTTTACCAATATTGTAAATATTGATGAAGCTGATAGTCTCCGTAAAATCGAATTACTGACTAGAAGTTTATACGAAGCCATGAACGGCAAAGCTGTGGTTGAAAACCAAAATCTTGATCTCGCTGAAAAGCTTAAAAATTGCCACCTTCAAATAGAAAAGCTTTCTAAATTTGAAGAAGATTTTAAAGATCAAGTCCATTTAAATCAGCTAGTCAAAATCGAACGAGCGGAAGCTATCGCTGCATTAAAAGCTGAACAAGCTACTGTTGAAGGATGGTGTAATTCTTCAACAAAGATCACTGAGATAATTAAGGCTCAGATTCCTCTGAGTGATAAACGTGGTCTGGGTTATAAATATGATACTCAATACCAACCACTGAACGTTCAATGCTTAAATTTGGAACGTTCGTATCCTCAATAGCTGACACTTCTTCATCTCAGTACTCCTCGTCGGTTACACCAATCCCTGAGGAAACTCCTACCTCAAAAGGTAAGGAGAAAATGGTTTATTCAAAACCTACCTCTGTCTCTAAAGACAAAGGTAAAGGAATTGTTATTTATCAAAATCCTCAGAAGGGTACTTTAGTACCTAAGCTGAATGCTTCTAAAGCCTTGGTGATTCATTCATCTGGTTCTAGAAATCAGACCTCTGGATCAGTTCAGCGACCTACTCCTAGACTCAGAGTAGATGTCCTTGGTAAGAAATCTGAAGAACTGAATGTTCGTCCTATTTCAAAAACCAATAGTATACTTGGTGCTGGCACTTCTAATTCCAAATTAAAAGCTCAGCACTCAAGTGGTCCTAGAACTAATTTTAGTTATAGGAAATGTTATCACTGTGGACTTACCGATCATATTGCAAGTAAGTGTCCCACAGCCACCAAAGTTGATAAGATAGCTAAGGTGAAGATAGCACCCAAGAAGACCAAACCAGTTGCAAGTCAGGTCAAGGTGACTCCTACCTCTGAGGTCAAGAAATTGACCAAAGTGAAGAAAGACAAAGCTGAATCTTCAAATGCTGCGAAGACTGCTGAACCCATTCCAACCTCTTCCACTGACAAACACGTATACATGGCGAAGTGGGTACCCAAGCAAAACTAATCTTCCTTTGTATTGCAGGTTAAGAAGGGTATCTGGTATCTCGATAGCGGATGCTCTAGACACATGACTGGAAAGAAAAGCCTGCTCGCTGAATACAAGGAAGAGAAGGGTCCCTCTGTGACTTTCGGTGGAAATGGAAAAGGACACACCCGAGGGTATGGTGTACTTTCAAATGGTACAACATCCTTCAGAAGAGTCGCATATGTTGAAGGGCTGAAGCATAATCTTCTGAGCATCAGTCAGCTTTGCGACATGGATAACAAAGTGATTTTCACTAAGGAATCCTGCTTTGTCTCTGACAAAAAGGAGAAGATAGCTCTCAGCGGTTATCGTTTGGAAAATGTTTACGTTATAAACATGGACTCAACAACCACTGAGAACTCATGTTTCTTCTCAAAGGCATCTTCTGATGTCAACTGGCTATGGCACAAGAGGCTCTCACATCTCAACTTCAAGACACTGAATACTCTTTCATCCAAAGAGTTAGTCACTGGTCTACCTCAACATTCATACGCCAAAGAATCCTTATGTTCAGCGTGTGAAAAAGGGAAGCAGACCAAGGCAAGCTTTAAGTCCAAGCAAGTTTCCTCAGTGTCATCTCCTCTTCAACTACTCCATATGGATTTGTTTGGCCCCGTTAACAAACAATCCATCGCTGGAAAGAAATATACGCTGGTCATAGTTGATGAATTCTCTCGTTACACATGGGTAATGTTTCTCCGTTCTAAGAGTGACACCCCTGAAGAACTCATCACCTTTGTTCGGAAGATGGAAACTCTGAACAATATGACTGTTCGCTCAATAAGGAGTGATCATGGAACTGAATTCAAAAACAGTTCTCTTGATTCCTTCCTTGAGAGCAAGGGTATTTCTCACAACTTTTCGTCAGTGAGAACACCACAACAAAACGGAGTCGCTGAAAGAAGAAATAGAACAATTATTGAAGCTGCACGTTCAATGCTCAGCGATTCTCACCTGCCTACTCAGTTTTGGGCAGAAGTTGTCAATACGGCTTGTTTTACGCAAAACAGGTCGCTGATAGTCAAAAGATTCAAAAAGACAGCCTATGAACTTTTTCATGGGAGAAAGCCTTCAATCAGCTTTCTTCACATCTTTGGTTGTCAGTGTTTCATACTGAACAACAGAGATGCCCTTGGAAAGTTTGATCCTAAGGCTGATGATGGAATCTTTCTTGGATACTCCTCAGTTTCCAAAGCCTTCAGAGTCTTCAACCGAAGAAGACAAACTGTAGAAGAAACTATTCACGTCACGTTTGACGAATCCCGTTCAGCGAACTCTAAACCGAACGCTGATACAGAAGAACTGAATCAATGGATGTTTTCTCATCTTGGTGATTCAGAAGATGTTCCCACTACTCATGCTCATACAACTGAAAATGATGGTCCTACTATCATTTCCAATATGCAGAATAGTGAAGCTGAAACATCTTGGGTCTCAGCTGTTCCTATAAACACTATACCCACAGTTGATCCAAATGTCTCAGAAATTCCATCTATTTCTCAGCAATCAGTGAATGAAGTGACAAATGCAAGCATTCCTCTCTTAGCTGATAATCCAGAAGTAGCTGAAGCCTCATCTTCAGTTTCTCCAGTTCAGACTGAGTCAGCAACGCATGCTCCGGCTCAGCGATGGACTGTAAATCACCCAATCGATCAAGTTCTTGGTGATCCCAACGCTGGTATTCAGACTCGTAGAAGTGCAGGTAATATTTGTTTATTTGTTAACTTTATTTCTCTAACTAAACCAAAGAAAATAGATGATGCCCTCAGAGATCCAAACTGGGTCAGCGCTATGCAAGAAGAGCTGACTGAATTCGAAAGAAACAAAGTTTGGAAACTTGTTCGGAGACCAACTGACAAAACAATGATAGGCACTAAGTGGGTCTATCGAAACAAGTTGGACGAACATGGTACTGTAACTCGCAACAAAGCTCGTCTTGTTGCTCAGGGATACAGACAAGAGGAAGGCATAGATTATGACGAAACCTTTGCTCCAGTAGCAAGACTTGAATCTATTCATCTTTTCTTAGCATATGATGTACACAAAAACTTCACTGTACATCAAATGGATGTTAAGTCAGTGTTTCTAAATGGAAAGCTGAATGAAGAAGTTTATGTGGAACAACCTCCAGGATTCTCAGATCCTAAGCGTCCAGGTTATGTTTTTAAGCTGGATAAGGCACTTTATGGCTTGAAGCAAGCTCCTCGTGCATGGTATGACACTCTTTCTACTTATCTCCATCTTGAAAAATTTGAGAGAGGTAAGATTGACAAGACTTTGTTTTTTAGAAAAATAAAAGGTCATATCATTTTAGTTCAAATATATGTTGATGACATTATATTTGGTTCTACTAACCCTGAGCTTTGTACTCGTTTCGCTGATAGAATGAAAGATGAGTATAAAATGAGTATGATGGGTGAACTAACATATTTCCTTGGTCTTCAGATTAAGCAAACTGAAAAAGGAACTTTTATAAATCAGGGAAAGTATGTTAAAGATATGCTGAAGAAATTCGACTTAACTGAAAGTTCAGCTATGAAAACCCCTATGGCACCACCGTTGATACTTGATAAGGACACAAAGGGTGTTCCTGTCAATGTCACGCTGTACCGTGGGATGATCGGCTCACTACTGTATCTTACAGCTAGCCGACCCGATATTATGTTTGCAACATGTATGTGCGCACGATATCAAGCTGAACCTAAGATATCCCATATGAAAGCTGTAAAGCGAATCTTTCGATATCTTAAGGGTACAGCGAATCTAGGTCTTTGGTATCCCAAAGATTCAGGATTCGATCTAACCGCCTATTCAGACAGTGATTTTGCAGGTTGCAAAATGGATAGGAAAAGCACCACAGGAGGATGTCAGCTCCTGGGTGGAAAGCTGGTAAGTTGGACAAGTAAGAAGCAAAACTCAGTGTCCACTTCCACAGCTGAAGCTGAGTATGTAGCCGCTGGAAGCTGCTGTTCTCAAGTCTTGTGGATGAGAAATCAACTACTAGACTATGATCTTCAGCTCTCCAAAATTCCAATCTATTGCGACAGCACAAGTGCCATCGCTATAGCAAACAATCCAGTGCTACACTCAAAGACAAAACACATAGAAATCAGATATCATTTTATCAGAGATCATGTGATGAATGGTGATATAGAACTTCATTTTATCCCAACTGATTATCAGTTAGCTGATTTGTTTACCAAACCTCTTGATGAGACAAGATTCAACTTTCTCATCAGCGAGCTTGGAATGTTGAACTTTGAAGGATAAATCTTCAGCGGTTCACATTTAATCAGCGATACGTTTATACATTCATGTATAGGCTCTCGGATAAAATAAACTTGTACAATCCATTTCATCATCTTCTCTCTGAATAAATTTGGTTAAACTGATATCAAGGTATGTTTTCTCTCTCTGACAAAACGCATGAAAATGCAAGATTTCAAATTCTTTCATCGCTGAATATCTCTTCCTTAACAGCGATATTTTGAAATTTCTTAAAACCCTCACTGATATTTCTATTCAGTGCTTCATATTTTCCAAAGAGTCCCTGAGTTTTTCTTTCAAAACCTCAGAGACAACGAAAGAATGTGAAAGGACAGTTGTGACGTCATTGCAACGGATAACACCAGGCACGCTCTTTTTCTGACACACGTTTGCACGTTTCGTTGTCTATCCAATCAAATGCAAACACGTGTCCGTGTCATGATGAAAAACTTTCCCGCTCAAGTTTTTCTCTCTCTACTCTCTTCCTATATAAACACTCTCAAAGTTTATATTTGTCTTTTACGCGAATCAATCTTTCTCCGCAAGAAAAGAACACTGTTGCATTTTGTGCTCTCAATCTTCAAGAACTGTTCATCATCTTCTTCATCAAACTCAAGGTTAATATGTTCTTATCTATTATCAAATGCGAATAACTTGTTTTCGATCTTATCATTGTTTTACACAAGATCAAACAAAAGAACTCTAAAATAAAATCATTTTCTTTCATGGTTTTATAAACACAACCATTTCATGGTTGTTCTTCAAGTTTTAAATCTAAAATCTTAAAAACTTGTTCTTCTTTCATATCCATTTTTTTTAAGAAACTGGAATACAAGGCTTATGGGTGTTATATTCGTTTTCTTTTAAAACAAGAAAAACCCTAATCTTCATTAAGATTTTTTTTGTCTGAATGAAATGGACAAAATTCGAAAAATCTTAATGGAAATTTTCTTTCCACATTAATATATTTCTTATTTGTTAACATCTTTGGTTGAACTGATAATCCAGTGAAATGGCAACTTCAAAGCTGAATGTTACCGCTGAGTCCATCTCCGCTGATTCTGAGGAACTGGAAATCACCAAAGCTCCTCAGGTTAAGTTTGAGCTGGATCAACTAGACTGGACAAAGGCAAACAACCTTTCAGCGCTTCTCGAGTTTCCTCCTCGGAAGCAGGTATCCCATCTAGACGACGCTGTAAATTTTTTGAAGAATAGCCCCATCTACACAGCACTGACAATCACACCTCCTGCCAGTCAGCGTCTATTATCCCAATTCTGGTACTCTGCCAGACACACCGACCTACCCTCCGCCAAAGATCCATCTAAAACCATCGACTGCATACTCAGCGATACTGAGTATGGCACCATCAAGATAACCCCCGCAATAATCCGCAAAGCTCTGAAATTCCCTAACGCTACCTCAGAAAATCCTTTCATTCCATTACCTGACCACAAGAAGCACGCTGACAGGGAAGAAATCATTGCTTTCCTTGATGCGATGGGTTACATCTGGGAGACTGGAAGAGACAAGCTACCTGAGAAGAAGCTGACGCTGATAAAGAAATCCAAGATGCCCAGCGAGATGAACTTCATCTTCGCTCACCTGATCAGCTGCATGACAGCGAAATCCGGATCTTCTGATCAAGCCGCTCAACCTCAGCAGGCCATGGGTTACGCACTGCTGAAAGGTCTCAACATTGACTGGGCCTCCATCATCTATGAAGACCTCATTCAACGTGTTGATTCTGCCGCTGACCGACCAACATGGGTTCCTTACCCATGATTCATCAGCGCCATCTTTCAATATGGCCTGAAGGACAGCTATCCTGAAGAGGGTGATCTGAAACTCTCTCAGATTGGCCCTAAAGTTCTCGACTTCAAGCCTGTCGCCAACGAGGTACGTCTCTCTACCCTTCTCACTCTACTTAATTCTCCGCTTTCTGTGGCTCCTTCAGCGACAATACCCCTCGCTGATTCCCAGGCCACAAAATCCATTCCTTCTAAGAAAAGGAAACAATCTCTTACCCCTCTTGATTCCAAAAGGATCAAGAAAACCAAGGAGCAACCCCAGCAATTCCATGCTGAAGACTCCTCAGCTCATTCTGAAGAGCTGAAGGAAAGTTCCGTGGTACGCTCTGCCACACCAATTCAAGCCATCCCTTCTAAACCTACTTCAGCGTCCCTACACGCTGAGGTTAGAACTTTGGAATCTACCCAACCTTCTTCAGTCTCTCAAAAGACTGATGAAGTACTTCTCAGCGAATCCAACGCTGAACTTGCAACCCAACCCCAATTCTTATCCTTCGATCCTCCCTCTATTTCTTTGGACACTCCTCCAGTTAAAGCTGGAGATGCCATCATTCAAGAAGCCGTTGAAGCTTCTCAGCGAATGACGAAGAAAGGACCTGCAGAGATCTCCATCCCTCACGGAACTTTTGAGGGAGATATGGAACACTATGGAGGGACTCGAAACTTTGATGAGTTCGTCAACGCTCCTGCAGGTACAGATCCCACCTTAAACACTGTAACTAAACCTGAAACTTCTGAGCTTTCCTTTGTTCACAAGTACTTATATGTTACAGGTCCTTATTTGGGAGACATCAACCAGTCTCTGAAGTCCACGGAGATGAAACTTACAGATCTCACCACCGGTCTATCAAATAACTCTACAGCTGTAACAAACGCTGGAGAGAATCTGACGAAGCTGACCGCTGTGGTGGAAAAGAAGGCCTCCTCTGATGACATCAAAGACCTTGATAAAACTCTCGCCGACTTTGCCAAAGTGCTCTCCGACATCTACACTGACTACACCAACCTCAAATCATCAGTTTCCACCGTTTCCAGCGAGGTTACAACGCTGAAGAAATCGGTTGGTACACTCGAAGGTGATATGTCAGTGGTCAAGACCGACTTGGGCTCAGTGAAGACCGACCTTAGTTCTGTCAAGACAATGATCGAGACGCTGGTGAACAAGGCAAACAATCCAGCTCCTGCTCCGGATCCTGCACCTATTTTGGACTCATTCACCGCAGAGGATCGCCAAGAGCTGAAGAAAATCACGCCTGCTATTTCTGGCCTAGAAGACAGAATAGCTAAGCTTGAAGGTTGTGTGAAAGTCTCTGGCCCAGAAGACAGAGACAACACCAATGCTGAATCTACCCATTCCTCCCCCGCCCATCATGAGAAAGAGGGGGAGAAGAGCGCTGAACAGGAGAAGAGCGCTGAAGATCAAAATAAGAGCGCTGAAGACCTTTCCCATGATGAATCTATCAGGAGAGAGGGTAATGAAGATCTGATTACTGGACCTCAGGGAGATGAAAACCCTGAGGGAACCGAGAACCTCGCCTCTGTATCTGAGGGGGAGCAACTCGAAGAAGATGCTGAGGAATCCGAAGCAGAAGAAGACGAAGACATCGACATCCCTGAAGCTGAACCATCCTCCTCACCAAGGAACGATGATGATGATGATGATGAAGATGACGAATTCTTTGTCGTCAAACATGCTCCTCGAAAAGCTCTTAAAGGGATCGTGATAACCGAATCCACAGGGGAGAAGACAAAAACAAAGACAAAGCACTCAGCCTCTGGCGCTGAGAAAAGCAAAGACAAAGGCATCGCTGAAGATGATAATCTGGCGATCCTACTTGCAAAGCCGATTTGTCAGGTACACTAAACTTATTTTTCCTTCCCTGATCATCTCTGAACAATCAGTTATCCATTCCACAAACACCATACACATCCACATTTTTTTCTATCTTTTCTACCCAAGTTCTTCTACCCAGTTCTTATTTGTAAGATCGCTGTGTTTCAGCTAGTCCTCTCCCCTGTTTGAGGATATCGCTGAAGGATCTACTATTGCGACTTCACCAATAATTCCAGCTACCGCTGAAGACATAATCCCAGTCTTAGATTTAATCTCTGAGACTGATGAACCAGAAGAACAACCTCTCTCGCACAGAAACAGACCTTCCTCAGTTCCTCAAAAGCTGAGTGAAGAAGATCAAAAGAGGAGAGAAGAAATGATAAAGCGATTCGAGGATCAGCGAATCATTCTAAGGCGCGATCAACTACCTTCAGTTCCTCCTAAGTTCAGAATTTCAAAAGCTGAATACGAGGATCATCTCAGAGCTGAACACCTCATCGCTGAAAGGAAGGAAGCTGAAGATAAAGACAGAGAATACGCCATCAAGCTCACTCAAGAATCTGTCAAAGACCCCAAGCTGAAGCGTATTCCCATTCAAATCCAACGAAAGCTTTGGGAACAAGCCCAGAAGATCGTGGAAAAGAAAGCTGAAGTTTCTCAGACCACCCTGATCTGGTGTAAAGAGAAAATCCACTTCAGATATCGTCCAGCGAAGATCAACAAGGTATTCAACTCTGGAAGAACCTCCATCGGAGTACCTATTGTTGACATCAAACTGTTCAGAGAAGATGGCTCATCTGAAACCTTTCGTGCTGACACTGTAAAAAGGTATGGTCTCTCTGAATGGCTGGAGATGAGGTTAGCTATCCAACCATCACAATCTAAGTACAAGGATCATTTCGAAAAGCTGATAAACAGACAGATCGATTTGATATCTTCTTGTGTGGATATTCCTCCTGTTCCTGATCTAAAGCCGAAAAGAAAAAGGGGCTCACCAAAGAAGAAACGTCAAGATTCAAACTCAGGTCCTGTCATACGAAATGAAACCGGAATTGGTTTCTCTCGCGCTGAAGTACTTGGTCCTGATCCTGATCTATCTGCCCTTGACATCTCTTTGCCACCATGTGAACTTTTCGTCCCTGGTAAAGTCATCAGTAATTCTTATGGAATATTCTTTCTTGACTACGACGGACGTAAATGCTTTCAACGGATCGCTGAGCTTCCAATCACTCCAATCGAACAGCACAGAGATCTCATCTACTGGTGCGACTTCAGAAAAGACATTTAGGCACGACACCTAAAACCCTTGATTTTTGAAGTTGCTCTGAAGCTAAAGAATAAAGGAGGAAAGGTTCCTGACTGGATGATTCCAACTGAAAAGACAACCCTTGATGAACTTCTCATTAAGGAAGAACCCTTTGAAGGCTGACAACAATCACCTCTTTCTCTATTGTATCAGTCATCCTTCAGTACTTGTAATTTATTTCGCTTGTACTTGTAATCTTTCTTATTCATATTGTAACCTGATTCAAAGATTTAAAGAAAGATTTCAGCGAATGTACTTTACTCCATCAGTACTGAAAAGATCCCAGAAAACAGTAAAAGGGACAAATATTTTATGAGTTCTTTTTATCCTTATGTTTTCATTAAATAGCAATTTTCTTTGTTGCTATGTCATAATCAAATAGGGGGAGATTGTTGATCCAAACCCTCAGTGATTTGATAATGACCCTATCTTAAATACTTAGTGAAAATTGTAAGTAAACAATATGTATCAGAGTTTCACTATCGCTGATAAGTACTAAGATCTTACAGTACTGCTGATAGGAACTCTCGCACTTTTAGATTAAACATTCAGCGAACACTGTTCACCATATCGCTGAGTCTGTTCAGTCCTTATGGTGATCGCTGATAAGTTAGTTGTTTACTTATGATCCCTGAAGACAAGATTCACGTCAACAAAGGTTCTACGCTGAAGTCGAAGATCAAGCTCAAGAACCAGCGACAAATCTCCTAATGAACTGATGCGGATCAGCGAAGACTCAGATTTGTCCACTCAACGTGAAGTATCAAGTACAAGACTTTAGCTATCGCTGAACTTTATCATTCGCTGAATAGTAAATGATAATCGCTGAATCAACGAAAGCTGATCATGAAGTCCTCCGTACAAAGTACTTTTGTCTTAACCTCCCTTGCACGCCACCGTACGAAATGTCAGAAAAGAACCTCCGAAAATCTGAAATCGTACAACCACTCTGATACTACACTGTTCATTCATGCGGCTACTAAGGTTGTCAACAAAGGTCAATGACATGCAACAAATCCGCTGATGACACGTGTAAAGTGTATACTGAATTGCATTAAATGCATGCAGTATATAAAGAGATGAACTCACTTCATTTGAAGTAACTTGCTAACTCTGGACAAGTTCAAATCTCTCTTAAGATAGGATTTTATTAGTAATCTCCTTATCTTTCTTAGTGCAAGAAAACTTAGTGTTCCAACTTGTTTAGATTTAGGTTTATCCTTAATCTTGTTTCCGCAACAAGCTGTAAATTGTTAATGATTTATCAATAAACAATTTAGAAAAGTAAAATAGTGTGTTTGTATTCAACCCCCCCCCCCCCCCCTTCTACAAACTTGTTTAGGCCTTTCGAGACCAACACATTCGACCACCAGATCATCATCGAGATAATCCGCGGTCATCCTCTCCGAACAGTGCTCATAAAGGTAGTCACTGTGCCCCTCATTTACTTACAGCAATTTTGGCACACACTACAATATCATCCTACACACCGACGGGGTCCACATTTTACTGCTCGAGTCGATCATTTTGATGCTCGAATTACTCTCAAACGACTCCGTCTAGCCTTAGACCTACCCTTTAACCCAAATTTTGAAGATATGGTACCCGAAGCCCAATTATACGCTGATATCTAAAGCTTAGGTTACCAAGATCCACGAAACCCTGTTCTAGCCGGTTCATCCAAATTTCTAAGAAAATATCTACCACCTGTTTGGTACACCATTTGCTCTATCTTTAACCGATGCATGACGTCAAAACACACCGGTGTTGACAAATGCAATCTTCCGACCCTACGTATGTTTCATGCGTTTGCCTTCAACCGCAACATTGATTATGCCATTCTACTCTGGAATGAGCTACAAGATCTAGTTGCAGACAAAAGACGACCGATAAAGAACCGAAACTTCGTGCCATATCAACGGTTCTTCCAGATCCTCATTCACCATATATGGAAAACAACTCGGAAATTCCTAGACGCCTAGATGATGTACAACGTCCAACTCAGTACATGCATTATCTGAATATGCCGGTCCATGATGATTTTGCACACATCGCCGTCATTCCTGAAGTTGTTCTTGCCTATGCCGACCAGCAGTCTGAGGTAGTTAGGCAGTACAGAATAGCTAATGCACTAGTTGTCCAGCCAAAACCGACCGGACCTCCCCATGGTGCAAATCCTTTAGGCGATGAGGGTGTAGTTGCTGAGCAGGTTCAGGAACAAGGGGTTCCTGAACGGGGAGTGGTGAGAAGAATGTTAAGAAAGAGAGTGGGTGGGGTGGCGAGGACTGCTGGTCAGACATCTTCTTCTGTAGTTGTTCGAATACCCATCCTCGATGACATATCGATGAATTCTAATGACGACCCCGTTTTCAATCCCGATGCATCATCATCCGACGATGAAGCATCTGACCAACCAAGAGCTGATGATGACTCCGACTCTGATCCTAGTCATGACCCTGATGCGGATCTAATCCAGAGACACATCGGTCAGAGTCGTCGAAATATTGAGGGTTCCGATGCTGATTCCACCTGGAACGTCGGACCCTCCGAAGAATTTGGTGACACAAGGTGGAATGAGGGAGCAATAGTTGAATATACAAATGTGAGCCGTGAGAGTGTGAGAAAAGAAATGGGAGAGGCTGAGATAGGATCGGATAAAGTTTTAACTACCGATCCTCCCCAAACTGATCGAAGTCGGGTAGCCACATCATCTACCAACGAGCGTATGTCACCATTGCGTATTGAACAAGACACGGTGGACCCAGCCATGCAATGCACAACCCCTCTCAGCCACTCGTCGGCATCTCATTTTGTCGGCGTTTCATTTTCCACAGGGGATAAAGCACAAACGCTATCAGCGACACACTCGGTGTCTGATGGTATTGAACAAGGTAGGCTCCTGCCCGGCCACCGCCATTTATTCCACGCACGTTGAGTCTAGAGCCTTTTGGACACACTTCTTTTCCTAGGCCACGCGCGTCGGCATCCCACCAAGTTGAGGGCTTTCGTGCCCCAACCGGAACACCCCGAGTGCGACCACCATTCGTTGGTACCCCACGAGGATGGGGTGGAAGTCCTGTCATGGTCAACACTTTGCCAGCCATGAACACATGCAGTACGGTTGCTACAACCGCTACTATAACCGGTAACCTAAGTGGTTCGGATCTTACCCACATGTTTCCTTCTATTCTACAGGATTAGATAGTACGCATGCTCGGACCGCCTCCACATTATATCACTTTTACCGTGCTTGCGTCTGCCTTAGGTTCAATCAACACTGCCCTAAATCAACACAAAAACGCTTTGTAGCGCACAATTCAACAAGAAGTGAACAGAGCCATCAAGGGCAAAGGAATTACTGAATCATCGACAATCCCTCAGAATCAACCATCCAATACACAATCCGACCCACAACAACCACTACCAGTTCCGTTACACCAAATCCCAGAAGACCAGCTCAAATCAGAGATGTTAGCCCGACTCCTAGCCAAAAGTGACACTAGTACAGCTGAAGAAGTAGACCTAATTGGTTTACTCCGTCAACATATCCCACCTCATACACAAACCCCAACCCAACCACCTTCTAGCATCGACTTCCAGTGTCTAACCGAATCTATGACAGATATGACGAATGCTATGATGAACGGATTCACCTCCATCTCTAACAGGCTTAAAGAAGTCGAAGAGAAGTGTGGGATTCAAGCTCAGGCCTCACAGAAACGAAGACATGATGATCAGGATGACCCTGATCAACATGAGGGGGAGAAGAGAGCACGGGTTGGTGAATCCAGTGCTATGGCTACTGAAAATGTTGGGGGATCAGATCAACCAGCTAGTGAAAGGGAAACGAGAACCGGTGGAACGGATACTGAGATGGTCCAAGTGGATGAAACCCAAGTTCTAGCTGATGTCATAACTGGGGTTGAAAATCCTTCGGTTGTTGACAATAGAACCGATGATGAAAGGATGGCAGATAATATGCTTATTGACTACATTGACATTGATTCTGAGGATGAACCTGAGAAAACTACGGTTAAGATCAAAGAGGAAATAGAAGATATTTTTGACTTCGTCGGAGTTATTATGCCTGCTTCCGACTCCGACAACGAATCTCCGCCAGTTGACCCAAGTGCAAGTACTTCAGCGCCTCCAGAAATTCCAATAGTACAAGAAGCTGCCCCAGTTATTCAAATTCCAGCCGATGGCAGAATCAGAGATCCTGTACTCGAAGCTGAATTGGAAATCTATCAGGAAGTGATAGATGCTGAGCCAAGACATGTGGCTACAGATGAACGAGTTCGGATTCTGATTCTCTTTCAAGAAAGTATAAGGAGAGACCTGTTTGTTAGAGATGTCCAAAGGATCGACTTTGAGAAGCTATATGGAATTGAAGACTGGCCTCCACTTCAGAAGATCGAGTTCTTACATGTAATGAGAAACCAAAGCTTAGAATCAGATGTCGTAAAATCAGATAGTGTGATTATGAAAGTGCTGAAGGTCGAATCAAATAGGCTCTTCAAAGTCTGGTACCCAGTGTTTACGGTCAGAAGAGCCAATGGTACAGAATGTGTCTTCTCCGAGGCAGATTTCAAAAGTTTAAAGCTAGACGACATTCTAAGCCTCTACAATGCCCTAGGTTGCCTCCCAAACAAGGATGTTGAATGGTTTGCAGCGTATAAAAGTGTGAAGAGATTCATGAGGAACATCTTGAAGTTCTCTTATCTGAAAGATTTTCAGATGGCTCTAGAAGCACGCCAAGACAGAGTAAACCTAAGAGGACCAAACCTGAATCTGCATGATATTCAAGGTGTCCCAGCCTACATTGTATTGAATAAATCGGAACTTGGAGTTGTTTACGTCGATAGAGACTCGAAGAAGAAATTTATGAGAGTTCTTGAAACAAACAAGTTCAGTGATGGAACTTTCAAGATTGTTGAGGTTCATCTTGAAAGTAGATTACGTTTGGATGCAAGCGGGCAGGTAAAGCTGAAAGAGACGGAAAAGGAGCTGATCAAACAAGTACTGGATGCTATAACAAACCGAAAGGAATACAGAAATGCACTGAGGAGGTTCGAGATCATCTTGGGGACTCGGAAGAAATATGTGGCTCCGGTGGACGTTTAAACTCTTTGCCTCTACATTGGTACAAAGAGGGATATTGTTAATACTCATTTGTAATTGTACCAAGTAGAGGGACTATTATTGCTAGAATGTCAAACTTATATCTAGTATATAATGTTTGTATCTTTCATCTTTATGAATTAGGTCATCATTTACATTTCTCTCAAGTACACACACATACAATTTCTCTCTAGAATTCATCTTGTACTTGGGATTGATCCTTATTGAATATAATGATGGTCAATTTAATGCTAAACATGGATTGATTACTTGTTCTGGGATCACAATTGGTATCAGAGCAGGTCACGGGTTCGAATCCCATGGAGTGCATTTAAAAAAATTGCCAAAGTCATGCTGCGCAGCCATTGACTTCTAGCGAAGCTCTTGTTAGTGCTGGCAGATGCTGGAGGGGGGGGATTGTTGGGTCATTGACCAGCATCTTCCTAAATCGAAACGTGGCACTGGCTACTACGCTATAAAGAAATAAGTTGTGCCTTCTCCACCAGCAATTGCTTTTGGCGTAGTGGTAAGCGCTTGGATCCTAACAATAACAATAACGAAACCAAGTGAATATCCCATATTGCGTATCCAATCAATTAGATCTTTACGAGAATTAAACACCTGAAATTGACTTTTTTTTTGTTACAAACTACTAACTTTACCAGATAATTTAACAAGATAAAATGAAACATAAAGATACCATATCAATAGAAAATGCGGATGGTTGAGTGATTTCACAAGCTTCAGTTGATTTGTTTGAATTAACATTATCATCCTACACAAACACATAAAAATATGAAATGGGATAACATAATATATATATGTATATATATATATAAAGTAGTGGATGAAATACCTCATTATTTGAATTATGATATCATTGAAAATCTTCACCCCAATTCGCTATTTTTAAGTGTTTTAAACCGATAAATTGAAATATCACGACCTACATAGTGACATGAATAGTGACATGAATAGGGACGTGCATAGTGATGTGAATAGTGACGTGAATAGTGACATGAATAGTGACATGAATAGTGTATAGTGACGTGAATAGTACATAGTAATTGTAAATGTTCTCGATGTAGTTATACGACAATTATTGACATTTAATATTCATAGAATTATCATTTTATGATGTAAAATTAGTTTAAATGGACGGTTTTTTTTTAAAAATTTATAGAACTATCATTTAATGATGAAATAGATATCTACAAAAAAATGTCACCAACTATAATTGAATGAAATAGATATTTATAAAAATTACACACACACACATAGATATATATATATATATATATATATATATATATATATATATATATATATATATATATATATATATATATATATAGAGTCCCACTAAAATGTAAACTATGAAAAAAATGTAAACTATGAAAAAAATGTAAACTATGTAAACTAATCTTAGCCATTGATCATAGAAATTAATGGTGAAGATGAAAGCGGTGGCATAGTCGTAATATTCTATGAAAGCAGTGGCATACAGGGGAAATCGAAAGTATGAAAAGGGGTAAAATTGGAAGAAACCGACGGAAAGAGAATGAATTGAAAAAGGAAACCGTGAAATTAGGGATAACTCCCAAATCCACGATCAAGATATACGAAAACAGTAGTCAGAGATGGAATCAAAGAATCAGAGAAAATCTTCTTGATATTGAATCAAATATTTAGTGAAATCGTGCAAAAAATTTCATATTACAGTAAAAAATCGAAGGCGACTAGGAGAATTAATGGCAGAAGAACCAGGGCGATTTCGAGGTTAGGGTTCGTGAATATGTATGAAATAAGAAGATTTTGATGCACATTATGAAAATGATGAGGAGCAAAACTACTCGATTTTTTCATACATTCGTTGTTACTGTGTTCGATTAAGTTCATAGAAAAACTGTTCTCACATCAATGTGTTTAACAGCACATTAGAAAAGTGATATGATACACTTGTTGAACTCGTTTTCGAAGTTCAAGAACACATGGGACAACCCAGTAGATGTCGAACTAGAGGACATGAGCATTAATGCAATATGAAAACTGGATTTCTTACCCAAAATGAAATTATTTATAATGTTTCATATCTTTGTTATGAAAAAACATTCCTATGAAAACAGTAACATTGTGTGAAAATTGTGAAAATTGTGTGAAAACAGATTGTTGTTCACCCTTATATCTTATGAAAATTGTGTGAAATTGTTGTGAAAATTGGGGTTTTCATATTAGAAGTGTGAAATTTGGGTTTTTAAGGTTGGGTTTTTCATATTAGAGTTGTGAAAATTGTGTGACAATTGTGTGAAAATTGTGTGACAATTGTGTGAAAATTGTTGTTCATAACACGATTTGTGTGGAAAAAACACATGTTTAACTCAAGAGAATATGAAAACCCCACAATTTTTAAAGCCTTATGTGAAATTGTTATGGAGAATTTCTGGATCAAATGTTGTTATGGAGATTGGGATGTTCTTAAAAAATGGTTGAATGATGGAGATGATTATCAAAAAAACGGATAGTATCAAGATAAATAAAAAAATTGAATAAAATCAATCAATTCCTAAAATAAAGGATACATATCATTAATTATTAAAATTCCGAAAATAAAAATAAAGGTATGAAAGACGGTTTTACCCTTATTGACATCTTAATCAAGATTGAGAATCAAGGGCTAGGATTGGTTTACATAGTTTACATACATTTAGTAGTTTACATTTTATTGTCCCTCTAAATATATATATATATATATATAGGCAAAATATATAGACTCTCTCTCTTCTCAATCTTTGACCTATATACACACACATGCATATGTATGGAAGGGACATTTGACTAACATAAAGAAAATTATATTTTACAAAGTTATAATAAAATCAAAAGTTACAAATTTATAAAATAAAATAAAATCAAAAGTTACAAATTTTATAAATTTATAAAATCAAAACATATATAAAATAAGATCAACCATGGAAGGGACATTTGACTAACATAAAAAAATAATTTTACAAAGTTATAATAAAATCAAAAGTTACAAATTTATAAAATAAAATAAAATCAAAAGTTACAAATTATATAAATTTATAAACAAATTTATAAAATCAAAACATATATAAAATAAGATCAATCATGGAAGGGACATTTGACTAACATAAAAAAATATATATTTTACAAAGTTATAATAAAATCAAAAGTAACAAATTTATAAAATAAAATAAAATCAAAAGTTACAAATTTATAAAATCAAAACATATATATATATAAAGATAATATATATATATATATATATATATATATATATATATAAAAACAATATATATATATGCTAATTGCACCAAAAAGGGTGTTGCATGCATTGTTTTTTGTGCCAAAAAATAATTGGCACAAAAAACAATGTATTCAACACCCCTATTTTTGGTGCAATTAGCACTCCCCATTTTGAAAATGTGTTTAAAATATATTGGCAAAGCTCAAATTATTTTCTGAAAAATAGATCTCTACTGCTACGACATATTGTCGCAATAGGTGTACATTTAAAAGGTTCGAATTATATTAATAAAAATAGAACTCTACAGCGACGACATGTCGTCGCAATAAAAGTCAAATTTTTCTTTATATTTTCTTACTAAATGAAAATGTGTTTTCTAACATATATTTGAAAAGTTCATTTTAAAAAAAATGAACCTACAACGTCAGACGTGTTGTTGCAGTAGGTGTCCATTTAAACAGGTCAAGGCTAATAAAAATATGAATGCTAACTTATTATTCGGTGTCTTGGTTGCTTTTTTCTTTTCTTCTTTTCAAATCCAAGAACACACATCATTTCTTAAATAATATTTTGTTAATTATTTCATAAGAGTCTCTGGGAATGTGCGGTTGTGGCTTAATGTTTTAAATTCCAAGAAAGACAATTTTGTTTCAAATGTTAATAATTATGATGTTGGCAAAGGACGAAAACTTGTAGTTCCTTACAAGGTTTACTCAATGCGATAACTGATTAATTTGGCACATGATCAAATATGTTGTGCTTCTTGTGGTGTGGATGATTTTATCTGCAAATCTGATTATAACCGTTGGTTTTATTCAAATGATTATTTTAAAACTAGTTATAGAAAACACAATGTTAAATCCAAACATACTAATCAGAAAGGACCCAATTGGCAATGGGTACCTAAAACCGTTTAATTTCCATTTTGCAGCCCAGTCATGTCTGGTACTTAGATTCAGGCTGCTCAAAACACATGACTGGAAGAAAGGAGCTGCTAGTTAACTTTGTGGAAAAGGACCTTGGTAGAGTTAAGTTTGGAAACGATCAATATTCTCCAACTTTGGGTTACGGAGATATTGTCAAAGATAATGTGAGGATTACAAAAGTCAATTATGTCGAGGGCTTAGGACACAATTTGTTTAGTATAGGTCAATTTTGTGATAAAGACCTAGAAGTCCATTTCAAAAAGACCTGTTGTGCAGTTCTTACCGACGGAGGTGATGAGCTTCTTGTTGGTTCTAGGAAATCCAATTTGTACACTATTGACCTATCAACTCTCAAGCCTAAGAACGATGTATGTTTAATGTCGAAAGCGTCTTTGGAGAAAAGTTGGTTGTGGCATAGACGACTATCTCATCTCAACTTCCGTTACATTCAAAAGTTGACGTTGGGTGATTTAGTCATAGGTCTACCAGTTCTGAAGTTTGAGAAAGACAATTTCTGTACCGCTTGTAAGAAGGGGAAAATGAAGCGTGCTCCTCATCCACCGAAACCCGAGCCCAGCACAAGCAAAGCTTTAGAAATACTTCATATGGATCTCTGTGGTCCGATGAAGACTCAGAGTATTAGTGCCAAACGTTACGTGTTAGTTGTCGTCGATGATTACTTGAGATACGCATGGGTCAAGTTTCTACACTCAAAAGATGAAACACCTGACTTAATCATCTCGTTAATCAAACAGCTTCAAGTGAATCGTCAACAAACAGTTCAGACTCTCAGATCAGATAACGGGACAGAGTTTAAAAACGGAACTCTTGATGATTTTTTTAAGTCATTAGGAATTACTCATCGATATTCTGCGGCTAGAACACCTCAGCAGAACGGTGTCGTTGAAAGACGCAACCGTACACTCGTTGAAGCGGCCAGAACAATGTTGTCTTATGCTGATCTACCTCTGTTTCTGTGGGCTGAAGCTGTTGCAACGACATGCTATACACAAAACTGTAACACCCCAAAACAGGGGTTAACAAAAACTTCCATAAAACGGAAGATTGGTACACATTACTAAAGTAAAAGTATACCTAATTAACATTACATAACCATTAATACAAAGTTTTAGTTAATTATAACTACTATTGGACCACTAGTTTATCTGATCTCTACCATGGCAATCAGATTACAAAAAGGATGTCGGAAAGTTCTATCATAAGTCTTCCAATCTTTCACTCTCCAATAAAGATCCCATGCTCACAACCCCGTTCTAGACCTTCTTGTGTCCGGAACCACTAACCTCTGTAACACATAAAACACATAACAAGTGTTAGGCTTTTAAAGCCTAAGTGAGGCTTACATATAACACATTGAGCATAATCATAGCATGTAGGAATAACAATTCGATACATTCACAAATTGGATTCCATGGAGAAGGCCCATATCGCTACCCAGTTACATCATAATTGAAGATATACCTTGATCGGTACCCCACGGTATTGTCACAAGGCATAACACAACGAAAAACCCCACGGTATCCGAAGGTATGAATCAATTACACTTACCCCACGGTGTGTAAGAATATATCCTCCAATGCCTACTAGGTGCTCCTCCAATTATGTGAATACCAAATATATTAATCCAAATAATATTCAAACATATTTAACACATAACAATGGTCCAACCATTTAACATGATCAATACTACTTCCATGTAGTTCATATACATCCATATGTATTAAATCACATTCTATATAATATCAATAATAAACATCCATGTTTACAATTCAATAATAGGTCCATATTGACCATTAAGCCATCCTTACTTCATTAAGACATAAATTAAGCCATCAACATAATCACATACCAATGATGTATAATCAAACCCAAACCTTTAACACTAATATTTACCATGGCATTCTAAATAATAGAACACAATTAATCCACCATAACTTACTTGAACTCTTCTTGTATCCCTCTTAACCATTAAGAGCTTATTAACCAAGATTTCTCATTAACAATAACAAAATCAAGGTAAAGAATGGTAATAAGGTATAATACAAACAATTAGATACAAGTTACTCACCTCAAATCTTCAATTGATATCACCCTACTTGAATACTTGAACCCAATTACTCCAAGAAGAAGAATGAAGATGTAATGCCCTAATTCAAGCTTAATTGGTAAGATTCCTCTTAATGGTTGTTTAAATTAAATTTGGATTAAGAGATATGAATTTACCTTAGGTTTAGATGGAGAAATCGTCTGAAAAGTGTAGAGAGCAAAACCTGATTTAAGAGTTCTAATTTGAAAGAATAAGTGACTAAGGGCAATGTGTTGATCCAAACCCTCAGTGATTTGATAATGACCCTCTCTTATATACTTAGTGAAAATTGTAAGTAAACAATATGTATCAGAGTTTCACTATCGCTGATTAGTACTAAGATCTTCCAGTACCGCTGATAGGAACTCTCGCTCTTTTAATTAAACATTCAGCGACACTGTTCACCATAATGCTCTGAGTCTGTTCAGTCCTTATGGTGATCGCTGATAAGTTAGTTGTTTACTTATGATCCCTGAAGACAAGTTTCACGTCAACACAGGTTCTACGTTGAAGTCGAAGATCAAGCTCAAGAACCAGCGACAAGTCTCCTAATGAACTGATGCGGATCAGCGAAGACTCAGATTTGTCCACTTAACGTGAAGTATCAAGTACAAGACTTCAGCTATCGCTGAACTTTATCATTCGCTGAATAGTAAATGATGATACTCTGAATCAACGAAAGCTGATCATGAAGTCCTCCGTACAAAGTACTTTTGTCTTAACCACCCTTGCACGACTCCGTTCGAAATGTCAGAAAAGAACCTCCGACTATCTGAATTCGTACAACAACTCTGACACTACACTGTTCATCCATGCGGCTACTAAGGTTGTCACCAAAGGTCAATGACATGCAACCAACCAGCTGATGACACGTGTAAAGTGTATACTGACTTGCATTAAATGCATGTAGTATATAAAGAGATGAACCCACTTCATTTGAAGTAACTTGCTAACTCTGGACAAGTTCAATCTCTTATCTCAAGATAGGTTATTATTAGTAATCTTCTTATCTCTCTTAGTGCAAGAAACCTTAGTGTTCCAACTTGTTTAGATTTAGGTTTATCCTTAATCTTGTTTCTGCAACAAGCTGTAAATTGTTAATGATTTATCAATAAACAATTTAGAAAAGTAAAATCTGTGTGTTTGTATTCAACCACCCCTTCTACAAACTTGTATAGGCCTTCGGGACCAACAAGTGGTATCAGAGCAGATTTGTTTAATCTCATAACAAGATCTAATCTAAGATATTTCTCTTCCTTGCTATTATCTGAAAATGGCCACCAACACAAACACAAATTATATAGACAATGGTTCTCTTGCAAAACCCCCTAGATTTTCCAGAGACAACTTTAACTTATGGAAAAATAGGATGATACTCTTCTTAGAAGGTGTAGACCCTACTATGCCTTACTATCTTGAAAATGGTCCATTCATCCCTGTAAGAATAGACGCTGCAGTTCCAGCCCCTGAAAATAGACCAGCTATTCCTGAAAGGCTGGTCCCTAAAGAAATCTTTCAGTGGACCGATGAAGATAAGAATAAAGTGGCTATAGATACAAAAGCCAGATCCATACTTTCTATGGCTCTTCCTGACGAAGTCTACCATTCCGTCATGAATCTGAAAACATCAAAAGCCATGTGGGACACAATATGTGTTCAGTATGAAGGAACGTCTGAAGTCCAAGACTCAAGAAAAATCAATCTGGTAAGACAATACGAAAGCTTCATTTCTGGTAAGAATGAATCTCTCTCTGAAGTTCACCAACGTTTTAATTGCTTAATTATAGATCTGAAAACTGTTGGTAAGGAATATTCTAACTTTGAAGTGCTGACAAAGTTTCTAGAATGTTTACCTGAAAGCTGGGACAATTATTCTATGTGTCTCAAGCTATCAAAGGATCTTAAATCAATGACCCTTTCAACCTTATATGGTACATTGCTGAATCATGAGCAATCAAGCCATCTTAAGAAGAATCTTGTAAAAGATTCCAAAAGCACCCATGTTGCTTTAATCTCAGAGGAACCTTCTACTCAGCGACCCTCAGCCACCAAAGCTGAAAAGATAGCTAAGGTGAAGATTACCCCCAAGGCAAATAAGACCAATCCTGATGCAAATCAGGTCAAGGTGACTCCTACCACTAAAGTTAAGAAATTAACCAAAGTGAAGAAAGACAAAGTTGAATCTTCGAATGCTGCGAAGACCGCTGAACCTTCTATTCCAACTAGCTCCACTGACAAATGTGTATACATGGTTAAGTGGGTACCCAAGAAAAATTAATCTCTCTTTGTATTTCAGGTTAAGAAGGGTATCTGGTATCTCGATAGCGGATGCTCTAGACACATGACTGGAAAGAAAAACCTGCTCGCTGAATACAAGGAAGAGAAGGGTCCCTCTGTGACTTTCGGTGGAAATGGAAAAGGACATACCAGAGGGTATGGTGTACTTTCAAATGGTGCAACCTCCTTCAGAAGAGTCGCATATGTTGAAGGGCTGAAGCATAATCTTCTGAGCATCAGTCAGCTTTGCGACATGGATAACAAAGTGATTTTCACTAAGGAATCCTGCTTTGTCACTGACAAAAAGGAGAAGATAGCTCTCAGCGGTTATCGTTTGGAAAATGTTTATGTAATAAACATGGACTCAACAACCACTGAGAACTCTTGTTTCTTCTCAAAGGCATCTTCTGATGTCAACTGGCTATGGCATAAGAGGCTTTCGCATCTAAATTTCAAGACACTGAACACTCTTTCTTCAAAAGAGCTAGTCACTGGTCTACCTCAACACTCATACGCCAAAGAGTCTTTATGTTCAGCGTGTGAAAAAGGGAAGCAGACCAAGGCAAGCTTTAAATCAAAACAAGTCTCCTCAGTGTCATCTCCTCTGCAACTACTCCATATGGATTTGTTTGGTCCTGTTAACAAACAATCCATCGCTGGAAAGAAATATACGTTGGTCATAGTTGATGAATTCTCTCGTTACACATGGGTAATGTTTCTCCGTTCTAAGAGTGACACCCCTGAAGAACTCATCACCTTTGTTCGGAAGATGGAAACCCTGAACAATATGAATGTTCGCTCTATAAGGAGTGATCATGGAACTGAATTCAAAAACAGTTCTCTTGATTCCTTCCTTGAGAGTAAGGGTATTTCTCACAACTTTTCGTCAGTGAGAACACCACAACAAAATGGAGTCGCTGAAAGAAGAAATAGAACAATTATTGAAGCTGCACGGTTAATGCTCAGCGATTCTCACCTGCCTACTCAGTTTTGGGCAGAAGCTGTCAACACTGCTTGTTTTACGCAAAACAGGTCGCTGATAGTTAAAAGATTCAAAAAGACAGCCTATGAACTCTTTCATGGGAGAAAGCCTTCAATCAGCTTTCTTCACATCTTTGGATGTCAGTGTTTCATACTGAACAACAGAGATACCCTTGGAAAGTTTGATCCTAAGGCTGATGATGGAATCTTTCTTGGATACTCCTCTGTTTCCAAAGCCTTCAGAGTCTTCAATCGTAGAAGACAAACTGTAGAAGAAACTATTCACGTCACGTTTGACGAATCCCGTTCAGCGAACTCTAAACCGAACGCTGATACTGAAGAACTGAATCAATGGATGTTTTCCCATCTTGGTGATTCAGAAGACATTCCCACAACTCATGCTCATCAAGTAGAAGATGATAGTCCTACTATCATTCCAAACATGCAGAATAGTGAAGCTGAAACATCATGGGTCTCAGCTATTCCTATAAACACTATACCTGCAGTTGATCCAAATGTCTCAGACATTCCATCTATTTCTCAGCAATCAGTGAATGAAATGACAAATGCAAACATTCCTCTTTTAGCTGAAACTCCAGAAGCAGCTGAAGCCTCATCTTCAGCTTCTCCAGTTCTAGATGAGTCAACGACTTGTGCTCCGGCTCAGCGATGGACTATTAATCACCCAATTGATCAAATTCTCGGTGATCCAAACGCTGGTATTCAGACTCGACGAAGTGCAGGTAATATTTGTTTATTTTTTAACTTTATTTCTCTAACTGAACCAAAGAAAATAGATGATGCCCTCAGAGATCCAAACTGAGTCAGCGCTATGCAAGAAGAGCTGACTGAATTCGAAAGAAACAAGGTTTGGAAACTTGTTCGCATACCAACTGATAAAACAGTGATAGGCACTAAATGGGTCTATCGAAACAAGTTGGACGAACATGGTACTGTAACTCGCAACAAAGCTCGTCTTGTTGCTCAGGGATACAGACAAGAGGAAGGCATAGATTATGACGAAACATTTGCTCCCGTAGCAAGACTTGAATCTATTCGTCTATTCTTAGCATACGCTGTACACAAAAACTTCAAAGTACATCAGATGGATGTTAAGTCAGCGTTTCTGAATGGAAAGCTGAATGAAGAAGTTTATGTGGAACAACCTCCAGGATTCTCAGATCCTAAGCGTCCAGATTATGTTTATAAGCTGGATAAGGCACTTTATGGCTTGAAGCAAGCTCCTCGTGCATGGTATGACACCCTTTCTACTTATCTCCATATTGAAAATTTTGAACGAGGTAAGATTGACAAAACTCTATTTTTCAGGAAAGTGAAAGGTCATATCATTTTAGTACAAATATATGTTGATGACATTATATATGGCTCTACTAACCCTGAGCTTTGTACTCGTTTCGCTGATAGAATGAAAGATGAGTATAAAATGAGCATGATGGGTGAACTAACATATTTCCTTGGTCTTCAGATTAAGCAAACTGAGAAAGGAACTTTCATTAATCAGGGAAAGTATGTAAAAGATATGCTGAAGAAATTCGACTTAACTGAAAGTTCAGCTATGAAAACCCATATGGCACCACCGCTGATACTTGATAAGGACACTAAGGGTGTTCCTGTCAATGTCACGCTATACCGTGGGATGATCGGCTCACTACTGTATCTTACAGCTAGCCGACCCGATATTATGTTTGCAACTTGCTTGTGTGCACGATATCAAGCTGAACCTAAGATATCTCATATGAAAGCTGAAAGCAAATCTTTCGATATCTTAAGGGTACAACGAATCTAGGTCTTTGGTATCCCAAAGATTCAGGATTCGATCTAACCGCCTATTCAGATAGTGATTTTGCAGGATGCAAATTGGATAGGAAAAGCACCACAGGAGGATGTCAGCTCCTAGGTGGAAAGCTGGTAAGTTGGACAAGTAAAAAGCAAAATTCAGTGTCCACTTCCACAGCTGAAGCTGAGTATGTAGCCGTTGGAAGCTGTTGTTCTCAGGTCTTGTGGATGAGAAATCAGCTACTAGACTATGATCTTCAGCTCTCTAAAATTCCAATCTATTGCGACAGCACTAGTGCCATCGCTATAGCAAACAATCCAGTGCTACACTCAAAGACGAAACACATAGAAATCAGATATCATTTTATCAGAGATCATGTGATGAATGGTGATATAGAACTTCATTTTATCCCAACTGATTACCAGTTAGCTGATTTATTTACCAAACCTCTTGATGAGACAAGATTCAACTTCCTCATCAGCGAGCTTGGAATGCTGAACTTTGAAGGGTAAAATCTTCAGCGGTTCACATTGATCAGCGATAGGATAAAATCAATTCGTATAACTTATTCAATCATCTTCTCTCTGAATAAACTTGGTTAGCTGATAACAAGGTATGTTTTTCTCTCTCTGACAAACGCATGAAAATGCAAGATTTCAAAACAAAATGCATCGCTGAATATCTCTTCCTTAACAGCGATACTTTGAAAGTTCTTAAAACCATCACTGATATTTCTATTCAGTGCTTCATGTTTTTTCAAAAGAGTCCCTGAGCTTTCAAAACCTCAGAGACATCCTAAAAGAATATGAAAGGACAGTTGTGACGTCATTGCAACGGATAAACCTTGGCACGTTCTTCTTTCTGATACACGTTTGCACGTTTCGTTTACTCGCCAATCAAATGCAAACACGTGTCCGTGTCATGATGAAAACCTTTTCCCGCTCAAGGTTTTCTCTCTCTAAACTCCCTATATAAACAATTTCTTGGTTTATATTTGTATTTTACGCGATCAAATCTTCTTCCGCAAGAAAGAATTCACTGTTGCATTTGTGCTCTCAAAAACCTCAAGAACTGTTCATCATCTTCTTCATCAAACATCAAGGTTAATATGTTCTTATTTTTTTTCAAATGCTTATAACTTGTTTCTGATCTTATCATTGTTTTTAAACAAGATCAAACAAAAGAACTTCTTAAAAATAAAATCATTTCTTTCATGGTTTTATGAATACAACCATTTCATGGTTGTTCTTCAAGTTTAAATGATAAATCTTAAACTTGTTCTTCATTCGTTTCCAGAATCTAATTCTTCATAGAAAACTGGATAACAAGATTCAATGGGTTTTACATTTCATGTCAAAAATCAAGAAAAACCCTAATCTTCATTAAGACATTTTTGTCTGAATGAAATGGACAAAATTCGAACCATCTTAATGGAAAATCTTTCCACATTAAGATAATTCTTATTTGTTAACATCTTTGGTTGAACTAATATACATAGAAATGGCAACTTCCAAGATTCATACTACCGCTGAGAACATCTCTTCTGACTCTGAGGAAGTGGAAATCATCAAGGCTCCTCAGGTTAAGTTTACTCTGGATCAACTTGACTGGACCAAGATAAACAACCTCTCTGCGCTTTTCGAGTTTCCTCCTCGAAAGCAAGTCACACATCTGGATGATGCTGTGAATTTTCTTAAGAATAGCTGTATTTCAACAGCCCTGACCATTTCACCTCCTGCAAGTCAGCTACTGCTATCCAAGTTCTGGTACTCTGCCAGACACTCTCAGCTACCCTCTGCCAAAGATCCATCCAAAACCATTGACTGCATACTCAGCGATACCGAGTATGGCACAATAAAGATAACCCCCGCTATAATTCGCAAAGACCTGAACTTTCCCAATGCCACCAAAGAAAAACCTTTTGTTCCATTCCCTGACCATAAGAAGCAAGCTGACAGAGACGCCATCATTGATTTCCTCGACGCAATGGGTTACATCTGGGAAACTGGAAGGGACAAGAAGCCCGAGAAGAAGCTGACGCTGATAAAGAAGTCAAAAATGCAAAGCGAGATGAATTTCATCTTCGCCCATCTGATCAGCTGCATGACAGCGAAGACCGGCTCCTCTGATCAAGCCGCTCAACCTCAGCAAGCTATGGGATATGCTCTGCTGAAAGGTCTACACATTGACTGGGCATCTATTATCTATGATGACTTGGTGCAACGAGTGGATTCTGCCGCTGACAGACCTGCATGGGTTCCCTACCCCCGATTCATCAGCGCCATCTTTCAATATGGCCTGAAGGACAGCTACCCGAAAGAGGGTGACCTGAAACTCTCTCAGGTTGGCTCTAAGGTGCTCGACTTCAAACCTGTCGAAAATGAGGTACGTCTTTCTACCCTTCTCTCTCTTCTCAACCCCACTTCTTCGCCTTCTGTGGCTCCTTCAGCGACAATACCCATCGCTGATACCCCAGCCACAAAATCCTCTCCTTCAAAGAAAAGGAAACACTCTTCAACCCCACTTGGTTCCAAAAGGATCAAGAAAACCAAGGAGCAGCCCCAGCAATCTCTTGTTGAAGACTCCTCAGCTCTTTCTGCAGAGCTGAAGGAAAGTTCTGTGGTACGCTCTGCCACACCCGTTCAAGCCATCCCTTCAAACCAGCCTACAGCGTCTCTAAACGCTGAGGTTAAAAACTTGGAACCTACCCAACCTCCTTCAGTCTCTTAAAAGACTGATGAAGTGATTGTCAGCGAATCCAACGCTGAACTCAGTACCCGAACCCAATTCTTATCCTTCGCTTCTCCCTCCACTCACTTGGACTCTACTCCAAAGAACACTGGAGATGCCATCATTCCAGAAGCCACCGCTGACGCTTCTCAAAGAATGATGAAGACAGGACCTGCAGAGATCACCATACCTCACCGTACTTTTGAGGAAGATATGGAACATTTCTCAGGAACCCGCAACTTTGACGAGTTCATCAATCCTCCTGCAGGTACAAATCAAACCATATACACTGTAACTAAACCTGAAACTTCTGAGCTTTCCTTTGTTCACAAGTACTTATCTATTACAGGTCCTAATTTGGGAGACATCAACGCTTCGCTGAAGTCCGTGGAAACAAAGC
This sequence comes from Saussurea involucrata, assembly GCA_033807775.1. NCBI lineage: Eukaryota > Viridiplantae > Streptophyta > Magnoliopsida > Asterales > Asteraceae > Saussurea > Saussurea involucrata. The sequence goes on from CM066322.1 coordinate 77,586,041, forward strand.
TGACCGGTCTCACCACCACACTCTCCAACAACTCTACAGCTGTAACAACCGCTGGAGAGAATTTGACAAAGCTGACAACGGTGGTGGAGAACAAAGCTTCCACAGATGACATCAAGCTACTTGATAAGACTCTCGGAGACTTCGCCAAGGTGCTCTCTGACATCTACACCGACTACACCTCACTCAAAAACTCCGTTTCTTCCATGTCCAGCGAGGTCACAACGCTGAAGACATCGGTTGGACAACTCGAAGGGGATATGTCTGCTGTAAAGACCGACTTAGGCTCTGTAAAGACCGACGTTGGTTCGATGAAAACGATGATTGAAGAGCTGCTGAACAAGGCAAACACTCCGGCTCCTGAACCTGTCCCTGTCCTTGTATTGGAAACTTTCACAGCGGCGGATCGCACTGAGCTTGAGAAGATCAATCCTGCTATAACTGGTCTAGAAGTCAGATTAGCAGTGATTGAAAGCTGTATAGGTATCTCTGGCCAAGAAGACAGAGAACCTCCCACAGCTGAAGAATCTGCACATTCCTCCCCCACTCATCATGAGAAAGAGGGGGAGAAGAGCGCTGAACATCCCGAGGAAAACGCTGAAGAAAAGAGCGTTGAAAACCTTTCCCATGATGAATCTATCAGGGGAGAGAAGATTGAAGATCCCACTGCTGAACCTCAGGGAGTTGAAAACCCTTAGGGAACCGAGAAGCTCGCCTCTGTATCTGAGGGGGAGCAACTCAAAGAAGAAGCTGAAGAATCCGAAGCAGAAGATGAAGAAGACGTCGACATCCCTGAAGCTGAACCATCCTCCTCTCCAAGGAATGATGATGATGATGACGATGATTTCTTTATCGTCAAACCTGCCCCAAGGATCAAAGCTCTTAAAGGAATCTTAATAAATGAACCTACAGGGGAGCGGACAAAGACAAAGCCCTCAGCTTCTGGAGCTGAGAAAGGCAAAGGCAAAAGCGTCGCTGAAGATGAAAATCTGATGATCTTGCTTGAAAAGCCGGTTTGTCAGGTACACTAAACATCTCTCACTCCATCCATCCTCTATAAGTTCTACTACCCTAGCCTACTCCTGAACATATTTATCTTTCTCTTTCTACCCAAGTTCTTCTACCCAAGTTCTTATTTGTAAGATCGCTGTGTTTCAGCTAGTCCTCTCCCCTGTTTGAGGATGTCGCTGAAGGTTCTACAACTACGACCTCACCAATAAAGCCAGCTGCTGCTGATGAAATAATCCCAGTCTTAGATTTGATCTCTGAGACTGATGAACCAGAAGAACAGCTACTCTCGCACAAATGCAGACCTTCCTTAGCTCCTCAAAAGCTAAGTGAAGAGGATCGGAAAAGAAGAGAAGAGATGATAAAGCGATTCGAGGATCAGCGAATCATTCTGAAGCGTGATCAACTTCCTTCAGCTCCTCCAAAATTCAGAATCTCTAAAGCTGAATACAAGGAACACCTCAGAGCTGAACGCCTCATCGCTGAAAGAAAGGAAGCTGAAGAGAAGGACAGAGAATACTCCATCAAGCTTACTCAAGAATCTGTCAAAGACCCCAAGCTAAAACGTGTTCCCATTCAAGTCCAACGTAAGCTTTGGGAAGAAGCCCAGAAGATCGTGGAGAAGAAAACTGAAGTTTCTCAGACCACCCTGAACTGGTGTAAAGAGAAAATACACTTCAGATATCGTCCAGCGAAGATCAACAAGGTACTCATTTCTGGAAGAACATCTTTCGGAGTACCTATTGTTGACATCAAACTTTTCAGAGAAGATGGCCAAACTGAAGCCTTTCGCGCTGACACTGTAAAAAGGTATGGTCTCTCTGAATGGCTGGAGATGAGGTTAGCTATCCAAACGTCTCAATCTAAGTACAAGGATCATTTCGAAAAACTGATAAACAGACAGATCGATTTGATATCTTCTTGTGTGGATATTCCTCCTCCTCTTGATCTTAAGCTGAAAAGAAAAAGGGCCTCTCCGAAGAAGAAACGTCAAGATTCAGACTCAGGTCCTGTCATCATAAATGAAACTGGTATCGGTTTCTCTCGCGCTGAAGTGCTTGGTCCTGACCCTGATCTATCTGCCCTCGACATATCTCTGCGACCCTGTGAAGTTTTCGTCCCTGGTAAAGTCATCAGTGATCCATATGGAATATTCTTTCTTGACTACGATGGACGTAAATGTTTTCAACGGATCGCTGAGCTTCCAATCACTCCAATCGAACAGCTCAGAGATCTCATCTGGTGGTGTGACTTCAAACAAGACATTCAGGCACGACACCTAAAACCCTTGATTTTTGAAGCAGCTCTGAAGTTAAAGAATAAATGAGTAAATGTCCCTGACTGGATGATCCCCACTAAAAAGACCCTTGATGAACTTCTCATTAAGGAAGAACCCTTTGAAAACTGATATGATCGCCTTTTTCTCTATTGTATCAGTTATCCTTCTGTACTTGTAATTTATTTCGCTTGTACTTATAATCTTTCTGTTCTTAAATGTAACCTAATTCAATATTTTAAAGAAAGATTTCAGCGAACGTACTTTACTCCATCAGTACTGAAAAGATCCCAGAAAACAGTAAAAGGGACAAATATTTTATGAGTTCTTTTTATCCTTATGTTTTCATTAAATAGCAATTTTCTTTGTTGCTATGTCATAATCAAATAGAGGGAGATTGTTGATCCAAACCCTCAGTGATTTGATAATGACCCTCTCTTATATACTTAGTGAAAATTGTAAGTAAACAATATGTATCAGAGTTTCACTATCGCTGATAAGTACTAAGATCTTCCAGTACCGCTGATAGGAACTCTCGCTCTTTTAATTAAACATTCAGCGACACTGTTCACCATAATGCTCTGAGTCTGTTCAGTCCTTATGGTGATCGCTGATAAGTTAGTTGTTTACTTATGATCCCTGAAGACAAGTTTCACGTCAACACAGGTTCTACGCTGAAGTCGAAGATCAAGCTCAAGAACCAGCGACAAGTCTCCTAATGAACTGATGCGGATCAGCGAAGACTCAGATTTGTCCACTCAACGTGAAGTATCAAGTACAAGACTTCAGCTATCGCTGAACTTTATCATTCGCTGAATAGTAAATGATGATACTCTGAATCAACGAAAGCTGATCATGAAGTCCTCCGTACAAAGTACTTTTGTCTTAACCACCCTTGCACGACTCCGTACGAAATGTCAGAAAAGAACCTCCGACTATCTGAATTCGTACAACAACTCTGACACTACACTGTTCATCCATGCAGCTACTAAGGTTGTCACCAAAGGTCAATGACATGCAACCAACCAGCTTATGACACGTGTAAAGTGTATACTGACTTGCATTAAATGCATGCAGTATATAAAGAGATGAACCCACTTCATTTGAAGTAACTTGCTAACTCTGGACAAGTTCAATATCTTATCTCAAGATAGGTTATTATTAGTAATCTCCTTATCTCTCTTAGTGCAAGAAACCTTAGTGTTCCAACTTGTTTAGATTTAGGTTTATCCTTAATCTTGTTTCCGCAACAAGCTGTAAATTGTTAATGATTTATCAATAAACAATTTAGAAAAGTAAAATCTGTGTGTTTGTATTCAACCCCCCCTTCTACAAACTTGTATAGGCCTTCGGGACCAACACAATGAGGTGGGTTTAACCCCCTTTTGGCACGTCAGGTGCTCGGCGCCGATCCCCGCGCCAGTGCATCGGCGCCACCATCGGCGCCAGCCTCTGTTTGCTTGTTTCTCGATTTCCACTAATTTGGCCGTAACTTCTTCGTTAGAACTCCGTTTTTACCCCGGAAAGTACCGTTGGACTCGTATTCATATTACCCATCCAACTAATCCATAAAATCTAATATTTCACCTTATTATCTATTTTTCATTAATTTCCTTAAGGAATAACTTACGAATTTCTATCGGAAGTTCTCAAATAACAAGTAACAATCACGGAAATTACTTAGGAAATCAATTAAAATCTAAGAAGTCAAAATGTAAAGAAATATTAGGACTATTATTACTTACAAGGATTTTCCGGGTGTTACAATTCTCCCCCACTTGAAATAGATTTCGTCCTCGAAATCTTAGATTTTAGAAAACAAATGTGGATATTTAATCTTCATATCTTCTTCCAACTCTAAAGTCACATTAACATTTTATTGATATAATACTATTGTACCTATAACCCCATTCCTCTATTGCAATTTCTCAACGATTTCTCTAAGATTGTTTCCCCATTCCTTCACCCAACGACTCATACCATTCGCTCTCACTTTAACTAGTGAAATCACATCATATCAATACGAAATATTTTGTATACATCTCTTCATTTCAAGTCTTATATACTTATTCACAATTAAAAATCTAGAAGGAACAAGGATTTATCTTTCATATTTCCTGAACCTTACTTCTTTCCTCATTATCCGCTCCCCAACTTAGATTTATAAGCCTCCTTAGAGTAACCGTTTATCATCAAACCTTTATCCGACTATTGCTTGGTCTTCAATACCGTCATCATCCACATCTCAATCTCCAAGTCTCAAAATAACATTAACGTATACTGCTTGCAAATCTATACTCACTTTAAATTGAGCATACTCACCACTTTTGAATACTTCTATAATTACGGCAACCATCACTACATCTATGACCCACACGTTTCTTCAGTATAAAGTACTACCACTTCCTCACCTCAATATCGCACTACGCGACCACATTGCAACCAAGCACTAAAATATTATATATCAAAGGTGATAATTCCATTGAACCTGTAGTATAACTACATTCTTAGGTCCGACCTTTCTATCATTACTTCCTACGTTAGCATGGAGTACTACCCTCCAATCAATATTTGTCTCTTTCTCCCAACTTTTCCACATACCGATAACACTTTCTCATCTTTATTAAACTTCCTATGATTCAAAATCATAGACTTATTTAGCGACTCACCCAACCAAAATCACTTTGGATAAACTCACACTACCGCTCGACATTCTATTCCAATAATAGCCAAATCACTACACCATCTTACAACCACATATTCCAACAGCTTTATTGACAACTAGTACTATTCATCTGGAATCCCCGAAAAGACTTTCATCTAATGTTCCCTCTTTATAACTTCTTATTACTGGTTGACACATTTATCTTGAAAATTAATGCCACTACTCGTTCGTACATTCTCCACCCATAACATCTCACAGCAGACCAGATCCCGCATGGTCATTCGTACACAATTCAAATTTACCTTCATGCTCTCCCGTACAATTAACCGAATCTATTTCATTACTTTATTCCTCCCCAACTTTAGTTTGAACTACAACTCACGAGTTTCTAATTAACTTAAACTTACTCGCTTCTTACTAATTCTTTGTGATTCCAAACCATTATATATACAGTGCACACTCCATCGCAAATCGACATAGTCCATACCCTTACCATGTTCGTGCCTAATTCTTCATTCCATATAAACCATCTACATCATAAGTAGAATATTCATCTACAACAATAGTCTTTCACTATCCTAACACCCCCACAAGTTGATCCTTCAACTTTTAATCTTCCAATTCTAACTTAACATTCATACATGATCTCAAAAGAAAAATCAATGTATTCACATTATGTAAACTTTAATTATAATACAATTCATGTAATTCCAACACCCAAGCCTATGTCAAGTTAATTAAACCGACGAATACCCTTAAGACTCAACCGAGTCCAAAACCAAGCCATCTGCTCAAAGGGTCTTTTGATCATTTATCAATATCAACTCATGAAATTTAAAATACATCTAATCCCACATCATGTAACACACGCTTCGAGACATGATAATCTCACGACCCCTTCATTGCTACTTTCCCAATGAAGTCAATTCATATATGTATCTATATGTACACGTATATACAACTCTATATACTCCACATTATATATATATATATTATTTTTCCAAAGTTCATTAATCCCAAAGGTACTAAGAATACAAGATCATCAAACGGTCCTCACACATAAGACCAATAGTTAAACCGACACTTATTAAAAAAAATGCGATTAAGCATATATCACACCATAATTATTGCACAACCACAATAAACTTCTAAAAGCGTACTTTGACCACCTAACTTTCACTTATGTAATAATTTAACCAAAACCTCTTCCACTCGTGATTTATTCGCCAATCACTCAAAATCCCCACATGTGGTGTTTCACAAGATATGTATTGTCCGCATTCTATAACATTCTGTAACATCCCCAGTTCACCGTACACGATAATGTCTGCTTTGCGCATACCCTCTGCATAACAGCATGCCAGTACCGCTCACGGTTTTGTTTCTGCCCGCACAGGCATACGCGGGACGCATCCAGACCGCACCCTGTGATAGGCAAAAGGCCTCATACATCTTACACAACTGCCGACTTCAATGTCAATAGTCGACCTATCGATACTTCTTTAATCTATTCATTAACAAGGACTGAACCTAATCCTTTCAACATAACATAATACAATTTACATCTCATCGTCTTCATTTCAAACTTATTCGTGCAATACTAATATCACAAAATCACCATAAATTCTTATTTAACGTCGAGGGTATTTCCTTTCTGTCTCATCACACTACTCATAGCAATTTGCTAATTCCATCACCTTGATGACTACTAATCCTTCCTCCGGACACAACCGTCCCTTGCCAACTGTATTTCTAGTTACCAAATAAGAGTATAGACCTTCTTACAACCGACACTAAAGTCCACTTTCAACTCTCCCATTGTTCACCTTCCTCTTGAACACAATTACCAAAACTATAACCATTCTCCCATGATTTATCCAACACCTCTCCATTCTCAGAGTTCTTTCTTAGCTTATAGTAATATTTTACGACTTAGTTCGTTCATAGCCTTCAGGCATAACAATGTATTAAATATATTATTTCGCACATTTCCTCATTTTAAAGAATAACACTTAGAGCAACTTGGGTACACATGACCCCAAAATTCTTATAACTTCAGTGTACTGCACAACGATCACGAGAATTGTTTGCATACTACTTTCCGAAAAACTTACTCTTTTTCAACCAAAACGATGTTGTTATGACCGTAATATATTTAATGAAAATCTTTTCATATGACAAAAGTTGAAAGAAATTACCGACACGAAGTAAGCTAATCGGTTCTCACACTCATTTATATTTAACTTTTCTTGTAAAGTATGAAGTATTTTGCAAATTGCTAAACTCAAAATTTCACTGTGCGACGTAAATGGTATTGCCTTTTTCTTTAAATACCCACGTGCACATACTGACTCATCATCGACTAAATTTCTATTTATGCATTTGTTTTGAAATCACGAAAACCCATGTAACACACACTCGAGGACACCATGCATAAAACTCTACTTGTAATTAAAGGCTATTCACTCAAACAAGGTCTATCGTTTAACTCACGCAACTTATCATTGACGCTCTATTTCCAACCAGTGGTTACCCTCTCAGCCTTCTAACACTTGTTATACATGCCTTCCAAGGCTAACTTACGCAACCATTTCATACTATTCCCATCTTGATCAAACATCTTACATTCTATTTCCACACATTTCAATCCACTTATTTAAGGTTGAGTCGGCGGACTTTCATGAGTCCCGCCAGTTCTAGGTTGTCCTTCCAACCCTCAATCATTACCGATCTGTCCTCCAAAGAATTGAAAGACCTTGGTGGCGTTTTTACCATCATTATACTATAAAACAAAAGATAACCCTGAGAAATGGTTATATAAATATAATCACACGAAACGTACTTTACCGATCATTAGTCACTGGAACAATTTAGAAACAAGTATGCTTATGTAACAATATATTCATAATAACAGTAGCTAATTGAGATTGTGAATATATCATACATGAGAATCCTCATTACCGTCGTTACCGTACTAATTTCACGTATTTCTGTCGACCCTAAGGCCATCCCGTCTTAATACTTCTACCCAATCTCACGATTCATAACTTAATTCATCTCAGCTTAAGTCTAAGTACCTCCTCATCATACTTAGTTCACCTAAACTAAAGCGCTGATACCAACTTGTAACACCCCAAAACAGGGGTTAACAAAAACTTCCATAAAACGGAAGAGTGGTACACATTACTAAAGTAAAAGTATACCTAATTAACATTACATAACCATTAATACAAAGATTTAGTTAATTATAACTACTATTGGACCACTAGTTTATCTGATCTCTACCATGGCAATCAGATTACAAAAAGGATGTCGGAAAGTTCTATCATAAGTCTTCCAATCTTTCACTCTCCAATAAAGATCCCATGCTCACAACCCCGTTCTAGACCTTCTTGTGTCCGGAACCACTAACCTCTGTAACACATAAAACACATAACAAGTGTTAGGCTTTTAAAGCCTAAGTGAGGTTTACATATAACACATTGAGCATAATCATAGCATGTAGGAATAACAATTCGATACATTCACAAATTGGATTCCATGGAGAAGGCCCATATCGCTACCCAGTTACATCATAATTGAAGATATACCTTGATCGGTACCCCACGGTATTGTCACAAGGCATAACACAACGGAAAACCCCACGGTATCTGAAGGTATGAATCAATTACACTTACCCCACGGTGTGTAAGAATATATCCTCCAATGCCTACTAGGTGTTCCTCCAATTATGTGAATACCAAATATATTAATCCAAATAATATTCAAACATATTTAACACATAACAATGGTCCAACCATTTAACATGATCAATACTACTTCCATGTAGTTCATATACATCCATATGTATTAAATCACATTCTATATAATATCAATAATAAACATCCATGTTTACAATTCAATAATAGGTCCATATTGACCATTAAGCCATCCTTACTTCATTAAGACATAAATTAAGCCATCAACATAATCACATACCAATGATGTATAATCAAACCCAAACCTTTAACACTAATATTTACCATGGCATTCTAAATAATAGAACACAATTAATCCACCATAACTTACTTGAACTCTTCTTGTATCCCTCTTAACCATTAAGAGCTTATTAACCAAGATTTCTCATTAACAATAACAAAATCAAGGTAAAGAATGGTAATAAGGTATAATACAAACAATTAGATACAAGTTACTCACCTCAAATCTTCAATTGATATCACCCTACTTGAATACTTGAACCCAATTACTCCAAGAAGAAGAATGAAGATGTAATGCCCTAATTCAAGCTTAATTGGTAAGATTCCTCTTAATGGTTGTTTAAATTAAATTTGGATTAAGAGATATGAATTTACCTTAGGTTTAGATGGAGAAATCGTCTGAAAAGTGTAGAGAGCAAAACCTGATTTAAGAGTTCTAATTTGAAAGAATAAGTGACTAAGGGCAATGAGGTGGGTTTAACCCCCTTTTGGCACGTCAGGTGCTCGGCGCCGATCCCCGCGCCAGTGCATCGGCGCCACCATCGGCGCCAGCCTCTGTTTGCTTGTTTCTCGATTTCCACTAATTTAGCCGTAACTTCTTCGTTAGAACTCCGTTTTTACCTCGGAAAGTACCGTTGGACTCGTATTCATATTACCCATCCAACTAATCCATAAAATCTAATATTTCACCTTATTATCTATTTTTCATTAATTTCCTTAAGGAATAACTTACGAATTTCTATCGGAAGTTCTCAAATAACAAGTAACAATCACGGAAATTACTTAGGAAATCAATTAAAATCTAAGAAGTCAAAATGTAAAGAAATATTAGGACTATTATTACTTACAAGGATTTTCCGGGTGTTACAAAAACCGTTCCATCATACATCGACGATTTGGCAAGACTCCATATGAATTGGTTAATAATAGAAAACCTGTAATACCCTATTTTCGTGTATTTGGATGCAGGTGTATTGTGCTGAACGATAAGGACAACTTGAACAAATTCAGTCCTAAGGGTATTGATGGCGTCTTTATCAGATACTCACTCACGTCTAAAGCATACAGAGTCTATCTCAAGTCATCCAGAACTGTGATGGAAAGCATCAATGTCAAGTTTGACGAATCTGAAGAAATGGCTTATGTACAAAACAGTACAGAACCCGCAATCTCTGGAATTCTAGCATCTGGACAAATCCGTCCAATGATGACTAGATCTTCAAACAAGGATCAAGCTTCCACTTCTTCCAACTCTACTTCTAACGAACTTGATTTATTGTTTGAACATTTTTATGATGACTATTTTGGTAATGACAAACCTTCTGCATCTGTCACTAACAGGATTCAAGTTGAAACACCACCAGTGCAAGATACTGTGTCAGGCCCTTCGCCGGTGCTGACCTCATCAAATACTGGTGCAACTACTCCTGCAACTTCTCCGAGAACACAACGATGGTATCTACACCAGCACGACAACATGCATCTACGAGTGGTGCTTCTTCGTCTGGAACAACTTCGAATGTCAGTGATCAGGGTAATGACAACATTCCTGAAAATCCTTCTGAATCAGTTCCCGAGGCTGTGCCGATTGTCAGTTCTTACAAGCAACCCGCCTCACAACCGGAACCGACGCTGACGATCGAGTTGAACTTCGATAAGGATCCTACCCTTGTAGACCCCAATGAAGATGCTATTTCTCTCCATCCACACTCCACAAAGTGGACACGAAGTCACCCAATTGATCAGGTGATTGGTGATGTATCTGAACCAGTGAAGACAAGATCTGCATCTGCAACCACAAACGAAGTTTTATATGCACTCTTCTTAAGTCAAGTTGAGCCCTCAACAGTTCAACAAGCCTTAGAAGACCCTGACTGGTTGATCGCGATGCAAGAAGAGCTGAATCAGTTTGAAGCTTTGAAGGTGTGGAGACTAGTTCCACGACCCAAAGGTAAGACAGTTATTGGTACCAAGTGGGTCCTAAAGAACAAGAAAGACGAAGATGGAATTATTGTGCGAAACAAGGCTAGATTGGTAGCGAAAGGGTATAGGCAACAAGAGGGGATAGATTATAACGAGACGTACGCGCTGGTTGCTCGTCTTGAGGCAATTCGGATGTTTCTTTCCTTTGCCGCCTACAAGAACTTCATTGTCTATCAAATGGACGTGAATACCGCTTTCTTGAACGGTGTCCTTAAGGAGGAAGTGTATGTGTCTCAACCGGAAGGCTTTGTGGATAAAGACTATCCAAATCATGTATACATTCTTGACAAAGCCCTCTACGGTCTCAAGCAAGCCCCCGTGCCTGGTATGAAGTCTTATCAACCTTTCTACTAAAAGCTGGCTTTGTGAAAGGTAAAATCGACACAACTCTGTTTACTCTACGCGAGGAAGGTGATATTCTTTTAGTTCAGATTTACGTTGACGATATTATTTTTGGTTCGACTAACCCTGGACTTTGTACTTGGTTTTCGGGCATTATGATGACTCAATTCCAAATGAGTATGATGGGAGAGATTAATTTCTTTCTCGGATTACAAGTAAAACAATTCTCTACGGGTATCTTCATCAACCAGTCAAAGTATGTGTTTGACATCTTGAAGAAATTCAAGATGGAAAACTGTACGTCGATCGGTACACCTATGGCACCCGGATCTAAGATAGGTCCAGATCCAGACGGTATTGATGTCGATGTAAAGAATTATAGAGGAATGATTGGGTCTCTAATGTACCTAACCGTTAGTCGTCCAGATATAATGTTTTCCACTTGTCTCTATGCTAGATTTCAGGCTAAACCTAAAGAATCACACCTCGGCCCCGTCAAAAGAATCTTTCGGTACTTGAAAGGTACTCCGTACCTAGGACTGTGGTATCCCAAGGGAACCGGCTTCGAACTCACTGCATATTCAGATGCTGATCACGGAGGAAGCATGCTGGATTATAAGAGCACCTCGGGGCATGTCCAGTTTTTGGGAGACAAGCTCGTGAGTTGGTCATCGAAAAAGCAAAATTGTGTTTCAACATCAACCGCGGAAGCAGAATATGTTGTCGCGGCGAGCTGTTGTTCACAAGTCCTTTGGATGAAGACCCAACGCATGGACTATGGGTTTAAATACGAGAAGATCCCCATTTACTGCGACAGTAAGAGTGCTATTGCCATATCTGCTAACCATGTCCAACACACCAAAACCAAACACATTGACATAAGGTATCATTTCATAAAAGATCATGTTGAGAAAGGAACTGTTGAATTGTATTTTGTTACAACTGAGTATCAGCTTGCCGATCTCTTTACCAAAGCCTTGGATGAAAAACGTTTCAATTTTCTAGTATCCAAGCTCGGCATGTTGAATATGAAAGTTTAACTTCCATATATTGATCATAAAACAGATGGAAATATTTGTATCTCAATCTAGACGTCGTTTCTAGATTGATACACTCAAATTTTCATCATATTCCATTCTCAATATCTGTTATTTAAATTTTCATATCTTCGTTGTATTGTAAATATTTCTTCGACATGTTCTTTCTTTCTCTTCTTTTAATTGTCTTATCTATGATTTGTTATGATACCTGTATCTGCACAAAGGTATGTCCATGGTTTCAGGGGGAGTAATAGAACAGTTCATATGCACAAATCTAGGGGGAGTGTGCATGTCTGCCAGATCATGTAAGTGTAGTTACATTGTGGCTGTTGCTTCCGAGAAGCCAAGGTAAGTGTTCTGATTTGTTTTAAACACTAACTCTTAAATGATGAAAACAATTTTTCAAATCTATGCATCATTTAAGGGGGAGTGAAAACTGTGTTTAAAACCAAACCTTGAGTACTGAATCAATTGGAAGTTGGACGTCTTCCAATGTGATAAAATCTTTTCAAAATTTTATCTGAAAATGTCCAAGTGTTACTGGTGAACAGTAACTTATCGCAACCCTCAGTTGCGATAAGTCCCAATGAACAGTAACTTTCGCAACCCTCTGTTGCGATAAGGTTGCACTTCTATCGCAACCTGTTCATTGCGACAAGCTTGAGGGTTCTCGCAACTCGTTCATTGCGACAATATGACACGCGGCAGGTCAAATCGTTTGGACCAATCGTATCATGCCACGTATCCTTGTCTCAAGTCGATATATATACGAGTGTTTGAGATTTTTATCTCAGTCAACACAAGTTCATATCTCTCAACTCTCTTTCTCGAAACTGCCGATTGGGTTCAATTTTTTCATCAAGTTTTTGGATTTCAAATCAATAGCATCGCATTCGTAATACTTCGAGGTACATTCTTTTGATTTCTCATTCAATTTCATCCGCATAATCATGATTTACAGTCGATTTCATGTTCTGTTAGGGTTTTAGTTTGCCATTCTTAATATTCATGCTTAAATCGATGAGTTTAGGATCTGTTAGATGTGAATAAATGCTAGGGCTTTACTTCTGTGATTGATTGCGAACCTTGTAGACTAGGTTAAACATCTTCAATGTGCGAAAATCGATTTCTAGGGTTTAACACTTAGAAAAATATTTGAAGTTCAAACTTATCGCAAGCCATAGTGTTCTTCATGTTCAAAACTGTCGCAACCCTCGCGTATTCATAACTATCGCAACCTGTTAGTTGCGATAACCTCTTGTCGCAATTAGTGTGTTGTGATAACGTTTCCTCGCAAGTCCTTCATTGCGACAAGGTCTTGGTTGCGACAAACCTTTTATGTTGGTTGCGATAAGTTCCATACTTAGAAAATCTTTTGGAATTTTTTTGGAGAAAATCAGTTTTTGGCACGGTTCTAAACGTTGACACTGTTCAGATGGCTCATAATGACGGAAATTCATCTGATGAGAACACCATCATACCATCACACCGATCGTCGCATCCGTCGGTGAACGCCCGTGATCTAGATGTGGAGCTTCTACCGAGAAGTCTCCATCTTGCCATTCACGACAACAATCACCATCTAGACCTTGATGTGGCGTTCGACCATCAAATCATCATCGAAATCATTCGCGGCCATCCTCTCCGAACAGTGCTCACGAAGGTAGTCACTGTGCCCCTCATTTACTTACATCAATTTTGGCACACACTACAATATCATCCTACACACCGACGGGGTCCACATTTTACTGCTCGAGTCGATCATTTCGATGCTCGAATTACTCTCAAACGACTCCGTCTAGCCTTAGACCTACCCTTTAACCCAAACTTTGAAGATATGGTACCCGAAGCCCAACTATACGCAGATTTCCAAAGCTTAGGTTACCAAGATCCAAAAATCCCTGTCCTAGCCGGCTCATCCAAATTCCTGAGAAAACATCTACCACTTATCTGGTACACGACTGCTCCATATTCAACCGATGCATGACGTCAAAGCATACTGACCTTGACAAATGTAACCTAGCAACCCTTCGGATGATCCATGCATTCGCCTTCAACCGCAACATCGACTATGCTATACTACTCTGGAACGAGCTACAAGAGCTGGTCGAAGACAAAGCACGACCGAAAAAGAAAAGAAACTTCGTGTCGTATCAACGATTCTTCCAGATTCTTATACACCAAATCATGGAGGGCAACCAAGAAATTTCTAGACGCCCGAATGATGTACAAGGACCGACACAATACATGCATTATCTGAACATGCCGACACATGAAGACTTTGTACACATCACCGTGATTCCAGAGCCTGTACTTGCCTATGTCGACCAGCAGTCTGAGGTAGTTAGGCAGTATAGAATAGCTCATGCACTAGTGGTCCAGCCAGAACTGGCCGGACCTCCCCAAGGTGCAATCCCATTAGGAAGTGAGGGTTTACATGTCGAGCAGGTTCAAGAACTTGGGGTTCCTAAACGGGAAGTGGTAAGAAGAACGCTAAGAAAGAGAGTAGGTGGGGGTGGCGAGGACTGCTGGTCAGGCATCTACATCCAGAAACGTACGAATCCCAATCCTCAACGACGTGTCGATGGATTCAGATGATGACCCTTATTTTAACTCCGATGCTTCATCATCCGACGATGAAGTATCTGACCAACCAAGAGCTGATGATGATTCCGACTCTGATCCTAGTCATGACCCTGATGCGGATCCAATCCAGAGACACATCGGTCAGAGTCGTCGAAATATTGAGGGTTCCGATGCTGATTCCACCTGGAACGTCGGACCCTCCAGAAATTTTGGTGACACAAGGTGGAATGAGGGAGCAATAGTAGAAAATATTAATGTGAGTAGTGATGCGGCGAGAAAAGAAATGGGAGAGAAATAGATAGATTCAAATAAAGTTTTAACTACTGACTCTCCCTAAACCGATCGAAGCCGGGTAGCCACATCTTCTACCAACGAGCGTACGTTACCGTTGCGTATTGAACAAGTCATGGTGGACCCAGCCATGCAAAGCACAACCCCTCTAAGCCACTCGTCGGCATCTCAATTTGCCGTCGTTTCATTTTCCACAGGGGATAAAGCACAAACGCTATCGGCGACACACTCGGTGTCTGCTGGTATTGAACAAGGTAGGCTCCTGCCCCGGCCACCGCCATTTATTCCACGCACGTTGAGTCTAGAGCCTTTTGGACATACTTCTTTTCCTAGGCCACGCACGTCGGCATCCCACCAAGTTGAGGGATTTTGTGCCCCAACCGAAACACCCCGAGTGCAGCCGCCATTCGTTGGTACCCCACGAGGACCGGGTGGAAGTCCTGTCATGGTCAACACTTTGACAGCTATGAACACAGGCAGTACGGTTGCTACAACCGCTACTTCAACCGGTAACCTATGTGGTCCGGATGTTAGACACATGTTTCCCAATTTTACTCCGGAACAGGCTTTACAAATGCTTGGACCGCGTCTATATTATATCACACTGCCATTATTATCATCTGCTTTAGGCGCAATTGAAACTGCCTATTTGCAACACCGACGGGCCATGCAAGGTACAGTTGAACGATTAGCATAAGAAGTGAGCAGAGCCATCAAGGGCAAAGCAATCCGACCCACAACAACCACCACCAGTTCCGCTACACCAAATCCCAGAAGACCAACTCAAATCTGAGTTGTTAGCCCGACTCCTAGCCAAAAGTGGCACTAGTACAGTTGAAGAAGTTGACCTAATTGGTTTACTCCATCAACATATCCCACCTCATACCCAAACCCCAACCCAACCACCTTCTAGCATCGACTTCCAGCGTCTAACCGAATCTATGACAGATATGATGAATGCTATGATGAACGGATTCACCTCCATCTCTAACAGGCTTAAAGCAGTCGAAAAGAAGTGTGGGATTCAAGCTTAGGCCTCACAGAAACGAACACATGATGATCAGGATGATCCTGATCAACATAAGGGGGAAAAGAGAGCAAGGGTTGGTGAACCTAGTAGTGCAGCTACATAAAATGTTGGGGGATCAGATCAGCCAGCTAGTGAAAGGGAAACAGGAACTGGTGGAACGGACACTGATATGGTCCAAGTGGATGAAACCCAAGTTCTAGCTGATGTCATAACCAGGGTTGAAAAGCCTTCGGCTGTTGACAATAGAACCGATGATGAAAGGATGGTTGACAATTTGATTGTTGATTACATTGATATTGATTCTGAGGAAGAACCTGAGAAAACAACGGTTAAGATCAAAGAGGAGATAGAAGACTTATTCGACATCATCGGAGTTATTATGCCTGCTTCGGATTCCGACAACGAAAACCCAGATGATACTACTCAACCACAACCCGACAACGAAAATTCAGATGATACTTCTCAACCACAAATGTTGATTGATCAAAATGCAAGTACTTCCGCGCCTCCAGAAATTCCAGTGGTACAAGAAGCTGCTCCAGTTATTCAAGTGCAAGCCGATGGCAGAATCAGGGATCATATACTCGAAGCTGAATTGGAAATCTATGAGGAAGTGATAGACGCTGAGCCAAGGCATGTGGCTACAGGTGAACGAGTGAGGATTCTGACTCCCTTTCAAGAAAGTATAAGGAGAGACCTGTTTGTTAAAGATGTTCAAAGGATCGACCTAGAGAAGCTATACGGAATTGAAAATTGGTCTCCACTTCAAAAGATCGAGTTCTTATACGTTATGAGCAACCAAAACTTAGGATCAGATGTTGTAAAATCAGATAGTGTGATTGTGAAAGTGCTAAAGGTCGAGTCAAACAAGCTCTTCAAAGTCTGGTACCCAATGTTTACGGTTAGAAGATCCAATGGTACTGAATGTGTCTTCTCCGAGGCAGATTTCAAAAGCTTAAAGCTAGACGACCTCCTAAGCCTCTACAATTCTCTTGCCTGCCTTCCAGATAAAGATGTTGAATGGTCTGCCGCGTATCAAAGTGTAAAGAGATTCATGCAGAACATTCTGAAGTTCTCTTATCTGAAAGACTTTCAGATGGCTCTGGAAGCACGCCAAGACTGAGTAAATCTAAGAGGACCAAACCGTAATCTGCCTGATATTTAAGGTATCCCAGCCTACACTGTATTGAAGAAACTAGAACTTGGAGTTGTTTACGTCGATAGAGACTCAAAGAAGAGATTCATGAGAGTTCTTGAAACCAACAAGTTCAGTGACAGAACTTTCAAGATTATTGAGGTTCACCTTGAAAGTAGATTGCGTTTGGATGCGAGCGGGGTGGTGAAACTGAAAGATACGGAGAAGGAGCTGATCAAATAAGTATTGGATGCGATTACACACCGAAAGGAATACAGGAATGCACTGAGGAGGTTTGAGATGATCTTCGGGATTCGGAAGAAGTATGTGGCTCCGTTGGACGCTTAAACTCTTTGCCTCTACATTGTACAAAGGGGGAGAATGTTAGTGCCTAATATTCTAAGTTGTACTATGTAGAGGGACTAATTATGTAATTAGAAAGTTACATACTATATATTGTTTGCTAAGCCTAGATTTCTAATTAGGTCATCCAATTCCATTTCACACAAGTACACACACATAGTATTCTCTCTACAATTCATCTCTTTGTACTTTGTGATTGATCTTCATTTTAAATCCTTTCGATGAACACCTTTTGAACCAAAAAAAATGAAAAAACTCAGATTTGTGGTGCTGATTTTTCACGTATAACAGTTGCAAAATTCTTAAAAACCACGTTTGAATGAATCTATAGAATCAAATCAAACCAAAACCCAATCAAAAACTCAAAGTCGATCACCATATGAATGTCACTGTTAACAATTTAATTTTCATAATCAATGGATTTGTTGATGAAAAATAATTTTTGTAAATTGAAATTTGTTCCAAACAACAAGCAAAATCGATCTACTGACTCGAATCGATCCAAAACCCAAATGATTTCCAAAATTTTGAAAAGATTTCAATGAAATCTCAAAAACCAAAAACTCTTAAATTTCTAAAAAATTGATAAAAATCAATGGATTGATGCACAAATTCTTCTCTGCTAGGCTCTGATACCAATTGAGAGTGATCAGGTAACAAGATTAAACATAAACTTCAATAGATTCAGAAGAGAATTGACAATATTAGAATGAAGAACCCTAATTCTTTCTCTTTGGAGGCCACACCCTTTTCACTCACACACCTTGGTATACTATTCACAATATGACCTCACCTCACAAAAACCTTAACAATTGGGTATTTATACCTTTGACAACACAATACCTATTTTGACTTTGACTAATTACAATTAGCCCTAAATCTTGGATACATTGTGTACTAACAATGGCTTATTCGCTCGGCCATAAATAACCGTTTGGTTGTGGCTTATTCGCAAGCAAATGGCTGAATCATTCAGCCAAAAAACATCAGTCCTTTACATTCAATCGGTCAAAACACACATCCTACCTCTCATTCACTCAACCCATTTCCCACTCCATCCAAAAAACCCTCAAACCCACATATCCACCACTACTCTCAAGTTGCCCATTATTGTTGTGTTGTGCCCAATGTTCTAAAAAACGCGCCTTAGCGTCGCCATGGGGAAGAGGCGTCACCTTGCAGCCACGTTTTACCCCTTGGCGTCGAGATAAGGCGTGAAGCTCGTTATGGTGCACCATGGCCCACCATGGCGCATTTGCCACTACATGTAACACCCTAAAAATAGGGGTAAACAAAACCTTCTATGAAACGGAAGAGCTATATATAATGCCATAGCATAAACCTCCCAAAAAGTGGAATATACAAATGCATGTTTAATTAAAAATGTATAATATCAGAAAGTAAATGACAACCAACTAATCTATTTTCTAAAGTAGAAATAAGATTACAAAAGGGGTGTCATCTCTAGTCCGATTAAGTCTTCTAACATCGGCATCCCAAAAGTGTATCCCCAAGCTCATACGCTCCCGCCTAAGTCTTCTTAAAGACGTCTCCGCTAGAATCTGAGATACATATTAAACACCAAGCAAGTGTTAAGCCAAGAAACCTAGTGAATTGAACAAATAATATAACATGCAATATTTCACAAACTTGGTTCATATAAATGGTTATTCACAATTGGAATCAATGGGTGAGACCCAAAACACCAAATCAAGTTACACCACAAGAGACAATATACCTTAGCGTCTACTCCTACGAGTAACACTACAAGGCCCATCACATTGGGGACTACCTCCAAGGCATTACCCCAAAGGCGAAGATCTAGCTAGGCACATACCTTAAGGTGGTGCCCAAGTGTGAGTCCCATCTTAACAAGGCAACGATTCATATAATGATAGAGATTAGGTAATAAGATGAGATATAATGAAATATGGTGTTTTATTGAAGATGAAAGCAACCTAGAGAGAGAATGGATCTCTCTCTAGAACACACACAAACACCTTGGAGGCTACATTGCATTGATCACACCCACAACCCTAATTACAAACACATATTCTATAAATACCCCCTTCTTACACTATTAAGCCCAAGCCCATATTACTATACCCAAGCCCATATAACAATTAATACCCCTTTATAAAACTATCTTATAATTAGGACATTTTGTGTCCTAACAATCTCCCCCTATAGTTTTGTAAAGGAATCACCCTTTCTAGAAAGATCTTCAGTTCTTCTCCCCCTTGATTTCTTTAGAAAACCATAATGATGCAATTCTTCAAATGTAGTCTAGGCTCCCCCTTGAAATAAGCTCTTACTCTTTATATTTCAACCTTGACAAATCGGATTCAATACCTCGACTGAGAACACGAAAAACATCTTCATAAATGTGGAAACTGTAGCTCGTACCGATGAGCTCACAAGAAAGATAAAGAGCGAGTTGTTGCGTGACAAACCAAGTGCAATCTCAGTTTATAACACCAAATCCGTCTTTAAGCCGTGAGTTGAATAGGAATTCGGCTTAAGAGCTTGATTCGGATTTGCTCGAAGGAGGGAACATAATGAAGCATACACTACAAGGTAGGGTTTAGAAGAACTTCACAAGTAACAATGTTCATCAACTGTAGAAAAATGCTCATCCCCAAAATATTAGAACACTGAATGATGAAAATCCGGAACTTCAATCTTCAAGAAATAGCTGAATGATTATAAGCACTCAAGAGTCTGAATCACAACCAAAGCACCAGAACAATGATTGCAAGCACTCACAATTCTGATTGATCAGGTCAGAAGAATGATTAAGAGCACTCAAAGGTCTAGCATCGTCAACAAAACTCCAGAATAATGATTGCAAATGCTCAAACGTCTAATCCAATTCAACCAAAGACTGAATTCCAACACCCATCTTCTGAAAATCTTGGCAAACTTGAGCCCCTTTAAACATTGACAGTTGCAATATATGTATGTGACAGCCTAAATATGGGAATGATGTCACACACGCTTTATGCTAAACACCATGAACAATGCCCCCCTCCTGAGACTAAGCACGGGGGTTCCGCTAACCGGTTAGCGGATTTATTATTTATTTATTATTGAATGGGTGATTACTTGGGCGAGGATACCATTTTTATCTCAAGAAACAGTCGCGATTACACATTTTTATCTCAGCCTTGCGATAACTCCCTTTTATCGCAAGCTATATCTGCAATAAAACCCTTTGTCGCAACTCAAACATTGTCGCAACCGCACACTTTATCTCAACTTAAATATTGTCTCTACTAACAGTTTATCTCAACTCAAGTCTTGTCTCAACTCAAGTTTTGTCGCAACCCAGAGTTTGATGTAATCAACTTTGTCGCAAAAGGAAATCTTGTCGCAACAAAGAGGTTGCGATTAAACTCAAAAAATGGATCTTATCGCAATAGAAGGTTGCGATGAGATACTGTTCATGTGTAGTGAGTTGCGATAAAAATGGCTTATCGCAAAGGGCAGTTGCGATATCTTACTGTTCACGAACTGGAGTTGCGATAACGATGAACATAGCTAGTTGCGATAACATTGAACATTTAAATTCAGATCTAACAGAAAGCTCAAAAATGTCCAAATCAATCTAAATATGATGGACTGATGATCGTATGATGTCCAGAAAACATTATTTAATCAATCCAAAGCTATAAGCATTGATCTACTCGCAATTATACGCAAAAAGGCATCAAAAAATCACTGTTCATCGCGAAAACTTACTGTTTCATCCAAAAATAGGCTGTAAATCATGAATCGTTGCAGAATGACCGTATCGATGATTGATTTCTTCGATTTTGGCTCTGATACCACTTGTGAGTCCCATCTTAACAAGGCAACGATTCATATAATGATATAGATTAATTAGGTAATAAGATGAGATATAATGGAATATGGTGTTTTATTGAAGATGAAAGCAACCTAGAGAGAGAATGGATCTCTCTCTAGAACACACACAAACACCTTGGAGGCTACATTGCAATGATCACACCCACAACCCTAATTACACACACATATTCTATAAATACCCCCTTGTTACACTATTAAGCCCAATCCCATATTACTATACCCAAGCCCATATAACAATCAATACCCCTTTACAAAACTATCTTATAATTAGGACCTTTTGTGTCCTAACACCAAGACTATATCCTCCTAGTGCCTACTTAATGATTCATTCAACGTGTCAATACCATTAAACAACTATTCCAAGTAGCACATATATACCAATGTATATCATTCCCATAAAACATGGTCCAACCACCCCATTAAACACGTATTTCCACATGGTAATCTTAAAATCACATTTACAAGCTCATTAAGCACGTAAACTCCATATATATACTTCCAAAGCATATCCTCATACACAGATATGTATAAACATGATTCATTGCATTAAACGTAACAATACATGTATAGCGATACTCATATTAAGACAAAATATCATCATTAAGCCATTATATTCTCAATTAAGACATAAGCCAAGTCATTAAGCTCAAAAACCCTAATTTAAGACATAATACTCTTAAAATAGATAACATCATGTGTACTGTAAGTTTCAAGTCTAATGTACTTCCACATAACCTTTTCTTCTCCATTAAGCACCTCATTTCCAAAAATATGGAGACGGGAGCTTAATACCACAAATGTGAAGCTTTTCAAGAAAATGTTAGTAAATAAGATGAGGAACTAGTAAAAGACTTGTATTTATTGTTATCAAGGGTTTAGGAACTCACAATCTAGGTTTTTAGCCAAAACCAAGAAAAGTAGATGAAACCCTAGAAGATTGAGAAGAACCCTTGAGATTGTAGCTCCCAAACAAGAGTAAATGCTCTCAAATGCACCAAGGATGAGTCTTGGAGTGATCTTAGTGTAGCCAAGCAAAACCTTGGGTCATTTAATGAAGAAAGAGGCTAAAGAGGAAGAAAATCGCCCCCATAGAGCTCTCCAAACGAAACCCTAAACTGATTTTGTGAAAAGTGAGCTGAAAATCGGACAATGGACACTAATACAAAAATGGTCATTACTAACAATTAAAAAGTGTTACCGTAGGTATAGGATAACGATTTTCGTGAACATAAAAAACGTCACCTATCTTGCCGTCACTTTTGATACACTTTTGGTTACGTTTAAAAAACGTTTTCATATCACATCAAAAACCGTTACAATAAGCTAAAACCGTCACCTTTGGTGTGTGTATATAAAACAATATTTTTCTTAAAATCGGATAACTAGGGTAAATAAACGAGTCCGGTTGTGGAAGGGAATGGGGCGCATTGAGCGTTCCTCTCCTTAAACTAGGGTCCCCTTTGCAAACTAACTCAGCCTTATGTGTCATCCCTTAAAACTGGTATAGGGGCCTTCCAATACTGATTCAAAGTGCGTTGTTGTGTCATTGTTTTGAATGCAATAATTTTCGCAAAAAATTGAGATCTTGATAGGGCAACAACCGGGGATAGGATATGGAAAGAGATCAACATGTTTTCTCGCACTGTAGGGTGATATACTGGGACGTTTATTTTTTAAACCGTCACATTATCATGGCATATAGTGACGTTATTTTTTTCAAAACCATCATGATATCCATACATACAGTGATGTTTTTTCAAAATCATCATCATAACCGTTATTTGTATATATACACTACTTAATGGAAGACTTTACCTATGAAATTTTTCCTGAGAAATCCTTCGCTAAAGAGGTGAATCATCACGAAATCATCACAAAAAGTTGGTGGGTAAATTGTTGTTAGGAAATTCAAAGTAGTGATAGGGATTTTGTGGATGATCATCGGAACATTGGTATTTTGTGGTTGATCCGTAGGTAATCATCGACAGAAATTTCCGTGGGTGATTTTTGTGGGTAAAAGTCATTTATTTTGTAGTGATTTCATATTATAGCTATAAATGACACAACTCTAGGGAATTTTTAAATTATTTAATTTATAAACATTTTACGCCAATAAACAAAAACAAAAGAATCACAACAGGATAAAACATCCCTCCATGTTATTTTACCCTTTTTCATCTTTTTAAACAATGGAACATGAAGAACAAAAAAAGAGGCCAACATTTAGCAAACATACTAACTTGATACACAATTAGAGCACAACATTCTCTAAATCATGATATGTGCTCTTTTTATTCAACAAATCGTGATGAAAAAAAATACTCGTAAACATATGCGAGCAGGGTATAAAACCTAAACATCTCTAATATTGTCACTCCATCTTCACAGATCCACCATTGTGAAGTCAAAATAAGAGCTGAAGTTCAAAATGACTGCTTACACCTATATTTTACTACCTGCATATAACATCATTATCTTTTGATGAAGGGCGCCCATACAACTACATAATGTGTAACCCATTTGATCCCTCCAAGAGTAACGCTGATCCATGTCGGTTGATGGTAATTCTATGGACATGAAGTTCAGCTCACATCACGCATAATAGAATTCTATGATCTACTACATTTTTCTTTAACTTTTTTTACTTCAGTATTTTGCAAAAGGGTTAGAATCTTACAGCATTGCAAGGTGACCGATTGTTGGTTGTAGATGTTTGGGAACAACCACAATAGAATGTTTGTAAAATGTATATAATTTACAAAATCAAAATACTTGAATTGGTCAACCCAGCACCTGAGTTACAAAATCCCTGCCTTTCGCTAATCGACACCACTCGACTTCGTTGTTTGTTTCATTTAAACATTTTGATGAATGATAATACAAAACCATTTCAGAGAAATTTATTTTTCAATCAAGGAGTAAGAACCAAAACAAAACGACAATAGATTTTTTTTCCTAACAATGTTCCTTAAGAAAGCCATGGACCTCCGACACGGTAGGAAGGGCCGGAATCGCACCCTTTTTGGTGGTCGTGATCGCTCCACAAGCACATGCGAATCTCAGTAGTTCTTTCAATTTACCTTCATCCTGCATTTCGATAGCAATTTTCAGCATAATGTCTAATATTAATCTAGCCAAGACATTTCAAAAATGGCAACTTTTGCAAGTCAAAAGTCTTCACCAAAAAACAGAATATCACTTACCCTATAAGGGCATGTTTGGGATCGCTTATTTAAAACAACTTATGCGTTTTTTTAAGTGTTGGTGAAAAAAATGAGTTTTATAAAAAGTAATTGAATTAGTTTATTGTGGTACCAAAACGTAATAAGCTAATAAGTTGTTATTTAGAGGTTGTTTGGGATTGCTTATACATGTAAAATAACTAAAAAAGTCATAAGTTGTTTCAAATAAGTGGATAAGTCGGTATGGATTAACTTATTAAAAACAACTTTATCTACGGTGATAAAAAGTCATAAGCAGTTCTTTTCCCAATCCAAACACTAATAATAACTTATCTACGGTGACAAAATGAAATAAGCAGATAAGTCATTTAAATAAGCAATCCCAAACACCCTCTAAGTGTGTGAGATGTACAGAATGGTCATTACCTCTAGCACGGAATGGTCATCGACGATCCTGGTTAGGAGAGCACCGACAAAGGAGTCACCGGCACCGGTTGTGTCCACGGCTTTCACTGCAAACGCACCCACCGTTCCATGAAAATCCGTCGGCGATGACGATTTCCGACGGATTTGGCCGTCCAAAAAGCCAATCTGTCTTGTAGTGCAATGGTGGTGGTGGCGATGGGTGGTGGTGGAGGAGGTTGTAGTGAAGGAAGAGGTGGTCGACAGTGGCTACCCATGGCCGTTGCAGGTGGTGGTGACGGTGATGGACGATAGTGATTATTAAAACAAATATCATATTAACGTTATATCATATGAAGGTAGATTAGTATTTTTTTTTTTGTTATGCCCCTTCTTGTTCCACCTATTTGGTGGAATAAAAAAAAACTATTTTTGTCCCACCTTAAGGACCTTGTCACTGTGTCACATATTGCGTCAAACGTGTAACATTGAGTTTTTATCATGTCTTATATCATGCTAATGTGAGACAGTGATGAGTTTTCTTCTGTCCTATCCGGTTCCATCTGCCAAATGCGACCTAAAAGAATATAGAAAAACACAAGACCTTTTTCTTAAGAAAGAAAAACACACAACTTGGTCGTCTTTGTTAGATTATAATTTTATATACAAATTTCTTGACAATGAATCACGCCTGGTACCAGTATTTCCCACAATTTGGTATTAAAGTTGACATTCTAGCTAGATGTGTATAAATTCATGGATAATGAATTACATCCTAGTTACATACTACAACATTGATCATGTCTAATGAATTAATTAGCTCCTAGTTACATATATTTCCAAACACTGCACACTCCTCGATCGATCATGTTGTGGTGATTCTGTTTGTTCTTAATTCTTCCCCTTTTTTATAAATTAAAACAATTGCTCCTTGGTACGACTTATTTGAAGGGATTAATTATATATAGAACGTGTACACTAGCTTGTTTGGTGGAATTAATGGGGATCATTCCGTTTTAATTAATTAATAATGATGTAATTAACTAATTGTGCAGGCCAGTAAGCAGTCCGGGTGAGTACCAATATATATAGATAGATTCAACCATATATCCACCAGCACCCGGCCTGTTGATTACATTCCCATTAATCTGAGTGCTAGCTTTACATAGGCAAGTCAGATGGAGCAACCTTATACAGATCTTCTAGGTAAAATTTTGCTATCATACAACAATTGTATTTATAATTAATGACTGTTATATTTACTGAGTTGGGTTCAAACGAGAACAATAACTATTTAACAGAACACGATAACAAACAAAATCATTAATGATTTTAAGTTAACGCACGAAAAAATGACTTAGGCCGCGGCTTCAGGTCCGCGTGGCTTATTTGCGCGTTAACTTAAAATCATTAATGATTTTGTTCGTTCTCATGTTCTTTTGAATATTTACTGTTCTCGTTTCATCATCGCTCTTACATTTGTACATATATATATATATATGGTATATTAATTTGTAGGTGTAATTGACTATCTATACAACGTTCAAGTGATATATCCAATCATTATTATAAAGGGGTTATTTCTGTAAATTCCACATGAGATGCAAGCTATTTTATCTACAACGTATAACCTATTTAAGATGGGATTCAAATTTCATACGAATAGTGATTATGAGTAATCAAGACATAATATTGATATATAACATAATCTATTTAGTGTAAAAAATCTACTATCATTTTATGGAGGCCGGGAGTACAATTTAGATTGAAACGCATCGTACGCCATATGGTTGATATGCTTATATAATTTTACATTGAAATGATTATTGTGATTCGTGCCTCCATGCATACCTGATACTTGGTTAATTTTCGGAACACTTTGAAGGAAACAGAGTCGATTACAATAGGCTGTGTGTTCCTCTATATCAAGCATCAAATAGAGGTAATTGGAGAGCTGCTGAAATCATCTTTGGCATCCGCCCAGAGCTGGTACGCTATAGCATCACTGAAAATTATGAAACAACACTTCATATTGCTGTATCGGCGAAATACACCACACGGGGAGGAGAATTTGTGCAAAATCTGATGTTGTTAATGACAGAGAATGACCTACAACTTCAGAATAGAAATGGGGAAACTGCCCTCTTTGTAGCCGCTGTAGCTGGATATGTGCAATTGGCTAGAATTATGGTGGATCGGAATCCTTTGCTGTTGACAATCCCAGATAATCAAGGAAAGATGCCACTTTGTACGGCTGCATTATATGGAAACCGTGACATGGTGGAATATCTCTATGCTAATTCCAATAACATGGACGATCAGTACTGGACACATGAGAATCGGGAATATGTTGTCCTGAAATGCATCGAGGCTGATCTATTTGGTACGAAATTGTTGGAGGTATACACTGTTGGAACTTAGTTGAGAAGTGAGAAAACTAATCCCACATAGGAGCCCAGGCAAAGTTTACACCACTTAATAAACCCAAACTTGAGAGCATTAAATGAATCATTTAATTGCTTGGGCTAGGTGTGTGGTGTTCTTGGTGGGCTCTCTTTGACATGAATATACATATTTAATGTCAAAGATTGGGCCTTGGGGTCTCGATGGGGTCGAGATTCAACGATTGAAGAACGAGTGTGTGGTATGCTTGCATGATCTGGCGCGGATAACGGCGTGAGAAGTCGCGCGGGACACTGGACCAACATCAAACAGTGCTCGGCGCGCATAACGGCGCTACTTAATGTTAGGAATATTTCATATAGATTTGATGATGACAAAACTTAGCATCAGAATCTTCAAGTAGCTTGATACCACCTGATAGGATTTATATAAACCCTAAACCGGATCTTTAAGCTCAAGAATGATTAGTTCTAGATCATGGAATAAACATATACAAATCACAACATGAACAGCGGAATTAAACGACAGATTTGTATAGCTAACAAGGTTCATTAATTTAAACATACTGATTACATACTCACGCCCCAATTTGTTGACCTAAGTTATCAACAAACGAATACTTCTTCTCAAGTATTAGGATTAAGAACCTTGGGGCTCATGCACACACATCTACACGTTTTTGTTTAAACGTGGGTTTCAAGAACTTCTAATTCTATATCTCTAGGTTTCTTTATATACTAGAAACCTAGATAAACTAGAAACTAGATAAATACCAATCCTAGATAAACTAGGAATCCTAGATAAACTAGAATTTACAAGGATAACTATAAAATAAACATATTACAATTCGAACCCTTGTAAGTTGAAGTTTTGACACATCAAATCTATATGAAATATTCCTAACAATCTTCCCCTATTTGATGATGACAAAACTTAGCATCAGAATCTTCAAGTAGCTCTTCCCCTTTTTGACATAATCAAATCCAAAACTTATCAAACTTGAATCTTCCCCTTGAATGATCAACACTTCTTCTTCCCCTGAATTTATGCTAACCATCCTTGTGTCTTCGAGGTTATATCAATTACGTTGTAAAGAAAATCAACCATTATCTATTTGAAGTTGAAGTAAAAAACCAAACCTTGAGTCTTATATCCCGTAGAAACCAAGTGAACAACAACGTCATTCTCATGAATGAGGGGATCCCTGTCCTTCGACCAATCTTCTTCTCTAAGATTTCGTCAAATTGAAGTCACATTCTTCGAACAATTACGTTAATAATCTTCATAATATCACGGGTTATCTTTAACAGGTGAAGGATACCTTTAAAGATATGATAAGAACACAAACTCTAACTTTCACTTCTTCTTCAAACAAACTCTAATTAATCTTCCTTTTTGTAATCAACTGATGATGATCAAAGGGTAGTCATTTAAGCATTCTTCCTCTATCGTTCATCAAACCTTCATACCTTGTGTGTGTGAATTTTCTTGAAACAAACAAAAATCATCCTCCTTTTGTCGAGCATGATCCTAACATGGTGTGTGACATGTATTCTCCATTGCATCGCGGCTTTGATTTCATGGCTTGAGGAATTCTGAGTGAAGAACAATTTTTATCAAGAAAAAAAAAGTTGCTGGATTTCGAGAATTTCTGGGAGCGTTCTGGACGTCGTACGGCCAATCCAACCATACATAATGTTAAACAATGTGTCCCGAAGCTGCTGTCCAAAAATCGCGACGATCCGACGGTTCAATCTCCGGGAATAGACGAAACGGCCGGCTGTGATTTTCCAGAAAATTTCTGCGAAAAATCTGATTTTTCTTTCTTTCGTTCGTCTTCTTTCGTCTCTTCAAATCTTCCATTAGACCTTGTTTTTCTTCCAGATAAGAGAGCACCATGTGCTCTGATACCACCTGATAGGATTTATGTAAACCCTAAACCGGATCTTTAAGCTCAAGAATGATTAGTTCTAGATCATGGAATAAACATATACAAATCACAACATGAACAGCGGAATTAAACGACAGATTTGTATAGCTAACAAGGTTCATTAATTTAAACATACTGATTACATACTCACGCCCCAATTTGTTGACCTAAGTTATCAACAAACGAATACTTCTTCTCAAGTATTAGGATTAAGAACCTTGGGGCTCATGCACACACATCTACACGTTTTTGTTTAAACGTGGGTTTCAAGAACTTCTAATTCTATATCTCTAGGTTTCTTTATATACTAGAAACCTAGATAAACTAGAAACTAGATAAATACCAATCCTAGATAAACTAGGAATCCTAGATAAACTAGAATTTACAAGGATAACTATAAAATAAACATATTACAATTCGAACCCTTGTAAGTTGAAGTTTTGACACATCAAATCTATATGAAATATTCCTAACACTTAAGCCGCGCCACATGGCACGCGGGTCACTGTTGATTTCGACGAACAGAAGGCGGCGCGCCTTTCCGCGCGACTTTACCCGCGCCGCAACTAGCGCGGATGCCCTGGCAGTTTATGTCGGTTGGTTGCAACAACGTATAAATACCTGCACATTCCCTTCGTTTTTCACAAGATTTTCAGACGATTTTCTCTCATAATTCTGGGTTTCTCTCCTTCTCGTTCTTCGCCAAACATGATGATGATTCGATATATTCAAGCGTAGTCTTGAATTCGATTGTTGTATCCTCTAGACAACGCCCGTACCACCGGCGAAATTTTGTCTTAGGACACTGCTTCGTGCAGGCCTCAATCGGTTCCGGTATCTTCGAAGAATCTTCATTTCAAGTAAGAATTAATTATTGTTCTTCGTTTATTGTTTGTTTATGATGTAAAAACAAAGTTTATACAAGAAATTCTTTTCTTCTTTCCAATTTTCTGTCCAATTGTATACATATGTAAGATTGATTACTCCTAACAATCTAAGACAAAAAATTTTGTTAAGGAGCGATGGATCAATCTATGATGAAAAGTCATGTGGAGAAACCCGAGAAATTCAAGGGTTCGGACTTCCGACGATGGCAACAAAAGATGTTGTTCTATTTGACAACTCTTCGCGTTGCCAACGTACTCACTGAGGAAGAGCCACCGGCAAATCTTCCGGTAGGGGCGGACGGGGCGGCACCGTCACAAATACAAGTGTCCGCTCATGAACGATCGGTCGAGACATGGAGAACGAACGAATATAATTGCAGAAATTATATATTGAATGCTCTCGACGATTCCCTCTACGACATATATTCCACTTGCACAACGGCAAGGGAAATTTGGGAATCTTTGGATGCCAAGTACAAAACTGAAGTGGCATGTTCCAAGAGATTCGCAGTGGGAAAGTTCTTGCACTACCGGATGATTGACTCGAAGCCCGTGGTAAAACAAGTAGAAGAATTGCAAATTCTTGTCCACGAACTCGATGTTGAAGGTATGGGGCTTAATATAAACTTTGTGATCGGTGCTATCATTGACAAACTTCCTCCGTCGTGGAAGAACTTCAAGTTATACTTGAAGCATCTTACGGAGAAAATTTCTTTTGAACAATTGCTCCTCAAAATCCGTGTTGAGGAAGACAACCGACTCAATGACAAAGCCGATGCCATTCAAGTTAAGCGTTGTAAATAGCTTTGATGCCGCCAATGTTAATAATAATAAGGCAGGCCCTAGCGGTGCTAGTTCTATGTACATGATTGCTCCTTCTAATCTTTGGCATTCGAGATTAGGACATGTCAACTTAAGATCAATTCAAAGAATGATCAAACTTGACATGATTCCTAAATGTTCCTTTGATAAATTGACTAAGTGTGAAGTTTGTGTAGAAGCTAAATTCACAAACCATCCACACAAGTCTGTTGAAAAATCAAATGAAGTACTTGGGCTGATTCACACTGACTTATGTGATTTCAAGGCAACACCTTCACGAGGAGGTAAAAACTATTACATTACCTTCATTGATGATTGCAGTAAGTTTTGCTATGTGTATCTAATCCATACAAAGGATGAGACCTTAAACATGTTTAAAACTTATAAGGCCGAAGTCGAGAATCAACTCGACAAGAAAATCAAAATTCTAAGATCGGATCGGGGAGGAGAATATGAATCCCATGAATTTGCAGAACTTTGTGCTACACATGGCATTGTTCATCAAACTACCGCTCCATACACTCCTCAACAAAACGGAGTGGCCGAGCGGAAGAACCGAACATTGAAGAACATGATAAATTCAATGTTGATCACGTCCGGAGCTCCATACCATTTATGGGGTGAGGCGTGTCTTACTGCGAATATGATCCTAAATAGGATCCCCCACAAGAAGAGTGAGAAATCCCCTTATCAATTATGGAAAGGGAGATTATCGTCCTACAAAAGGATGAAAGTGTGGGGTTGCCTTGCGAAGGTTCAAGTCCCTTTACCGAAAAGGACAAAACTTGGACCTAAAACCGTTGATTGTGTATATATTGGACCAGCTCTTAATAGTGCTGCCTATAGATTCTTAGTATTTAAATTTTGTGTAAATGACATAAGCAATAACACTATCATAGAATCTGCGGAAGCGGAATTCTTTGAGACCACCTTTCCTTACAAAGAAAAAGAGGATCAAACCTCTAATTCAAGGAAAAGGTTGCATGATGACACACACACTTCAATTGAAACAAATGAAAGTAATCAACCACGTGAAGGTGAAACCTCCAAAGTTCAAGAAGAATTGGAACCAAGGAGAAGCAAACGTGGTAGAGTAGCCAAAGACTTTGGTCCTGATTTTATGACCTTTAATGTTGAAGGAGAACCTTTATCTTATAAGGCTGCCATGGAATCATCCGAGGCACCTTATTGGGAAGAGGCAATCCATAGTGAGATAGACTCCATAGTACAAAACAATACATGGAGATTAGTTGACCTACCTCCGGGTCATAAAGTAATAGGTCATAAATGGATATTCAATAGGAAGTTGAGACCCGATGGCACTATAGAGAATTACAAAGCTCGACTAGTTGCCAAAGGATATCGACAAAAGGAAGGTCAAGACTTCTTTGATACCTACTCTCCGGTCACAAGAATAACGTCTATACGTATGTTGATGGCCATAGCAGCGATTCACAATTTGGAAATACACCAAATGGATGTGAAAACTGCCTTCTTGAATGGAGAGTTAGACGAAGAAATATATATGCAACAACCTGAAGGATTTGTTGTCAAAGGTCAAGAAAACAAAGTCTGTAAGTTGATCAAGTCCCTTTATGGACTTAAGCAAGCGCCAAAGCAATGGCATGAAAAGTTTGATAATACGTTGATATCAAACGGGTTTCAAATAAATGAGTGTGATAAGTGTGTCTATTTGAAGCAATACAAAAATGCATATGTCATTATATGCTTGTATGTAGATGATATGCTCATCTTCGGATCGAACTTGGATGTAATCAATCAAACCAAGAAGTTGTTGCACTCCTCGTTTGATATGAAGGATTTGGGAGTAGCAGATGTGATCCTTGGTATAAAGATTCAAAGGAATCCAAATGGCTACATTCTCACCCAATCTCACTATGTTGAGAACATACTTCGAAAGTTCGGTCACTATGATGATAAACCAGTGGTGACTCCATTTGATCCTTCTAGTCAATTGAAGAAGAATCAAGGAGATAGTGTGGCTCAATTGGAATATACACAAGTTCTTGGAAGCTTGATGTATATCATGAATTGCACACGACCGGATATAGCATATAGTGTGAGTAGACTAAGTCGGTACTCACATAATCCCGGAAAGGATCATTGGTATGCACTAGTGAGAGTGCTTAGATATTTGAAGTATACAATGAATTACGGGTTACACTATACGAAATACCCTCCCGTTCTAGAAGGGTATTGTGATGCCAATTGGATCTCTAACCATTCGGAGAGTAAGTCCACAAGTGGATATGTGTTTACACTTGGTGGAGCATCGGTCTCATGGAAATCATCCAAACAAACGGTGAATACAAGATCAACTATGGAAGCAGAATTTGTAGCTTTAGATAAAGCCGTTGAAGAAGCCGAATGGCTAAAGAGCTTCCTAGAAGGTATTCCGTTGTGGCCAAAACCCGTGACTGCCATTTGTATCCATTGTGACAGTATGGCTGCTCTCACGAGAGCAAAGAATCAAATATATAATGGCAAGTCTCGACATATAAGACGACGCCATAATACAATAAAGGACTTGCTGGAAAATGGAATTATTTCCATAGACTACGTAAAGTCAAAGGAAAATATCGCTGATCCTTTGACAAAAGGCCTAAGTAGAGAGCAAGTGTCCTTTTCATCGAGGGGAATGGGCTTAAAGCCAACACAATGAGTTTCCTCGGCGGAAACCTAACCTAGCGAAATTGGAGATCCCATGGTCTAGGTTCAATAGGAAAACTAGTTGAGGAACACTCAAGAGACGCTTATACACAGGTATGCCTACTCCTATGATGACTTTTATGTGTATATTTCCGTTGACGATTAAGGGTTGAATTTTATATTCTTAATAATGCTGATAGCTTTTTAGTGGAATACAACGGAATATTCTTGATCGGCATTACCTATGTGAGACTGATGTGTGGTCGCATCTTTGAAGACGGACATGGCTACGTCTTCTAAAACTCTCATGAAGAAAGGATATGTTCACGACCGAAATGAACACAGCGGTAAGAATCAAATTATGTATAGATATAATATGTGTGATGCCTATTGTCTCGATTTACTACAAAAAGTGGCTAGTTCAAGACTTTAGTTCACTATCCACGAAGTAGATCCGATAGGCATTCACTAGGAAAGGTTCAAGTCCAAAAGACACCGTTTTCCGATGCATATTATAACTAGCTTGGTGATAGAAACATAAGTTCCATAATATTGCTTATTTTCTATTCAAATGTGGGGTATTATTTGGGTTTGAATAGAAAATGTGGGGTATTGTTGGAACTTAGTTGAGAAGTGAGAAAACTAATCCCACATAGGAGCCAAGGCAAAGTTTACACCACTTAATAAACCCAAACTTGAGAGCATTAAATGAATCATTTAATTGCTTGGGCTAGGTGTGTGGTGTTCTTGGTGGGCTCTCTTTGACATGAATATATATATTTAATGTCAAAGATTGGGCCTTGGGCCTTGGAGCTCTTGGGGTCTCGATGGGGTCGAGATTCAACGATTGAAGAACGAGTGTGTGGTATGCTTGCAGGATCTGGCGCGGATAACGGCGCGACCCGAACCGCGCGAGAAGTCGCGCGGGACACTGGACCAACATCAAACAGTGCTCGGCGCGCATAACGGCGCTACTTAAGCCGTGCCACATGGCGCGCGGGTCACTGTTGATTTCGACGAACAGAAGGCGGCGCGCCTTTCCGCGCGACTTTACCCGCGCCGCAACTAGCGCGGATGCCCTGGCAGTTTATGTCGGTTGGTTGCAGCAACGTATAAATACCTGCACATTCCCTTCGTTTTTCACAAGATTTTCATACGATTTTCTCTCATAATTATGGGTTTCTCTCCTTCTCGTTCTTCGCCAAACATGATGATGATTCGATAGATTCAAGCGTAGTCTTGAATTCGATTGTTGTATCCTCTAGATAACGCCCGTACCACCGGCGAAATTTTGTCTTAGGACACTGCTTCGTGCAGGCCTCAATCGGTTCCGGTATCTTCGAAGAATCTTCATTTCAAGTAAGAATTAATTATTGTTCTTCGTTTATTGTTTGTTTATGATGTAAAAACAAAGTTTATACAAGAAATTCTTTTCTTCTTTCCAATTTTCTGTCCAATTGTATACATAATACATATGTAAGATTGATTACTCCTAACAATCTAAGACAAAAAATTTTGTTAAGGAGCGATGGATCAATCTATGATGAAAAGTCATGTGGAGAAACCCGAGAAATTCAAGGGTTCGGACTTCCGACGATGGCAACAAAAGATGTTGTTCTATTTGACAACTCTTCGCGTTGCCAACGTACTCACTGAGGAAGAGCCACCGGCAAATCTTTCGGTAGGGGCGGACGGGGCGGCACCGTCACAAATACAAGTGTCCGCTCATGAACGATCGGTCGAGACATGGAGAACGAACGAATATAATTGCAGAAATTATATATTGAATGCTCTCGACGATTCCCTCTACGACATATATTCCACTTGTACAACGGCAAGGGAAATTTGGGAATCTTTGGATGCCAAGTACAAAACTGAAGTGGCATGTTCCAAGAGATTCGCAGTGGGAAAGTTCTTGCACTACCGGATGATTGACTCGAAGCCCGTGGTAAAACAAGTAGAAGAATTGCAAATTCTTGTCCACGAACTCGATGTTGAAGGTATGGGGCTTAATATAAACTTTGTGATCGGTGCTATCATTGACAAACTTCCTCCGTCGTGGAAGAACTTCAAGTTATACTTGAAGCATCTTACGGAGGAAATTACTTTTGAACAATTGCTCCTCAAAATCCGTGTTGAGGAAGACAACCGACTCAATGACAAAGCCGATGCCATTCAAATCGAACCACATGCCAACATGATTGAAGGTAGTTCATCCAAGTCGAAATTCCCAAAATTCAAGGGAAAGGGAATTGCACCCAAGAGGCCTTTCAACACCGGAAAAGGCCCCTTGGCCCCACAAAAGAAACAATTCAAGAGGATGACATGTTGTTGGGTGTGTGGCAAGCCGGGACACCGAGCCAAGGATTGTCGATACAAGCGTGATCATGGTGGTGCCGGAGGAAGTGGTGGTGGAGGAAATGAGGCATCTACTAGTCATGCCAATCTCACCCACTCTCCGAACGAGTTCGTTGGTGTAATTGAAGCCCACATGGTTACCAACACGATGGATTGGTGGATCGACACCGGGGCTACTCGGCACATTTGCAATTCGGAAAGCTTGTTTGCATCCTACCAAAAAGTGAGTGATGGGGAGCCGATGTTCATGGGGAACGCATCGACTGCGAAGATAGAAGGAAGGGGGAAGGTCAACTTGAAGTTGACTTCCGGTAAAGATCTTTTGTTAAATGATGTTGTACATGTACCTAGCATTACCAAAAACTTGATTTCTGGCCCTGTTCTAAGTAAGAAAGGGTTCAAAATTGTAATAGAATCTGATAAGGTTGTCATCACCAAAGGTGGTGCGTATGTTGGGAAGGGCTACCTCCATGAGGGGCTCTTCAAGTTAAGCGTTGTAAATAGCTTTGATGCCGCCAATGTTAATAATAATAAGGCAGGCCCTAGCGGTGCTAGTTCTATGTACATGATTGCTCCTTCTAATCTTTGGCATTCGAGATTAGGGCATGTCAACTTAAGATCAATTCAAAGAATGATCAAACTTGACATGATTCCTAAATGTTCCTTTGATAAATTGACTAAGTGTGAAGTTTGTGTAGAAGCTAAATTCACAAACCATCCACACAAGTCTGTTGAAAAATCAAATGAAGTACTTGGGCTGATTCACACTGACTTATGTGATTTCAAGGCAACACCTTCACGAGGAGGTAAAAACTATTACATTACCTTCATTGATGATTGCAGTAAGTTTTGCTATGTGTATCTAATCCATACAAAGGATGAGGCCTTAAACATGTTTAAAACTTATAAGGCCGAAGTCGAGAATCAACTCGACAAGAAAATCAAAATTCTAAGATCGGATCGGGGAGGAGAATATGAATCCCATGAATTTGCAGAATTTTGTGCTACACATGGCATTGTTCATCAAACTACCGCTCCATACACTCCTCAACAAAACGGAGTGGCCGAGCGGAAGAACCGAACATTGAAGAACATGATAAATTCAATGTTGATCACGTCCGGAGCTCCATACCATTTATGGGGTGAGGCGTGTCTTACTGCGAATATGATCCGAAATAGGATCCCCCACAAGAAGAGTGAGAAATCCCCTTATCAATTATGGAAAGGGAGATTACCGTCCTACAAAAGGATGAAAGTGTGGGGTTGCCTTGCGAAGGTTCAAGTCCCTTTACCGAAAAGGACAAAACTTGGACCTAAAACCGTTGATTGTGTATATATTGGACCAGCTCTTAATAGTGCTGCCTATAGATTCTTAGTATTTAAATCTTGTGTAAATGACATAAGCAATAACACTATCATAGAATCTGCGGAAGCGGAATTCTTTGAGACCACCTTTCCTTACAAAGAAAAAGAGGATCAAACCTCTAATTCAAGGAAAAGGTTGCATGATGACACACACACTTCAATTGAAACAAATGAAAGTAATCAACCACGTAAAGGTGAAACCTCCAAAGTTCAAGAAGAATTGGAACCAAGGAGAAGCAAACGTGGTAGAGTAGCCAAAGACTTTGGTCCTGATTTTATGACCTTTAATGTTGAAGGAGAACCTTTATCTTATAAGGCTGCCATGGAATCATCCGAGGCACCTTATTGGGAAGAGGCAATCCATAGTGAGATAGACTCCATAGTACAAAACAATACATGGAGATTGGTTGACCTACCTCCGGGTCATAAAGTAATAGGTCATAAATGGATATTCAAGAGGAAGTTGAGACCCGATGGCACTATAGAGAAATACAAAGCTCGACTAGTTGCCAAAGGATATCGACAAAAGGAAGGTCAAGACTTCTTTGATACCTAATCTCCGGTCACAAGAATAACGTCTATACGTATGTTGATGGCCATAGCAGCGATTCACAATTTGGAAATACACCAAATGGATGTGAAAACTGCCTTCTTGAATGGAGAGTTAGACGAAGAAATATATATGCAACAACCTGAAGGATTTGTTGTCAAAGGTCAAGAAAACAAAGTCTGTAAGTTGATCAAGTCCCTTTATGGACTTAAGCAAGCGCCAAAGCAATGGCATGAAAAGTTTGATAATACGTTGATATCAAATGGGTTTCAAATAAATGAGTGTGATAAGTGTGTCTATGTGAAGCAATACAAAAATGCATATGTCATTATATGCTTGTATGTAGATGATATGCTCATCTTCGGATCGAACTTGGATGTAATCAATCAAACCAAGAAGTTGTTGCACTCCTCGTTTGATATGAAGGATTTAGGAGTAGCAGATGTGATCCTTGGTATAAAGATTCAAAGGAATCCAAATGGCTACATTCTCACCCAATCTCACTATGTTGAGAACATACTTCGAAAGTTCGGTCACTATGATGATAAACCAGTGGTGACTCCATTTGATCCTTCTAGTCAATTGAAGAAGAATCAAGGAGATAGTGTGGCTCAATTGGAATATACACAAGTTCTTGGAAGCTTGATGTATATCATGAATTGCACACGACCGGATATAGCATATAGTGTGAGTAGACTAAGTCGGTACTCACATAATCCCGGAAAGGATCATTGGTATGCACTAGTGAGAGTGCTTAGATATTTGAAGTATACAATGAATTACGGGTTACACTATACGAAATACCCTCCCATTCTAGAAGGGTATTGTGATGCCAATTGGATCTCTAACCATTCGGAGAGTAAGTCCACAAGTGGATATGTGTTTACACTTGGTGGAGCATCGGTCTCATGGAAATCATCCAAACAAACGGTGAATACAAGATCAACTATGGAAGCAGAATTTGTAGCTTTAGATAAAGCCGTTGAAGAAGCCGAATGGCTAAAGAGCTTCCTAGAAGGTATTCCGTTGTGGCCAAAACCCGTGACTGCCATTTGTATCCATTATGATAGTATGGCTGCTCTCACGAGAGCAAAGAATCAAATATATAATGGCAAGTCTCGACATATAAGACGACGCCATAATACAATAAAAAACTTGCTGGAAAATGGAATTATTTCCATAGACTACGTAAAGTCAAAGGAAAATATCGTTGATCCTTTGACAAAAGGCCTAAGTAGAGAGCAAGTGTCCTTTTCATCGAGGGGAATGGGCTTAAAGCCAACACAATGAGTTTCCTCGGCGGAAACCTAACCTAGCGAAATTGGAGATCCCATGGTCTAGGTTCAATAGGAAAACTAGTTGAGGAACACTCAAGAGACGCTTATACACATGTATGCCTACTCCTATGATGACTTTTATGTGTATATTTCCGTTGACGATTAAGGGTTGAATTTTATATTCTTAATAATGCTGATAGCTTTTTAGTGGAATACAACGGAATATTCTTGATCGGCATTACCTATGTGAGACTGATGTGTGGTCGCATCTTTGAAGACGGACATGGCTACGTCTTCTAAAACTCTCATGAAGAAAGGATATGTTCACGACCGAAATGAACACAGCGGTAAGAATCAAATTATGTATAGATATAATATGTGTGATGCCTATTGTCTCGATTTACTACAAAAAGTGGCTAGTTCAAGACTTTAGTTCACTATCCACGAAGTAGATCCGATAGGCATTCACTAGGAAAGGTTCAAGTCCAAAAGACACCGTTTTCCGATGCATATTATAACTAGCTTGGTGATAGAAACATAAGTTCCATAATATTGCTTATTTTCTATTCAAATGTGGGGTATTATTTGGGTTTGAATAGAAAATGTGGGGTATTGTTGGAACTTAGTTGAGAAGTGAGAAAACTAATCCCACATAGGAGCCAAGGCAAAGTTTACACCACTTAATAAACCCAAACTTGAGAGCATTAAATGAATCATTTAATTGCTTGGGCTAGGTGTGTGGTGTTCTTGGTGGGCTCTCTTTGACATGAATATACATATTTAATGTCAAAGATTGGGCCTTGGGCCTTGGAGCTCTTGGGGTCTCGATGGGGTCGAGATTCAACGATTGAAGAACGAGTGTGTGGTATGCTTGCAGGATCTGGCGCGGATAACGGCGCGACCCGAACCGCGCGAGAAGTCGCGCGGGACACTGGACCAACATCAAACAGTGCTCGGCGCGCATAACGGCGCTACTTAAGCCGTGCCACATGGCGCACGGGTCACTGTTGATTTCAACGAACAGAAGGCGGCGCGCCTTTCCGCGCGACTTTACCCGCGCCGCAACTAGCGCGGATGCCCTGGCAGTTTATGTCGGTTGGTTGCAGCAACGTATAAATACCTGCACATTCCCTTCGTTTTTCACAAGATTTTCATACGATTTTCTCTCATAATTATGGGTTTCTCTCCTTCTCGTTCTTCGCCAAACATGATGATGATTCGATAGATTCAAGCGTAGTCTTGAATTCGATTGTTGTATCCTCTAGACAACGCCCGTACCACCGGCGAAATTTTGTCTTAGGACACTGCTTCGTGCAGGCCTCAATCGGTTCCGGTATCTTCGAAGAATCTTCATTTCAAGTAAGAATTAATTATTGTTCTTCGTTTATTGTTTGTTTATGATGTAAAAACAAAGTTTATACAAGAAATTCTTTTCTTCTTTCCAATTTTCTGTCCAATTGTATACATAATACATATGTAAGATTGATTACTCCTAACAATCTAAGACAAAAAATTTTGTTAAGGAGCGATGGATCAATCTATGATGAAAAGTAATGTGGAGAAACCCGAGAAATTCAAGGGTTCGGACTTCCGACGATGGCAACAAAAGATGTTGTTCTATTTGACAACTCTTCGCGTTGCCAACGTACTCACTGAGGAAGAGCCACCGGCAAATCTTTCGGTAGGGGCGGACGGGGCGGCACCGTCACAAATACAAGTGTCCGCTCATGAACGATCGGTCGAGACATGGAGAACGAACGAATATAATTGCAGAAATTATATATTGAATGCTCTCGACGATTCCCTCTACGACATATATTCCACTTGTACAACGGCAAGGGAAATTTGGGAATCTTTGGATGCCAAGTACAAAACTGAAGTGGCATGTTCCAAGAGATTCGCAGTGGGAAAGTTCTTGCACTACCGGATGATTGACTCGAAGCCCGTGGTAAAACAAGTAGAAGAATTGCAAATTCTTGTCCACGAACTCGATGTTGAAGGTATGGGGCTTAATATAAACTTTGTGATCGGTGCTATCATTGACAAACTTCCTCCGTCGTGGAAGAACTTCAAGTTATACTTGAAGCATCTTACGGAGGAAATTACTTTTGAACAATTGCTCCTCAAAATCCGTGTTGAGGAAGACAACCGACTCAATGACAAAGCCGATGCCATTCAAATCGAACCACATGCCAACATGATTGAAGGTAGTTCATCCAAGTCGAAATTCCCAAAATTCAAGGGAAAGGGAATTGCACCCAAGAGGCCTTTCAACACCGGAAAAGGCCCCTTGGCCCCACAAAAGAAACAATTCAAGAGGATGACATGTTGTTGGGTGTGTGGCAAGCCGGGACACCGAGCCAAGGATTGTCGATACA
Source organism: Saussurea involucrata (assembly GCA_033807775.1). Taxonomy (NCBI): domain Eukaryota; kingdom Viridiplantae; phylum Streptophyta; class Magnoliopsida; order Asterales; family Asteraceae; genus Saussurea; species Saussurea involucrata. The sequence goes on from CM066322.1 coordinate 77,627,825, forward strand.
AGCGTGATCATGGTGGTGCCGGAGGAAGTGGTGGTGGAGGAAATGGGGCATCTACTAGTCATGCCAATCTCACCCACTCTCCGAACGAGTTCGTTGGTGTAATTGAAGCCCACATGGTTACCAACACGATGGATTGGTGGATCGACACCGGGGCTACTCGGCACATTTGCAATTCGGAAAGCTTGTTTGCATCCTACCAAAAAGTGAGTGATGGGGAGCCGATGTTCATGGGGAACGCATCGACTGCGAAGATAGAAGGAAGGGGGAAGGTCAACTTGAAGTTGACTTCCGGTAAAGATCTTTTGTTAAATGATGTTGTACATGTACCTAGCATTACCAAAAACTTGATTTCTGGCCCTGTTCTAAGTAAGAAAGGGTTCAAAATTGTAATAGAATCTGATAAGGTTGTCATCACCAAAGGTGGTGCGTATGTTGGGAAGGGCTACCTCCATGAGGGGCTCTTCAAGTTAAGCGTTGTAAATAGCTTTGATGCCGCCAATGTTAATAATAATAAGGCAGGCCCTAGCGGTGCTAGTTCTATGTACATGATTGCTCCTTCTAATCTTTGGCATTCGAGATTAGGACATGTCAACTTAAGATCAATTCAAAGAATGATCAAACTTGACATGATTCCTAAATGTTCCTTTGATAAATTGACTAAGTGTGAAGTTTGTGTAGAAGCTAAATTCACAAACCATCCACACAAGTCTGTTGAAAAATCAAATGAAGTACTTGGGCTGATTCACACTGACTTATGTGATTTCAAGGCAACACCTTCACGAGGAGGTAAAAACTATTACATTACCTTCATTGATGATTGCAGTAAGTTTTGCTATGTGTATCTAATCCATACAAAGGATGAGGCCTTAAAACATGTTTAAAACTTATAAGGCCGAAGTCGAGAATCAACTCGACAAGAAAATCAAAATTCTAAGATCGGATCGGGGAGGAGAATATGAATCCCATGAATTTGCAGAATTTTGTGCTACACATGGCATTGTTCATCAAACTACCGCTCCATACACTCCTCAACAAAACGGAGTGGCCGAGCGGAAGAACCGAACATTGAAGAACATGATAAATTCAATGTTGATCACGTCCGGAGCTCCATACCATTTATGGGGTGAGGCGTGTCTTACTGCGAATATGATCCTAAATAGGATCCCCCACAAGAAGAGTGAGAAATCCCCTTATCAATTATGGAAAGGGAGATTACCGTCCTACAAAAGGATGAAAGTGTGGGGTTGCCTTGCGAAGGTTCAAGTCCCTTTACCGAAAAGGACAAAACTTGGACCTAAAACCGTTGATTGTGTATATATTGGACCAGCTCTTAATAGTGCTGCCTATAGATTCTTAGTATTTAAATCTTGTGTAAATGACATAAGCAATAACACTATCATAGAATCTGCGGAAGCGGAATTCTTTGAGACCACCTTTCCTTACAAAGAAAAAGAGGATCAAACCTCTAATTCAAGGAAAAGGTTGCATGATGACACACACACTTCAATTGAAACAAATGAAAGTAATCAACCACGTAAAGGTGAAACCTCCAAAGTTCAAGAAGAATTGGAACCAAGGAGAAGCAAACGTGGTAGAGTAGCCAAAGACTTTGGTCCTGATTTTATGACCTTTAATGTTGAAGGAGAACCTTTATCTTATAAGGCTGCCATGGAATCATCTGAGGCACCTTATTGGGAAGAGGCAATCCATAGTGAGATAGACTCCATAGTACAAAACAATACATGGAGATTGGTTGACCTACCTCCGGGTCATAAAGTAATAGGTCATAAATGGATATTCAAGAGGAAGTTGAGACCCGATGGCACTATAGAGAAATACAAAGCTCGACTAGTTGCCAAAGGATATCGACAAAAGGAAGGTCAAGACTTCTTTGATACCTAATCTCCGGTCACAAGAATAACGTCTATACGTATGTTGATGGCCATAGCAGCGATTCACAATTTGGAAATACACCAAATGGATGTGAAAACTGCCTTCTTGAATGGAGAGTTAGACGAAGAAATATATATGCAACAACCTGAAGGATTTGTTGTCAAAGGTCAAGAAAACAAAGTCTGTAAGTTGATCAAGTCCCTTTATGGACTTAAGCAAGCGCCAAAGCAATGGCATGAAAAGTTTGATAATACGTTGATATCAAATGGGTTTCAAATAAATGAGTGTGATAAGTGTGTCTATGTGAAGCAATACAAAAATGCATATGTCATTATATGCTTGTATGTAGATGATATGCTCATCTTCGGATCGAACTTGGATGTAATCAATCAAACCAAGAAGTTGTTGCACTCCTCGTTTGATATGAAGGATTTAGGAGTAGCAGATGTGATCCTTGGTATAAAGATTCAAAGGAATCCAAATGGCTACATTCTCACCCAATCTCACTATGTTGAGAACATACTTCGAAAGTTCGGTCACTATGATGATAAACCAGTGGTGACTCCATTTGATCCTTCTAGTCAATTGAAGAAGAATCAAGGAGATAGTGTGGCTCAATTGGAATATACACAAGTTCTTGGAAGCTTGATGTATATCATGAATTGCACACGACCGGATATAGCATATAGTGTGAGTAGACTAAGTCGGTACTCACATAATCCCGGAAAGGATCATTGGTATGCACTAGTGAGAGTGCTTAGATATTTGAAGTATACAATGAATTACGGGTTACACTATACGAAATACCCTCCCGTTCTAGAAGGGTATTGTGATGCCAATTGGATCTCTAACCATTCGGAGAGTAAGTCCACAAGTGGATATGTGTTTACACTTGGTGGAGCATCGGTCTCATGGAAATCATCCAAACAAACGGTGAATACAAGATCAACTATGGAAGCAGAATTTGTAGCTTTAGATAAAGCCGCTGAAGAAGCCGAATGGCTAAAGAGCTTCCTAGAAGGTATTCCGTTGTGGCCAAAACCCGTGACTGCCATTTGTATCCATTGTGACAGTATGGCTGCTCTCACGAGAGCAAAGAATCAAATATATAATGGCAAGTCTCGACATATAAGACGACGCCATAATACAATAAAGGACTTGCTGAAAAATGGAATTATTTCCATAGACTACGTAAAGTCAAAGGAAAATATCGATGATCCTTTGACAAAAGGCCTAAGTAGAGAGCAAGTGTCTTTTTCATCGAGGGGAATGGGATTAAAGCCAACACAAAGAGTTTCCTCGGCGGAAACCTAACCTAGCGAAATTGGAGATCCCATGGTCTAGGTTCAATAGGAAAACTAGTTGAGGAACACTCAAGAGACGCTTATACACAGGTATGCCTACTCCTATGATGACTTTTATGTGTATATTTCCATTGACGGTTAAGGGTTGAATTTTATATTCTTAATAATGCTGATAGCTTTTTAGTGGAATACAACAGAATATTCTTGATCGGCATTACCTATGTGAGACTGATGTGTGGTCGCATCTTTGAAGACGGACATGGCTACGTCTTCTAAAACTCTCATGAAGAAAGGATATGTTCACGACCGAAATGAACACAACGGTAAGAATCAAATTATGTATAGATATAATATGTGTGATGCCTATTGTCTCGATTTACTACAAAAAGTGGCTAGTTCAAGACTTTAGTTCACTATCCACGAAGTAGATCCGATAGGCATTCACTAGGAAAGGTTCAAGTCCAAAAGACACCGTTTTCCGATGCATATTATAACTAGCTTGGTGATAGAAACATAAGTTCCATAATATTGCTTATTTTCTATTCAAATGTGGGGTATTATTTGGGTTTGAATAGAAAATGTGGGGTATTGTTGGAACTTAGTTGAGAAGTGAGAAAACTAATCCCACATAGGAGCCAAGGCAAAGTTTACACCACTTAATAAACCCAAACTTGAGAGCATTAAATGAATCATTTAATTGCTTGGGCTAGGTGTGTGGTGTTCTTGGTGGGCTCTCTTTGACATGAATATACATATTTAATGTCAAAGATTGGGCCTTGGGCCTTGGAGCTCTTGGGGTCTCGATGGGGTCGAGATTCAACGATTGAAGAACGAGTGTGTGGTATGCTTGCAGGATCTGGCGCGGATAACGGCGCGACCCGAACCGCGCGAGAAGTCGCGCGGGACACTGGACCAACATCAAACAGTGCTCGGCGCGCATAACGGCGCTACTTAAGCCGTGCCACATGGCGCGCGGGTCACTGTTGATTTCGACGAACAGAAGGCGGCGCGCCTTTCCGCGCGACTTTACCCGCGCCGCAACTAGCGCGGATGCCCTGGCAGTTTATGTCGGTTGGTTGCAGCAACGTATAAATACCTGCACATTCCCTTCGTTTTTCACAAGATTTTCAGACGATTTTCTCTCATAATTCTGGGTTTCTCTCCTTCTCGTTCTTCGCCAAACATGATGATGATTCGATAGATTCAAGCGTAGTCTTGAATTCGATTGTTGTATCCTCTAGACAACGCCCGTACCACCGGCGAAATTTTGTTTTAGGACACTGCTTCGTGCAGGCCTCAATCGGTTCCGGTATCTTCGAAGAATCTTCATTTCAAGTAAGAATTAATTATTGTTCTTCGTTTATTGTTTGTTTATGATGTAAAAACAAAGTTTATACAAGAAATTCTTTTTTTCTTTCCAATTTTCTGTCCAATTGTATACATAATACATATGTAAGATTGATTACTCCTAACATACACTACTAAACCAAAGACTTTTATCTACAAACTTTTCCGTTGAAAATCTGTCGCAAAAGGGTGATTCGTCACAAAACAGTCATAAAAGTTTGTGGGTAAATTTTTGGTGGGTAAATAGGTAATGCAAATCAGTGACAAATTACCCGGGATTATGTGGGTGATCCATGGGTATTTTCTCAAAAAATATCGTATTCAACCGAATCATTGGTATTATTAGGGTGATTCATGACGAAAATTTCCCTGGATTTAATAATCACCTTGCCTATTCCCACAATTGTTTCTTTATAAAATCTTCATGCTCATTTGCTTCCAGTTTTGTTGCTTACTTTTCTAGCATTCGTTGTAACATTTTCCCCAGTAAATGATATCAAAATATTTTGTAGATATCGCCTTACATATTGTTAGAAACCGCCCAGTACTTGCTACAAGCGGAGATGCGCTGAGAGTTTTGGCTCGGAAGCCCGAGGCCTTTAAAAGAGAACATAATACTGCTCTGATGGAAGGTTCGGGTAAGAATCTCTACTACTTCATGATGTCTATTAATTATATGTTTCCTGCAAAACTTTTCTTTCAAACATGCATCATCAAGCCTTTAATAATTGCATATTACCCCTTATGCTAGAGCCATGATGATTCAATAAAGATACCAAAACAAACGCAATTAATGATTCCTCGAGTGATCTATAATTAATATATCTACCATTCTATAAGAGGGATTCTTTGTTGCCCTAGCTAGGTTGCGTATCTTCTATTTTGTCAACCAAGGAAAGGATTTATCTTCTATGAAAATCGATGTCACGCATGCATACCAGTTTCCATATATGAGTTAACATCCTCCGATCTGTATCAGGGTCGTTTACCAAACACTTACGTGGGTAATTAAGCGCTTAAATGTAAAATCCAACACTATCACTTACTTACCGGGTTAGATTCTAGTCCACCAAAAAGGTAAGCGCTAACCGTGGTAAATGTCTCCGCCCTCACTTACCCGCGGGTAAGATTCTCGGTCCTTGCATTAGCTCTTAGCGGGTAAGATTCTCGGTCCTTGCCTTAGCTCTTAGCAGGTAAGTTTCTTGGTCCTTGTCATATTTATCCGGTAAGGTAATGTGACTTTGTAAGCGCTTACCCGGTCAAGTGTTTGGTAAACGACCCCTTAATGTACTTTTGATCGTTTGAACAAACTCATTATCATCAAAAAAATTGGGGGGTTAGTTAGCTAGCTTGAGGGTAGAAAATAGTTGTGGAGTTTAGGGTTCATGGCCATCAATGATAATAGAGCTAAATATACATGCAGTATCAGTAAGTGTACGCGTTGTATATGCAAACAAGACAGAACAAGACATGCAAGACGGGACAAAACAATTGTTCTGTGTTTGGTAAGACAGAACTGGACAGATAATATGACCAATTTACCCCTAAATATAAGTAGTTTCTATATTTTTATGTGTGTACTTTGTTTGTTAACATTGCCATGGATTGTGGCTTGTCACTAGGATGGAAACACAAAAAAGTGTATGAACAATTTTCAATTTTCGTTCATTGTGATTGAGTTTAATCAGGGCTGATGTAGTCACAATTAGCCAAGGAATTAGTCTCGGCATAGCCTAGGACACCCTTAAAAAAACAATTTTCATTCAACCGATAGATAATTAATTAAGATATTTTTCTCACACAGATGGGAGTGCAAATAGCTTATGCTAAAAAGCCTACATTTATTTATTTTGTTAATTACCTTGGCCTATAATGTATTTTGAATAATCTACATGGTTTCCTAATTTTGTTAGGAATATTTCATATAGATTTGATGTGTCAAAACTTCAACTTACAAGGGTTCGAATTGTAATATGTTTATTTTATAGTTATCCTTGTAAATTCTAGTTTATCTAGGATTCCTAGTTTATCTAGGATTGGTATTTATCTAGTTTCTAGTTTATCAAGGTTTCTAGTATATAAAGAAACCTAGAGATATAGAATTAGACGTTCTTGAAACCCACGTTTAAACAAAAACGTGTAGATGTGTGTGCATGAGCCCCAAGGTTCTTAATCCTAATACTTGAGAAGAAGTATTCGTTTGTTGATAACTTAGGTCAACAAATTGGGGCGTGAGTATGTAATCAGTATGTTTAAATTAATGAACCTTGTTAGCTATACAAATCTGTCGTTTAATTCCGATGTTCATGTTGTGATTTGTATATGTTTATTCCATGATCTAGAACTAATCATTCTTGAGCTTAAAGATCCGGTTTAGGGTTTTTATAAATCCTATCAAGTGGTATCAGAGCTTGTGTTTCTTAGAATTCTACAATCATTATGGAAAATTCTATTGAATCAAACAGTACTTTTGATTGGAGTGATCAAGCAGAAGAGGCAATCCAGAATCATGCACTCATGGCAGAAGTCTCAGATATTCCTACGGAGGTAAAATCTAATCTCTGTTCTCAATCTTGTATAGACACTGTTAAAAGGTATAGAGATCACAATCAGGGAATGTGTGATGACCTTAAGAGATTAGAAAAGGACATAAGAGATTATGTATTGATTGTTGAAAGGTTTGAAGAACAAATTAAGGCTTTTCAAGCCAATGAACTTCAACACTCATATGATACAAACTACTGGAAGTGGGAAAAGGGTGGTCTGGAGTTCCAACTGAAAGAGTCTAGGGAAGAGTGTGAGAAACTAAAAGGAGAGCTTGAGAAAGTTAAACTTGATGTAGAAAAGTTTACTTGTGCCTCCAAAGTCATGGACAACATAATCAACTCTCAAATCCATAGTAAGTTGAAACCAGGAATAGGGTACAATGCCACACCCCCACCCTATAACAACAACTACATCCCTCCTAAGTCAGACCTATTAGAAACCAAGGATAGGAAGGACTTACCTAAAGGAGCCACTGAAGTAGATCCATTAGATAAAGTAGTTGTTGAGGAGAAGACTGAAAAAGAAGGATCTGATGAGGAATGTGAAAGTCCATGTGTTAAGAACAATGAGATGAAAAGGACTGAAAAGGGAAAGGGAGTTCATTATACACAGACCACTGTTGTGAACTCTAAAACTTGTGAACATTGTTCTTGCAAGAAATCTCAAGAGAATAAACCCCAAAGACATGATAAAAAGAGGGGAAATCAAAGAAATTGGAATAACCAGTGGGCACAAAAGCAAGGAGTTGATCTGCAAAGGATTAACAGACCAAAACCTTGTTTCATCTGTGGCAGATTGAATCATCTTGCCAAACACTGTTATTTCAATCCTATTAACCAAAGGATGAATTTTCAAAGACCTTTTTATAAATCCAATGGTTATAGGAAGCCTGCAAGGAACCATGTGGCTAAGAAACAAGCTAAATCCAAAAGCCACATGAGGAAAAAGACTGAAAAGGAATGTGTCAATATGTGGGTCTCCAAAAGCACTAATACCTCAGATAGAACTGCTGAAAAGGATAGTGCTGCTAGAAGCAATACTGCTAACAAGGTTAGTGCTGCTAGAAGCAATACTACTGCCAATACTGCTGCTAGCAGTGTTAGTACTGCTAAATCAGTTAGTGCTGCTAACTCAGTTGGGGCTGCTAACTCAGTTAGTGCTGCTAACTCTGTTAGTGCTGCTAACTCAGTTAATGCTGCTAACTCAGTTAGTGCTGCTAACTCTGTTAGTGCTGCTAACTCTGTTAGTGCTGCTAACTCAGTTAGTGCTGCTAACTCTGTTAGTACTGCTAACTCTGTTAGTGCTGCTAACTCTGTTAGTACTTCTTCTAAAGTTAATACTGCTTCTAGTGTTTGTGCTGCTAGACCAATTATATTGACAAAGTACTCCAATTCTGCAGTACCTAAGTTTAAAAACCTCATCAAAACTCAATGCAAGTACTTTGATGAGCAAGGGAGACCCAAGACCACTTCGGCTTGGGTTCCCAATAAAAACTAATTGATTTATCAGATGTGCAGTGCAACCAACAGCTCAAGGGAAAGAGCATCTGGCATGTTGATAGTGGTTGCTCCTGGCACATGACAGGTAACATGTCCTGCCTCAAGAATTTCAAAAGAATTGATGGAGGACATGTTGCTTTTGGGAATAATCTTGCAAGAGGTAAGATAAGTGGTAAAGGTGATGTGTCAGAAGGTAAGATGACATTTGAGGATTTGACAAATGCTGCAAAGTGCAAGTATAGTTACTACTGCCAGTGCAGAGTTACTACTGCTAGTGCAGAGTTACTACTGCCAGTGCAGAGTTTCTACTGCTAGTACATATTTTCTACTGCCAATGAGTAGTTAATACTGCTCAGTAGTTAATACTGCTTTGCAGTTAATACTGCTCAGTAGTTAATACTGCTAGTGCACAGTTAATACTGCCAATGAGTAGTTAATGCTGCTTTGCAGTTAATACTGCTCAGTAGTTAATACTGCTAGTGCACAGTTAATACTGCTTATGTCGTTAATACTGCTTTTGAAAATCCAGGGCAAATACTGCTATAAATACCCATGTTTGCCCACCAAAGTTCATAACGACTCTTCGCATTAACTTCTTCTCTCTCTCGTTCTAACCTCTTCTCCCTAGAATCTATGTGTTTTCTTTACAAATCCTCAGGAAGCACAACGATTATGGAGTTTGTCGACGAGCATAATGAGATTGCAATGCTTCAGAAGCCGAAGCAGGCCGAAGGATTTCATGAAATTGTGGATTTTCTCAAGTCCACTCATATTTCGTATGCCCTAACGGTGAATCCGACAATATACATCGAGCATCAGACGCAATTCTGGGCCAATGCCACCGTAGAATCCGAAGATGGGCATAAAGTCATTCAAACAAGGGTATGTGACAAACCCTTGAAAGTATCAGAAGAACTCATTCGCATCACTCTTCGACTAGATGATGCCTCAGGTATATCTTCCATTCCCAATGAAGAACTATTCTCAACTTTACAAAGAATGGGGTATGAAGGTCCCATTGGAGTTTTTAAATTCTACAAGTCAAAGTTTTTTACTCAATGGAGATTCTTTGTTCATACCTTAATGCATTGTATTTCAAGGAAAACTACTGGATGGAGTGAGTTCAGCGGTACTATTGCTTATGCTCTAGTCTGCTTAGCCACTAACAGGAAGTTTAATTTTTCTCAAATGATTTTCAATGATCTTGTGGCAAACCTGGAATCCAAAAAGCGTTTCTATATGTATCCAAGGTTTGTTCAGGAAGTAATTACCAAGGAATTGACGGATATGCCTCAATTTGATGAGGTATATGTGCCAAAATCCCCTAAAGGGAAGGTTTTTTCAAATATGAAAAGACTTCCTAGGGACTCGGAAGGAGTTGACACACCATTGTTCTCTACAATGATGGTTGTGTCCCACACATTTGAAGGTATGGCATCAGGGTCAAGGCCCTCATTAGACACACCCACTGATGACCAATCCCAACCTTCCATCACAAAAGACATCCCTCAGTCCATTCTTGTACGACCCACTCCCAAAATAACCAAAAAGTTTGAAAGAAGAAAGGTACACAAGGTTCCTTCCCTTGATGTATCTCCTAAGAGCCCGAAGCCTTTAAGCCCTCTAGTGGAGCAGTCTCCATTAGAGAATATCGAAAGGGAAACCACAGGGGTGTCTCCCAACCCCAAGAAGGTGCTCACTAAGGAGAAGGTTGAGCATGTGAGTCGCAAGGCTGCCACTACTTCTGCTAGCAAAGAGAAGGCCAGTGGTAAAATAACTAAGCCCTTCCTCACGGCAACTCAGGGTGAGAAATCATCCAGAGGTCCCAGGTGCCAAGAAACCAAGGGGGTAGGTAGTGCTTTTGCTAGGCAAGAGACACCTGCTAAAACTTCCAATGATCCTTTAAGGGAGGTAAAAACTCCTAAACAGGGTGAGGATAGATATACGTACGAGGAATTGATGGAAACTATTGCAAATATCAACATTGAGGTCATGGATCAGAAAAAGGAAATTGATGAACTCAAGAAAGTGGTCCTCTATCAAAACTCACAGCTTGAGAAGCAAAGGAAGATGATCACTAAGTTGATGCACAGAAAGAAGAAAGCTCAGTTTGTCCTTAGGAGAAGAAACCCTACCAATGATGCTTCCAAAAAGGGGGAGTTAGACTATGATCTAAACATGGAGGATGCAAACATTGAGGGGGAGTATGAGTATAAGGTTGAGGGGGAGACTGAGGAGGCTGCAGATATTACAAAGGAAGCAGAAACAGAAACAGCAGCAGAAACCGTTACTGCTGCTGAGGTTGCAAAAGAAGTAGAAACAGAACCAGCAGTAGAAACAGATAATGCTGCAGTATCTAAGACTGAAGCAGCAGTATCTGAAAGTGAGAAGAAAGCAGAATCTGTTCCTACAGTAACTAAAGCAGAGATTGATGAAGAGATATATGGGATTGTGAAGGACAGTGTCGAAGCAGCAGTATTAAAGGTCATAAAAGAAGCAGTAACAGCTATAGCAGTAGAAATGGTTACTGCTGCTGAAAAACAAAAGGCAGCAGAAACTGTTAGTGCTGCTAAGAGCCACAAAGAAGAAACAGCTGAAACCTCTCCTGAAGCTGTTAAATCTTTCAAAAGAACAAAGAGGCCAAGAACAAAGTCAATAGCCTCAAAGAAGAAAGATATAAAGAAGCCAAGGGTGGATCCAACTGTAGAAGAAGCCCAGGAGGAAGCAGTGAAAGAGAAATCTGATCCAAAAGTTGCTGAAGAAGAAGTGGCAACTTCATCAGGCCAACCAAGCAATGTACAATCACTTCCAAATGCTCAATGTGATGTGTATATAACTGTGGTTGATACTAATCCAATCAAGACTACACCATTGTCTTCCATGCCTCCTGAGATCATCTTCTGGGACACATTGAAAGATGGAAGAAAGGAGTTGATCAGAATCAAAAGGGCAGATGGAAAGTTTGAAGTTTGTCCCACTTGGGGAAAACTTATCAGAACATGCTCTAGATCTGACTTGGAAGAGATGTTCAAGGTGGGAATGAGGCTATATGGAAACATGCTGACAGAGCAAGGTATGTCTATCACCAAGATGGTTCTTGAATACTTGTGCTTAATGTTCAAACCAGAAGCAGTTCAGTATTTGATGGCAAGGAATTTTCAAGTCATTACCAACTGGATGCTCATTGAGAATTGTGGAGTGTATGTCATCTCTCTTGACAATACATTTCATGAATATTATTTGGTGGATGTTGTATACAAGCACAGCATGAAAAAGTTGAAAGGAATGCTGCATGCTAAGTTGGTGAGTGACAAAGACTCTAAGATGGCAAGATACCTTGTAAAAAGGATTCTCAATCAAAGTCTGGGATTGGATCCAAATTTATGCGTTGATGATTAGGTTTTGGAAGCATCATCTGAAGAACTTAACTTCTCATCCTGAAAAGTCAAGTTAGGGGGAGATTGTTGGGAACTGAAGATATGCTAAGTATGGTTAGTACTGCCAGAACAACATTACTACTGCCAGATCAAGTTAGTACTGCCAGATCAATGTTAGTGCTGCCAGAACAAAGATACTACTGCTAGTTCAAGGTTAGTACTGCTGAGATATTAATACTGCTGGAACATTATTAATACTGCTTATGTGAGGTTAGTACTGCTTGTCAAAGTTACTACTGCAAGTCAAGGTTAGTACTGCTGGTGCATATCGAATATCTGTTAGTACTGCTCGTGACTTAATACTGCTGGAGATTGTTAGTACTGCTTATGAAGAATGAAGGTTAATACTGCTGAGTTTGTTAAGTTTGGTATGCGATACTTTTGGAGACAAAGAAGGAATTGATCAAGATATGTTTAACGAAGATTTAGAAGATCAAGTTACTTTTGATAGTTATCTTGTAATTATTTTTGTATAAATAGACTTCAATAGATAGCTATTAGAATATACATGTGAAAAGGAATTCGATTGTGTTTTAGAGAGAATTAACCTCAAGGTTTTAGAACCCTATTTCTAGAGAAGTAGAAGTCGTCTTGATTGAGCTTGTTCATCAAGATTGAGGTTTGGTTGTTAATCTTGTGAGTCGAAACAGTGAATACAAAAATTGTGTGTTTTCTGATATTCTGTTCATTGATTGTGAGAATTAAAGTTCTATTCCGCAGATTCTTTAATTCTGAATTCTAAGTATTGTTAATCTTGTTAAGATTCGATCCTGACAAGAAGCTACTTGAAGATTCTGATGCTAAGTTTTGTCATCATCAAATAGGGGAAGATTGTTAGGAATATTTCATATAGATTTGATGTGTCAAAACTTCAACTTACAAGGGTTCGAATTGTAATATGTTTATTTTATAGTTATCCTTGTAAATTCTAGTTTATCTATGATTCCTAGTTTATCTAGGATTGGTATTTATCTAGTTTCTAGTTTATCTAGGTTTCTAGTATATAAAGAAACCTAGAGATATAGAATTAGACGTTCTTGAAACCCACGTTTAAACAAAAACGTGTAGATGTGTGTGCATGAGCCTCAAGGTTCTTAATCCTAATACTTGAGAAGAAGTATTCGTTTGTTGATAACTTAGGTCAACAAATTGGGGCGTGAGTATGTAATCAGTATGTTTAAATTAATGAACCTTGTTAGCTATACAAATCTGTCGTTTAATTCCGCTGTTCATGTTGTGATTTGTATATGTTTATTCCATGATCTAGAACTAATCATTCTTGAGCTTAAAGATCCGGTTTAGGGTTTATATAAATCCTATCAAGTGGTATCAGTGCACATGGTGCTCTCTGATCTGGAAGAAAAACAAGGTTTAATGGAAGATTTTGAAGAGACGAAAGAAGACGAACGAAAGAAAGAAAAATCAGATTTTTCGCAGAAATTTTCTGGAAAATCACAGCCGGCCGTTTCGCCTATTCCCGGAGATTGAACCGTCGGATCGTTGCGATTTTTGGACAGCAGCTTCGGGACACATTGTTTAACATTATGTCTGGTTGGATTGGCCGTACGACGTCCAGAACGCTCCCTGAAATTCTCGAAATCCAGCAGGTTTTTTTTTCTTGATAAAAATTGTTCTTCACTCAGAATTCCTCAAAGCCATGAAATCAAAGCCGCGATGCAATGGAGAATTCATGCCACACACCATGTTAGGATCATGCTCGACAAAAGGAGGATGATTTTTGTTTGTTTCAAGAAAATTCACACACACAAGGTATGAAGGTTTGATGAACGATAGAGGAAGAATGCTTAAATGACTACTCTTTGATCGTCATCAGTTGATTACAAAAAGGAAGATTAATTAGAGTTTGTTTGAAGAAGAAGTGAAAGTTAGAGTTTGTGTTCTTATCATATCTTTAAAGGTATCCTTCACCTGTTAAAGATAACCCGTGATATTATGAAGATTATTAACGTAATTGTTCGAAGAATGTGACTTCAATTTGACGAAATCTTAGAGAAGAAGATTGGTCGAAGGACAGGGATCCCCTCATTCATGAGAATGACGTTGTTGTTCACTTGGTTTCTACGGGATATAAGACTCAAGGTTTGGTTTTTTACTTCAACTTCAAATAGATAATGGTTGATTTTCTTTACAACGTAATTGATATAACCTCGAAGACACAAGGATGGTTAGCATAAATTCAGGGGAAGAAGAAGTGTTGATCATTCAAGAGGAAGATTCAAGTTTGATAAGTTTTGGATTTGATTATGTCAAAAAGTGTCAGGATCGATTCTTAACAAGAATTAAACTTCTTAGAAACAGAATTTAGAGAATCTTGCGGAATAGAACTCTAAATCAATTAAAGAACAATCAATAGAAATTCAATAAACTGTATATATATCAAACAGTTATAACTCACAAGTTTTACACCAAAACCTCAATCTTGTTGAACAGACTCAACAAGACGATTTCTACTTCTCTAGAAATAGGATCTATGATCTTGAGGTTAATTCACTCTTGAATATCGAATTCTGTATATTATCTATCTTCTTTTTTTTTTCGTATTTTCGTATGTTCTAATAGCTATCTATCAATACTATTTATACAAAAGTAATTACAAGATAACCATAAAAAGTAAATTGATCTTCTGAATCTTCGTTAAACATATCTTGATCAATTCCTTCTTTGTCTCCAAAAGTATCGCATACCAAACTTATCAACTCAGCAGTATTAATGATGATTTGGCTCAGCAGCATTAACAACCTTCAGCAGTATTAATCTTCACAGCCTTCAAGCAGTGGTAACTCAGCTCAGCAGTACTAACCATGTCTAGCAGTAGTAATTTGGTCTAGCAGCACTAACTTCATCTAGCAGCATTAACTTCATCTAGCAGCAGTAACCTTGCCCAGCAGTAGTAACGAAGAACTGGCAGTAGTAATGAAGACTTAGCAGTACTAACCATACTTAGCATATCTTCAGTTTCCAACAATCTCCCCCTAACTTGACTTTTAGGAAAAGAAGTCAAGTTCTTCAGATGATGCTTCCAAAACTTAGTCATCATGTACACACAGATTAGGACTTAGGCCTAGACTCTGATTGAGAATCCTCTTTACCAAGAATCTACCCATTGCTGAATCCTTGTTGCAGGTCAGCTTAGTGTGTAACATTCCTTGCAGCCTCTTCATGCTGTGATTGTATATTTCATCTACAAGATAGTATTCTTGAGTTGCAGAGTCAAGGGAGATGACATATACTCCACAGTTTTCATAGAGCATCCAGTTGGTAATGACTTGAAACTGTGTGTTTAACCTATGCTGAACTGCTTCAGGTTTGAACATTTGGCACAAGAATTCAAGTACCATTTTAGAAATTGACATCCCTGGCTCAGTCAGCATGTTTCCATATATCTTCATCCCAACTTTGAACATCTCTTCTAAGTCTGATCTTGAGCAAGTTCTGACAATTTTTCCCCAAGTAGAAAATACTTCAAATTTTCCATCAGCTCTTTTTATCCTAATGAACTCCTTTCTACCATCTTTCAAAGTGTCCCAAAAGATGATTTCAGGAGCCTTAGATGATATTGGTTCAGCCTGAAGTGGAATTGGGTTAGAGTCAACACTAGTAATGTACAAGTCACATTGGGCATCCGTTTGTGATTGCACATTGCCTGATTGCCCTGATGGAGTTGCCACTTCTTCTTCAGCAACTTTTCCATCAGATTTCACTGTTTCCTCCTGGGCCTCTTCTGCAGATGACTCCACCCTTGGCTTCTTTTCATTTTTCTTCTTTGAAGTTATGGGCTGGGTTCTTGGTCTTTTCTTGGACATCATCTTGGTTCTTTTAAGAGTTTTGACAGCCTCAGGAGTTGGTTCAGCTGCTTTAAGTTTTTCAGCAGCAATAACCATTTCTGCTGCTATGGCTGTTACTGCTTCTCTTAGTACATGTAGTGATGCTGCTTCAATACAGTTCTTTACAATCCAGTAAATTTCTTCATCTATTTCAGCTTGAGATGTAGTTACTGCTTCCTGCTCAGTTTCTGCTGCTTTGACTGTTTGGCCTTCAGCAGCATTAACTGTTTCTGCTGCTTGTTCAAACTCAGCAGCATTAACAGTTTCTGCTGCTGTGGTTTCTGCTGCTGTGGTTTCTGCTGCTTTGGTTTATTTAACACACTCTTCCCCCTTTTCTGTCTCACTGGACTCCCCCTTAAACTGTGCATAGTCCATTTCCATCTCAGTCTCTATGTGAGCAGTCTCCCCCTCAATTTGTGGACCCTTCAGTTTCAGTTCTGCTTCTGACTCTGACTCCCCCTTTTTGGGAGCATCATCAGTTGAGGTTCTCCTTCTTAGCACAAACCTTGCCTTTTTCTTTTTGTTCAGCAACTTGGTGACCGTCTTTTTGAGCTTCTCAATTTGAGACTGTTGGTAGGTGACCACAGTCTTAAGTTGCTCAATCTCTTTCTTTTGTGCCATGACATCCAAGTTGATATTCCCTAAGGTTTCCATCAATTCCTCATAGTTATATCTATCCTCACCTTGTTTAGAAGTATTTACCTTCTTTAAAGGATCCTTGGAAGTTTCAGCAGAAGCCTTCTGCCTAGCAGAAGCACTACCTGCCCCCTTGGTTTCTTGGCACCTGGGTCCTCCTAATGATTTCTCATTTAGAGTTGCCATGGGGAAGGTCTTATTTATGTTACCACTGTCCTTCTCTGTGCTAGCAGAAGTAGTGGCAGCCTTAGCACCCATATGGTCATCCTTCTCCTTAGAGACCACCTTCTTGAGGTTGGGAGACACCCCTGTGGTTTCCCTGTTGATATTCTCAATTGGAGAATGCTCCAATTGAGGGCTTAAAGGCGTAGGGCTTTGAGTAGGTACAACAAGGGAAGGAGCCTTGTGCACCTTTCTTCTTTGAAACCTTTTGGTGATTGTGGGGGTGGGCTGTTCAAGAATGGACTGTGGGATGTCTTTTGAGATGGAAGGTTGGGATTGGTCATCAGTGGGTTGATCTAATGAGGGCCTTGATCCTGATGCCATACCTTCAGAGGGGTGGGACACAACCATCATTGTAGAGAACAATGGTGTGTCAACTCCTTCCGAGTCCCTAGGAAGTCTTTTCATATTTGAAAAAACCTTCCCTTTAGGGGATTTGGGTACATATACCTCAGTGAACTGAGGTAAGTCCATCAACTCCTTGTTAAGAACTTCTTGCACAAACCTTGGATACATGAAAAAGGTCTTTTTGGATTCCAAGTTTGATACAAGATCATTAAAGATCATTGCTGAGAAATTGTACTTTCTGGCAGTGGATAAGCAGACCAAGGCATATGCAATGGGACTGCTGAACTCACTCCATCCAGTAGTTTTCTTGGAAATACAGTGCATCAGGGTATGAACAAGAAATCTCCATTGGTTGAAAAATTTTGACTTGTAGAATTTAAAAACACCAATGGGACCTTCATACCCCATTCTTTGTAAAGTAGAAAAGAGTTCTTCATTAGGAATAGAAGTTATACCTGAAGCATCATTCAACTGAAGGGAGATGCGAATAACCTCTTCAGTGACTTTCAAGGGTTTATCACAAACCCTTGTTCGAATGGTTTTCTGCCCTTCTTCAACACTAACAGTGGCATTCTCCCAAAATTGTTTCTGATGTTCGATATAGATTGTTGGGCTCACCGTGAGTGCATAGGAGATGTGCGAGGAGTTGAGAAAATCGACTATATCGTGGAATCCCGCAGCTTGTTTCGGCTTCTGAAGCATGGCTATTTCATTGTGCTCATCCACAAACTCCATGATGCCTAAGGATTCTTGAAAGAAAAGCACAGAGATTCTGGGGAGTCTAGGTTAGAACGAGAGAGAAGAAGTAAATGCGAAGAGTCGTTATGAACATGGGCGGGCAAACAGGGGTATTTATATGCCCTAGATTATCAGAAGCAGTATTAACTACCTCGCAGTATTAACTACCGAGCAGTATTAACTGCCAAGCAGTATTAACTGCCAAGCAGTATTAACTACCTAGCAGTATTAACTACCGAGCAGTATTAACTACCGAGCAGTATTAACTGCCAAGCAGTATTAACTACCTAGCAGTATTAACTACCAAGCAGTATTAACTACCGAGCAGTATTAACTCCACTAGCAGTATTAAATAAACTAGCAGTATTAACTACTGAGCAGTATTAACTGCCAAGCAGTATTAACTGCCAAGCAGTATTAACTACTTAGCAGTATTAACTACCGAGCAGTATTAACTACCGAGCAGTATTAACTGCCAAGCAGTATTAACTACCTAGCAGTATTAACTACCAAGCAGTATTAACTACCGAGCAGTATTAACTCCACTAGCAGTATTAAATGCACTAGCAGTATTAACTACTGAGCAGTATTAACTGCTGAGCAGTATTAACGACCAAGCAGTATTAACTACACTAGCAGTATTAACTGCACTAGCAGTATTAACTACTGAGCAGTATTAACTACTGAGCAGTAGTAACTGCACAAGCAGTAGTAACTACTAGAACACCGACAGTAGTAACTTCTGTACTGGCAGTAGTAACCACACTTACACTTTTCTTCACTTGGTAATCAGAGGAAAACAGAGGATCCTGAGAAAGAAAGTTAGTAGCACCAAATATATGAAGAAATATAGGTATAAAAACAGAAAGTCATGAATTTATTCTAGGTTGATCATGCCCACACTTGTTACCAAAAAGGTGAATCTACCCACATCAAAAGCTTTTGTGAATAGATCAGCAAACTGGTCATTTGTATGAACTTTAGCAACCTGAATTAATTTCTTTTCATTGCAATCTCTTATAAAGTGATACCTTATCTCTATATGCTTTGTTTTTGAGTGTTTGACTGGATTATTAACAATGCTAATAGCACTGTTGTTATCAATGAAGATTGGTGTGTGAAGAAAAGTTACCCCATAGTCCAACATCTGATTCTGAATCCATAGAACCTGAGAGCAGCAGCTTGCAGCAGCTATGTACTCAGCTTCTGTGGTAGATAAGGACACTGTGGTTTGTTTCTTACACTGCCAAGATACTAGTCTTGTACCCAAAAACTGACATCCACCTGAAGTAGACTTCCTATCCATGTTGGCTCCTCCCAAATCACTATCTGAATATGCAAGCAAGTCAAAAGAGGATTCATGAGGATACCAGAGACCTAATCTAGGTTGCCCTTTTAAGTATCTGAATATTCTCTTGACAGCATGAAGGTGTGATTGCTTAGGAGAAACCTGAAATCTGGCACAAACACAGACTGAAAACATAATGTCAGGTCTAGAGGCTGTGAGATACATGAGAGATCCAATCATTGATCTGTAATGATGGACATCCACATCCTCCCCCTCAAGATCTGCAGTGATCTGTTTATGTGTTTCCATTGGAGTGCTTGCTGACTTTGAGTCTGATAAACCAAACTTGTCCAGGATGTCTTTCACATACTTGGATTGGCTAATAAAAATTCCATCTTTCCTCTGTTTTACCTGAAGCCCAAGAAAGAATGTAAGTTCTCCCATGGAGCTCATCTTGAAGCTTTTGTGCATCAATTCTTCAAACTCTTTACACATTTGATCATTGGTGGATCCAAAGATGATATCATCCACATAGATCTGAACAAGTAAAGTACCTCTCTTTCTCCTCTTGATGAACAGGGTCTTGTCAATGACTCCTCTTTCAAAGTCATTTTTCAAGAGATAGGTAGACAAAGTGTCATACCATGCTCTTGGGGCCTGATGCAAACCATAGAGAGCCTTCTTCAGCTTGTATACTCTGTCAGGGTGCAATGGATTCTCAAATCCAGGGGGTTGACAGACATATACTTCTTCCTCAATGCTTCCATACAGAAATGCACTTTTGACATCCATTTGGTACACTTTGAACTTCATGTATGAGGCATAGGCTAGAAATAACCTGATTGCTTCAATCCTTGCCACAGGAGCAAAGACTTCCTCATAATCTATTCCTTCTTCCTGAGTGTACCCTTGTGCAACCAGTCTAGCTTTGTTTCTGATTACAATCCCTCTGTCATCCTTCTTGTTCCTGAAAATCCACTTGGTGCCAATTGCTCTATGACCTTTTGGAAGGTCTACCAAGTCCCAAACATCCTGTAATTTGAACTGTAGCAGCTCCTCTTGCATTGCCTCTATCCAGCTTGGGTCTTTCATGGCATCATAAGCCTTTTTGGGCTCAATCTGGGACAGAAAGCAAGTAAGAACAGTGTTAACTGTATTTTGCTGCTCTTGCAACTCTTGGAGTCTGCTTTGCTTTCTAGTCATCATGGGAGATGCAATATCTCCAATTACCAACTCAGGAGGATGATTTTTCTGAGTTCTTGTTTGATGACCAGCTTCCTCTTGTAAGTCCTCATCCAGATTAGACTCATTTAATTCTGGATTTGTTTCTGCTTCTTCAGTCACCTCAGATTCTCTGGAATTTGAACCTGAAGACTGATTTTCCTCTGCTCTCCTCTCTTCTTCATTCTGAATAGGTTCAGTCTCCTCATGGTGTTCACAGAATTCCACAGGATCAATGGAAGGGATTGGAAATATCACAGATTGAATTCTGTGTTCTGATGATGGTGTATCCCTTTGTCCTGCATATACATCACCACTGAAACCCAAAGAATTAGTGAGTGAATCAATGTCAAATAGCCAATTAGGACCTGAACCAATAGGATTTGGTGTGTTCTCATTGCATTTGACATTGTCACTTTCTTCAATTATTCTAGAAGAGGTATTAAAAACTCTGTAGGCCTTACTTTGAGATGAATACCCAACAAGAAAACCATCATCTGCTTTGCTATCAAACTTGCCTAAGTGAGATTTGGTATTGAGAATAGTACAAGGACATCCAAATGGCTTGAAAAATCCAATATATGGTTTCCTTTTATGGAAAAGCTCATAAGGTGTCTTGTTTTTAGGCTTTACAACTAAAACTCTGTTTTGAACATAGCAGGCAGTATTAACTGCTTCTGCCCAAAAAGTAATTGGTAACTTTGAGTCAGCTAACAGAGATCTAGCAGCCTCAATCAGTGTCCTATTCCTTCTCTCAGCAACACCATTTTGTTGTGGAGTCCTAGGAGCACTGTATTGTCTCTTAATTCCTTTTTCTTCACAAAAGGTGTTTAGATCAGAATTTTTAAACTCAGTTCCATTATCTGATCTAATGACTTTCACTCTTTGATTTGATTGGTTTTCAATTTTGAGAATGAAAGATTTGATCAGTCCACTTGTCTCATCTTTAGTTCTCAGAAAATATACCCAAGTAAATCTAGAATAATCATCAACAATAACTAAGCAGTATGATTTCTTGCCAATACTCATCACATTGGTAGGACCAAACAGATCCATATGTAACAGTTGAAGAGGATTTGATATAGTGTTTATCTCTTTGGACTTATGAGAAGTTTTGTGTTGTTTGCCTTTGAGACAAGCAACACAATGATCATCACATGAATATACTTTGGATGGCAAACCCCTTACAAGGTTATTCTTAACAAGTTTATTTATTGTTTTAAAGTTCATGTGACACATCCTTCTGTGCCAGAGTGATGATTCATCTAAAGAAGCTTTTGAAACTAAACAATTTAGAGATGAATCAGATGAAACACTTTCCAAATCTAAACAATAAACATTATCCTTCCTAGGAGTTCTCAGAAGTATCATGTTTTCATCAACCACTTTGTATCCAGGAGCAAGGATAATGCATTCAGAGTCTGTAAACAATATACTATGCTTCTTGTCACAAACCTGTGATACACTTAACAGGTTGTATCTCAATTGTTCAACATAGTATACATCTTCAAAGGTCATCTTACCCTTTGAAACATCACCCTTACCACTTATCTTTCCACCAGCAGGATTATCCCCAAATGCAACATGTCCTCCATCAACCTTTTTGAAATTTTTGAGGCAGGACATGTTACCTGTCATGTGCCTGGAGCAACCACTATCAACATGCCAAATGCTCTTCCCCTTGAGCTGTTGGTTGCCCTGCACATCAAGATAAATCAGTTAGTTTTATTTGGAACCCAAGCCGAAGTGGTCTTGGGTCTCCCTTGCTCATCAAAATACTTACACTTGGTTTTGATGAGATTTTTAACTTTTGGTACTGCTGTGCTGGAATACTTTGTCAAAATTATTGGTGTAGCAGCACTTGCAGCAGTACTAACAGTGCTAGCAGTACTAACAGTGCTAGCAGTATTAACCTCAGAAGTACTAACAGAGGTAGCAGTATTAACCGAGTTAACACTGCTAGAAGCAGTATTAACAGAGTTAATACTGCTAGCAGCAGTACTATCTGAAGAAGAAGCACTAAAAGTATTAGCAGCACTAACATTGGACTGAATACTAGCAGTATTAATACTGCTAGCAGCACTAACTTTGGAATGATTACTAGCAGTATTAATACTGCTAGCAGCACTAACTTTTGAAGCAGTACTAGCAGTGTTAGCAGTACTAACACTGCTAGCAGCAGTATTGTTTTTAGTGCTTTTTGGAACCCACATATTATTACATTCCTTTTCAGTTGTTTTCTTTATGTGGTCTTTGGGTTTATCTTGTTTCTTTGCCACATTTTTCTTTGCAGATTTTTTATATCCACCATTCCTTCTGTAACCACCAGGTTTTTGAAAAGATCTTTGAGCATTAAACCTTTGGTTAATAGGATTGAAATAACAGTGTTTGGCTAAGTGATTTAGCTTACCACAGATGAAACAAGGTTTTGGCCTGTTGATTCTGTTCAGGTCAACTCCTTGTCTCATAGCCCACTGGTTATTCCAGTTCCTTTGATTTCCCCTCTGATTATCATGTTTTTGGGGCTTGTTCTCTTTGAATTTCCTGCAGGAACACTGTTTACAAGTATTTGAGTTCACAACTTTGGGCTGTGTGTAATGAACTTCCTTTTTCTCTGTGTTCTTGACACATGGACTCTCACATTCCTCATCAGAGTCTACTTTGTCAGTCTCATCCTCAACAACTATTTCTTTTTCACAAGGATCTATATCAATCTTTAATTCAGGTTCCTTTCTATCCTTGGTCTCTAACAAATCAGACTTAGGAGGTATGTAGTTGTTATTGTAGGGTGGAGGTGTGGTATTGTATCCTATCCCTACTTTCATCTTGTCATGGATTTGTGCTTTAATGATGGTGTCCATGGTTTTAGAAGCACAGGTAAACTTTTCAACATCAAGTTTAACCTTTTTAAGCTCTTCTTTTAACTTTTCATTCTCCTCCCCAGACACTTTCAGCTTAATCTCATACTCATTCTTCTCCCACTTCCAATAGTTAGTATCATAGTGGTGTTGAAGTTCATTAGCTTGAAAAGCTCTAATCTGCTCCTCAAACCTTTCTACAATCCTAACATAATCTTTCACATCTTTCTCTAGCCTCTTAAGGTCATCACACATACCCTGATTGTGATCCCTATATCTTTTAACAGCATCAATGCAAGCTTGAGAACAGAGTTTAGATTGTACCTCAGTGGGGATATCAGACACTTCTGCCATAAGAGCTTGATTCTGACAGGCTTCTTCAGCTTGATCACTCCAATCAAATCCCATTCCTTGTTGAGAAACAAGGGCTTGAGAGGAGCTTCTGTTTTGGTTTCCATTTGGAGTCTGTGATCCTCCACTTCTGCATTCTCTGGCAAAGTGTCCCATCTTGTGACACTTATAGCATTCAACCTTTGACTTGTCAAAGCCTGCACCATCTTCTCTTCTTTGGGAAAAGTTGTTTTTCCCAGTCCTTTTGATGAATTTCTTCACCCTCATTGATAGCATAGCCATCTGCCACTTGATGTCCATCTCTTCCAGATCATCAGCATTGATCTGCTCTAAATCATCATTGATTAGAGAAGAGTGGACATGACTGGAAAAGAATGCTTCTAGTACAGAATCTGTGGTCTTCTCTTGATTGGTTCCACTAGCAGAATTAACAGAACCTGCAGTATTAACAGAATCAGGATTAGCAGCAGTATCAGAGGATGAAGATAATAAAGCAGCATTATAAACAAATCCTGATGGCCTTTTCTTGGCTTCAACTTCAGCCTCAAATACTCTCAGATCATTGTAGAGGTCATCTAGCTCTTTGTCCTCCAATTGGTCATTCTGTCTGAATGAGACAGTGTACATGGTCCATTCTTCTCCCAATGATCTAAGGAACTTTCTGTTGACATCATCAGCATCCATGTGTACACCCACAGTTGCTAATTCTCCAATTAACTTGTTAAATCTGTCAAAAGTTTGAGTCATAGACTCATTCTTTGCAGACATAAAGTTTTCATATTGTTGCCTGAGAATAGCCTTTTGATTTCTCTTTGTGCTCTTTGTTCCAGTAAATCTTTTCTCCAGAGCATTCCACAACATCTGTGCATCTGTGCAGTGTTGGAACTGATGTTGGTACTCATTAGGAATAGCCAAAAGCAGAGTGCTTAAGGCCTTCATCTCTGTTTGTCTTACTTTCTTTTCAGCATCTGTCTTGGGAGGAGGTCTCTTTCCATCTGCTCCAATCTTTCCTTCATTACATGGGCCATTTTCTATAATGTCCCATATTGCATAATCAGTAAGAAGAATGTACTGCTTGATTCTTAGTTTCCACATGTCAAATTCATTGGGTTTGAGCATGGGAACCTTTGAAACAAGAGTACTGTGAGAATCCATTGAGTTGTCCATAATTTCTAAGATACCAATGCTCTGATACCACTTGTCAGGATCGATTCTTAACAAGAATTAAACTTCTTAGAAACAGAATTTAGAGAATCTTGCGGAATAGAACTCTAAATCAATTAAAGAACAATCAATAGAAATTCAATAAACTGTATATATATCAAACAGTTATAACTCACAAGTTTTACACCAAAACCTCAATCTTGTTGAACAGACTCAACAAGACGATTTCTACTTCTCTAGAAATAGGATCTATGATCTTGAGGTTAATTCACTCTTGAATATCGAATTCTGTATATTATCTATCTTCTTTTTTTTTCGTATTTTCGTATGTTCTAATAGCTATCTATCAATACTATTTATACAAAAGTAATTACAAGATAACCATAAAAAGTAAATTGATCTTCTGAATCTTCGTTAAACATATCTTGATCAATTCCTTCTTTGTCTCCAAAAGTATCGCATACCAAACTTATCAACTCAGCAGTATTAATGATGATTTGGCTCAGCAGCATTAACAACCTTCAGCAGTATTAATCTTCACAGCCTTCAAGCAGTGGTAACTCAGCTCAGCAGTACTAACCATGTCTAGCAGTAGTAATTTGGTCTAGCAGCACTAACTTCATCTAGCAGCATTAACTTCATCTAGCAGCAGTAACCTTGCCCAGCAGTAGTAACGAAGAACTGGCAGTAGTAATGAAGACTTAGCGGTACTAACCATACTTAGCATATCTTCAGTTTCCAACAAAAAGGGGAAGAGCTACTTGAAGATTCTGATGCTAAGTTTTGTCATCATCAAATAGGGGAAGATTGTTAGGAATATTTCATATAGATTTGATGTGTCAAAACTTCAACTTACAAGGGTTCGAATTGTAATATGTTTATTTTATAGTTATCCTTGTAAATTCTAGTTTATCTAGGATTCCTAGTTTATCTAGGATTGGTATTTATCTAGTTTCTAGTTTATCTAGGTTTCTAGTATATAAAGAAACCTAGAGATATAAAATTAGACGTTCTTGAAACCCACGTTTAAACAAAAACGTGTAGATGTGTGTGCATGAGCCTCAAGGTTCTTAATCCTAATACTTGAGAAGAAGTATTCGTTTGTTGATAACTTAGGTCAACAAATTGGGGCGTGAGTATGTAATCAGTATGTTTAAATTAATGAACCTTGTTAGCTATACAAATCTGTCGTTTAATTCCGCTGTTCATGTTGTGATTTGTATATGTTTATTCCATGATCTAGAACTAATCATTCTTGAGCTTAAAGATCCGGTTTAGGGTTTATATAAATCCTATCAAATTTTTTGCAGCTAGACAACCTAGTTCAGCGCTGCAGTTATTAAGAATAATTTGCTATAGGATTTTAGAATTGGATAAGGAGGATATTGATAACATAATTAGAGGACCCGTTGACCCTACATCGCAAGTTCAAAATCCAAAATACTCTTCTCAAATGCTATTCATTGCTGTAGAGAAGGGCAACACAACATTTGTAGTTGAGCTCATTCGTCGATATCCAGATCTAATACGGATGGTTAATGATAAAAAACAAAGTATGTTCCATGTTGCTGTATCACATCGTCATATGGATATCTGCAGTCTATTATATCAGATTGGCTCAATCAAGGATTCGGTAATCACTCTTGAAGATGAATATGGCAATAATATGTTGCATTTAGTTGGGGAGA
Organism: Saussurea involucrata; assembly: GCA_033807775.1. NCBI lineage: Eukaryota > Viridiplantae > Streptophyta > Magnoliopsida > Asterales > Asteraceae > Saussurea > Saussurea involucrata. The sequence goes on from CM066322.1 coordinate 77,654,211, forward strand.
GACCAAAGAGTGAACAACTTCAGGATGTGCCAGGAATAGTTCTACAAATGCAACAAGAGCTAAAATGGTTTGAGGTACATCTTTCTTTGATTCACTTCTTTCTTTTTCTGCATATTGGCTTTATTTCCTTCAAATATTCATTTTTCTCGCTGATCACTAATTTTCCACAAATTTGTGTACACTTGTCTTATTTCTTCGAAATCTAGGTTTTCTACGTAAAAACACCTGCAATTATCTTTCTCTATTGTTAAGTTTTTTGTGTAAGGGCATCTCTAACGGGCCACATTATATTTTGCACCAAATTTCAAAAGTAGTGTCAATAGTAAATTTTCTTCAATGGGTCTTTTTTTAAAATGATATAAAAAGTAGTGTAAATGAATAGTGTTACACCAAATATAGTGTAATAGTATTCATTACACTAAATTTAGTGTGGAAAATAGAAACCCATTGGAGATGTGAATAGTATTCTTAAACTAATGGAGCTGGTGAACTTATGTCCAGTAGGCTGCACTTAGGACATATAACTTGGTTGGTCAGTCTCAAAATATGGTTTTCTTGTTTAATTTTCAATTGTGCAGATGAAAATGGTGAATCTCAGAAATGGGGTGTGATTTATAAGATATCTTACTAGAGGATTAGATCATATCCACGCAGGTCTTCATAAGCCAATTATCCATGGCAGAAATCAGCAGGCATGTAATTCACTATGGAGGAATGAGAGGGGCGAGAGGTGCAACCGAGGGAGGAAGCCGTTATCTTGATTGGAGAAGAAGTAAAGATCACGTTGATTGATTTAATTATTTAGGGAAACTATCTTTTTTTATTAAATGACTGATTTACCCCTAGATTTAAACAAGTGGTTGGATGATATTAACACCGTTAACTAAGAGGGATCTTCGGTAAAAGTTAATTAAAAAGTTAAGGACTGTCACCGTAGATAGGTTACTTTAGGGACCAAATCCAAAATTTGGACAAACCACAGGGACCATCGGTGTAATTCACTCTTTATAGTATTATTTGCTATTTGGATAAAATTATAAATAATATCGAAATTCAATATATATATATATATATATATATACATATACATGTACAATATTTCCAACGGATTTCTGACATATTTTCAGTCGGCAATGTTTTAATAATATAATTTAATATTTAAAATAATTAATTTTTTATTTTCTTTAAATAAATTTTCCGACGGAAAATCCGTCGGTAATCCATCGCTAAAGGCGGTTGTTGGTAATCCGTCGCCAAAGTCACTCCGCCGGTAATCCGTCGGGAAATCTTGGTCCGTCGATAATTCGTCGGGAAATCATGGTCCGTCGGTAATCCGTCGGTAAACACCACCGTCGTTGATCCGTCGGTAATCCAGGTCGTCGGTAATCCTTCGCTAAAATCCGTCGATGATTCGCCGGTAAATCAAATGCCTACCAGATAATTTCCGACAACAAATACCGACGGATTTTATCCATTACCGACGGATCGGGCCGTCCAAAATTATTGTTTTTTTGTAGTGTAAACTCTCCCAAACCAAACCCTAACTCCAACCCCAACCCCCTAAATCGTTTTTTGAGCTCTTGAAATCATAAATCGTGTGATTCAAAGTTTTTCCCTCACCTCTTAGCAAGGATTTATGGTTAAACTGTTGAAGTTCTTCATCTCACTTCCATTTTGAGAGATTTCTACACTTTCTAGTGTTATACCTAACCCTCACCCAAACCTTTCCCTTTCTTTTGAATAAATGAAGAATGAAGCTCATGTTGGTAACCCTAGAGGTGTTTGGTTGGTGGATTCAAGTGGTGGTTGAGGTAAGCTCCTCTTTTCTTCATCTAAGAAATTAGGGTTTTGGTGTTATTGGTGATTTTGATGTTTTATGTTGGGGAAAACGATTATAAGTGTTTGGAGATGATTATTTATGGTTGGAAACTTATGGATCTAGGTTTTGGAAGATTTGGCTTAAAGATCCAAGTTTCTTCAAAGGAGCTCAAGTTTGGGGAAATCTAGATTTAGCCTAAATCTAGCAAAGTGAGTTTAAGTTGCTTTGTGAAAACGTTGTACATGCCAAAAATGTCCATTTTCACGTGTTTATGTGTTTTCATGAAAATTATCTATAGTTGAGCCATTTATTGAGTTTTGACTATTTGAAGAGTTTAACCTTGAAATTATTATAAAACACCCATATTCGTTGCTGAGTAATATCTTGGAGGTAGTCCTGCAGTGTGCCAAACCTTGAGGTGGAAGTCCTGGGATGGATACTAAGGTCAATTGTCTCTTGAGGTAAAACTTGTTGAGGAATCGTAAGAATACTTGAACATATAGTCAAGAAGTGTTATACGATCAATATTGTACGAGTGGTATACTTACGTGTTCCCTCCACCCTCATTGGATACAAGTTTCCCCGTTGTTGTCAATATTATATTGAATGTTATGATATGCATGTTTTAATTACCGTGAGTCTTGTGCGAGAAATTATAAGTATTGACTTTAATATTGGAACCTCTCCATGTATATTAAGGTTTTCTTGAATGATTATTCTCCTGCTCGGGTATTTGGACTTTATTTCTATCTACGCTTTGCGTGAACTGTTAAGTCGGTCACATACTTTCGGGAACGTATTATAATCATGTGGATTGCTTTTCATGTTTTATGAGTGGTGTATTATGCCTCCTCCTTATTGGGGTGTTTCGAATATTAGAGTTTTATTCAAGTCTTTTTTATTTGGAGATTTAATATTTATTCACGTTTAAGTGAGTTTTGTATTTGAGTCCATTATTGAGAAACACTTTATATTGGAGCTTTTACAACGAAATTTGTGTGCGTTAGAATATGGGTTGTTTGCAAATCTAATTACAATCCTTTTTGGGAAAATCATGATTTTTACTTGTACTCCTTTTGTTTAACGACCTATTTCAATCATGATGAAAACTCTTGAACTCATTAGACGTTTGATAAGTTCCATATTTTTCAATTCTTTTTGGAAAGTTACATTTCAAGTTATATATTATGGTCTTATTAAAATACCACTAACTCCCATATGTGTTCCATTTATTTGAATGATCGAAGATAAGAAAAAAAGAAGCATTCGGGCCGGAGCAACATGGCAGCGAGAAGAGGAAGGAAGAAGCTGATCGATCGAGAGGACGAGCACGCGGTTTCTCTGTCGGCTTGAAACCGCGCCATAAGACGCTGAAGTCTTTTTTTGCTTGTTCTTCATATGAGTCGCGCGGTTTCTCACACGGTTTGAACCCCCGCCGTTTCCCACTGAAGTCTCAATTTTCTCGACTTTCCAGTGCAGCACGCGGTTTCTCCCGCGACTTCAACCTGCGCGCCATACCGCAACATTCAGATCAGGGGCAATCGTGTGTCGTTTGGCGGTTTCGTCACATGGGAGGTATAAAACCTTCTAAAAACCATCACTTGAGGGGGGGGTCCATTTTTTTGAGATTGCTATGGAGAAAAACACAAGAGGTTGGAAGGATTTAGGAGCACTTCACCTTCAATTCCTCATCTAATTTGGGTAATTCTTAGATTTAGAATTGTTAACCTAGTTTAGCCATGTGTGGCTAGTTTCTTCCATTCCAACAATAGTGAACATTTGATTTTTGATGCAATTCCTTTGAGATTTCCTTGTAAACGATTAAGACAAGTTTATTTGATGGATTTCTTTTATCGATTTCTATCTTACTTGAATGTTGGGTGATTTGGCCAATTTCTTAATGTTCTTATGAATGTATGTTAGCCAATTCTTCAAATACGTAATTGTTTGGAGACTTTGGTAAAGTGACAAATGAACCTACTTGATCTCAATGAGGTTTTCGAGATGGGTTCATGAAATCTAACAATCAAAGGCTTTTTAAGCCGAGCTTGCGAGCTTATAGCTTTGAATTGGTGTTTTTCTTACTCGGTAAAGCTAATTTCACCTAAGAGGTTAAGAGCTTATTTTTCCTCTTATTTGTAATTAAGATTCGATTAAAGAGTTTATTTTGATCGGTGTTTAGTTAAGGAAAAAATTGAATTGCCAGAGCTTGTTGGCAATTTTTACCAATTTGGACTTGTCAGTTTCGTTACAATTCATAAATCAATGATAAGTGTTGTATTCTTATCAATGTATGCTATTGTTGGGTTTTTAATTAATTTGCAACTTTATAATTTGTTTTTATCGTATGTTTAGTTTAATCAATCAAATCCAACCCCCCCCCCCTCGTATTTACTTTATATTTTCGTTCTTGTGTGTCGGTTTTCTAGTCGTAACAAGTTGAACCGAGTCCCTGCGAATAATCATAAGAAATTAATCTCCAACAACTTTATCATTTTGGAGAATATATATGAGGATTTTGAGCTCTACTTTTGCTCCAACAGCTTCTTCAAAAACTATCTTCAAAATGGAGAAAGTAGGAGAGTGAAGGTGGTTTTCTCCAAATATGAAGAGAACCCAAAAAATGATTACTAGATGAGAGCACCAATAGAAATCTTTGAAATATATATTTAGAGAGAAATAATATTTTAAGATGAATGTAATAATTTAATATTATAATCAATGTTTGTTTCTCCAAAATGAAAAATCTGTTGGAGATGAATCTATTTTTTTTTTGGAGATTTTGACTTTTGGTTCTCCATTTTAGAGAAATTTTGGAGGAATCTGTTAGAGATGCTCTAAGGGGTTGTTTATTAAACGTTTACCTAGTTAGTGTTTATCAGCTCACTCTACCTTATCGAACGAACATGATAAAGATTGAGATTCTTTTTGGTAACAGCAATATCAAGGATCGAGAGGTATTATGTGGTAAGTGAGAGTGGTGACTTTTACCTGATAGACGTTTACCGGATAAAAATTTGCAAACGATGTCGCTTTAATGAACTAACATAAATTAAGTGATAGTGTTGACTAGTATCACTTACCTTGGTATTTAAATTTCCGGGTAAAATTCAATTTTCAACTTGTGTGTATTTTCGTAATGAAATATGGGAAAATCAAAATTAAGTTCACAAAATTTGGGTTTAATGCAAGTTTTTGATATATTTGAATTTTATAGAAGGAATTGAAATCTTTAGTGTGTTTGACTTATAGGAGTTGAAATGAAATTAAACTTCATAAACAATTTATACTTTACTTACATTTTAATAATTGGCTATTACAAAAATAATATTTTTAATATTTCAAACTAATTCTATTAAATCTTGTAAAATACCAAATTTTATGAAAATTTTAAATAATGTTTGTGAGATTTAATTAAAATTTAATGATTTTAATTCGGAATTTTTTAAAGTAAATGTGGAATTTGAAATGAAATTCAATTTCCACTTGTATTATTTTAAATGCAATTTATGAAGTTATATAGCTATACACGTTTACGTAATTAGTTTTCTTCTCATCTTTTAATTCGTCGGCATTTATTTTATTTTAAACAACAAAAATGGAACTAATATTTGGACTTAAAAAATAACGATTAATTAGAAGTCCTGAAGAAATCTAATAGGTGATATCGATTTGAGAAATGCAAAATAGATATGATTTTATTTTAGGAATTATAAAGAATCCTTTCCTTAATCAAGAACTCATTTGCATTTAAATAATCCCATGCTACTCTCAAACTCGCATCACTCTCACATTATCACCACCACTGCTAACATCCATCTTCACCGTCGTTGGATTCACTGATCACCGGAGAAAATGGAAAACCCAATTCATAATACCCCTATCCCTGTGCGACCCGTTTTCGTGCCCAGATTCATCGTCGTGGTTCCTGTTTATCCACATCCTATTCGTCGTCAACTTCCGTACCATCCTCCTTCACCCGGTTTTCTGCTACAAAAACAAATAGATGAATTAGAGGACTTCAAAAATCTACTTACAACAAGAGACACCTACAACAGCATGCCGCCGCTGAAATTCACCTGGACATTCCCTTGCTTTAATCTTCTCAAGTTAAACACGGACGGCAGTTCCAAAGGAAATCCAGGCCCTTCAAGTTTCGGGGGCTTAATCAGAGACTGCAATGGAAGATGGCTGCGTGGATACATGGGGAAGATGAGTGGAAGACACTATACGGCTCTAGAGGCTGAAGTTTGGAGCATATTTAATGGCCTCTGTTTGATCAAAGAAATGGAACTGTCATTCTTGTTGATCGAAACCGACTGCATGGCTGCTGTAAGGCTTACGATGAAAAAACTCGATAACGATAATCCGTTGAAGCGTGTTATGGACGCCATTAAAGAATTGATGTTGGAGCAGAGGTGTACCATGATTCATACGAAAAGAGATGGCAACCATTGTGCAGATCAGTTGGCGAAACTAGGCGGAAAGCAATCGGAGGAATACATGGTGTTGGATGAGCCACCGGAGTTGTTGATACGGTATCTGTTACGAGACATTGATGCCGCTTCAGATCAGTTCCAAAGAAACCCTAATCACTAGTATTTAATTCTTTTATGTTATTGTTGATAGTATCAGAATCTTTTGTATAGTTTGGTTTAAGAGAAATATATGTTCCGCAAATGTGCAGAATATATGTATAGGTAATAGGTTGGGTTTAAGTTGTTTGCATTAATACATGCAGTTAAGTCGAATACTCTAAAATTACACATAGTTCCGTTGTTGATAAATCTATATTTTTATACCTGAAAATATTTTAGGAAATGGAAATGGAAATGATTATATTAATTTCATATTTATATACTCTAATTAATTCCATATTTATGTGTAGATGATATTTTAGGAAATGGAAATGATTATATTTATTACATTGGATGAAAATTGGAGATAAAGATATGAAATTATTTGGAATGTAAAATGACACGAATGATTATGTGAGAAGTTGAGGTTAACTTGAGAAACGTAAGAAATGGATTTAAACTGTTGATCACTTCTAATCAAATACTCTTACATGTATTGCGGTTTAGAAAAGAATTGATCTGGTGCATCTCATTTTAATGTACGTCCATTTCTCATCCAATGATTGATAACGACTTCTCACATTTGTTACGTTAATCTTAACTTTAATTCTCACCGAAACTCAACCTAGTAAAATGATCCCTTGGTAAATGAACATATTTACCGTACATGGTGATTATATTTATCCATTGAAAATTCAAGATTTATAATGTAAAATGATTCGTGGTTAAGTACATTGCAATGTATCCTAGAGAATGACATCAAAATCTAATAAACATTACATGATTTTATCATTTAACAGTTTATTTTTATTAGATCATGATTTCCAATGGGGCTTTCATTTCTTGCACCATTTTACTTTACCAGTATCAATCAATATCTATATAAAAACAAAAACCAAGTGTGATGACATGGAGCCTTCTCAAGCCTAGAATCTCTTCTCTCTTTTTTCTCAAATTTTTTATTTTTTAAATGTTGAAATATGTTAAAGACATTTCCACCCCTATATGGGAAATGTGTAATTCATTATTAAGTTGGGTTTCTTGGTAATTTTACATATCTAAGTTTAACTTTCAACTTTTGATTTGCTTCTTCATTTCCATCAACATTGATTATCCATCATATTTGCATTTAACATTGTTCTCTTCATTTTCCCTAACTCATCTTTATCTCTCAATCTATATATCTATATAAACCACCACTACAAGGAATGAGGTGGAAGCTCTAAACATGATAATCACTACTTTTTTTTCTCAATCTATGATAGTTTCCCCATTTTCATCATTCTATGTTTTTTCCAATATGTATTTATAACTCTACATGTCCTTTCAAATGTCATCGTACTTTGATTTACTTACTCTATGATAATAAGTTCAAAGGTCTTCACTAATTTTTCAAGGTGCAACATGTTGGTTCTTGACATACAATTGCAACCATTGTTGTCCATACTTCTTGACATACAAGATGCTTACGCTTCTCACACCGCTTAGTTTTTTTTAGCTTTCTGAGGTTAGTTATGTATAATAAAAATATATTTTGTAATAAATTAAGTTTGTTTTTCTATATGCAATAATAAACAAAGTGAAATTCTAAAACTTACTTTGGTGGAGAATGAAGAAGATGAGAGTTGAAAAAGACATGGAAGACTATAAAAAGGTATCTAGAAATTATATTCTTGAAAATTGTTGTAACAACCCAAATTCTAGTGAGTTTTAGGGTTAGTGGTCAAAGTAGAATAAATGAGAGTTAACTTGAGGGACTTGGTAGCAATTTTGTGAAATGTATTTAAGGACACCAATCCCTAGGGCAGCCTCCAATTGCTGAAATCAGTATTGTGTCTTGGTGTTGGCGGCTAAGGAAGAAAGAAAGAGAGAAAGAAGAGTTTGAGGAGAAATCAAGAGAAAAGAGGAGTCAAGCTAGAATCTGCAAAGGTATTACATCCTAATTCGTTCATCTGATTAGGATAATGCTTCTCCTTCTTATTGTTATGAATCCTTAGGACTGGTGTTGATGATTACTTGAGTTTCACCATTTTTCTTTGAAAATGAAGTTTTATGGGTTTTGTATTAATGAATCGATTTTAAGAGATTAAAGTGGGATTAATTGGGTGTTTGGGGTTGGTGGATGAACCCTTGTGGTTATCTAATCAAACTAATGGCTAAAATCGGGTTAGAAATCACTTTTAAGAAGTTTATTTTCGGACAGCAACCGTACCCGGACACCTTCGGTTCTTGATGATATGGTGGTTTCCGGATACGGATGCTAGTTTCCGGGTAAAGCTCTATGGTAGTTTCCGGGTGGGTGTTTTTCCGGGTAGATCGAGTTACCGGGTATGGTATCCGGACAAGTATGGTATCCGGACAAGTATGGTATCCGGACAAGTATGGTATCCGGACAAGTATGGTATCCGTACAAGTTGGTATCCGGACAAGTATGGTATCCGGACAAGTTGGTATCCGGACAAGTGTGTGTTGGACAGTAGGTCGATCCGTTTAATCTGATCCGAATCTAATGCCCCTAGGTGTTCGACTGGTTTAGCTGAGAGGAATTTAAGAAGTGCGTTCTACGATAATCAAAGGTGAGTTCTCTCACTCTTTTTTATGACGTACCATTTTTACTGAATATGGTTCCTTTATCGAGCATGAATTGATTTATAAAAATTATGCATGCTTCCATGATTTACATGTTTATCCACAGACGAAAGATGTTTTATGTTTTCATGCATATGGTTTCAATGTATGTGTATGCTATGTGGAGTCGGTTGCACGGTGGGGACGAGGTACCTTGGGATCTCTGATCCCTTGGGCATATGGAGGTTAGCTTGTAGGTTGGAATTCGTTTTCTCCTACATGAAGGAACGGGGAGTCCATTTGGATTCCGGCGTAGACAAGAGGGTGTCTGTTAGGCCCCGATCGGAGTAGCTTATGCAATCCCCTGAACCCCGTGTTTAACCTTGGATGATGTTATGAGAAAGATGTGAAAGTATTTTCTTTATGAAATGATCTTTTTACTGTGATAAATGTTTATGGAGGGAATTCACTAGACCTTTTGGTCTAACCCTCGTTTTTCAAAAACTAAACCATTTTCAGGTAAGCGCGCTATGGGTCCTTCTAGTAAGAACTAGGAGAGACTCAAGGAGGATTTGGAGACTAGAGCAACTCCAGAGTTTTGGATTCTAATGACTATAGATGTAGCTCTCGGCTGTGGATCTTAGACTTCCGCTGTCAAACTTTGTTTAGTATAGAAGAATTAATATTTACGGACAAGTTTAATTATGTAATCTGAATGCTTATTTCTGGTTGAATGCATGTTACATTTATGGGATGTTACAAATGGTATCAGAGCCTTAGTTTAAGGGATTTAGGTGACCATTAGGGCCTAAACTTAAACTATAAGATGAGGAACGCAGCCGAGACATAGGATTGCCTCTAGGAACGATCACTATAAATGCGCTTAGGAATAAGGTGCCAAGGACAAACGTGTAAGGTAAGTTTGGGATTACACCTGGCCAGTGTAATTACGAACTTACAGGTACATGTGCGTGGTTACAATACCTTACTTATAGCAAATTTGTTGTGTCACGTCTAGCAAGGATTAACTATCGGTTTCTTTCAGTTTAGCGCTATGGCTGGGAGAACGTTGAGGAATAGGTGAGCAAGATCCCTGAGGGATAGACCGAGCTCCATTTCTTGGGGAGGGGCGGGTAAGATCATATATGATGTGATGTATGTATACGTCGTAGAGGAGAAATGCTGTAAAGAATGATATGAGTCGTCTAAGAGGTAGCTCTTCATGGATTCGGAAAGGATGAATGTTTGAGTTCGAGTAAGACTCCAGTTTCGGGAGAGTCCTAATTATGGAAATCATGGGGTAGGTCAGCTGGGATGGTAAGGAATGACTGTGTAGAAATCTTGAAAGTGTCAATGGAGCCCTGATTTCTTAGTCGAGCCTTTCAGTGGCAGATTAAATGAAATAAGATACCTATTTTGAATTGAAAGCATGTAGAAGTAGAAAGTGAGATAGTTGATCAAAACGAAAGTAGTATGAAATGATTGAGTAAGTGAGATGTAGAACGCTTGTGCAGCGAGTTGTTGCATGACCGAGAGGACGACCATTGGTCGTAGGTAGAATGTCAAGGATAAGTTGCGTGGGTAAAGCGGTTGACCTTGCTAGGGTGAGTAGCTTTCAATTGCAAGTAGAGTTTCATGCATAGCTTTCTTAAATATAACATGAAAATTTTCACGATTTAAATTAAATGGGTAAATATCAATTTTGATCGAAAAGGAGTCGGAGTGTGCAAGCGTATGTTTAAAGAAAAGGTAATTTTATTGCACAATGGAATTTTGAGCCTAACGATTGCAAAGTATTTCACACTTTTCATGATAAGTTAAATTATTACAAAAGGTCGAGAAGACGTGTGCCAGCAAAACGTTTACAATCAAATGAATTTTAACCGATTGATATCATATAAAAGAATGTGAGAACCGACCGGTTTACTTGGTGTCAGTAATTTATTTCAAAATTGTGTCGTATGGAAGGATTTTCATTCAACGTATTACTGCCGTAATAACATCGTTCGGAATTGAGTAAGATTAAGGTTCACTGAAAGATGCATGCAAACGATTCTCGAATCGTTGTGCAGGGCGTTGAAGTTATAAGAGTGATGGGGTCATGTGTACCCAAGTGTTTTCCAAACGTTGTTTATTTAAGATGATAAAATGTGTAAAAGGATTTATTTACTGTATTGTCATGCATGAAGGCTATGAACCCACTAGGTCGTAGAGTATTACGTCTTAAGCTAAGGAAGAATTCCGAGAGCGGAGAGGAGTTGATCAAGTCAAGGGAGAACGTATGCAGTTTTAGTATTTGTGTTCAAGAGGAAAGGTGAACCGTGGTAGAGTCAGTAGTGGATATTAGTATCGGTTGTATGAGGGCTTGCACCCGGGTTCGGTAACCGGAGGTACATTTGTCAAGGGACAGGTGTGACCGGAGGAAGGACTTGAAGCCTTCAAGGTGATGGTTTTAGCAACTCGTTATGAGTAGTGTGGTGAGGAAGAATGAAATGTCTATGGCATAGGAATATGAGTTTCGAGGTGAGCTTGTAATGTTGTCGTTACATGAGTAGGTGTCGAAAGGAGAGAGACAGATCATGAAAGTGATTATGTTATGTGGAAGGATTAGGCTCCGTAAGGAACTCATGTTAAAGGATAGGTTGAGGAAGTAGTTAAGAGCTGTCTTTTGTTGATTGAAGTCGACAACGGTGTATGTTGGCCGAGGCCGAAGACTCAAACCGGATGAGTGTAAGTTGATAGAATATCTTGTAAAGGTGTTAAATTAATAAGAGACCGTTGTTGTTGAATAGGCGTTCTATTTACGAGGGGAGGAGGGTCCGTAGAAGGACAAGGTGTGTAACATAAGCGGAGTGAGTGTAGACTATACCAGTCAGTAAGAAAATGTGTCGTGTCTAAGAAAGGACTCGGATCATAAAGATCTAGTTAGGATGTTTCTGTTTGAGCTAAGTGTGAACTCGTGAGTCATAGTTCAGCAAGTTGTGAGAGAACTAAGTGGCGAGACAGACTCGATGGTAGTATACGGGAGGATATGAAGGAAAGGGTGAATTGTGTACGAATGACCATGAGAGACTTGGTTGGTAGTGTGATGATAGGAGTGGTGAATGTACAAACGTATAGTAGCTTCAATTGCCAAGATATCTGTGTCAGCCGGTGATGTAGTAAGGCGATGTTAGAAAAGATGAAGGATTAGAAGGAAATCCTTATGGGATTTCGGGTAGAGTGTACGTCTTGCAATCTCAGTTGTTAAAGTATGTGGTTTGTAAGTTGGTGTTCATTTTGACTGTTATCGGAATGGAATGTCGGGACATAATTGGGTGATTGCCCAGTTGTGAGACCAAGCTTTGTGGTCATGTATGTTGTTAAGTATATTCTTGAAGGCAGAGTAAGTTTAAAGAAGATGATGAATAGATTAGTCAAGCTGTAGTATAGAAGATGAAAATTGTTCCTTATGCGTGAGGGAATGATCCTAGAAGGAAATAGTTGGGAATTTTGGTTATGTTTAAGGAATGACATGATGATGATTGTGGGTCAAAGTGGTAGCATGATCATTAGTTGATTTGGAATGTCATGATAGAGGTATAAGCCTTTGGTTGGCTGATTAAAATTTTATAGATTTGTTAAGTAACGACATTCTTTTGTTATTACAGGATGTGTTACAATCCTTGGGGAAGTGTTATTGGGATTAACACACTGATTGTTAAAGAATTATTTAAGGTAAATCTAAGTAAGAAAGCCGGGATGACGGTATTTATACATCTGTCTGATTTTATGATCATGGTGGTTAATCGAAAGAATTGTGGAACCCGAGTTTCGGGGTGTTCCTGAGTTAATAGATCCGTTTGTAATAAAGAATCCAAGGGGAGTGGATTATTAGAGTGAATAGGGGACGTTACTAAGAATCATACTTTGGGGTCATTGGAAGTTTAAAGAAGATGAGGGTTGTGTTAGTCAAAATGTGGTGGGATAGATGTGAAATCCTTAAAGAATGTGAATTGTTGCTTATGTGTGAAAGAAATGTCTGAGAAGGTAAAAGTTGGAGATTTAAGAATGTGTAGTGACGTCGAACACTGGTCTTGTTTCAAGACGGCTTGGTTGAATGCCTTAAGATAAGATCTTGGTGCAACTGTTTGGTTATGTATATAATTTTAATTAAAATATATCTTAATATAAAAATCTTTAATAATAATAATATAAACTTATTATAAACTATTAAAATATCTTATATTAAAACCAATTTAATCCCTTTCTCTTTCTTTTAGGTTAAATCAATAATTTGGGGAAAAAAATGAAACCTGCGTACTTCTTCTTCCTCCCGTTTCTATCTTCAATCGACGTTCAAATCCTCTCCCAAATTCTTTTCGATTTCAATAATCGTTTCCTGATGTCTATGCTTTCTTTCTCAGATCGATGCTTTGGTACTGATTCGGATTTGCACCGATTTGGTTCGATTCCTCCTGAATCGATGGCTGTGTTCGATTTTCTTTCTGAGAATCGATTCGGTTTCTTCTGTATCGATTTCTCCTAAATCAAAAGCTTCTTAAATCGGTTGAATGGAACAGGTATCTTCCTTCTTACTTGCGACTACTTTCTCCAGAATCGTCTTGCTCTGATACCACTGTTGGGTGGGAATCAGACTCTCTTCACAGGTATTTTGGTTGAAAACTAATGATATATTATTGATAGAATATTCAACGATGTTTACAGACTATTCATGGGTATTTATACTCATGAACCGACACCTATGAAGCAACATGATGCTTCAATTGTTCCTTCTAATTTAACAGACACCTATATGCACCGTTTGATGCCTAACCGACACACCCTTAATTGGGTTTTTCCTAATTACATACTTGACCCTTTGACTTTCTAATAATTACATAATTTAAACCAAACTAATTTAGTTTAGACTTTCAACATAAACCAGACCAAATGTCAGCCATTTGGTTAAAATGGTAATAATTTGTTATAAAAAACACAAGTAGCTGAATCGATATTTTTTTTTTGTCTTTGACTATGTATGTCAAACTTATAATGTTCTACAGTTTTGTGCATGTCTCGTGCGGACATATCTCTAACTTGTTAATTCGGTCTGTGCTACCGGTCGCCCTCCTGCCAACGTAAGCTTGCATATAACCTCACAACTTCCTTTCCATCTTATACATAGGACGATTACCACTTATACATGAATCAATAATTTTTTATCTTTGACAATATATTTTTTTTGAACGGCAAGTTAACACACGCACACGTTCCCGGGCTCCCACTTAAGGGTGTCACCCGACTAAATCCCCGTCGACCCGACCGACCCTATGGATCGACCCGACCTGCCGGATATAAGGGCCCTATGGACCACCCAGCAGCCCCAGACCCGGCCCCGAAGGACCCGGCCCAAAGTCTGGATATCGCCTCATGTCGCCGCGGGGTTTCGAACCCTGGTACTTAGGCCTTCCAGCACTAAGCCCCCAAGGATACCACTGGGCTAAACATGATTTGATATCTTTGACAATATATGTATGTCAAACTTGTAATATTCTACAGTTTTAATTACTTGTCTTTGTCATAAATAGTCAAACTTGTGAATTGCAGAACTTTCTGAAAAGAAAGAGGAATTCTACCTCATTGTACCTACATCTTCAATATCGAAAACGCTCTTAAACAGGTTGTCTATCATCTCATGTTTTGGAGACTGAGACAATACCATAAACTAACAACATGTAGAAACAAGGAAATATGTAAAACTTATGCATCATCGTTAAGCCATGGTCACATACCCTTACAATTCTTGATTTTAATAAACAAAATTGAACAACAAAAGTTACTACAGTACAATAGAAGGGATGCCATATTGGCCCAGTGAGTACCGTGAACCATCCATTATAAAACCATTTGTGTTCAACCACATATTATGTCCACATATAGACTATAAAACCAAGTGTGTCTAACCACAAATTATGTCTACCTATAAACTGTAAAACCAATTGTTTTCATAGTTAGACCATTTAAAAAGATGAAGTTTGAATAATAAACCAAATATTACTCACCAGCTAATTGTAAGACTCCCTCCTGTTTGACAGTTGCATTGGCATTCTTTTTAAAATCCAAATAACAGCAACATGTGTGACTGCATATACACTTCAAAATAGCTCTATAAACAATTCCAGATGGGTGACAATACTAGTTGCAAAGTTAAACATATGTCAAGTTGATTGACTCAAAAAAATTAATCCATGTAGTATTGTCTGGTTAATTGACTCAAACAAATGCTCTAAATTCATTCAATATCCAAATGGAACAATAATCTGCTCTTTTGCCACAATACTATTTCATAATTTGTTTAGTCAACCAGACCTCCAAACTATGAGAGTACTGAATGGTAGAAAGAATGCAAGCTACTAACCCCTGTCCAGTGCCTGGCAGAGCTAAGGGGGCTTCAATCCTTACTCTTTATCCTCATCTTCGCCCAGGCTAACGGGGCCTTACTTATTCAGGGGGGAGAGTGGAGCCTCGAGAAGCACTGTTGAGAGGAAGATCTTTGGCCCCTCTTCATTCTCTACAGGGTTCCAAACCTTTCTTCAACATAGGTGACAAGGAGCGAGGCCAGTGAACTATGGTACCTTAAAGTCAACTACATAGTCAACACAAAATTCAACCTTCCAGGACTTATAATCTTGATTTTACACAACATTATCATTCTCTAAGGGTCCAGATGCAATCGACTTGCCATGTCTTTTGAGCAAAGCCAAAAAGGACATCAGAATCTGCTTCTTTGGTTGTTTGTTGTCCCCTTCACCAAGTTCTTGTAAGGTCGGAAGTAGTTACAATATCGTATTCAAGTGATTTACGGTCCCAAAGTGATATCGATAAATCACGTTGCAACCGACCGAATACAACAAATGCGGAATAACGAGATCTAAATATTGTATATTTTGGTCTGTTGATTCATACCGATCCACACGTAAATTTTAGCAGTTATAATATATACGATAATATTATATCAAAACAACAAATAAATCGAGACAGCAAGATTTAACGTAGTTCCACTATCAGTGTGATAGTGTACGTCCACAGGGAGAGATGAGTTCAATATATTACCAACCAAGAGAAAGTTACAACATGTTTACGAGATCCTTGGATCAACAAATCAGTTAACGAAATATTTCCTCACGAACGAGATATATATATATATATACATATATACGTGTGTGTGTGTATATATATATATAGGCTAGTTATAATGTTAACCATAAAAAAAGTGTTAACTTTGTTAACTCCTTTCCACCAATGAGAGCTCACCATTTAAGTTGGTTGATTTCAACCTATTAATTAATGTTCGAGGGTATTCTTGGTATTTTATAAATGGGTTTTTTTTATAGTTTTATATTGGAGTTGCAAATTTTAATAATTAATGAGGAGTTACGAATTTGAATTAGGAATTCTTAAATTTTATTAAAATAGCTATGTGATTTGAATTTGCTTTGGTTCATCAATGTTCGTTGCTTTGAAGATAAATTCCCTCGTGACAAGCCCACATTCATCTTGATTTGTTGAACTATTCTACTGTTCGTTCATCCGATGAATTAAAATTATGAACAAACATGAACATTTATTGTTCATATTGTTTCATAGTTGATTAAAAATATGAACAAACAAATGTTTCATGCATGTTCAACTTCACAAATGTTTCATGCATGTTCAACTTCACAAATGTTCACGTCCAATGACGAACATTTATACATATCGTCTCCTCCATCGACATCGTCCAACCCCGTGGAATTATTACAATCGTTCAACAAAATGGGTTGAATGTAGTTTTGATCACGTCGAAAGTCCATTTTCATACAAAAAATGTTGATGAATGAATGAAAAATCAACACACCTAGTATTTTTGTTAAAAATTAATAATAACTAAATCAATTTTGTAACTCCTAATTAATGAATATTTTGTAACTCCTAATTAAAAAGTCTACCAAGAAATTCCTATTTTGACCCTGATCACCTCGGTTCACATATCCCAAATTACACTTCAACATTTAATTTTTTGTATTTATTAATAGGTTTATCTCAACCGTAGATCTCTAATATCAATGGATGATAATGGTTAATAAAGTTAATACCAAAAATGTGGTTAACAAAATAACTTGACCCTATATAGATATCGACCGAGATATATATATGTGTATATATATCAACAAGATTATATATATATATATATCAAAGAGATATATATAAATCAACAAAAGAGGAAATAAACTACAAAGGGGAGGAAGTGTTGTTTTGCTTGCTGCTATTCCAATCGGCTGATGCATATATATGCATGCAAGTCTTCTCCTCCAAGAATCAATGGTACACATCCAACTAATACTTGGTTGTTAATTTTTTTTTCTCTTCTTCCATCCAAGGAGACGTGGACCTATATCCACCAAACAAATTCCTATTTTCTTTTTCCTTTTCTTTTCCATGCAATAATATTTGGTTACCATTTCATGGAAGTTGCTGAATTTGCACAATAACAAGAAAAACACTAAGGTTTTTCAACACTCCACCATGATGTGCAAATCACACGACGAATCCAAAGCATGAACCAATCCACCGAAAACGAACAAATAGCTGATAGAAATTGACACGAGGTAACATAATGCATTTTGACCTTGACGAGCTTTGGCTCGACCATCACCCGTCAAAATCAAAAGCAAAAATCCTCAAGTGAGCAATCTCAATAAACGAACGAGTTAAGCAACCTAAAAACACGTGCCAAGTAATAACACCCAAAGATGTCGCTATGTCATATGTAGCAATATTACTCATCTCCCCCACAAAGTGCCGAACGGCACTAACACAATCTGAGCTGGATCAAATTCGAGCAATGCTCGAATGCGGCTGACGGTAACGACTTGGTGAACATATCGGCAACATTATCTTTATATAATATTTTCTTCAAATACACAACCTTTGCGTCGTGCAAACCTACCAGAAATGCATCACGCACACTAATGTGCTTCGTTCGAGAGCTGAACGCCAAATTTGTAGCCAAGTGAATAGCACTCTGGCTATCACAATTAATACGAACAGTAGACTGCTTCAGACCCAAACCAGTCAATAGTTCCCGTAAATAAACTGCTTCTTTAGCAGACTCGACCGCTGCAATAAGTTCAGCTTCGGTAGTCGATAATGCAACAACAGACTGTAATCGAGATCTCCAACTAACAGTTGTTCCTAGGCATGGCAATTTCGCCCGACCAGGTGGGGAACCCGGTTCACCCGACCCGACCGGGGCCGGGGATTCCCCGCCAAACCGGGTACCGGGGCCGGGGAACCCCGCTTCCAAAAAACCGGGGCCGGGGCCAGGAAGACCATCCCCCGACCCGCCCCGGACCCGGTATGTATATATAATAAAAAAATACTTATTTTATATATAATGTTGGGTCTTCACAGATTTGAAATTGACTCAATTAAACCCTCTTAGGTACTTAGAATATTTTTGGATTCTTTTGTGTAACTTGTACTCTCATATCAATTGTTCGGTGAAGTCGAAGATCAACCGAAACCAAGTGCGAAGACTATCTCATTGCGGAAGTGAGAAAATCGGCAGCAACTTTCTACAAGTTACACCACCACCGATATGCTTGTGCTATCGGTGGACAAGCATCACCGAATTGAAGAAATTCGGTGAGAAGCTTAAGAAGACTTTCACCGATATGTTTTCAGAAATCGGTGGAAGTTCAAGAAGATTTCCACCGATATATGTTCAGAGATCGGTGGGAATTTGAGAAGACTGCACCGAAATATTCTACACTTCGGTGAAGGATCTCTCTTCTCTAAAGAAGTGAGATTTCAAATTGGTGCAGTTTCCAATACAGGATGTCGGTAGCCTTATTCTCTAAAGACAAAAGAAAAGATCATTTATTATGAGACAATATCCTATTGTCAGATAAAAGTGGCAGTTTGTCATCTTATCTATTCTCAGATAAGGTCTTTTTCTGGTACGACTGTCCTCCTGGTTCTTTGGATAAGTTAAAAATGAGATATCAGCTTTTCAGAAGTCAACCTCTACGATGAATGGAAGAGTGACAAGTGTCCCATGCATTAAATGATGCATGGACTATAAATAGAGGTGAAGACACTCCATGCAAATCACGCTTCTGAAGATTACTAAGTGCAAGCTCCTTTCTTACTGAAACTGCATCTTGTGTCTAAGTGTCCAATTTGTTCTAAGTGTTTTTCAGTTTACTTTGTGTTAGATTGTTAGAATAGTTTAACTGTTCTTTTCCGCAACAATCTTTTGTTTTCTATGTGTAATTCTTATTGAAAGATTTTCAATATATTGAATTAAAACTTGTGAAAAATCTGAGTATTGTATTCAACCCCCCCTTCTACAATACTTGTTAAGCCATTTTGGGACCAACAAGTGGTATCAGAGCAGAAAGTTTAATTCATAAACTTGACCCGCAATGGCTACCTCATCTTCATCCCTAACTGTTGAAAACACTGGTCAAAACAATTTTGCTGAAAATGGTTCCATTTCAAAACCTCCCAAGTTTAATCCTAACAACTTTTCTCTATGGAAAAGCCGTATGATGCTATTTATGGAAGGAGTGGATACTAGATATCCAACCATTCTCAAGGAGGGACCTATCATCCCGAGAGTTTGGGCTCGCTATGAAAAGCAGAGGCCGGGTAAGGAAACAGTTGATAAGTCAAGTGACTCTGATGATTCTGAACCTTCCGATACAGAGAAAGCAAAGACTACTGGTCGTTACATTCTCAAAAACCCAAAGGAATATACTGATGAGGAAAAACGATTGGTGTCTCTGGATTCTCGGCTTAGAGCAATCATTGCTCTCTCACTTCCTGATGAAGTCTATCACTCTCTTGTTAATTTCGGTACTGCTAAAGAGATGTGGACTACTTTGTGTGTACTTTATGAGGGTACAGAGGAAGTAAAGAAAAGCAAAAAGATTGGCCTCATTCGAAAATATGAGCTCTTTGCCCATGAAAAGGGAGAATCTCTTCCAAGCTTTTATAATCGTTTCAACTCTCTCTTAAATGATTTAAAGTTACTAGGTAGAGTTTATGATAATGAGGAAGTTCTATGCAAGTTTATGGATTGTCTTCCTGACTTTTGGGAAAACATTTGCACTTGCATTAAAACTACCAAGGATTTGGAATACATGCCTTTAACTGTTTTGTATGGAACTTTGTTCAACTTTGAACAAACCAAGCTTCATAGGAAAACCATCTTCAAAGAGATAAAAAGCTCTTCAATAGCTCTTATCTGTGAAAGTTCCAAGAAAAGTCAAAATGTTCCTTGTATCACATATCCCTCATCAGACTCTGACACCGAAAATCAGAACAACCGCTCTCACCAAACGAAGGCATATCTGAGTGATGCCGATGATGAAGGTGATGAAATTTCGGTAGACCAAATGTCTGATGAAATGGCTATGATGGCCGGTTTTAAAAATAAATCTCGAAATTTCAACAAACCCAGAAGTTTCAGAAAACCATCCTTTACAAAAATTTCTTCTTCTGATAAGACAAATGAAGAATGTTTCAACTGTGGTAAGAAAGGACACTTTGCTGCTGAGTGCAGAAACAAGCGTGTGTCAAAAGTCAATTCTACGTCCTCTGACAAATATCCTTCCAAATTTGAGAAATCCAAAGATAAATCATATTTCAAAAAGGATTCTCAATCCTCCTCACTCTCTCATCAGGAACGTGCTGAAAAGTACAAAGCTAAGTACAAGAAGGAAAAGGAAAGAAATGAAGGATCTCAAAGGAAAGGAAAAGGATTAATGGCTGAGGCTCATGACTGGGAAGAAGAAGAAACCTCTGACAGTGATTCTCAAAATATGTGCTTTATGGCCATATCAGAAGAGGTGAAAGAAGAAAAGGCAAAGTCTCCAATGGCATTAGTTTCAACTGAATGCTCATCATCATACTCTCAGGTTTTTTAGCACCAACAAGTTTGGTATTTAGATAGCGGGTGCTCACGTCACATGACTGGAAACAAACATCTTCTTGTAAACTATGTGTCAGAAAAGGGTCCTTCTGTAACCTTTGGGGACAACTCCAGAGGTCACACTAAAGGGTATGGGACTCTCACGAATGGAACCCTCACCTTCAATAAAGTGGCATTTGTTGAAGGTCTCATGCATAACCTCCTTAGTATTAGCCAACTGTGTGATCTTGGATACAAAGTCATCTTTGAACTGCGTATCTGCACTGTTGGTGACAAGAATATGAAGGTTGTCCTCTCTGGAAGAAGGCTAGATAATGTGTATATCATTGATATGAGTCAAAACAACTCTTCAAATGTCTGCTTTGTGTCTGACGATACAGTCAAAAGAAACTGGCTGTGGCATAAACGTTTGTCTCATCTTAACTTCAAAACCCTTCATAAGTTATCAAACAAAGAGATGGTGACTGGCATGCCTAAGTTGAACTTCGTCAAAGAAAAGCTGTGTGATGCATGTGAAAAAGGGAAGCTCACCAAATCTTCTTTCAAAACCAAGCAATGCTCTTCCATCAATCTCCCACTTCAGATGCTGCATATGGATCTATGTGGACCAGTCAGCACTCCCAGTCTAGGAGGAAGAAGGTACATTCTTGTTATTGTTGATGAATTCTCTAGATATACTTGGGTGTCTTTTCTCAGGTACAAAAGTGATGCAACTGAAGAAATCATCAACTTTGTCAAAAAGAATGAAATTCTGAATGGTCAGCTTGTCATATCTGTAAGAAGTGACAATGGCACCGAATTCAGAAACAGTGGTTTAGAAGACTTCTTCAATGAGAAAGGAATCTCTCAAAACTTCTCTGCTGTCAGAACTCCACAACAAAATGGTGTTTTGTAAAGAAGGAATAGAACTCTTTGTGAAGCAGCAAGGTCTATGTTGTGTGAAGCAAATCTGCCAACCTATTTTTGGGCCGAAGCTGTCAACACTGCCTGTTTCACTCAAAACAGGTCGGTGATAACAAAAAGACATGAGAAAACCCCGTATGAAGTCTTTCATGGAAGAAAGCCAAACATTGGTTTCCTTCATGTCTTTGGCTGTGTGTGCTTTATCCTAAATGACAGGGAAAATCTTGGGAAATTTGATCCTAAGGCAGATGAAGGAATCTTTGTGGGGTATTCCTTGACTTCCAAAGCCTACCGAGTTTACAATCTTCGGAGAGAATGCATTGATGAATCTATCCATGTAAAGTGTGATGATTCAAGATCATCTTCCTTGACAAATGATGATGAAGAGTTACATAGATGGATATCATCATGCATTGGGAATTCTCCCATTTCAACCTCCACCGATACACCTTGTACTCCAAATATTTCCTCTGTTCCAAACAATCAAGTTGGGTCATCTTCTTTATCACCTGAAACCCTCTCTGCCGAAATTGCCCCCACCGAACCTTACCCATCATCCACCGAAACTCTTCCTGCAAATAATCCCTCTGACGAGCCACCTTCATCACACCCTGCCAACACTCCAGCCCCGAACTTCCCTTCCACTTCAATTATTCCTTCACCGATGCCCCCTGCTCTTAAATGGACCAAAGATCATCCTATTGATCAAATCATCGGTGATCAGCAAGCTGGTGTTCAAACAAGGAGAGGTACCAGCAACATCTGTCTCTATGTGAATTTCCTATCTCTTGTTGAACCTAAAAAGATTGAAGAAGCCCTAAGTGACCCATGTTGGGTTTCGGCCATGCAAGAAGAACTCTCCCAATTTCAAAGAAACAAAGTCTGGAGACTTGTGCCTAGACCTTCAAGGAAAACAATCATCGGCACAAAATGGGTCTTCAGAAACAAAATGGATGAAGATGGTACTGTCATCAGAAACAAAGCCAGACTCGTAGCTCAAGGCTACCGACAGGAAGAGGGCATTGATTATGATGAAACATTTGCTCCTGTTGCCAGACTTGAAGCTATCAGGATCTTTCTTGCTCATGCTGCTCACAAGAACTTCAGGGTATTTCAAATGGATGTGAAAAGTGCTTTTCTGAATGGAGAACTAGCTGAGGAAGTTGATAACTCTCATTTTGAGCGTTATTTACACATCATTTGTGTGAGTTTTTCTTCCGTTTTAGTTGTGTTTTATGTTTATGTGTTCGTGTTTTTCATTTTGTTAATTTATTTTTATTTGGAGTTATTGAGGACGTTTTATGGTTATTTGCATCAATATTTGGGGTTTAATGTTGTGCAGCGATGCCCACTGTGGGCACAGTGTGCCCACTGTGGGCACGAGCGGATTTTGCTTCGGACCAGCGGATAAAGCGATTAACTGGACAAAGGAGAGCATCTAAGAGCTGGCATTCTAGTGCAGAAAAAATCAGCAAAGCCATGGGCTCTAGAAGGTGGTTTTGGCATTACCCTTTGGATAATGTGAACTTTGTCCATTGGGTAATACCCATTCTTGGGGTTATAAAAGAAGGAGCTTGGGTCACTTGCAAAGGAGCTCCAAATAAAATGTAGAAGTTAATCTTTAGCTTGCATTTTGTTATCTTAGTTGTAGTTTAATTTATTGTCTTTAACTTTCTTGCATTTAATTTCCGCATTTACTTTCCGTCTAAGTTTGTAGTTTATTTTTATCTTAATGCAAGTAGTTAACAAGTATTTCATTTCTTACATTATGTCTTTTACTTTAATTATTAGCTAAGCACCATTGGGTGTGGGTGTGAACAAACTTGAGACTAGTAGGCAACACTTGGGTGTGGCTATTTGTTACTAACTCTCGAGATTGGTCACTTGAGTCGAGACTTAAACTCAACGCGGATAAGCCGATCACTTTGATGTGTTAATATTAGATCTTAGACCTCGAGAGGGGCGGATTCGAAATACGGCTTAAGTGATGCACAAAGATTTGAGAGAGTCTTTGATAACCACGTCGAGAGGCGGGTTTTGTATGATTTACTAAGGTTCAAACGCCGGTCGAGATTTATATCACAAAGAGATTTGGGTGTAAATCTCCATATTGGTAGAACTTGACGTTTAGAGTCAAACTTAATTAAATCGGCAAGATCGAGAGTCGGTAACAATGGACACTTTATGGAAACTTTGTAGGACCGGTTTATAAATCGCATGCATTTCGAGAGATCGGGCTTTTTATGAACTTTTGGTGCTATAAAGCAACTAACCATCTTGTTACTACAAAAATCTCAAGGGAACTCACATCCATACCCATTTTTTATTATTATTCTAGAGTTTAATCATTTTCCAAACCAACCAACAATATTTTCATTGAAATCGGTGTATTCTCGACTTAGGACTCGAAACTTTGAAGTCCAATCCCTGTGGATACGATCTCGGTATATTTACCACTTTATTACTTGTAGCGATCCCATTATCGGTATATACTTGTGCCTTCATTGTGGAATTATTGTGCCCATATTTTGGATACACGATATTTAGCTACCAGAAGTCTATGTGAAGCAACCTCCAGGTTTTGAAGATTCCACACATCCAGATTATGTGTACCGACTTGACAAAGCTCTGTATGGGCTCAAGCAGGCTCCTCGGGCCTGGTATGACACTCTTGCCATATTTCTACTCAAGCATGGCTATACTAGAGGTACAATTGACAACACTCTCTTCCACAAGCAAACATCAGGTAATCTCATTCTTGTTCAAATCTATGTGGATGATATTATTTTCGGTGCCACCGATGAGTCTCTGTGTGATGATTTTGCTTCTCTCATGAAAAGTGAATATGAGATGAGCATGATGGGGGAGCTAACTTTTTTCTTAGGTCTTCAAGTGAAACAAATTTCAGAAGGAATTTTCATAAACCAAAGCAAGTACATTAAAGACCTTCTGAAGAAATTTGGCTTTGAAAACTCCTCCCCCATGAAAACTCCCATGGCACCACCTTTGAAACTTGACGCTGATTTAAATGGTGAATCTGTGGATGTTACTCATTATAGGGGTATGATTGGTTCTTTGCTTTATTTAACTGCTAGCAGACCAGATATCATGTTTGCTACTTGTCTCTGTGCCCGTTATCAAGCAAATCCAAAGAAATCTCATTTGGATGCTGTGAAACGGATTTTCAGGTATCTAAAGGGTACCATGCATCTGGGTCTTTGGTATCCCAAAGACTCAGGTTTTGAACTCATGGGGTATTCAGATTCTGACTTTGCAGGTTCTAAAATTGATAGAAAAAGCACAACAGGCAGTTGTCAACTTCTTGGTGGGAAATTGGTGAGTTGGTCCAGCAAAAAGCAAAATTCGGTCTCAACATCCACTGCCGAGGCTGAATATGTTGCTGCAGGAAGTTGCTGCGCACAGATTCTATGGATGAAAAACCAGTTGAGAGATTACACTTAGTTCTACTCCAAGATACCCATCCTATGTGATAATTCAAGTGCAATTGCAATTGCAAACAATCCTGTTCTTCACTCAAGGTCCAAACACATCGATATCCGATATCATTTCATCAGGGACCATATCTCCAAAGGTGACATTGAGCTGCATTTTATTCCAACTGATCTTCAGCTTGCAGATTTGTTTACTAAACCTCTGGATGAGGCCAGGTTCACCTTCCTCATCGGTGAACTTGGCATGTTGTACTTAGAATAGGTTCAAAAAAAAAACTTTCGGTCTGATAACCTTCGGTGATAACAAAATCTCTTTTCGGCATGAGCATCTTCAGTGATCTTTTCGATGATCAGATAATTCTCGGTGGAACCAATATCCACTTTCGGCATAAAAACCCCAAGTGATCTTTTCGGTGACTCATCTCTCGGTGGATATCCTCGGTGCGCATATCTGTCCTCTTCGGTGTCTCAACGCCTCGGTGGATCTCTTCGGTAAGCAAATCCTCACCGATTCCATCTCGGCATATCTTTCCCCACCGATAGTCTATTCATATTCCTCACCGATGTCCACCGAAATTCAATCCTATCCACACGTCACCCCTATAACCCTAGCCTGTCAGACCCTTCACCTCCCCGTTTCGTGAAACGGATTCCTGACCACAATTCCCAAAGTGGTCATGATTACCCCTTTTATTTTATTCTATTTTATTTGTTTAAACCGTTCCCCCCATGTTTCGAAAACCCTATATATACTCACCCCTCCTCTTTCTTTTTTTCTTTACGTTTCCTTCTTCTTCGTGCTTCCCCTATAACCTGCAACTACACCCTCTTCGTGCTCTCTCGTTCATCAATGGCGTCCTCCAAGAACAACCCTCCTACGTGTTTTGCCGATCTGAAATTCAACCCATGCAATCACGTTGCAAGATTTGAACCCGATCCTTCTCATCCGGAGTTTAACCACGTAATCAAGTTCCTCACTCGATCTCCCCTTCTTCATGCCTTCACTTGCAATCTCAAAATGAGCAAAATGCTCGTTGGGAAATTCTGGCTCACCTGTGTGTATGACCCCTCCAATGATGCGATTCATGCATCCATACTTTCTGAAGACGAGGATGATCACGACCTCACTTTTGGGGTCGATGATGTTCGCGCTGCCCTGAAAATCGATGCTTTCGATTCCTATGACGATTGGCATTCCGATACCGTTCTCGAAGATGTTCTTAGTGCCATAGGCTACGTGGTCGACGACAACTCCAAAAGCTCCAAAGGTCCTGGAACTCTTCTTCGGAGTCACATGGGTGGTATATGGAACTTTTTCTTTGCTCATGTGATCCACTGCCTCTCCCGAAAGACGAGCGGCCATGATCAATCCCCCTCATACATCACCAAACTTGCCCATGCCCTAATCTTTCAACGCAAGGTTGATTTCGCCCAGTATTTCTTCACCGAATTAGTGGAAGTAATCTCCCATCCAAAGAAGTGCCACGTTGCCTATCCTCGATTCATCTCTATGATCATCCATCACAAACTTGGAAAGCCCCTGGACGAAGATCGCAAGTCCCGCACTCCCCGATTCTCTTATGACTGGGCTCCACCGATCGTCGGCAGCAAAACTCTCAACGTCGGTGTTCTAGACACCGATCGTCCTTTACGCCGAGGTATGATCACTTTAGCCATCTCTCCAGAGCTTCAATGGGGTGATTCTGAAATTCCAGGGTTTCACCACCCCGATATCCCCGAAGTCCTTGCTGCTGCTGTGACCTCTTCCCCACGTTCCAGAGTAAAGTCGGTCGACGCGAAGAAGAAATCGGCCGCCGACACCTCCGCCGCTGCTTCCAGGACCATGACACCGATTAACCCATCGGTGACTCCCCCGGTCCAAAAACCTTCTAAGCGGAGGCACTCTTCGTCCCCCCCCCCCCCCCCGAAAAGTCGTTTAAAACGATCTCGGGGCCCTGTCCGTGAGTCATCCCCTTCCGCATCTTTTCTGTTCACCACCGATCACTTGGTTATCCCTAAGGCATCCCTCAATGTACCTCTTCCCACTCATTCTCTGAGTGAACATGCTGCTTCTCCCACCGAATCTCTAGACTCTCCCTCCGAAAGTCTGGACCTTGCACTGCACGCCCTTTCACCCGGTCATTTCTTGATCGATGATGATGCACAACCCGATCAGGGTTCCCCCCCATTAGCTCCCCCCATGACTTCTTTGCAGGTCTCTTTGACGATACTGGTTCTCCCCGAACCTCCCCGTCTGACGGAGCGATCCTCATTGAGATTGCAGGTCTCTTTGACGACACTGGTTCTCCCCGAACCTCTCCGTTTCCCCCTCACCGAAGAAGTCTCCTGTGAACCAAACTTCTCCCCGAAGTTCCCCCCGGGTTCACTCTCCCCGAAGATCTCCTACGCCACGCCGATCACCCTCCCCGGTTCAGGAATCTCCCCGACGATCTCCCACTCCGCCACCGAGACCGCTATTCCCCGATGAAATGTTATATCCCAGCAACATTCCCATTTCGACGGAGGATCCCCTTCGCATCCGCTATATCGTTCCTGGGGATATCGGGGGTCAAACAACTGTTCAAGCACCCTCTCTCATTGAAGACTTACAGGAAAGTGCTCGACAGTGTCGGCTTGTCGGCACCCAATTTGAATCCTTCAAACAGGCCACTCTTACAATGATCGCCATGACGAGCTCCCGAATGTCAACCATCGAGTCTCGGCTGCCACAGATTATTTCAGATGCTATTACCGATGCTATCAGGCCTCTTACCACCGACATCTCCACTTTGGTTCCCAAGGTGGACTCCTTGTCCCGATCTCATGGGGACCTTGCCTTCTCCTTCGGTGCTTTCAAGGCGGCCTCCACTGTCAAGGATTCTGAACTTCAGAGGTTGCTTCAAGAAGCTAAGTCTCATCAAGACTTCGGCCAGGCCACTGCCAACTCTCTTCGTGATATCAATACCAAACTTCAGGAATTCGGTCACCTGGAGATGGATCTCGGTGACTTCACCATGGTCTCTGATGAGGTACCGCATCGTCTTTCCTTTCTTCATGAAAAATTTGACTACATTTTCCGACAGATGGGTTTGAAGATTCTGGCTGGTGCTGAGGGGGAGAAAAAGACAACCCATCCCAAGTTGCCATCCCTTAAACAATCGGTCATCCCCAAGCCTTCATCTTTCACCGATGACATCCATGTAACCATCGAAACCCACGCAGGAACCGCCGATATTGAGGGGGAGCAACTCTCTAAAGAAAAAGAGTTGAAAGACAAGTCAACTACTGAGGGGGAGAAGCTTTCTGCGGCCGAAGCTGACAAAGGAAAGAAACGTCTTACTGCCGAACAATTGGCCGAACAAGAAAGACTAGAGAAAGAAAAGATGAAGTATGGGATTCGTCCCACCGATGCAGACAAACTCAAGCTTAAACCTCCATCGCATCCGCAGGAACCCAATCTTGGTCTGACTCCTCAAGAAATTGAGGAAGCCAGATTAGCCCAAAAAGCCCTTGATGATACCAAGGCCCTCTCTCTAAAGGTTGCAGAGGAAGAAGCTAAGAAAGCCAAGTCCACCGATGCCGTGTCGGCACAGCAATCGGTGTTGAGTGAATTTGAACAAGAGAGAAATGAAGAAGTTAGATGGTACAAGATGAAGATGCACCACCGATCAGACAGAACCCCGATCTCAGGTGTCAAGATCACAACCTCCAGATCCAATCCAAAAGACATCAGGCTTATCATTGATCGGGAAGATGGCTCTTTAAAAAGTGTGAGAGACTACCAACTCAGAACCTTCGGTCTCCCCGAATGGTACGAAATCTCTCGACACTTGGCCAAAAATCCAAACCCAAAGAAGGACATCTTTGTCAAATATATTGATGATCTAATGGCAAAGATGAAGGAGATCAAAAAGAAGTATAGCATCGTGCTTACCACCGATGAAAGATCGAAACTGCAATCCTTGAAGGAAGAAGTGTGCCTTCCTAAAGTTCAGAATCCCCCCGACACTGTCTTCAAGGATATGGCAAAGGAAGGAAAGATACCGAATGTAAGTAACTTAAGTCTTTCCCTTCCCTCTTCGGCATCATATCCCACGACAACTCTGGGTCTTTCACTGATTCCTGGACTATACTTCAACGATGGTTTCGGCAAACGAGCCTTCTTCAGATTCTCTCAAGTTCCTGTTGCTGACACCATGTTTCTTGAAGGCCTCCACAACTTGTTCCCTCACATCCCCGAAGCTCAACCCTACTACCGAATCTTAATGGATGAGATCAAACGCCGACAATCGTCAAAGAAGTAGGTCTTTTCTTTTTACCTTTCGGTAGTTTTGATAATCTTTTGTCTACCAATGTATGAGAATGACTTATGCAATTCATAGTGCTTCTCTTGTTTATATTTTGTACATACCTTTTATTTCCCTGCTTTATATATACTGTATAGATATACTCAAACAAACATAGATAAAAAAAAGGTCTATGTGAAAAAAAATCCAAAAGAGTAAAAAGGGTCAAAATGCACTTATTTTCATTTGCTCTTTAATATTCTAAGGATAGAGATCAAATTCAAATAGGGGGAGATTGTTGGGTCTTCACAGATTTGAAATTGACTCAATTAAACCCTCTTAGGTACTTAGAATATTTTTGGATTCTTTTGTGTAACTTGTACTCTTATATCAATTGTTCGGTGAAGTCGAAGATCAACCGAAACCAAGTGCGAAGACTATCTCATTGCGGAAGTGAGAAAATCGGTAGCAACTTTCTACAAGTTACACCACCGATATGCTTGTGCTATCGGTGGACAAGCATCACCGAATTGAAGAAATTCGATGAGAAGCTCAAGAAGACTTTCACCGATATGTTTTCAGAAATCGGTGGAAGTTCAAGAAGATTTCCACCGATATATGTTCAGAGATCGGTGGGAATTTGAGAAGACTGCACCGAAATATTCTACACTTCGGTGAAGGATCTCTCTTCTCTAAAGAAGTGAGATTTCAAATTGGTGCAGTTTCCAATACAGGATGTCGGTAGCCTTATTCTCTAAAGACAAAAGAAAAGATCATTTATTATGAGACAATATCCTATTGTCAGATAAAAGTGGCAGTTTTTCATCTTATCTATTCTCAGATAAGGTCTTTTTCTGGTACGACTGTCCTCCTGGTTCTTTGGATAAGTTAAAAATGAGATATCAGCTTTTCAGAAGTCAACCTCTACAATGAATGGAAGAGTGACAAGTGTCCCATGCATTAAATGATGCATGGACTATAAATAGAGGTGAAGACTCTCCATGCAAATCACGCTTCTGAAGATTACTAAGTGCAAGCTCCTTTCTTATTGAAACTGCATCTTGTGTCTAAGTGTCCAATTTGTTCTAAGTGTTTTTCAGTTTACTTTGTGTTAGATTGTTAGAATAGTTTAACTGTTCTTTTCCGCAACAATCTTTTGTTTTCTATGTGTAATTCTTATTGAAAGATTTTCAATATATTGAATTAAAACTTGTGAAAAATCTGAGTATTGTATTCAACCCCCCCTTCTACAATATTTGTTAAGCCATTTTGGGACCAACATATAATATATTAATTAAATATTTTTTTTTGAGTTAATTGTTTTGTATCAGGCTATCAGCATTCACTCGTGTAACTAAGTCCCAAACCCACAGTCCCACTCCCACTCCCACACCCAAAGTCCCAAACCCACTAACCCTAGCTAGCCGCCACCGCCCACCGCCACCAACCCACCGTTCGGACTTCGGCGTTCACTTCGGCACCCCCCCCCCCCGACCGGCAACCACCGGCGACGAATCTGCTCCACGCACACCTCTGCTCCAGCGACCGGCAGTCCAGCTCCACGCCTCTAAGTCCACGGCAATCTTTTATGTTTATTTTTCTCTAAATTCCATCAGTTTGATTTCATATTTTGATTGAATATTGAATATTGATTCCTTAATCCTTATTTCTGCTTCAATTTTAGACTAAAAAAGTTTGTTGTTTGCTTCAATTTCAATCCTTATTTCTAAAATATAATTTTGATTAACTTAAAGTACCCTGAAAGTGTTTGAAAGTCACAGAAAGTGCTGCTTAGCTACAAAAATACGTTACTTCTTTTGTAAAACGTGACAATACACATCTTGTTATATGAATGGTGTTAAATTAATGTTGATGTGTGTTCATTTATTAAGATTTAGCTACAAAATTGAAAGCTTTAGAAATGAATCAGAAAGATGCAAGAAACCTAAAAATGACATGAACCGGGTCAGAACCGGGTCTGGGAACCGGGTAAAAAACGGGGAACGGGGACCGGGTCTTGACCGGGTATTGACCGAAAGCTGACTGGGGCCGGGGTTGGTATCCCCGTACCCACCCGGGGCCGGGGGAAGTTACCACAAACCGGGGCCGGGGTCGGGGATGGGGAACCCCGCCCCATACCCGCCCCGTTGCACCTAATGTAAAAACATAACCAGAAGTGGATTTCCAACTGACACGATCACCTGCATAATCTGAATCGCAGTACCCAACAATATCACAGTTGTTTTGCATACCATAAATGAGGCCGTGAGTTTCCGTACCTTTTAAGTAACGAAAAACAGCTTTCATCGCAACCCAATGTGGCTTACCCGGGTTTGATAGAAACCGACTAATCACTCCAACAGAATGTGCAAGATCGGGACGAGTGCATACCATAGCATACATGAGGCTCCCGACTGCACTGGCATACGGAATCTTTGCCATCTCAGCCTTTCCAGCATCGTCTACCGGACAATCGTCTTTTATAAGCTTGATGTGACTCGGAAGTGGCGTAGACGCCGACTTTGCACCATCAAGGTTAAACCGCTTCAAAATCTTTTGAATATAGCCCTTTTGTGTTAACCTGAGAGTACGAGACTTTCTGTCTCGAACGATTTCCATGCCAAGAATAACACGAGCTTCGCCGAGATCCTTCATTGCAAATTCTGATTTCAACCTATCTTTCAAACGGTTGATTTCAGATCGATCCCTGCAAGCTATTAGCATGTCATCAACATAAAGAAGTATATAGGTATAAACGCCACCGCTTGATCTATGATAGACACAAGCGTCTTTCTCACTACGCTCAAAACCCAACGAGAGCATAAACAAATCAAACTTCTTGCCATTGTCGAGGCGACTGTTTAAGTCCATAAAGGGCCTTTTTAAATTTACAGACCTAATCGGGTTTGTTGTCGGAGACGAAACCTTTCGGTTGCTTCATATAGATGGTTTCCTCAAGATCTCCGTGTAGAAAAGCTGTTTTCACATCTAACTGTTCGAGCTCCAGATCGTGAGTCGCCACAAGGGCCAGAAGGACCCGGATAGATGTGTATCGAACCACAGGCGCAAAGATATCGTCATACTCGATACCCTTTCATTGTGCAAAGCCTTTCGCAACCAGGCGAGCCTTATAACGCATATCGTATTTGACTTTATAGACCCATTTGCAGCCAATTGCTCGACTGCGTTTCGGTAATGGAAAAAGCTCCCAAGTTTTATTTTTTGATAGAGCTTCCATTTCCTTCTGCATAGCTACTAACCACTTATCAGAGTGGTTCGAAGCTAGTGCCTCCGAAAAGTCAAACGGCTCAACCTGTACAACATGCAAAGCATACTCAAGCTGGTCAGTAAAACTCATATTTGCGAAATTCCAATCACCATACCTATTAGGAGGACATATAGTTCTTTGGCTCTGCCTCGTAGGTACTGATACTGGAATTGTATTGCCTTGACCTCTACCATCATTCAGAACTTCTTCCTGAACTGAACTAACTGGATCAGAAATAGATGTCTCTGGTGGACTAACATCTTCTTCAGATTCTGACCCCAACGAAAACCCTCGAGCGGATGAGTTGGGTATAATAAGACTGACGATTATCTAATCTCCATCGGCTGTTGGAGAAACAGAAGAGATAATTTCCGGTTCTGGAGCGGGTTGTCGATTATGATTAGACTTGAACATAATCGACTCATCGAAGGTCACATGTCGAGAATGAATCACCTTTCGGGTGACCGGGTTCCAAATTCGGTAACCCTTGATTCCATCTGTATAGCCGAGAAAGAATCCCTTGGTGGCTCTGGGATCCAGTTTGTCCTAACCTGTCACATGAATATATACAGGACAACCAAATACACGTATGTATTTCAAACAGATATCACCTTTACCCCTCCAAATTTCTTCCAGAATTTTCACCCCAATGGCTGAACATGGTAACTGATTCACAATGTGTACAACAGTGTGAAGTGCTTCAGCCCAAAATATTTTAGGGAAACCAGATGTAACTAACATACATCGGACTTTATCTAACAATGTCTGTAACAACCCGGTTTCCCAAACATACAACAAATAACATACATTGCATAACTTCATTACATTCATAATAAAAGATACATCACAAACCAAGTACGGTCTCAAAAGTCTTGACATTACAAAATATATAAAAGTTTCCTAATCAACATCCATCAAAAGCTTCCTACACTTCATCCTCTCCTGCCGATCCTTAACCTGGAAAACATATTTTTGAAAACAAAATGAGGGTTAGACCAAACGGGTCTAGTGAGTTAATCCCGGTCTTTTCCAAAATCAATATAAAACTCTTTTCACATAATACTTTGTATCAAAATAGTTTACATAAAACCTTTCGTATAAGCACGCATATACCACACGTATATAAATACCACATTAGGACTCGTGCACTGTGTATCTCTCCTCATCTCATCTTCTTTCCCCTGGCCACATTAGTCGGTAGCAAGCCAACTAATCATCGTCACTGTACAATACAGTCGACTCCACTGTAATTACATACAGCCCCGCTGCAATTACCTACAGCTCCACTGCTATTTCTTGCAGCCCCGCTGTATTTCCATACAGCCCCGCCGAACAATAATTCGGCTCACCTATACTCGTTTCGTGCAATATAAACACAACATATATCTCAATATATTATCAATCACGTACACCATACATATAAGCACATTAATCACTAATTATCACATTCCCAAACCATACGTATGTATTCCAGTTGAAAATACTTTTAAAGTAAAACTCACCTCGAATTCTTAAAATACGCTTCCAAGCCTTTTCCAAAGATTCAGTCTATCAATCCCAATCCACAGAGTCTGCAAATAGATTAAATACAAATATCCCCTTACTAACTGATCACATAAAACATACTAGAAGACCAAGGACTCTAGATAACTCAAATCCTCAAAAGTGACCAAAACAGCTAAAGTATCCGGACAACCCAAACAACCCGGACAACACCACCTTTTCCGGACAACATGACTTTTCCGGACAACATGACTTTTCCGGACAACCTCAGTAATCCGGACAGCAAGACTAATCCGGACAACACGATTTATCCGGACAACACAAGGAATCCGGATGCCATCCGGACTCTAAATCATCCGGAAACCATCAATCAAATCGTCCGGACACTATCAACAACTTACCCGGACACATTCAACTTATCCGGACACCTCTGTCGGTTTACCCCATTTTTGCCCAGAAATCGACAGAATCAACCCCAGATGTGTTTGTGATGTTTCCACTCCGATAGGAACCATTACCTAGTAATTACCAACACAAAATACACATGGAACATACCTTAAATCGTTTCCAAGCAATCCAATTGAAGCCTTAACCCTAGCTTTCTTCTTTTCTCTTCTTTTGCCTCACAAACACACACTCACACACTCTAATGTTTCTGGACAATTGTTGTAAATGAAAATATCTAGATATAGCTTAAGGGATAATATCTATCCATACTTACCATATAGACCTTGAACTTCTCAATAATGACCCAAACACCCTTAACTTATAAATTAACCCAAACTTACCCTAAACATCCCACTTTAAAGTTAACTAAATTTAACGGAACTAGGATTTAACTAACGAACTTACCCGGGGTATTACATCATCTCCCCCTCAAAAGAATTCCGTCCCGGAATTCGGTTAAGTGAAAAGGTAAGAATACTTATCATTACTACTTCGAACTCAATCAAAACCATAGAAACTAAATGAATAGCCACCCCACACCCACCTATGTCTCTAACACAGATCAGCAATATAAGCACAGAAATACCAAGAACCACTTCGCACCGAAGTCAGATAACACCTTAGCAAGTATAGAGTTTATTAGAAATATACTTGTATCCTCATCCGGAATTTCCTCCTCATCCTGCGTTGTCATTTGGAATACTCGTCCCTTTGCTTTCGGTTCTTCAGACCCTTGTATCTCTCCCGTCCTGACACTTATTGGTTTCCCCGTTGTACTACCCTGTCGTACCTTCCATTGTAGACAGTCTGACTGAATATGATCAGGGGAATTGCAAACGAAACAAAATCAATTTGCGCGACAATTCTTAGCGACGTGTCCAGCCCTTCCACACTTGTAACAACTTCTAGGATCAACATAACAATTTCCTTGATGTACGCGGTTGCATTTTGGACATAGTTTTTCATTTGGTCTAAAAGGTAGGCGACTATCGAACCTCTGAATTTCGTACTCCGTTGAATCATGTGTCATCTCTTCCGATTTTCTTTTCCCAGCACTCTTATCATTTGCATCTCTCTTAATATCTCATTCTACATTTTCCGCGGCATTTACTGCGGCTGAGAAGTTATCAGGTCCTGTTGCAGTCACTAACTTTCTGACTTCCGAATTTAACCCGAAAATAAACCTTTCTGTCTTCATTGCCTCTGTGGCCACATAGTATTCTGCGAAACGTGACTTTTCCAGAAAACGGGCAGTATAGTCCCTAACTGATAACTTTCCTTGCCTCAAATTCATAAACTCTCCTTCCAATTGTTTAATTGCGGCTTGGGAACAAAACTGTTTCTTAAATGCTATAACGAATTCCTTCCAAGAGAAAGTGGAGTATATATCAGATCCTTCAGAATGAATATGAGCTTCCCACCAGTATAATGCATCCCCCTTTAACATTGTCGCTCCATATAATACTTTATCTTCTTCGGCGCACTTGCCCGTCTTAAAGATAGCTTCTATCTCCTTCAACCATTTCATCGCATTCACGGGATCCCTGTCCCCAGAGTAGGTCGGAGGTCTACAGCTTAAGAACATTTTGTAGTCGCACCTCCTTGGCACCTGTACAACAGTTGGTGTAATTGGCATTTCAGCTTCCGTTTCAGGATCCGGTGTTTCAGCTTCACCGTGACGATTCTGATCAAACATTGCCTGAATACTGGCTTGTAGCCTCCCCATCTCTGCCATTAAATCACCTCTCGTAACGAACTCTGTATCTTGTTGCTGAGTTCTGCCTCAGTTCGGCCTCCAGTCCTACCCCCAGTTCTACCTCCGACTCTGCCCCCAGTTCTTATTGGCGGATTAGTTCTATTTGGATTTCTTCCTCCTCCTCGATTCGAATTTCGTGTTCCGCTTGCCATTCTGTAGATTTAAACAAGGTTAACATACACATAAGCACATACCCCCATATAACAAGGTATTGCAGTTCAAACATGTACTTGTAAGTTCACGCTTACACTGGCCAGGTGTAATTTGAACATACCTTACATGATGTTCTTTCTACCTTTTTATACTTAACATCCCAAGGTTCTAAAATAATAAGGACATCCTACTTCACATGCAGTTTAAGTCTAGGTATAAATCCAAATACCTAAATCTCTTAAACTAGGGCTCTGATACCATTTGTAACAACCCGGTTTCCCAAACATACAACAAATAACATACATTGCATAACTTCATTACATTCATAATAAAAGATACATCACAAACCAAGTACGGTCTCAAAAGTCTTGACATTACAAAATATATAAAAGTTTTCTAATCAACATCCATCAAAAGCTTCATACACTTCATCCTCTCCTGCCGATCCTTAACCTGGAAAACATATTTTTGAAAACAAAATGAGGGTTAGACCAAACGGGTCTAGTGAGTTAATCCCGGTCTTTTCCAAAATCAATATAAAACTCTTTTCACATAATACTTTGTATCAAAATAGTTTACATAAAACCTTTCGTATAAGCACGCATATACCACACGTATATAAATACCACATTAGGACTCGTGCACTGTGTATCTCTCCTCATCTCATCTTCTTTCCCCTGGCCACATTAGTCGGTAGCAAGCCAACTAATCATCGTCACTGTACAATACAGTCGACTCCACTGTAATTACATACAGCCCCGCTGCAATTACCTACAGCTCCACTGCTATTTCTTGCAGCCCCGCTGTATTTCCATACAGCCCCGCCGAACAATAATTCGGCTCACCTATACTCGTTTCGTGCAATATAAACACAACATATATCTCAATATATTATCAATCACGTACACCATACATATAAGCACATTAATCACTAATTATCACATTCCCAAACCATACGTATGTATTCCAGTTGAAAATACTTTTAAAGTAAAACTCACCTCGAATTCTTAAAATACGCTTCCAAGCCTTTTCCAAAGATTCAGTCTATCAATCCCAATCCACAGAGTCTGCAAATAGATTAAATACAAATATCCCCTTACTAACTGATCACATAAAACATACTAGAAGACCAAGGACTCTAGATAACTCAAATCCTCAAAAGTGACCAAAACAGCTAAAGTATCCGGACAACCCAAACAACCCGGACAACACCACCTTTTCCGGACAACATGACTTTTCCGGACAACATGACTTTTCCGGACAACCTCAGTAATCCGGACAGCAAGACTAATCCGGACAACACGATTTATCCGGACAACACAAGGAATCCGGATGCCATCCGGACTCTAAATCATCCGGAAACCATCAATCAAATCGTCCGGACACTATCAACAACTTACCCGGACACATTCAACTTATCCGGACACCTCTGTCGGTTTACCCCATTTTTGCCCAGAAATCGACAGAATCAACCCCAGATGTGTTTGTGATGTTTCCACTCCGATAGGAACCATTACCTAGTAATTACCAACACAAAATACACATGGAACATACCTTAAATCGTTTCCAAGCAATCCAATTGAAGCCTTAACCCTAGCTTTCTTCTTTTCTCTTCTTTTGCCTCACAAACACACACTCACACACTCTAATGTTTCTGGACAATTGTTGTAAATGAAAATATCTGGATATAGCTTAAGGGATAATATCTATCCATACTTACCATATAGACCTTGAACTTCTCAATAATGACCCAAACACCCTTAACTTATAAATTAACCCAAACTTACCCTAAACATCCCACTTTAAAGTTAACTAAATTTAACGGAACTAGGATTTAACTAACGAACTTACCCGGGGTATTACATCATCTCCCCCTCAAAAGAATTCCGTCCCGGAATTCGGTTAAGTGAAAAGGTAAGAATACTTATCATTACTACTTCGAACTCAATCAAAACCATAGAAACTAAATGAATAGCCACCCCACACCCACCTATGTCTCTAACACAGATCAGCAATATAAGCACAGAAATACCAAGAACCACTTCGCACCGAAGTCAGATAACACCTTAGCAAGTATAGAGTTTATTAGAAATATACTTGTATCCTCATCCGGAATTTCCTCCTCATCCTGCGTTGTCATTTGGAATACTCGTCCCTTTGCTTTCGGTTCTTCAGACCCTTGTATCTCTCCCGTCCTGACACTTATTGGTTTCCCCGTTGTACTACCCTGTCGTACCTTCCATTGTAGACAGTCTGACTGAATATGATCAGGGGAATTGCAAACGAAACAAAATCGATTTGCGCGACAATTCTTAGCGACGTGTCCAGCCCTTCCACACTTGTAACAACTTCTAGGATCAACATAACAATTTCCTTGATGTACGCGGTTGCATTTTGGACATAGTTTTTCATTTGGTCTAAATGGTAGGCGACTATCGAACCTCTGAATTTCGTACTCCGTTGAATCATGTGTCATCTCTTCCGATTTTCTTTTCCCAGCACTCTTATCATTTGCATCTCTCTTAATATCTCATTCTACATTTTCCGCGGCATTTACTGCGGCTGAGAAGTTATCAGGTCCTGTTGCAGTCACTAACTTTCTGACTTCCGAATTTAACCCGAAAATAAACCTTTCTGTCTTCATTGCCTCTGTGGCCACATAGTATTCTGCGAAACGTGACTTTTCCAGAAAACGGGCAGTATAGTCCCTAACTGATAACTTTCCTTGCCTCAAATTCATAAACTCTCCTTCCAATTGTTTAATTGCGGCTTGGGAACAAAACTGTTTCTTAAATGCTATAACGAATTCCTTCCAAGAGAAAGTGGAGTATATATCAGATCCTTCAGAATGAATATGAGCTTCCCACCAGTATAATGCATCCCCCTTTAACATTGTCGCTCCATATAATACTTTATCTTCTTCGGCGCACTTGCCCGTCTTAAAGATAGCTTCTATCTCCTTCAACCATTTCATCGCATTCACGGGATCCCTGTCCCCAGAGTAGGTCGGAGGTCTACAGCTTAAGAACATTTTGTAGTCGCACCTCCTTGGCACCTGTACAACAGTTGGTGTAATTGGCATTTCAGCTTCCGTTTCAGGATCCGGTGTTTCAGCTTCACCGTGACGATTCTGATCAAACATTGCCTGAATACTGGCTTGTAGCCTCCCCATCTCTGCCATTAAATCACCTCTCGTAACGAACTCTGTATCTTGTTGCTGAGTTCTGCCTCAGTTCGGCCTCCAGTCCTACCCCCAGTTCTACCTCCGACTCTGCCCCCAGTTCTTATTGGCGGATTAGTTCTATTCGGATTTCTTCCTCCTCCTCGATTCGAATTTCGTGTTCCGCTTGCCATTCTGTAGATTTAAACAAGGTTAACATACACATAAGCACATACCCCCATATAACAAGGTATTGCAGTTCAAACATGTACTTGTAAGTTCACGCTTACACTGGCCAGGTGTAATTTGAACATACCTTACATGATGTTCTTTCTACCTTTTTATACTTAACATCCCAAGGTTCTAAAATAATAAGGACATCCTACTTCACATGCAGTTTAAGTCTAGGTATAAATCCAAATACCTAAATCTCTTAAACTAGGGCTCTGATACCATTTGTAACAACCCGGTTTCCCAAACATACAACAAATAACATACATTGCATAACTTCATTACATTCATAATAAAAGATACATCACAAACCAAGTACGGTCTCAAAAGTCTTGACATTACAAAATATATAAAAGTTTTCTAATCAACATCCATCAAAAGCTTCATACACTTCATCCTCTCCTGCCGATCCTTAACTTGGAAAACATATTTTTGAAAACAAAATGAGGGTTAGACCAAACGGGTCTAGTGAGTTAATCCCGGTCTTTTCCAAAATCAATATAAAACTCTTTTCACATAATACTTTGTATCAAAATAGTTTACATAAAACCTTTCGTATAAGCACGCATATACCACACGTATATAAATACCACATTAGGACTCGTGCACCGTGTATCTCTCCTCATCTCATCTTCTTTCCCCTGGCCACATTAGTCGGTAGCAAGCCAACTAATCATCGTCACTGTACAATACAGTCGACTCCACTGTAATTACATACAGCCCCGCTGCAATTACCTACAGCTCCACTGCCATTTCTTGCAGCCCCGCTGTATTTCCATACAGCCCCGCCGAACAATAATTCGGCTCACCTATACTCGTTTCGTGCAATATAAACACAACATATATCTCAATATATTATCAATCACGTACACCATACATATAAGCACATTAATCACTAATTATCACATTCTCAAACCATACGTATGTATTCCAGTTGAAAATACTTTTAAAGTAAAACTCACCTCGAATTCTTAAAATACGCTTCCAAGCCTTTTCCAAAGATTCAGTCTATCAATCCCAATCCACAGAGTCTGCAAATAGATTAAATACAAATATCCCCTTACTAACTGATCACATAAAACATACTA
This sequence comes from Saussurea involucrata, assembly GCA_033807775.1. Lineage (NCBI taxonomy): Eukaryota > Viridiplantae > Streptophyta > Magnoliopsida > Asterales > Asteraceae > Saussurea > Saussurea involucrata. The sequence goes on from CM066322.1 coordinate 77,695,384, forward strand.
GAAGACCAAGGACTCTAGATAACTCAAATCCTCAAAAGTGACCAAAACAGCTAAAGTATCCGGACAACCCAAACAACCCGGACAACACCACCTTTTCCGGACAACATGACTTTTCCGGACAACATGACTTTTCCGGACAACCTCAGTAATCCGGACAGCAAGACTAATCCGGACAACACGATTTATCCGGACAACACAAGGAATCTGGATGCCATCCGGACTCTAAATCATCCGGAAACCATCAATCAAATCGTCCGGACACTATCAACAACTTACCCGGACACATTCAACTTATCCGGACACCTCTGTCGGTTTACCCCATTTTTGCCCAGAAATCGACAGAATCAACCCCAGATGTGTTTGTGATGTTTCCACTCCGATAGGAACCATTAACTAGTAATTACCAACACAAAATACACATGGAACATACCTTAAATCGTTTCCAAGCAATCCAATTGAAGCCTTAACCCTAGCTTTCTTCTTTTCTCTTCTTTTGCCTCACAAACACACACTCACACACTCTAATGTTTCTGGACAGTTGTTGTAAATGAAAATATCTAGATATAGCTTAAGGGATAATATCTATCCATACTTACCATATAGACCTTGAACTTCTCAATAATGACCCAAACACCCTTAACTTATAAATTAACCCAAACTTACCCTAAACATCCCACTTTAAAGTTAACTAAATTTAACGGAACTAGGATTTAACTAACGAACTTACCCGGGGTATTACAATGTCCTATTCATCATTTCGGCGACTCCGTTTGATTGCGGATCGCCAGGTGTGGTGTAGTGTCGGTGAATACTTCTACGTGAATAAAAGTCTTTAAAGTTACCACTAGTGTATTCACCACCATTGTCAGATCTTAGCACTTTTAATTTTCTACCATTCTCGACTTCGACTAGTGCTAACCAAGTTTTGAATATTTCAAAAACGTCTGACTTTAACTTAATCACATACACCCAAAGTTTGTGCGATAAATCATCAATAAAAGTAACATAATACTTACCTCCACTGAGAGACTGTGTCGAAGATGGTCCCCAGACGTCTGTATGAACATAATCGAGGATCCCTTTGGTGTTGTGTTTTCTAACACCAAAAGAAACACGCGTCTATTTACCCAAAACACATTATGAACAAAAGTCCAGACTCATAGGCGTGTCAACTGCAATGAGTTTCCGCTTGCGCAGAATCTCCAAATTCTTTTGTGAAGTGTGCCCCATTCTAAGATGCCACTAACGGGTAGCATCTAAACTTTTCAAACTATCTGCGACACACGCATTAGAACTGATTGTTTCGCCTACCAGATGAAACAGATGAAATAGGTTATTTTCTGCCTGCTCACCTTTCATCACAATAAAGTTCCCTCTAGAGATGCGCATACTCCCATTCTCAATCCGAATCTTACAGCCAAGTTTGGACAGTTGTCCATAGACGATACAATTTTAACATTTAATAAAGTTCGAATAGTACCGTCAAACATTTTGATTCTGACCGAACCGATGCCCCGAGTGACACACGATGTACTGTTTCCCATACAAATAGGGTTACCTTCGAACTCCTCAAAAGTAGTGAAACAGTCCTGAAATGGTGTCATATGGCACGAAGCTCCGGTATCCAACACCCAACGCCTGTCGCCTTTTGGTGATGTAACCGTTGTTGAGAAACCTGTGTCTCTTTCGGTTGCAACTGCTGAAGATTCTGCTTTGTTCTTGACCCAGTGACATGGTTTGTGACAATAATTACAATTGCCACGCTGCTTAGATTTCCCGCAAAAACCAGGTTTACGAGATAGGGAGCGGCCACAAGTTCTTCCCTTGAGCTGGTCGTCTTGGTCTCTTTCGACAGATAGACCTTGACTATTGTGGTTGTTATCTCGCGAACTGTTACCGATTCATCTGAATTCTTTGTTCTTCACAGATTTTCTTTGCTTTCACGTCAGACAAAGAGATGGAATCTCTTCCATAAATAAAACTATAACTGGGAGTATTTCTCGGGAAGTGAATACAACAGAATCAAAGCGAGTGCCTCATTATCTATGGCAAAAATAGACTCTGTTGCCTTCAACTTCATTATGATATCTTCGAATTCAGTCATGTGGGCCTGAATGGTAGTACCTTTCTTCATTTTGAAGAAAAGGCACGACCTCATCAGTAACAGTCGGTTGCTCAAAGTTTTCTTGAGATAAAGATTCTCAAGTCGTTTCCAAATCCCTGCGGCAGTCTTTTCAGAAACGATTTCAGAAATAACATTTGGACCCATAGCCATTTGTAAGGTAGTGAATGCCCAAGCCTCCATTTCCTTAGCTTCTAAGGTGGACATATCCGGATCTTTTTCTTCCGGAGCAAAGACTACGGGGTGAACATCGTTTTTCCTAAGTGCTGCAGCAGTAGTAAACTGCCATTTACCAAAATCGCCTTCACCGTTCCATTTTTCTATTCTAATCCCGGACCCCGATAATTTAAAAGAACCTTTTTGATAAACATTTGAGTTCGGGTCGGAAACGGTACTGGCAAACGGATTTCCTGAATCAACATACATTTTTACCAAGCACTTATCGTGCTACTAAAAATATACAATATAAGTCAAATTTAGATCAGTCAGCTCTGATACCAATTGTAAGGTCGGAAGCAGTTACAATATCGTATTCAAGTGATTTACGGTCCCAAAGTGATATCGATAATTCACGTTGCAACCGACCGAATACAACAAATGCGGAATAACGAGATTTAAATATTGTATATTTTGGTCTGTTGATTCATACTGATCCACACGTAAATTTTAGCAGTTATAATATATACGATAATATTATATCAAAACATCAAATAAATCGAGACAACAAGATTTAACGTGGTTCCACTATCAGTGTAATAGTGTACGTCCATAGGGAGAGATGAGTTCAATATATTACCAACCGGAAGAAAGTTACAACGTGTTTACGAGATCCTTGGATCAACAAATCAGCTAACGAAATATTTCCTCACGAACGAGATATATATTATATATATGTATATATATCAACAAGATTATATATATATATATATATATATATATCAAAGATATATATATATATATAAATCAACAAAAGAGGAAATAAACTACAAAGGGGAGGAAGTGTTGTTTTGCTTGCTGCTATTCCAATCGGCCGATGCATGCATATATATATATATATATATATATATATATATATATATATATATATATATATATATATATATGCATGCAAGTCTTCTCGTCCAAGAATCAAAGGTACACATCCAGCTAATACTTGGTTGTTAATTTAATTTTTTTTTCTATTCTTCCATCCAAGGAGACGTAGACCTATATCCACCAAACAAATTCCTATTTTCTTTTTCCTTTTCTTTTCCATGCAATAATATTTGGTTACCATTTCATGGAAGTTGGTGAATTTGCACAATAACAAGAAAAACACTAAGGTTTTTCAACAGTTCGTCCAGAAGTTTCTTATTGGGTCTTAGTTCCATCAAAAGAGCTTTCTGGGATGTAATATGAAGCTTTAGAGCTGCAATCCGAATACACTAATTGCGATATTCTTTTTCTGAATAGTTTCCAGTGTCGTGTTCTTTAAGTAAAGCTCTAAGAACCTCCCCGGCCTCTTCTTCAGACGGATCTAAACCAAGTTTCATCTCCCTAAGCTCTGCAATTATTAGTGAAATCTACAAGCAACAGTTTTGTATCAATTTCACCATATAATTCATAAGATATGTTGGGAACCTGAGAATCAATTATTCATATTTTATTGATGATGAATGGCGTGATAGATATTCTATCATAATGAAAATGCATGATATTCATGGTTATTCATCATGAATAATATATGAAATAGTTGGTTCCCGGTTCTCAAACATAATTCATATTAGTGTTGTTGCATCAACTAAGTCAACTAACATTTGATGCAAGCATCACATGAAGCATATCTTGGATCTGACTCAAACTTTGTTCCAAATTTTTCTTGGACTTCTCACATCTTGATAGAACTGCATGGCCTGTCAGTGCCTGGACATATTCAAGAAAAACCAAATATATGAAATTGTAATCCTTAAATCAAATAAAAACGAAAAGCATCTCAAATGTCAAAATCGAAAAATCACATTTGACATATATATCATTTCAGGGGCAGGTTTAAATGAAAATCATAAGTATTTTGATAACCTGGAAACTAATTATTCATGCATTATTCAGGATGAATATGGTGATACATATATATCGTCAAAAATTATTCATAATGAAAATATATGATATTCATGAATAATTAGGGTTATTCATTATAAATAATACATGAAATAGTTGATTTCCATATATGTGGTTCTCATTTGAATTTTCCCATGTAAAAATAAAGCCTATAAGGGGAATGAAGTTTACGAATGGTTAGAACAAACATACCAAGTAGAGTTTACTCGACTCCCTGCTGCTTTATCAATGGCACTTTCTAAAAGACAAAACGACACAATCCACATATGAGCTTCGAGGCCTCTCCGCTTCTATTTCTGGGAATATTATCTTATCGATTCTATCGACCACCTTCATCAATTCTGTGCACATAACACTATGCACCTAATCTCACCTATAAATATACGACACTCTAAGCTCAATAACAATGGTGAATTACAAAAACTTAAATGCATGATATGATAGCATATTATCATGCGTTTGTATCTAAGACCAACTCTAATGATAGTTCTCTACTACACCTAATGACCAATCAGTAGTAAAAGTCTTTTTTTCTAACCTATGTATCTAATAATTGATCTACTTCAGATATAACAAACCACCCCAAGTAGTGCCGTATTGGCATGTTATCAACTAATGCTACCCATCATTTATGATTCAAGTTTTACATGGCTGCAAATGTCAACTGATTTCAAGTTAAGTAGATTGGCTGCATAAATTGCATCAACCTCTTGCCAACTAATGTCATCCATTTCTTCTCCTGTCGGTTATCGTTCTATTGCACAAAGACGGATTTGTTTACAATTTCTAGATAACACACAAACTGAGTGCATTTACCCACACATTGAACCTAAATTTGGTACTTCCTTTATGTAAAAAATGTAACCTTTTTGCATTTTTACAATCCAACCCAGTTAAGGTTAGCAGTTCACATTCACCCAAATTATCCGTAAATTCTTATTCATTTGTTTTAAATTGATCTAATACATGTAAATTTTTGCTAATGGAATTAGAAAAAAAATGTATCTAAGAAGATGAATTAAAAATGGCAATTCGTAATCGTCAGGAAATAATAGTTGGTTTTACTTTTATATTTTGAATATCATGAAAGAAAACTAATAATTGAGTTGTTCTTAGTTAATTAAATATAGAGTAAACTACAATTTTGGTCCCTGAGGTTTACATCTTGATACGAAAATCGTCCCTAAACTTCAATGAGTCTAAAAATCATCCTTACTGTTTGGATTTTGCTTTGAAAATGGTCTCTGCTCACTAACTCTGTTAAAATACTCAGTTAAGAGAAGGGTATTTTCGTCTTTTTACCCTTTCTTTTGGCTTTTTCTTGTTTTTGTCTTTTTCTATTAAAACATTATACCACCCTCTCTTTATTCCCCAAACTCATCTTCTTCCCCAAACTCATCTTCTACTAAACCCATATTCATTTAAACCTAATTCAAAAACTTTCAAACCACAAATCAAGATCAGATGTAAATAACTAAATTTTGGAAACCCAGATTCATTTAAATGGAGAACAAAGTTATTGGGTTTTAGTTTTAAAAACCTAAGCTTCAAATAAAAAAACGGAGCTCGTTTATTATTGAAAAATAGTGTTAATTATGTCAAAATGTTGATAAAAGATATTACCAAAGCTTTTATGCAAAAAGAATGCTGAAAAACAAACAAGAAATAATTCAGTTATAGGCTTGAAGTTGAGAAATAAGAGTAAGAAACGCAGCCATGGCTGCTGCTCTTAAATTTTGTTTGGGTTGACTTTCTATTGACTACAATCTTTGTATTGTAAAAAGAAAAAAAGATAAACTAGTTTTAGAGGAAAGGATTTGAACCCTGGCCATAGCTCTATAATAGGAAGGGTTAGCCATCTGAGCATCATTGTTATTTTGGTTACTCCATTCTCCAGGAACAGACGAAAAGAAAATGGATGTAAACCGATCTGGGTTTAAGAGATAGAGGGAAGAGATCGAGAGATGTGAGAAAGAAGATATCTGAGATCGAGAGATGTAAACCGATTTGGGTTTAAGAAGATATCGCCGGAGAAGATGAATAGATCTGGGTTTCTTCATTTTTTCCAATCTGGGTTTAAGAGATATAGGGAAGAGATTGAGAGATGTGAGAAAGACGAGATCTGAGAAGAGACAGAGGGAAGAGATATATGGGTTTCTTCATTTCTTGCCGATGAACTCGCCGGAGAAGATGAACTCGCCTGAGAAGAGACAAAAGGAAGAGAGATATGTGTTTTTGGTGTTCATGTAATGATAAAGAAGATAAAGATTTAAAAAAGAAAATAAAAAGTAAAAGAAAATGGTATAATTAATTAAAAAATGGTAAAATAAATATAAACAGGTAAAAAGACCATTTTACCCTCGAGCTTAACTGAGTATTTTAACGGAGTTAGTGAGCAGGGACCATTTTCATAGCCAAATGCAAACAGTAGGGATGATTTTTAGACTTATTGAAGTTTAGGGACGATTTTCGTATAAAGGTGTAAACCTCAGGGACCAAAATTGTAGTTTATTCTTAAATATAAGATGCATTAATTGTAATTTTGTTTTGTTCAGACATAAAATTTAGATTTTTAATCGGTAGTGACATTAATCTTTTATAAATGGTTTATAAGAAAATTTTACATATCACTGCATTGCAGCGGACACATAACAAAATACATGGCTAGGGATGTTGTTAAGTTGCTTTCATTAAGGTTTTCTATTTTCATTTTTCTTGTAAGTTATGATGGTAGAATTGCATTGATGGTTTTCTTGATGACTCAATCACCATTGCTGAGATTTTATAAAGTAGATTTTGGGCAAATGAAATTTTATATGTTTTGTTTTAACTACGTTTCGTATAAGCTTGTGGTTCCTGATGGAATCATTGTAAGTCTCTCATACCAACAAGATTAAATCAGTAATTGTCTGTAGTTTCAATATCATGTAAAAATCTTATTCATAAAACAAGGCTCATGTTACTCATATGTGGGTAAGTTCTACATTGTTGAATGTTTTTTTTGGAAAGGGTATCCCAGGCATAGCCTGGACTAATCCATGACAATTTTGAAACTTAAAGATGTCTTATCAATGTTGAGGACGCCTGCGATCGAACCCTGGGTAGATGGGATATTCCACCACATCACCCTGGATAGATGGGATATTCTACTACATTGCTGAATGTTGCTTACCAATTTAGTGGGTAAAGTAGGCAGTTAATATATGATTGATTGAATTGGTGAGATAAACTAGGTTATGCCTTTTTGTTTATAGTCAAAATCCGAAAAGGCAAGACATGGCAATACCAATTAAAAATACTGATGCTGATAAGATTTTGAACTAAAAGACTCCAATGTGATATGGTCTTAGTGGCCTGGACACACATTCACATTTATGGTTATTGCTTAGAACATAAAAGAAGTTTCAACCCCTAAAATGTAATAAGGTATGGAAAAGCCTATTCAATTCTGTGCAACTGCTCACAAGATTTTGACATTTTGTCTTCTTTTGTATATCCACATGAAAGTTTAGACCCACCCTAAATGTAATAAGGTATGGAAAAGCCTATTCAATCCTGTGCAAGACACTGCTCACAATATTTTATCTTCATTTATATATTCACATGAAAGTTTAGACCCAAAAACACGTTTTTACTACTTGTGTATGTTTTATGCATCTGATAGGTTTGATATTATTTTCAATAAATTTGAATGAAGAGTACCGGATTCTGTTTTGAGTCATGGGTCTCACAAAGATGATTTTGGTTCCTTAATGGTGAAATAGTTGATGTATTGGATGTCGATCTCTTGTGGTATTAAATCCTTTCTCAAATGGTTGTCGGATTTGAGTTTAATGGTGAGGCTGTAAGGGAGTGGTATATTTAAAATTTGATCTTTATTATGAAAATGAAAAACGTTGTTGTTGTTACTTAGATAGATGTTTTGTACCGACACCAGTTTTTAATTTATTTTGTTGTTTAGGATGTATTAACTTTCTGTTTTGATGTTCTTTTTCAGTTTGATATCTTACTTGTGGCAGCTAAAGATAACCGATATTATTGTGGTTATTAATAGAGTTGTAATCGTATAACACTTTGGCTTGGTAAAAACGAATTTACATTGCATTTCTACTTATATGTTATATTTCGCTGCATTGCAGCGGACACATAACTAGTATATATGAGGTGCACAATTGTAGAGAAAGGATCCTTGAAAGTAAAATTCTTGATTTTTTGAATTTCTATAATGTTAAAATTTCAAAAGACTTTTTTGCCCCTACTAAAACGTTGTGTTTTAGGGGTTATGAGTAGGGTTCCTTTTGTAATTTTGCATAAATACATTAGGTTTGACTCAAAATACGTTAGCAAACCTCACCATATGTGAGAATAATATGCTTATTTGTTGCATATGTCGTGCATAAAAATTATACACTTAAAAAAAATGCAATTGCAGTAAATTGACACAAAATAAAGATAGGGTCGAGAGGACTACCTTCATGAAAAATCGTGGCTTGGGCTTTTTTAGTCCTTAATTTTGGCAGTGATAGATAGAGATGGCCATATGGCCGGGCCGGGCTTGCCTAGATCGGGCTTTTTTTGGGACCGGACCTAAACACTATTCAAAATATCGGGCTTTGGTCGGGCCCGGCCGGGCTTGGGGGTTGAAGGTCCGGCCCGTTTAGGCTTTTCAAAGACCGGGCTTTAAGAATCGGGTCGGGACCGGGCCTAAAACCGGGCCTAAACCGGGCTTTTCAAAATATATATATATATATACAATTTTTAATAAATATTATTCGTATCCACTATAAAATATTTAATTGGGTCACTCAAACATACTTAAAAATACGTTTTATTAGAATTTTCATTGAATTATAAAGAAGTACATTTATTGAATTATAAAGAAAAATACATTTAAAGAACTATATTTATTGAATTATAAAGAAAAATACATTTAAATAACTACCGCCGGCAATTTTGACAATAACTTGTCTAATTTGATCGTTTGATGCACTACCGCCGACCATTTTGATTGAAGGATCAAAAAATTGAAAGAACGAGAAAGCGATAAATCGAGAATTGTAAGCGAGAATTGCGTTTTTGTAACTTGGTATCAAACTTCATACACCCACTACCTATTTATAGTGTTTAGAATGCAAAAAAAACGGCTATATTTCGGAAAAAACGACAATATTAACGAATATATTTTTTAAAAATGGCTATATTTGTGAAGCATGGCGGGCCGGGCCTAAACCGGGCTTTGGACCGGTCCGGGCCGGGACTAGAAAATTGCTAAAAAAGGGCCCGATAAGGTCTGTTGGGCCGGGCCGAGACCGGGCTTTGGACGGACAAGGCTTCGGGCCCCTATCGGGCTAGGACCGGGCCGGGCCCATTTGGCCATGTCTAGTGATAGAGAGTTAAAGTTGGTTGAGTTGCATTAATGAGGGCATCTTCAACCCAATCATTGAAAAAACAACACTATAAACACGGGTCCCTTGAACGGTAAAAAAAATCAAACTCAAACCACACAGTTAAAAAAACAACACTAAAACCATTTTATTATTATAATAATAATAAAACAGTACTACTTAATGTATAAAATTATTAATCTATATATAATTATAAAAGTTGAATAAAATAATAATATTTAATTTTAAAGATATGCATTAATATTGGTCTTAAAAAATATAGAGACTTAATCTATTTTCTATAGTGTTTTAGTGTTGGATGAGAAATGAAAACACCTCAATTTTAGTAATTTTAATGTTGAATTAGAGATGGTCTAAGGAAGATTTTTTCTCCTTTTTTTGGCATACTTTTTTTTCCACTTTTGTATTTTCTTTTTATCAAAAAAATTGTTTTGCAGGGCATTTGGCCATATTTGTGTGTATCTTTCTATTCAAAGATAGGATTAATGAATTTTATTAGAAGAGGTAAAAATAAATGACTTTATTTTCGATATGTTAAATTAGTTGGCTCTCTTAGGTGGTGTTTGGTTTGCAGATTCTGAAGGAATCTGATAGAATTGGAATGTTAAATTCTATTGACCAAATTCCATTCATTCGTTTGGTTCGTTCTTTTTCACAGAGAAAATATCTGAATTCCATCAAATTTCACACATTGGGGAATTCAACATTCCTTAGCAACTAGGAGGTATTTTGATGGAATGAAATGTTGTAATTTCATTATTCCAAATATACCCTTTAACTTAAATATAACATAATTTAATTTAATACTTTACTTTTTTAATTAATTTTTTATTTTTATTTTTTATTTTCATTTTAATTTTAATTTTATTGAATATATTTTATTATTTTAATTTTATTTTCTCAAAATATATTTATTTTTTCGAAATATAATTTTGTTCATCTGACAATATATTTTAGAGTAAATTACGGATTTGGTCCCTGTGGTTTGGTGGATATTACGAAAATGGTCCCTGATCTTCGTTTATTACGGATTAGGACTCGACGTATGACATTTTATAACGAGTTGGTCCCTCCCTCTAACTGTCGTCTAAAAGCTCCGTTAAACTGAAGGGCATTTTCGTCCTTCTTTCTTTTTTTTTGTCTTTACATGAGGGACTAATTCGTTAATGACACAAAACCCATGGACCAAATCCGTAATTAAGTTTGAAAAATAAAAATTATTAAATTTTTTATACTTTTAGTTTATTAAATTAATAAAGTATTATACATTAACATTTATTAATTATTATATATTACCTATATACACACACCAACGCACACATATAGTTAATTAATATATTCTTTTTCAAATATATATATATATATATAGAGAGAGAGAGAGAGGGGACTCTTTCAAATGTAAACTTTTTTTCGTGTAAACCGTGTAAACTTTGTAGTTTCATAGGTTTTTTTGATAATTTTTTTTATGGAATTGTTTATTTTGATGAATTTTTTTATGGATATATATATATATATATATGGAACTGTTTATTTTTATGAAATTGTTTCATATCATTCATTTTTTGACGAATTTTTTTTGCGAAATTTGTAGTTTCATAGGTGAAAACGAAAAGTTTCATAGGTGAAAACGAAAAATGTATGAAACAGTTCATAAAAATAAAAAAAACCTATGAAACTACAAATTTCATAAAAAAAATTCGTCAAGAAATGAATGATATGAAACAATTTCATCAAAATAAACAATTCCATAAAAAAAATCATCAAAAAACCTATAAAACTACAAAGTTTACACGGTTTACACGAAAAAAAAATTTACATTTGAAAGAGTCTCTCTCTCTCTCTATATATATATATATATATATATATATATATTTTTTGAAAAAGAATATATTAATTAACTATGTGTGTGTTGGTGTGTATATAGGTAATATATAATAATTAATAAATGTTAATGTATAATACTTTATTAATTTAATAAACTAAAAGTATAAAAAATTTAATAATTTTTATTTTTCAAACTTAATTACGGAGTTGGTCCCTGGGGTTTGTGTCATTAACGAATTAGCCCCTCATGTAAAGACAAAAAAAGAAAGAAGGACGAAAATGCCCTTCAGTTTAACGGAGTTGTTGGACGGCAGTTAGAGGGAGGGACCAACTCGTTATAAAATGTCATACGTCGAGTCCTAATCCGTAATAAACGAAGATCAGGGACCATTTTCGTAATATCCACCAAACCACAGGGACCAAATCCGTAATTTACTCTATATTTTATTTGGGTTGTGTATATTATATCTTTTACAAACTAAAGCATTTAAAAATTATTTTATCAAAGTATATTTAGTTAAAAAAAATATTTAATGATTATTTTATTAAAAAATAAAAATTATCAAAAAGGGTATTTTGGTCATTGATCAAAAATTCATTTAAATTCTAAAGTTACATTCTGTTAACCAAACAGACAAATTTCAATTTCTTTAACATATTCTATTCAAATTATGTCAGCTAAGCAGGTGGTCAAACCTGACAACATTCAATTCCAATTCCTTCAAAGTCAAATTCTGCGCACCAAACGCCACCTTAAGGTTTTGTGTTTAATAATTCTTTCAATTTGGGGGATTGTTGGACTGCTTTTTTGCAAATTTGGAGCTCATCTTTATTTGATGTAGTGGATATCAAATTCTTTAGGTCTTTGACGTAAATTAGGTTGCTAAACAAGCTTTATAAGCTAAATTGAGAAAATTCATTTTAGAGTAAACTACAAAAATAGTCCCTGTGGTTTAGTGTTTGTAACACATTTGGTCCCTACAATTTAAAAATTACACTTTAGCCACTACAATATGCTATTTGGTTCGGATTTCGTCTTTCGTCGTTAAGTCCGTTAAAAAATCTCGTTAGATGAGGGGTATTTTAGTCTTTTTCATTTTTACTTCCTTTTTCTTTAATAAATAAACTGTAGGGACTAAATGTGTTATACCATACATATATGTTTTCTTTAAATATTCATCTTCCCCAAATAAATCATCAAGAACACTATAATGAACACCAAATCCCGTCTCAAAAATATCTAGCAAATCCTAAATTCAAATACAAATATGTTTCAACATCCTTATCTGCTTCTTCAATGGCTCTTATCAATGGCTCCAGACCAGTAACTAGCGAAGTGAGGCACATAATGGAGAAGTAGATTGAGGGGTAAAATTGGATGATAATTACGAGTTTTTGAAGAGAAAAATAGGCTTTCATTTGATTGAAGATGAGAGAAACAAGAAGAAAGGGGGTTAAAATGAAAATACAAAAGAGACCATAGAAGCAACAATGGCAGCATATTTGGTGCCGACTATTTGTACAGACTTCTTCATCGTTGACTTCTTCTTCACTTCTTCATCGTCGTCATCGGCTACTGGTACAGACTCCGATGCCCCCATTAAAAACCTGCAATCTCTCTCTACTCGGATGTTTCAGATCTACCCAAAGTGATGTAGTTAAAGAGATGATGCATTATTGAACATCAGATTATGGGAATTAAATAAAAAGTGGAAAATTGAAGTAGATCGGAAGTTGTTTATGTGCTTCTGGTTGCGTATGTGCGGTGGTAGTGACATCAGGTTCTTCAAGACCGGAGAAGAGATCCTAGATTTGAAGGTCTGGGTTGAGCATCAATTTTGATATGGATTGAGTGCCAGAGGAAGACGATGACCCTGGTGTTGGGTGTGCTCCATTGTTGCAGAATCTGTACGGAATACACAACCCATCGGTGTTCCAATGGGGGGTTATCGTTAAAATGGTTCAAATCGAATCTGATTGATGGAGAAGAAAGTGTTATTTTGGGAATTTAAACCCAAATTTATCACAGTGCATTCAAAGAGAAAATGAAGTTGGGTTTAATTTTTAGTCTTTTTGGATGTTGATTGAGGAGATAAATATGGGTTTAATTTTTGTTTTTATGGATCTTGATTAAGGAAATGAGGGTTTAATTTTAGTCTTTCTGGATCTTGATTGAGGAGATACATCTGGGTTAAAATGTTCATCATGGTGTTCTTATGATTTGTTTGGGGAAGATGAATATTCAAGAAAAAGTATATAATTATGGTATAACACATTTAGTCCCTACAATTTATTTATTAAAGAAAAATGAAGTAAAAATGATAAAGACTTAAATACCCTGCATCTAACGAGATTTTTTTAACGGACTTAACGACGAGGGACCAAATCCAGACCAAATAGCATATTGTAGTGGCTAAAGTGTGATTTTTAAATTATAGGGACCAAATCTGTCACAAACACTAAACCACATGGACCATTTTTGTAGTTTACTCTTCATTTTATGTACATCAACCACAATGCTTAAATAAAGCTAAATTGAGAAAATTTATTTTATGTATATCAACCATAATGCTTAATTATGCGTTTACATTCCGGCTGACCATTTTTGGATATGCTAAATTAAATTTTAACAATGGAAGACTATTTCTTTTAGTTGAGTTAATCAAAATAATTTACATCTAAAACACTCGTACTACATTTATTTCTTTACGTTGCCTTACATCTTAACACAGTTACTTATTTCCTAACAAAAAACAGGTCGTCACCATGCAACGCACGGCTCCACTTCCACATATATACTAGTAGGTACGTGTAGGATACATACCGTCAAATCTAACTTCTTTATGGACGAGAAAGGCATAAAATGAATCAACGCCAAACGTATCAACATATGATGTGTTCTTTTCAACCAACGTAACACATAATGGTGTTACTTTTCTGAATGTTTCTTTCACAAATACAGCGACATCGCCATCGTTTTGAATATGAACAGGGATATATGATTGTTTGTCCACTGTGTAGGGAACCTCCAGTTTGAGATTATATTTCAACTTATCGACTTCAAACTCTTCAAACAAAATGTCAGTTAGTTGCAAGTATGTTGATTCCTTTTTTATCCAGATCAATTCGTACCAGATGCCATTCATGTACTTCCAACAATTTCCATCCTTTTCCCAACCACCATTGTAGGAAACACATATGTTGACTGAAAATGGATGCAACAAAAGAATGTCACATATTTATTTTGGACTAGGAAAATCATGGTTAATCAATACAGCTCCATCGAACAACGATCAAGTTACAATTAACACATGAACTCGTTCGATGAAACCCAAAGGGCATCGAGCACCATCCAGCGTAAACCATGTTAAAATGAGAAAAACCTCAAAACTAAGAATATTGAAATTAACCATGTATTTATCCATCCAAGAAAACAGTAAAATCAATGTATTTATCCATATATAATATCTTATATATGTCTGGTTTCAGATAAGTATTTTACATATAAAGTGGTAAAAGCTCTTAGAGAAGAGAAAAAACAAGGGAAATTAATTAAAATACCCAAAGTTTGACTTTGACTTACCAAAATATCATTTTTCTCGCTGATGTTACCAAAATACCCATTTTTTCGCGGTGGGTCCCGCGATCGCGAGCTTGTGCCCACGTGGCACCCATGTTTGGGCAAAATGTCCCGCGGAGCCCTCCAACTATGGCCGCGGTGACAGGTTTGGTCCCTGTCGGTCCGCGATGGGCCCGCGATAGGCCAAAAAAATTACATTTGGTTCAAATACAGGGGCCAAAAGTGTAATTTTTTTGCCTATCGCGGGCAACCTCCACAGGGAGGGACCAAAAGTGTCACCGCAGCCATAGTTGAGGGGCTCTGCGGGACACTTTGGCCAAACATGGGTGACACGTAGGCCCCTAGCCCACGATCGCGGGGCCCATCATGGAATTTTGGGGTATTTTGGTAAAGTGATCGAGATTTTGGGTATTTTTGTAAGAATGAGTCAAACTTGAGATATTTTAATTAATTTCTCAAAAAAGACACTGAACAACGGGATTGTGAGGTGGAGGGGTATTTTGGTAATATAAACAGATAAACATATCTTGTCAGTAACGAATATCTGAACATATATTTTGATTCAAGAGGACTCATTTAAGCGGCCTATTACCTACGGGCAACTGCTTACCGATGAATTCAAGACTATCACTTACTTCTCGGGTAAGATTTTAGTCCACCAAAATGACATCATACGCAACAATTTAGCCGCTAAGCGCTTACCGTGGTAAGAGTCGTTGCACTCACTTACCGGGTAAGACTCTCGGTCTTTGCTTTCGACTCTCGATCCTTGCTTCCACTCTTACCGGGTAAGATTCTTGGTCCTTACCATATTTATCCGGTAAGCTAATGTGACTTGGTAAGCACTTACCCGGATAAGCGTTTTGTAAACGACCCATAAGTTAAATATATATACAAGCTTTCACAGTCAGAAGATCAAACGAGAAGACGAGAAGTGTGATATCATATATGATTACACGACATGCGGGGTGTGCTGTGTCGTATATGACTAAACGTCTGTGTATTGCCAATACATAGACGTTTAATCATATATGATTAAGCTTGTGTATCATATATATGATATCACACTTCTCGCCTTCTCGTATAAGGTTTAGTTTCTCGTTTGAACCTCTTCACAGATATAGGGTCAGGTTCAGGGGAAAACCTAAAAAAACGGAAAACTAAGGAACACTTTGGTATCCCTCCATCTGGACGGTATGCACTTGTGCATACTGGTAATTTGTAACTTGCACACGTGCATATATGCACAAATGCATGATGTGCAGGTGCATAAAACAAAAAAAACAACTTCTCGCACGATTCATCGTGTGTGTGTATATATATATATATATATATCTCACACTACAAAACAAATGACTATCTCTCACGACCGATGGCCAAATCCGTCGTAATTTTCGAAGGATTACCACCGCATCTGATTATTACCGACAGATTAGTGATGGATTCATTGGTGATCCGTCGGCGATACCATCGCCCATGACTTTTAATCCGACAGACGGTTACCGACAGATCTGACTTTTACCGATGGATTTCTCCATTGGTGATAGCCCTTTGTTTTGTAGTGTCAATTAGATGAAATGGAAATGATGAAACAACATAGATTACCATAGCTCGGAAAAAATTCTCCCATATAGAGTGAAGGTAAATTAGCTTCCTCAAAATTAACTTCAGGAAGATTCTGATCCACACTGGCGATTTCAGATGCATCTCGACGAGCTACGTCAGTGTATGACGGTGGTGCATCATCACTATAAATAACACTTGCGGTTTCAGAATTCCCCCTGTCGCCTACCACACATCCAAACGAGGGAGGTCGATCATAGCCATAGGTTTTGGTGGGTTGACTTATGGCACCGCCGACAATCCGACCTTCACGCAACCAATCGGCTTTTGGTAGCTTATCCTTCAATGATCGTATCTCCAACATTGATGGTCGTTTTATAGGAAAACTCCTCATGATCGCCGATTCAAATGACAGTGGCTCCTCCATTAATTTGTACAGAGATGGATGGAAGAAGGAAGAAAGCGAGTATTGATTATATAAGGTGAATAATGGTCAGGATAAAAAGAGATCAATAATGTGCTACTTTATACAAAACACAAATAGACAAACAAAGGGGAGGGCATGGAAGAGACCATGAAAGCTCTATGAATTTTCCTTTTCTGCTTTCTTACGTCATATTTCAAAAATATACACTGTTTTTATATTGATGACTTATTTACTAGAGGTCGTTGAAATAACAAGTCTAGATATCGTGTGTGAAAGTTCATAATAAAATTGTACAAATCAGGATATTAAGAAAATAATGTATGATTATAATAATTTTCTGCTTGAAAAAGTGGTGGTATTATTGGGTTTAAATCAAGGTTCTAAATGGTGGTTGTCAAACCTCAAGTCTCAATTCTTAGAAGTTATGCCGTGACATTTTCAAGATGTGACTTAAGACTGCAAATCTGTATATATGGTACATATATAAATGTTTATGTTTGTCCGTATATTGAACAATAATGATTAAGCAAATTAAATTCATATAAAAGTATAAACAAATTAAATCTATACATGTCTAATCTAAAATTATAATATCATATGCAAAAAACATGTTAGATTGGATTAGATTAGATGTATTGTTTATTTTCGTCATCGGAATTGAATTAAAAAATTTCGTCGCGTTCAACTTTTGGTTAATGAACTTCCTCTTTTAACGAATGATTAGAATCATTAATATGTTTAATTTAATAAGCGATAAATTATATATAAAAAAGTAAAAAATAAAAAAACCATTCACGCCTTGAGTATAACTCGTCGTAATACCATAACACGCCATAATGTGCCATACTACAAGTCATGCCTCAGAGTTACGTCACAGATTTTAACGTGACGACAAGACCACTCCCTAACGTTATGAGCGTCATAATGCCACCATAACCTTTTTTTAGAACCTTCGTTTAAATCACATCATAAACAATGTATTGTAATCTTTTAAGTAGTAGCAACAATAAAAGTAGTGGTAGTTCCAAAATGAGTGGTGACCAAAGGCACATTGTTCACATTTAATTACCCTAATATAAATTAACAATCAATATATATATAAAAGAGAATGATAGAGGGAGGATTAAGGATATGTTTTGAAGGCTATTTATCTAATTTTCTATAATTTTGATTTATTTTGAATAAAAGTCATATATTAAATGTTCTCATTAATTACTAAGACTTTTCATTTTTTATTTTATACTTTTATAAGGTAGATAACATCAATATAAATCAAATACTTTTTAATAGGTAATATTTTTTTTATCTTTTAGTAACTAACAATGTTTATAAATCAAAAATATTTTTAATATTGTATGTTTTTATACATTTTTTATAGATAAGCTAACATCATCAATATATATATATAAAGGAGAATGATAGAGGGAGGATTAAGGATAGGTTTTGAAGGCTATTTATCTAATTTTCTATAATTTTGATTTATTTTAAATAAAAGTCATATATTAAATGTTCTCATTAATTACTAAGACTTTTCATTTTTTATTTTATACTTTTATAAGGTATATAACATCAATATAAATCAAATACTTTTTAATAGGTAATATTTTTTTTATCTTTTAGTAACTAACATCAAAATATATATATATATATATATATATATATATATATATATATATATATATATATAAAGGAGAATGATAGAGGGAGGATTAAGGATAGGTTTTGAAGGTTATTTATCTAATTTTCTATAATTTTGATTTATTTTAAATAAAAGTCATATATTAAATGTTCTCATTAATTACTAAGACTTTTCATTTTTTATTTTATACTTTTATAAGGTAGATAACATTAATATAAATCAAATACTTTTTAATAGGTAATATTTTTTTATCTTTTAGTATCTAACATCAATATATATATATAAAGGAGAATGATAGAAGGAGGATTAAGGATAGGTTTTGAAGGCTATTTATCTAATTTTCTATAATTTTGATTTATTTTAAATAAAAGTCATATATTAAATGTTCTCATTAATTACTAAGACTTTTCATTTTTTATTTTATACTTTTATAAGGTAGATAACATCAATATAAATCAAATACTTTTTAATAGGTAATATTTTTTTATCTTTTAGTAACTAACAATGTTTATAAATCAAAAATATTTTTAATATTGTATGTTTTTATACATTTTTTATAGATAAGCTAACATCATCAATATATATATATATATATATATATATATAAAGGAGAATGATAGAGGGAGGATTAAGGATAGGTTTTGAAGGCTATTTATCTAATTTTCTATAATTTTGATTTATTTTAAATAAAAGTCATATATTAAATGTTCTCATTAATTACTAAGACTTTTCATTTTTTATTTTATACTTTTATAAGGTATATAACATCAATATAAATCCAATACTTTTTAATAGGTAATATTTTTTTTATCTTTTAGTAACTAACATCAAAATATATATATATATATATAAAGGAGAATGATAGAGGGAGGATTAAGGATAGGTTTTGAAGGTTATTTATCTAATTTTCTATAATTTTGATTTATTTTAAATAAAAGTCATATATTAAATGTTCTCATTAATTACTAAGACTTTTCATTTTTTATTTTATACTTTTATAAGGTAGATAACATTAATATAAATCAAATACTTTTTAATAGGTAATATTTTTTTTATCTTTTAGTATCTAACATCAATATATATATATAAAGGAGAATGATAGAAGGAGGATTAAGGATAGGTTTTGAAGGCTATTTATCTAATTTTCTATAATTTTGATTTATTTTAAATAAAAGTCGTATATTAAATGTTCTCATTAATTACTAAGACTTTTCATTTTTTATTTTATACTTTTATAAGGTAGATAACATCAATATAAATCAAATACTTTTTAATAGGTAATATTTTTTTATCTTTTAGTAACTAACAATGTTTATAAATCAAAAATATTTTTAATATTGTATGTTTTTATACATTTTTTATAGATAAGCTAACATCAATATATATATAAAGGAAAAATGATAGAGGGAGGATTAAGGATAGGTTTTGAAGGCTATTTATCTAATTTTCTATAATTTTAATTTAATTTAAATAAAAGTCATATATTAAATGTTCTCATTAATTACTAAAACTTTTCATTTTTTATTTTATACTTTTATAAGGTAGATAACATCAATATAAATCAAATACTTTTTAATAGGTAATATTTTTTTTATCTTTTAGTAACTAAGATCAATATATATATAAAGGAGAATGATAGAGGGAGGATTAAGGATAGGTTTTGAAGGCTATTTATCTAATTTTCTATAATTTTGATTTATTTTAAATAAAAGTCATATATTAAATGTTCTCATTAATTACTAAGACTTTTCATTTTTTATTTTATACTTTTATAAGGTAGATAACATCAATATAAATCAAATACTTTTTAATAGGTAATATTTTTTTATCTTTTAGTAACTAACATCAATATATATATAAGGGAAATTAATTAAAATACCCTAAGTTTGACCAAGTGTTACCAAAATGCCCTAAATCTCTCCCACTTTGCAAAAATACCCATTTTTTCCGCGATGGGAGCCCGCGATCGCGGGCCAGGGACCATTTTTGACACTTTTTAAAACTTGCAGGGACCATTTTTGAAAAATGGAATCCCGCGATGGGATATTTTTGTGACTTTTCAATTACAAGGGACCATTTTTGAAAAATTCCAGGGACCATTTTTGAAAATATGAACCGCGATCGCGAAGAAATGGCACTGTTCACCCCCGCTTTTATAAATTTAAAATGAAATGTTACACTTTCAACCCCTATACTTATTTACTAAATTTACTTTATACCTTTTACTTTCATTATTTTAATTTTACATTTAACACATATAATCGTTTATTAACTAAAATACGTTAAAAAATACGTTTTAATTTTAACAAATTACACCATTATAATCGTCTCTTCGATACGTTCGAAATGAGCCCAATCTTGAATTTTTTTGGATTTATATATTTTAATATATATCATATACAGTTATACACTACATAAAAAATATTTTTTATATTTAAAATTCATACCCTTATAGTTAATTATTTAATTTATGGTACATCTCTTATTTATTTATTTTCAATTTTGTTTTACACTCCTATCGCATTAACATAATAATATATTAACTAATTCATTAAAGCGTTTTAAATTATTATTATTTGAATGTGTTTATAGATATCGTGAATGGCAATAGGAGAAGGTTTCACGAGAAGAATATGAAATGGGGTTTTGACAAGTTGGTATCACTGGACTCATTTAAGAATTGTGAAAATGAGTATTTGACGAATGATGATTCATGTGTGTTTGGAGCTGAAGTATTTGCAGTTACAGAGTATGCACAAAAGAATCGATGTATTTCCAACGTAACTTAGATTAAAATTATCTCCTTC
Source organism: Saussurea involucrata (assembly GCA_033807775.1). Lineage (NCBI taxonomy): Eukaryota > Viridiplantae > Streptophyta > Magnoliopsida > Asterales > Asteraceae > Saussurea > Saussurea involucrata. Next base: position 77,716,848 of record CM066322.1, read on the forward strand.
AGTTTAGTCCCGTCTCGTCCCATCCAGTTCAGTCTCGTCCAATTCCGTCCCGTCCCATCTAATATGCGTACCAAACGCTACCTAAGAGTACCATAAATTAAATAATTAACTATAAGGGTATGAATTTTAAATATAAAATATTTTTTATGTAGTGTATATGATATATATTAAAATATATAAATCCAAAAAAATTCAAGATTGGACTCATTTCGAACGTATCGAAGAGACGATTATAATGGTGTAATTTGTTAAAATTAAAACATATTTTTTTAACGTATTTTAGTTAATAAACGATTATATGTGTTAAATATAAAATTAAAATAATGAAAGTAAAAGGTATAAAGTAAATTTAGTAAATAAGTATAGGGGTTGAAAGTGTAACATTCCAAATCAAAATCACAATTTCGAATTGAAATTTACACTTTCAACCCCTATACTTATTTACTAACTTTACTTTATATCTTTTATTTTCATAATTTAATTTTACATTTAACACATATAATCGTTTATCAACAAAAATACGTTAAAAAATACGTTTTAATTTTAACAAGTTACACCATTATAATCGTCTCTTCGATACGTTCGAAATGAGCCCAATCTTGAATTTTTTTGATTTATATATTTTAATATATATATCATATACACTACATCAAAATATTTTTAATATTTACAATTTATACCTTTATAGTTAATTATTTAATTTACGATACTCTTAGGTAGCGTTTGGTACGCATACTAGATGGGACGGGACGGAACTGGACGGGACTGAACTGAAGGGGATAATTTTAATCTAAGTTACGTTGGAAATACATCGATCATTTTGTGCATACTCTGTAACTGCAAATACTTCAGCTCCAAACACACATGAATCATCATTCGCCAAATACCCATTTTCACAATTCTTAAATGAGTCCAGTGATACCAACTTGTCAAAACCTCATTTAATATTCTTCTCGTGAAACCTTCTCCTATTGCCATTCACGATATCTATAAACACATTCAAATAATAATAATTTAAAACGATTTAATGAATTAGTTAATATATTATTATTATGTTAATGCGATAGGAGTGTAAAACAAAATTGAAAAAAAAAATAAGAGATGTACCATAAATTAAATAATTAACTATAAGGGTATGAATTTTAAATATAAAAAATATTTTTTTATGTAGTGTATAACTGTATATGATATATATTAAAATATATAAATCCAAAAAAATTCAAGATTGAGCTCATTTCGAACGTATCGAAGAGACGATTATAATGGTGTAATTTGTTAAAATTAAAACGTATTTTTTTAACATATTTTAGTTAATAAACGATTATATGTGTTAAATGTAAAATTAAAATAATGAAAGTAAAAGGTATAAAGTAAATTTAGTAAATAAGTATAGGGGTTGAAAGTGTAACATTTCATTTTAAATTTATAAAGTTGAACGAAAGCGGGGTGAACAGTGCCATTTCTTCGCGATCGCGGTTCATATTTTCAAAAATGGTCCCTAAATTTTTTCAAAAATGGTCCCTTGCAATTGAAAAGTCACAAAAATATCCCATCGCGGGATGAGCCCGCGATCGCGGGATTCCATTTTTCAAAAATAGTCTCTGCAAGTTTAAAAAAGTGTCAAAAATGGTCCCTGGCCCGTGATCGCGGGCTCCCATCGCGGAAAAAATGAGTATTTTTGCAAAGTGGGAGAGATTTAGGGCATTTTGGTAACACTTAGTTTGACTTAGGGTATTTTAATTAATTTCCCTATATATAAAGGAGAATGATAGAGGGAGGATTAAGGATAGGTTTTGAAGGCTATTTATCTAATTTTCTATAATTTTGATTTATTTTAAATAAAAGTCATATATTAAATGTTCTCATTAATTACTAAGACTTTTTATTTTTTATTTTTTATTTTATACTTTTATAAGGTAGATAACATCAATATAAATCAAATATTTTTTAATAGGTAATATTTTTTTATCTTTTAGTAACTAACAATGTTTATAAATCAAAAATATTTTTAATATTGTATGTTTTTATATATTTTTTATAGATAAGCTAACAATACTTATAAATCAAAACTTATATAATAAAATATATTTTTTATTTATTTAATTTTTTGTTTTTCTTAATAAGTTAACAATGATTATAAATCAAAACTTTAAAATTGTTTTATTTTCTTAATAAGCTAACAAAACTTTTCAATATATATATATATAAAGGAGAATGATAGAGGGAGGATTAAGGATAGGTTTTGAAGGCTATTTATCTAATTTTCTATAATTTTGATTTATTTTGAATAAAAGTCATATATTAAATGTTCTCATTAATTACTAAGACTTTTCATTTTTTATTTTATACTTTTATAAGGTAGATAACATTAATATAAATCAAATACTTTTTAATAGGTAATATTTTTTTATCTTTTAGTATCTAACATCAATATATATATAAAGGAGAATGATAGACGGAGGATTAAGGATAGGTTTTGAAGGCTATTTATCTAATTTTCTATAATTTTGATTTATTTTAAATAAAAGTCATATATTAAATGTTCTCATTAATTACTAAGACTTTTTATTTTTTATTTTATACTTTTATAAGGTAGATAACATCAATATAAATCAAATACTTTTTAATAGGTAATATTTTTTTTATCTTTTAGTAACTAACAATGTTTATAAATCAAAAATATTTTTAATATTGTATGTTTTTATATATTTTTTATAGATAAGCTAACAATACTTATAAATCAAAACTTATATAATAAAATATATTTTTTATTTATTTAATTTTTTGTTTTTCTTAATAAGTTAACAATGATCATAAATCAAAACTTTAAAATTGTTTTATTTTCTTAATAAGCTAACAAAACTTTTCAATATATATATATATAAAGGAGAATGATAGAGGGAGGATTAAGGATAGGTTTTGAAGGCTATTTATCTAATTTTCTATAATTTTGATTTATTTTGAATAAAAGTCATATATTAAATGTTCTCATTAATTACTAAGACTTTTCATTTTTTATTTTATACTTTTATAAGGTAGATAACATTAATATAAATCAAATACTTTTTAATAGGTAATATTTTTTTTATCTTTTAGTATCTAACATCAATATATATATAAAGGAGAATGATAGACGGAGGATTAAGGATAGGTTTTGAAGGCTATTTATCTAATTTTCTATAATTTTGATTTATTTTAAATAAAAGTCATATATTTAATGTTCTCGTTAATTACTAAGACTTTTCATTTTTTATTTTATACTTTTATAAGGTAGATAACATCAATATAAATCAAATACTTTTTAATAGGTAATATTTTTTTTATCTTTTAGTAACTAACAATGTTTATAAATCAAAAATATTTTTAATATTGTATGTTTTTATACATTTTTTTATAGATAAGCTAACAATACTTATAAATCAAAACTTATATAATAAAATATATTTTTTATTTATTTAATTTTTTGTTTTTCTTAATAAGTTAACAATGATTATAAATCAAAATTTAAAATTGTTTTATTTTTTTAATAAGCTAACAAAACTTTGCATTTTTTATTTTATAATTTTTTGAGATAGTTAACAATGCTTATAAATCAAATACTTATTTTAACTGAGTATGTTTTTTTGATCTTTTAGTAGGTTAACAATGCTTATAAATCAAAAATACTTTTAATATTGTATGTTTTTATTTATTTACATTTTTATAGATAAACTAACAATATTTATAAATCCAAACTTATTTTAGTAAAATATACTTTTTATTTCTTTAATTTTTGTTTTTTTAATAAGTTAACGATGATTATAAATCAAAAAATTTAAATTATTTTATTTTTTTAGTAAGGTCTATACCAATGTTTATATTTCTTTTAGTAAGTTAACAATATTTATAAATTAATATTAAGTTTAATAAATTATATTTTTATGTACTCCTATATTCTTTTATTTTTTTAGTAAAATAACAACCGCTTATAAACCAATAAAATTTTCAATAAATTATAATTATTATTTTATAACAATGGTTATTTTATTATAATTATTGAGTTTATTGATTTATTTTTTCTTCATAAGTTACTTGATCTAAATATTATATGAACTTTTTTATTAAGATAGATAACAATGATTACAAATTAAATATTTATTTTAATAGAGTATATTTTTTATTTTATTTTTTCTTTTAGTAAGCTAAAAATGTTTTATATCAATTTTTTTAATATTTATATTTTTATCTATTTACATTTTTTTTGGATAAGTTAACAATACTTATAAATCAAAAAATTTAAATTATTTTATTTTCTTAGTAAGAGACCAATGTTTGTATTCTTTATTTTAATAAATTATGTTTTTTAATTTTTTTTTGTTTTTGAATAAGATAAAAACTGCTTATAAATCAAATTTTTAGTGAAGTATATTAATCTTTATAATAATATTTGTAATCACCGTGCAAGGCGCGGTGCTGTTACCTAGTTATATAAAACGGTAAAATTAGCGAGTCATCATTATCAGTTAGCAAATTAAGCACCAAGGCGTTAAATTTGTGTGTATATAGACGATCATGTTTCTTAACATACAAAATAAATAATAATTCTACATAAAATTAGCAAGAATGTGAACATATCAAATAACACGCTAGCAAAAAGAGACCATATTAAATGGTTGAAGAAAAAGAAAGACTTTTTTCTTTCTTCGCTCTCACCCCACCCCCAAAAAAGTTGCCACAATAGGTCCGCGACTAGATAAAGATATATACAAACATTTACAAACAAATGAAAATGAAGAATTTTTTTTAAAGGCAAACAAATTTTATTCCAACTGCACAAAATTACATATATACAGGAAGAACACAACCAATACAACTCAACCATCAATAAGCATCCAACCAATAGACACAGCCCACAGTCTGCACGACCCCACAACTATGTAAACAACTTACACAAAACAATTAAGCACGAACCAATTAAGCATAGCACAAACCAAACAGCCACAAGCAGCCCCTGCAGCTGCAATAGAACAGAACAGAAGCGGTCATCAACAGCTATCTTAACCCCAAACCAGCCCCTCCACGTCTCAATCATGCCAGAACAACGATGGCTTAATGGTTCAGCCACAACAGATCTGAGCAACAACCTTCGTGTTGTCTGCAGAGAAGTCAAACCTCAAACAACCCTTACCGACTTAATCGAAAAGCTGTCAACGCAACAACTAGTTACGCCCAACCAGCCCCCTGTTGAAGATCACCTTTACTGTCTTAGCCAAGTAAGCACTCCACACAGCTCCTGAACGCCTGCAGGGGCTGTTACCTCCCACTCTAACTGATCCGAGCTAGAATTGAGCCGATGGATCGACTAGCCACCCATTCCAGTCCTTCGAAACGTTTTTGCTGCGTTGTGTGATCCATTCAAATGTTTTTCGCTGAAACTCATGAAATAAATCAGGTATCTTTCGTTTGTCGTTCTTGAGCACAAAGCTATTTCTGTGTCACCAAATCATGAAGAGGGTCGCCCATTTCACCCCCTCCCAAATCTTCGAACCTGTTTCATTGGTTTCTTGATGTGTCCCTTCTTGAACTATTTCTTGCACCGATTCCATCGACCGTAGATCTTTACTCCACCATCTACCGACCAAATTCCACACCACTTTGACATCCGGGCACCCCACAAGGGCGTGATCCAACGACTCACCCGAATCTCTGCATCTAGGGCATAATACGGAGTCCAAATCTATGCCTCAACGATCCAAAGTCATACGAGTAGGAAGTCTATCTTTACAAGCCCTTCATATAAATATGCAAACCTTTTTTGGGATAATCATCGACCATTTCGTTGGTTCCACGTTCCCATTTAGATCGCTTCCTCCACTTTCTAGTAGACCCCGTAATCCTTTAACATTGAAATTTTTCGACTCGTCGCGAAACCATTCCACTTTATCCTCTTGACCCCTTTCTGGTTGAAATTCCCCTAACCGATGCCCAAGGTTCTCCAACTCACCAATTTCTCTCCCCTCTCCTTGATTTTCGCCTCTTGATCCACCTCTAGTCGGAATAGCCTTGAAAAATCGTCTTTGAGAGCCTCGTTGCCCAACCATCGATCCTTCCAAAATTTTGTCTCCGCTCCTTCTCCAATTTTCAATTAATTCCTGGAAATCAGTTATGGGTCACTATGCAAGGCGTACGATTGATTCTAGAGTTGTAGTGGGTTTCTTGAGCCGTGATACCATTTGTGCGAGAGTGCCCTCGGGCACAATCGCTGGAGGTTGAGTACCTCACAACACATCTCGAGCGAGAGTGACCACGAGAGTGCCATTGGGCACAATCGTTGGTCATACTCGTTGGCCCAGCCCCACCCTCGGTACAAATTTGGTGAATGTGCCGCCGAAATAGCCATTTGGCACAATCGCCAGACGCTATCGCTCGACCCTATTTGATGGTATTAATGCACCCTTAAACGACTTTCAGCTCCGGATTCTCCTTACTCAAACCTCTCTTGTGCGATTTTCACTCTCAAGACACCCTTCTTCATTTAATATGAACTAGGGTTTGATGGATCCATAAATTTTATCATCAAAGCCACTTTGGGAGAATTTATTGTGAAGTCCCAACCAAGATTTCAAGTCTCAAGTCTCTCAAACTTCTAGGGTTTTTCAAGTTTCTAGGTTTTGTAGAATTGTGATTTTTCTAAATCTTTGTAAAACTAGATACATGTCATTATATGTTTCTTTCCCTTCCTCGCTTGTAATCTTTTGGTGAAAATCTCTCATAGATGATAAAAGGTTCATATCTCTCTAGAGAACGTTTGGTGTTTTGGGTGAGAAAGGTAGTTTGATTCCAAAACAAATAATGGTATTTGACTCTTTTATGAAAATATCCATATTTAAGGGTTTTGGTATAACTTAGAAAATTGACTTCATGAAATGCATAGTTATTCTTGAATGACTTTAGTTCATGTTATTGTGTTCCTATATACATGAAATATAGCTTTATGGCTTGAAGATCTTTTATGTGGATACACATGCCGAGTTGGCCAAATTGAGAATATTGGTTTATTATGTGAAATTATGTCTATGTTGTATGTGGTGATAAAACCACAAGTTGCCTATAATTGTGTTGTATACATTTCACATGGAATTAAAGGGTCTTATGGCCTAATTGGAATATTAGATGAACCAAGTCAAGTAAACACTTTGAGGATATAATCTAGGGTGCCATCGTGTGAGTATGTACCTAGATCTCCTCCATTTGGGGCAATGACATGGTTGTAACCATCGGATGTGTTGCGCCTTTGGTGTCACTCATGGTAGTTGACATGAAGGTATATCGACTCTTTCAGTGGAACTTGATTGGTGTTATGGGTCTCCCCAAATATTGTTTGACTTATTGTTATAAATGCTTATTGTGCATTATTCTTGCTTTATTAATTGTTCAAACCCATTAGGTTTTTTGGCCTACTACTTGTTTGGTGTCGACGTGTATCTCAGGTTCTAGTGGCGCCGTCTCTAAGAAGGTTTAGCCGATGATAGTGTGAGCTTGTGGAACTATCTTTTGGGACACTATTTATAGAAGAACATTATTTTTGGAAGGAATGGATGACACCCGGATTGTAATTTTGTTTCTAGTGAAATTAGATTATTTGATTGTTATTTTCAATTACTTTGAATTACAAACTTGTAATTAACAGGTGGTTATTATTTTTCTATTTTTGGTAGGCTCATGCTTTGGCATATTTATACCACAATTTTCGTTTCATGGAAGTTTTGTTTGTCCTAATTTTTGGGGTGTTACAGACAAATTCTGAGCGTTTTTTTTGCAAATTACGTTGACCAAGTTGTAATATTTAAACGGTGAAAACAAAAATAGAATAAAACAAAAAAGAAAAACACAAGACCAAAAATGTAACTTACTCAAAAGAAAATACTATCATTTCCGAAGTCAACACATACACATGGATATATTTCACCGAAAGAAGGCCATACAAATTTTACGAACTAAAAGAAAAGGTCAAAACCATCACATAAAACGTCGCTAAAGCTGATAATTTTAATCATGAGGTATAAATTGGTCGAAGTGGTCGCTGTTATAACTCTTTGGAGTTGAAGTCGTTTGAAACCTACCTTGACCATCGCTATTTATAACAACCCAAACAAAATAAACATTTCAAATCATAAATATTAGATTATCCCAAAACGGGTCCCAAAATTTCTTACATCAATTCAAAATCTGGTTGGCGGAATCAACCTACACAACTGAGAAATAACTAAATGACTACAGTGTTACTATGAGGTCAAGTCTTCCTGCTACGCCCTGCTCACTTGCCAGAGCCTTTCACTACCTGCTTTCCTGAAAGGTTTTTGTTAGTCCCAGATGGCTTAACAAGTATTGTAGAAGGGGGGGTTGAATACAATACACAAAAATTTCACAATTTTAATTCTTATATTTGAAAAACTTTCAAAAGAATTACACACAGAAAACTTAAGATTGTTGCGGAAAAGAACAGATAAACTATTCTAACAATCTTACACAAAGTATACAACAAAACAACTAAGAACACTAAGAGCAAAGCTATTGAGTTTTAAGGCTTAAAAGAAGGTTTCTTGCACTGAGAGAATTTCTTTTGAAGCGTGAGAATTGCATGAAGAGCACTTCTCCTTTTATAGTGCCAAGGAGTGCCCAAGCATTAAATGCTTGGGACACTTGTCATCTTCACATATGCTGATAATGTTGACTTCAGGAGAACTGTGAAGTCCTTGTCACTTTTCACTAGGTGCAGACAGAGTAGCTTGAGCAGATAATAGGGACCTTAGCTGAAGGTGGATAAAAAGACAAACTGTCACTTTTCTCTGCTGGAGGATATTGTCCCATAATAAATGATCTTCTGTCTTAAGCCTTTAGCACCGAAGTGGTTTCCACCGAGATTTGACAAGTCTTCGGTGGAAAGAAGACTAGTCCACCGAAGTTGCAAGCAGGATTCGGTGGTAACTAGTCCACCGAAATTACGAGTATGTTTCGGTGGTGAGAGGACCACCGAAATTACAAGTATACTTCGGTGGTGAGAGGACCACCGAAGTTACATGTATATTTCGGTGGTGAGAGGACCACCGAAGTTACATGTATATTTCGGTGGTGAGAGGACCACCGAAGTTACATGTATATTTCGGTGGTGAGAGGGCCACCGAAGTTACATGTATATTTCGGTGGTGAGAGGAGCACCGAAAGGGTCATCGGTGGGAGAAGGCCACCGAAGATGTCCTATAACTTCGGTGGAGAGAAGGCCACCGAAATGTCAAGGGATTTCGGTGGTGATGACTTGTTTGAAAGTTGCCGAGAGTCTTCTATTTTCCACAAGTAGAGAGTCTTCAAGCTTGGTTTCGGTTGATCTTCGACTTCACCGAACATTTGCTATCTTGTACAAGTCATTCAAAGAACTGAACTAAAATATTCTAAGTAGGAGTTTTAGGGAAAACATTGGTGAGTCAATTTCAAATCCTTGGTGACCCAACAATCTCCCCCTATTTGAATTTGAGCTCCTTATCTTAGAATATTCAAGAGTAAATAAAAGCAAGTGCGTTTTTGACCCTTTTTACTCTTTTGGGTTCTTTTCACATAGACCATTCTTTTTGATCTTTTTGACCTTTTTCTTTTGTATGTGTATGTATACTATGTACAGTATTTACAGGGAACAAAAAAAATGAAGTATGTACGGAAATAAAATTCAAATAGAGATACTTGTATTAAGATAAGTTCTCGTACAATTTTTACAAAAAGAGAAATTAACTTTTACAAGTACTAAATGGAGAGAACTTACTTCTTTGAGGTTTTGCGGCGCTTGATTTCATCCAGTAAGTTTCTATAGAACGGTTGAGCTTCGGGGATGTTCGGAAAGAGGTTGTGAATGCCTTCCAGAAATATGGTATCGGCTATGGACATCTGGGCAAATCTGAAGAATGCCCGACGACCGAGACCGTCGTTGAAGAATAATCCTGGTATTGGTGAGAGGCTCAAGGTTGTGGTAGGATAGGGAACAGAGGTGGGAATGGTAAGGTTAAGATTGCTAACATTTGGGATTTTACCTTCTCTTGCCATTTCCTTGAAGACTGAGTCAGGAGGATTTTTGACTTTGGGGAGGATGATCTTCTCTTTCAGAGACAGCAGTTTGGCTCTTTCTTCGGTGGAGAGAATGATGTTATGTTTTCTTTTGATCTCCTTCATCTTATTCATTAGACCATCAATGTATTTGACAAAGATGTCTTTCCTTGGATTTGGACTCCTGACGAGGTGTTGAGTGATTTCATACCATTCCGAGAGACCGAAGAGTTGGAGATGGCTTTCTTTCACACTCTTCATAGAGCCATCTTCCCAGTTAATAATCAATCTGATGTCTTGAGGATTTGCCTTGGAGGTGGCAATCTTTACTGAAGAAATTTGTGACCTATAGCTCCGGTGGTGCATGGTCTTTTTGTACCAATTAATTTCTTCATTCTTTTGTTGTTCCAAGGCACTGAGCACCGATTTCTGTGTTTGGATGGCATCGGTGGACTTGACTTTTGAAGCTTCTTCTGTGGCAGCTTTGAGAGAAAGATCTCTGGATTTGTCTAAGTCGATTTGAGCTATTCTTGCTTCCTCAATTTCTTGAGCAGAGAGGCCAAGTTCGGTGGTGATTGGTTGAGAAGCAGGCTTGAGTTTGAGAGTTTCAGCGTCCTTCGGTCGAGCCCCATATTTTGTCAGATCCTTTTTCTTCTTTGCTTCTCTGGCCAATTCTTCGGCCGAAAGAATCCTTTTCCCTTTGTCTTCGGAAGCATTGCTGGACTGCTCCCCCTCAACTGATGCATTAAGGTCAAGAGCTTCGGTGGAGCCAGTATTGGTCGGTGAGAGTGAGACATGTTTCGGTGGAGAAGAGGGTTTCGGTGGAGAGGATGGTTTCGGTGGTGAGGATGGTTTCGGTGGTGAGGATGGTTTCGGTGGAGAGGGTTTCGGTGATGAGGATGATTTCGGTGGTGAGGATGGTTTCGGTGGAGAGGGTTTCGGTGGAGGCTGGTTACTGGAAAGTTTCTTTATGGATGGAAGTTTCGGTGGAGCCGTGGTTTTCTCCCCCTCAGGAACAGCCGGCAACTTGAAACCTAACTCATAGAAGGCCTTATCAAACTTTGAGTGTAGGAAGGCCAGACTCGTTTCGGTGGTATGGGGAACCAAGGCAAAATCACCGAGATCCATTTCCCACTGGGAACGTTCAGGACTGGGTGAGTCGGTGGAAGGTTTGGAGAGGGACTCCACTGTGGTAGAAAGGGCAGATAATTATTCTTGAATTGGCCGTAGGGCTTCGGTGATGGCATCAAGAAGAAGATGCGGTAGCTGAGACTCGAGGGTAGAGATGCGGGAATTGGCTTGGGAGATTAAGGTGATGGTAGATTTAAGAAAGGTAGAGGTGCGATCAATGTGCGGGGAAGTGTGGCCACCGATTTCGGGAAACTGGAAGAGTAGTCGGTGGGGGTCAGGCTCGGGAATGGGAATATGGAGGTAAGGCACCAAGTCGTCGGTTTGTAGCATTCGGGGGGGAGCAGATGATCGGGGGGGAGTAGGGGATCGGGGGGGGTGATTGTTGCGAGGACGAGGGAGACTCGGTGTGATGTTCTTCGGTGGACGGGATGGTTTGGGGAGAACCAGTGTCCGCTAAAAGAAAATCAAAAAAATCAAAGGGTGCAATTGGGGGGGAACCCTTAGAGGGTTGTGCAATGTCTTCGATCGAAAACTGATCGGGTGTAAAGCTGTGTAGTGTGAAGTCAGAACCCTCGAGCGGAGAGATCTCGAGGTCATCCCCACCACCCAAGGAGTCGAGTGGGGAGGTATGTGGGGGGTTCTCCTGAAATGTAACTGAGGCCTTTCGAGAGGCAACAGAGGAGACGGTGGGGTGTGTAGCGGATACCCTTGGCCCGGAGGGATGAAGTTCAACAACCGGCGATTTTGGAGAATCGACGGTTGGATGAGTCGGTTGGGCCGATGGTTTCCGAGACCTCTTTGGAAGAGATCCCGAAGGGGAGGGTGAGTGCCTCCGCTTGTGAGAAGGGGTGTGAACCGGGGAAGTCTCCGAGGGATCTCTCGGTGACGTGGTTCGAGAAGCGGGAGCGGAGGTGCCGGTGGCCTTTTGTCGTTTCTTTTGAGTGCCACCCGACGTCACTCGGGACCGGGGAGAAGGGACCACAACATTTGGAGTGACCTCGGGAATTTCCAGGTGGCGAAACCCGGGAATTTCCGCGTCACCCCAACGAAGTTCGGGAGATAGAGCGAAGGAAATCATACCTGGGCGTAATGGGCGATCGGTGGCGAGCGGCTTGACGTTGAGGGTTTTGGTGCCCACAACGGGAGATGACCATTCATACGAGAACCGGGGCGAGGAAGAGCGGCGATCGGTCTCCAAAGCTTTGGAAAGCTTGTGTTGTAAAATCATGGAGATGAAGCGGGGAAAAGCAACGTAACACTTCTTGGGAGTTTTGATGACCTCGACAAGCTCTGAGAAGAAATATTGGGCGAAGTCAACTTTCCTTTGGAAGATGAGGGCATGAGCGAGTTTGTTGACGTGTGAGGGCGATTGGTCATGTCCACTTGTTTTGCGTGAGAGGCAATGGATAACGTGAGCGAAGAAGAAATTCCAAATGCCTCCCATTTTGCTGCGAAGAAGAGTACCGGGGCCTTTGGAGCTTTTGGAGGAGTCGTCGAGCACATAACCGGTGGTAAGAACAATGTCTTCATGGATGGTATCCAAATACATGTCTTCATAGTCGGAAAAGGCATCGATCTTGAGAGCTAGACGAACATCATCGACCCCAAAAGTGAGGTCGTGATCACCTTCGGCATTGGTGAAGATGGAGGCGTGAATGGCCTCATTGGAGGGATCGTACACGGAGGATAGCCAGAATTGACTAATGAGCATTTTGCTCATCCTGGGGTTGCATGAGAAGGCATGAAGAAGAGGAGAGCGAGACAGAAATTTAGCGATAGTAGAGAACTCGGGATGAGCGGGATCGGATTCAAGGCGGGCAACGTGATTGCATTGGTTGAAGCGGAGGTCTTCAAAACGTGTAGGAATTTGATATCGAGAGGATGCCATGAGAGAGATATGTTTGGAGGAGAGAGAGATGCAGGTTTGAATTGTGAGAAGGAGTGGGGAAGAAATGAAGGGGGGTATGTGTATATATAGGGAAATGATAAGCCACTGTGATGATGATTTTGTATGGGAAGAGGGGACATGCGGCTCTTGAGGTGAAAGGGTTGTTGGAAATCGGGACAAGGAGCGGCGGATAGGCGAAGGGTCTGACGCAAAAGCAATTGAGTGGTCACAAGTGGGCTTTGGGAACCGTGTGAATCGGTGTAGACTCGGTGAAGCTTCGGTGGAGGAATCGGTGTTCGCTCGGTGGACGATCGGTGGATGTTCGGTGGGACTTCGGTGGGACTTCGGTGGGACTTCGGTGGAAGAAAGGTTTACCGAATTTGGATAGTACCACCGAAATGGGGCTTCGGTGATAGAAAGGTTCACCGAATTTGGATAGTACCACCGAAATGAGATGATCACCGATTTGAGATGACCACTGAAATGAGATTTCGGTGGTGGACAGATTTCCACCGATTCTGAAAATTTTCACCGAAATATGCTTCGGTGGTAGGCACGCTTCACCGATACTCGAGATTATTACCGAAATGGAAAAGAGATAGAAAAGATTCGACACATAGGTTTATCCACCGATGAGAGATCGGTGGAGAGAGAGAAGTAGATACGAAGGTGTCCACCGATGTGAGATCGGTGGAGCATGAACACATATTTATTCTTGGAAATTGCACATCCCAAGTTCACTGATGAGAAAGTTGAACCTGGTTTCATCAAGAGGTTTGGTGAAAATATCAGCAAGCTGCAAATCGGTGGGAATGAAGTGTAGTTCAATGTCACCTTTGGAAATGTGATCTCTGATGAAGTGATACCTGATATCGATGTGTTTAGATCTAGAATGAAGAACAGGATTATTTGCTATAGCTATAGCACTGGAATTATCACACAGAATTGGGACTTTAGAAAAGAATTGATTATAGTCCCTTAGTTGGTTTCTCATCCATAGAATCTGAGCACAGCAGCTCCCAGCAGCTACATATTCAGCCTCAGCAGTAGAGGTTGATACAGAGTTTTGTTTCTTGCTGGACCAACTTACTAATTTTCCCCCAAGGAGCTGACAGCTTCCTGTAGTACTCTTTCTATCAATCTGGGAACCTGCAAAGTCTGAATCTGAATAACCAATTAGTTCAAAACTCGAGTCTTTGGGATACCAAAGACCCAAGTGCAGTGTGCCCTTAAGATACCGAAAAATTCGTTTTACAGCCTTTAAATGTGATACTTTAGGATTGGCCTGATAACGAGCACATAGACAGGTAGCAAACATAATATCCGGTCTGCTAGCAGTTAGGTAAAGAAGAGAGCCTATCATACCTCGGTAAAGAGTAACATCCACAGATTCACCTTTTAGATCGGCACACAATTTCAAGGGAGGTGCCATGGGAGTTTTCATAGGAGAGCTATCTAGAAAGTTAAATTTCTTCAGAAGGTCGCGAATATATTTGCTTTGATTTATAAAAATTCCTTCTGAAGATTGTTTGACTTGGAGGCCTAAGAAAAATGTAAGCTCTCCCATCATGCTCATCTCATATTCACTCATCATGAGAGAGGCAAACTCATCACATAGGCATTCATCAGTGGCACCAAAAATGATGTCATCAACATAGATTTGAACAAGAATAATATTACCTGAGGTTTCTTTGATGAAGAGAGTATTGTCAATTTTACCTCTGGAATATCCATGCTTGAGAAGAAAGTTGGCAAGAGTGTCATACCAAGCACGTGGAGCTTGCTTGAGACCATACAAAGCTTTGTCAAGTCTGTACACAAAGTTTGGATGAGCTGGGTCTTCAAAGCCAGGAGGTTGTTTCACGTAGACTTCTTCTGCAAGTTCCCCGTTGAGAAAGGCACTTTTAACATCCATTTGAAAAACCCTAAAATTTCGGTAGGCAGCATGAGCCAGAAAGATCCTTATAGCTTCAAGTCTTGCAACAGGGGCAAATGTTTCATCATAGTCAATGCCTTCTTCCTGTCTGTATCCTTGAGCTACCAATCGGGCCTTGTTCCTGATCACAGTACCATCTTCATCCATTTTGTTCCTGAATACCCACTTGGTTCCAATGATTGTCTTGTTTCTGGGTTTGGGAACCAATCTCCAAACTTTATTTCTCTGGAACTGAGAAAGTTCTTCTTGCATGGCAGTGATCCAACAAGGATCTGATAGAGCTTCATCCACTTTCTTGGGTTCAGAGAGAGAGAGGAAATTCACATAGAGACAGATATTTCCAACTCCTCTGCGGGTTTGGACACCTGCTTGTTGATCACCAATAATTTGATCTATGGGGTGATCTTTGGTCCATTTTAGAGCAGGGGGTAAAGGTGATGGGGTATGAGGAGTAGAGTGAAATGGAGTAGTAGGATCAGAGGTTTGGTGTAAAATGGGATTTTCGGTAGTGGAAGCCATGAGATTTTCGGTGGGATTAGGGATGGAAGAAGGGCTTCGGTGTAGAGTTTCGGTGGAAATAGGGAAATTGGTGTGAGAGATGGGTTGATCAATTTCGGTGGGAGAGAGTGATCCAGCTGGGTTTTTTGAGATGGATGGATTTGAGGGAATAGAGGAGATATCGGTGGAAGTGACTAAGGGAGTATCACCAATACATGATGAAATCCATCTGTGTAAATCATCCTCATCACTTGAAAGTGAGGAACATCTGAGATCATCAAACTTGACATGGATGGACTCATCAATGCTTTTTCTTCTGAGATTGTACACCCTATAAGCTTTGGAGGATAAGGAGTATCCAACAAATATTCCCTCATCTGCCTTGGGATCAAACTTCCCAAGATTTTCACGATCATTAAGAATAAAGCAGATACACCCAAAGACATGAAGAAAGCCAATATTTGGTTTTCTACCATGAAAAACTTCATACGGGGTTTTATCATGTCTTTTGGATATTACTGACCTGTTTTGAGTGAAGCAGGCAGTATTCACAGCTTCGGCCCAAAAATAGGTGGGAAGATTTGACTCGCTCAGCATGGATCTAGCGGCCTCACACAGTGTTCTGTTTTTCCTTTCCACCACTCCATTTTGCTGAGGAGTACGAACAGCGGAGAAGTTCTGAGAGATCCCTTTCTCGGTGAAGAAGTCTTCAAGAGCACTATTTCTGAATTCAGTGCCATTGTCACTTCTTACCGAGCGGACAAGCTGGCCATTGAGAACTTCATTTTTCTTGACAAAGTTGATGATTTCTTCAGTAGCATCACTTTTGTACCTGAGAAAGAACACCCAAGTATATCTGGTAAATTCATCAACAATAACAAGAATATACCTTTTGCCTCCAAGACTTGGAGTGCTGACTGGTCCACATAGATCCATGTGCAGCAATTGAAGAGGAAGAGTGATAGAAGAGCATTGCTTCGTCTTGAAGGATGTTTTGGTGAGCTTTCCCTTTTCACATGCATCACACAGCTTCTCTTTGACAAAGTTCAACTTTGGCATGCCCGTCACCAGCTCTTTGTTGGAAATTTTATGCAAGGTTTTGAAGTTTAGATGAGAAAGACGTTTGTGCCACAACCAGTTTCTTTTGGATGCATCATTTGACACAAAGCAGACATTTGAAGAAGAGTTGGATTGCCCCATATCTATGACGTAGACATTTTCCATCCGTCTTCCCGATAATACCACATTGAAATGTTTGTCTACCACGGAGCAGACACAAAGTTCAAAGATAACTTTGTATCCAAGATCACACAGTTGGCTAATGCTGAGAAGGTTATGCATGAGGCCGTCCACAAAAGCCACTTTGTTGAAGGTTACAGATCCGTTAGAGAGGGTCCCGTATCCTTTGGTGTAAGCCTTAGAATTATCACCAAAGGTTACAGATGGACCTTTTCCCGGCACATAGTTGATGAGAAGAGACTTGTTTCCCGTCATATGGCGTGAACACCCGCTGTCTAAATACCAAATTTGATGGTGCTCAAAAGCCTGCATGCAAACACATATTAGTTCTTTGGTACCCATTTTGTAATGGGTCCTTTGGGGTTAGACGAGCTTGATTCCTTAAGCTTGGATCTATCAATCCTATCCTTGGGACAGTCCTTAGCCATATGAAAAGTGTCACCACAGTTATAGCATTTTCTATAGATAAAAACCTTTTTAGCATTTTTCATGTTTTGGCTTTTATCATTTGTTCTTATAACCTTGTTAGAGGAGAACAGAGCAGGGGGCTTGGACCCAAGGATTCCTTTGGATAAATCTTTGGGAGTTGATTTTCTTAAAAGCACAGATCTAGGTACATAGGTGTTGTAAGAGGGAATGTTTGGGGTAGAACTTTTGGGATGAGAGCTTGCCATGCAGTTGACTACCGATTTTCCTTTGTCAACACAGGAAATCCTTTTTGAGTGAACAGGAGTTTCTCTTTTGGGGATCTTTGAGGGCTTCGGTTCGGTGTAGGTATCTATGTGAATAGATTTCAACACTTCATGAAGAGGAATTGGAGGGTCATAGATTGTGGGATCGGTGGGCACAAAGGAGATGAGATCGGTGGGTTTAGATCTTTTGGAAGAATTAGCTTTTGCAGAGTTTGAGGAGGAGGCTTCATCCATGACTGAAACTTTGAGCTGATCATGGATGGGTTTGGAAACGTCATTTGAATCTTGCTTCTCAATAATTTGCAATGAGGAGTCTTTGGCCTTTAAGGATATCCCATACTTTAAGGCTTCACACAGATCTAACGAGTTCAAAGAGATGGAATCACAAGAGCTGGAATCAGAGAGATCATTACAAGCATTGGTGGGG
Source organism: Saussurea involucrata (assembly GCA_033807775.1). Classification (NCBI taxonomy): domain Eukaryota; kingdom Viridiplantae; phylum Streptophyta; class Magnoliopsida; order Asterales; family Asteraceae; genus Saussurea; species Saussurea involucrata. The sequence goes on from CM066322.1 coordinate 77,734,730, forward strand.
GGAACAAGAGCAAAAGTGGACTCACAAACATCAGTTTTTCCAAATCCTAGACCGAACTTGTTTGAACTACATATTTGACTTTGAAAGATTTGTTCAAGATTTTTGGAAGAGCTTGACCATTTTTTGATGACTTCTTGTTCCCTTTTTAGTTTCTTAAAGAGAGAGTTCTTTTCTTTTGAGATCGCATGATTTATTGTTTTCAAGTCCTCAAGCTCAATTTTTATTTCCTCAAACCTTTTAAGCTTAGACATGCAAATTTCAAGTTCAGCTTTGAGCTCTTTCACTTGAACAGATTTTCTATTCTTACTGTCTTTAACAGAATAAAAATCTTGAGTTAAAGATTCATAAGCATTGATCTTTTCAATATCAGACATATTATTGAAGGGATGTACCTGAGCGTAGGCTGTGGAGCACCCAGTTGCCACTAGAGCCATAGGTGAAGTGGCACTTTCGGAAACTTCCATTTCTTCTGAGATGGCCACGAAGCATCTATTCTGAGAATCACTGTCGGAGGTGTCTTCGTCGTCCCAATCGTGGGTTTCTGCCATGAGACCCTTCCCTTTTCTCTCTAGACCCTCACTCCTTTCCTTCTCTTTCTTGTACTTGGCCTTATATTTCTCGGCACGCTCCTGATGATTTACGAAGGATGGTGGGGACTCCTTTTTGGGAAAGGTTGATTTGAAAGGCATGTGTTTGGATTTTTCCCTTTTTGAAGAGGGATTGTCAGAAGAAGTAAATTTGGACTTGGAGATACGCTTGCTTCTACACTCAGATGCAAAATGTCCTTTCTTGCCACAGTTGTAGCATTCCTCATTGGACTTGTCAGAAGAAGTTTTGAAAGATGAAGTTTTTCTAAGACTTCGAGATTTGTTGAAGGGACGAAACTTGTGTTTAGAGCCGGCCATCATTGCCATCTCATCCGACAACTGTTCAACCATGATATCCTCACCTTCATCATCAGCATCACTAAGATATGCTTCCGTTTGGTGGGTTACATTTGTTTGGCTGTCATTGTCAGAGTCAGATGAAGGATAGGTGATTCTAGGAAGATTTTGAGAATTCTTGGAACTTTCACTAACAAGAGCTATAGAGGAGCTCTTTATTTCCTTGATGAAAGATTTCCGTTGAAGCTTGGTTTGCTCAAAGTTGAAGAGAGTACCATATAATACGGTTAAGGGCATGAACTCAAGGTCCTTGGTAGTTTTGATACAAGTACATATATTTTCCCAAAAATCTGGGAGACAATCCATGAACTTGCACAAGACTTCCTCATTATCATAGACTCTGCCCAACAACTGAAGATCGTTTAAAAGAGAGTTGAAGCGGTTATAGAAACTAGGAAGAGATTCTCCTTTTTCAAAAGAAAATAGTTCATACTTTCTGATAAGACCAATCTTTTTGCATTTCTTGACTTCCTCTGTACCTTCGTATAGAACACATAGAGTGGTCCACATTTCTTTGGCAGTTTCAAAGTTCACCAAAGAGTGGTAGACCTCATCAGGAAGAGAGAGAGCAATAATAGCTCTTACCTTGGAGTCAAGAGTAACTAAACGTTTCTCCTCATCAGTATACTTTTTAGGATTTTTGAGAATATACCGACCAGTAGCACTGGATTTTTCCTCATCAGAATCACTTGAGATTTCCTTTTCAAAGGCCTCTTTGCCTGGCCTCTGCGTGTCATAGCGAGCCCAAACTCTGGGGATAATGGGTCCCTCGTTGAGAATGGTTGGATATCTAGTATCCACTCCTTCCATGAATAGCATCATGCGGCTTTTCCACAAAGAGAAGTTGTTGGGATTGAACTTAGGAGGTTTTGAAATAGAGCCGTTTTCAGAGAAGTTATTTTGAAAAGAGTTTTCAACAGTAGAAGAAGAAGAGGCAGCCATCGCAGATCAAGTTTATGGAATTAAACTTTCTGCTCTGATACCACTTGTTAGTCCCAGATGGCTTAACAAGTATTGTAGAAGGGGGGGGGGGTTGAATACAATACACAAAAATTTCACAATTTTAATTCTTATATTTGAAAAACTTTCAAAAGAATTACACACAGAAAACTTAAGATTGTTGCGGAAAAGAACAGATAAACTATTCTAACAATCTTACACAAAGTATACAACAAAACAACTAAGAACACTAAGAGCAAAGCTATTGAGTTTTAAGGCTTAAAAGAAGGTTTCTTGCACTGAGAGAATTTCTTTTGAAGCGTGAGAATTGCATGAAGAGCACTTCTCCTTTTATAGTGCCAAGGAGTGCCCAAGCATTAAATGCTTGGGACACTTGTCATCTTCACATATGCTGATAATGTTGACTTCAGGAGAACTGTGAAGTCCTTGTCACTTTTCACTAGGTGCAGACAGAGTAGCTTGAGCAGATAATAGGGACCTTAGCTGAAGGTGGATAAAAAGACAAACTGTCACTTTTCTCTGCTGGAGGATATTGTCCCATAATAAATGATCTTCTGTCTTAAGCCTTTAGCACCGAAGTGGTTTCCACCGAGATTTGACAAGTCTTCGGTGGAAAGAAGACTAGTCCACCGAAGTTGCAAGCAGGATTCGGTGGTAACTAGTCCACCGAAATTACGAGTATGTTTCGGTGGTGAGAGGACCACCGAAATTACAAGTATACTTCGGTGGTGAGAGGACCACCGAAGTTACATGTATATTTCGGTGGTGAGAGGACCACCGAAGTTACATGTATATTTCGGTGGTGAGAGGGCCACCGAAGTTACATGTATATTTCGGTGGTGAGAGGAGCACCGAAAGGGTCATCGGTGGGAGAAGGCCACCGAAGATGTCCTATAACTTCGGTGGAGAGAAGGCCACCGAAATGTCAAGGGATTTCGGTGGTGATGACTTGTTTGAAAGTTGCCGAGAGTCTTCTATTTTCCACAAGTAGAGAGTCTTCAAGCTTGGTTTCGGTTGATCTTCGACTTCACCGAACATTTGCTATCTTGTACAAGTCATTCAAAGAACTGAACTAAAATATTCTAAGTAGGAGTTTTAGGGAAAACATTGGTGAGTCAATTTCAAATCCTTGGTGACCCAACAGTTTTTAATTTAAAAGAAAGCGAGGGTTAGACCATGAGGTCTAGTGAGTCCCTCAAACAGTTATCAAAGCATTTAAACATAATACCATTTCAGTATAAATCGTTCATAAAACAGTTTAGATTAAATCGTTTCGGATATAAATCCGCCCCTCATAAATTAAAACCCTGAAGTCACCCTAAGGTGACAACGAGTCAGTCTTATGATGCCTTGCAGGGTCACACCGCCCTTGGCATAAACGGGAACACCCTCCCGGCACGAGCTGGCGGGCCACTTCCCGACTTAGTCAATTTACATCAAAATCAATGTATGCATACATCCCACATAAATTTTCAAACATCAATTCATGCAATTAAAGCATAAGCATAAAGCATGGCATTTCTCATCATATATCCGCTTTAGAAAAACACATTAAAAACCACACGTTTTAGTTTAGAAAACTCACCTGATATGCTTACTTCCTTCCTACCTTGCTCTGTACTCCCCAAACGATCTACCTGAGTCAAAGGATAAACACATAAGCTAACTAACCGAACCGTCCGGACATCACTTACCGGGCACTCTTACTTCCCGGACATTTCTACTTACCGGACACCACAATGTCCGGACACCTCTGCTTTCCGGATAACACCACTTTCCGGATAACTCTACATTCCGGACGCTTAACCTTTCCGGACACTTAACCTTTCCGGACACTTAACCTTTCCGGACACTATACCTTTCCGGACACTTAACCTGCGACAAGAAGCTATCCGGACAACTTCCGGACACCTGCTTCGCAAGAAGGTTTCCGGACGAGGCGCTGTTCGAGTTTAATGCTCGAAATCATGCCAAACACCCATTAAACAGTAAGATAATGCGACGATTAACTACTTACAGGCCCATTATCAAATCCCACAAAGTTTTACTGCCTAAACACAACCCAAAGATGCTTAAATCTCCCTTAATGGTCTTAAACAACTTTTTGCAAGAAAACTCTCAAAACCACAAATCACCAGACGAATCTTAGATGAGGTTATGGATTAAGGATTACCTGATTGATTGTTGCAGGAAGCAAATTCCGAATTCCGATCCTTCTTCTGATTCTACCACTTGAGAATCCTTCTCTTCTCTTGCACCAAAAACCTCGAACTCAAGTGCCCTTTTCTCTCTAAATTTCTCAGCCGACACACACACCAAATCAGGGAAATTGAAATGATACCTAGGGTTTTGTGCCCTTTTATACTCCCTCTCTCATTTACCAAATGGCCCCTCAACTTCTACTTTTATTTACAACTCCACACTAACCACAAAACACTTCGAAAAAGGTCTAGGTCGTTACAACACTCCCCCCCCCTCAAAAGAATTCTGTCCCCGGAATTCCATTTTCGAAAATGTGAGGGTACTTGGACCTCATATCAGATTCTAACTCCCACGTAGCTTCTCGTCCCTTGTGGTACCTCCACTGAACTTTTACTAGTCAAACTCCTATGTTCCTCGTTTAGCAAACCTTACCGCTCACGATTTCTATCGGTTCTTCTACGTAAGTCAACCTATCATCTATATTGATGTCCCCTCAAAGGAACAACCACAACGACCTCTGACAAACACTTCTTTAAGTCCGAGACATGAAATGTCGGATGAACACTCCTTAATTCTTCTGACCAGTCTAACTTGTATGCTGCTGCTCTAACTCGCTCATTAATGACAAGGTCAACTTCTCATCGCCTACATCTTTTGCAAGGTCGCCATCATCTCACTTCTCACATCGGCTCTCCACAAAAGAGACGTGCATCATTCTACGAATTTCTTCTCAAATTCACATCGAGTACCTCAAGATCGCGCACTATCTATTCAGTTTTCATGCTTCGACAGATCCGTAGACTTAGTCCACCTTACCTATCTCTCAAACTTCAAGGCTCAAAGCCTTATGCTTTTCAATCCAACCACTCAGTTTTACTTGGTTGCCTCAGACCGTTCAGATGGGAATCATAATCGCACCCCATACTTTGAAACCGCCCTCGGCGAGACACCACTTGCTATATCATGCCATCTTGCACTACTTACTTGTACCCTCTTCGATCACTATACTCGCTTAAAACTACCTGATAAAACTAAGGCCAACCGCGCCTCCACTTGCTCGCCTCCGTCCACACATCGGGACTCACGGTTTTAAGCACGTCTAAATAAGGTCTCTCATACATATATACTTCCTTAAGAGAAAGAACTTGGAAGAAATTCCCGCCACAACAACGAGAATCTTCCACCAGGAAAACTCACTTCTGACAACTTGGCACAAGGCCAACCTTGTACATCCCGACAAGCTCACCCCCAGGAGTCCCCTCCTCGGTATACCTGAAATTTCTAGGTTACTTCTTCCAACCGACATTCGTCTAAGCAGATCATACTCCTTTCCCGAATCACATCGGCTACAACTCGACAACTAATTCGTACGTTCTCACCACTTCATCACTTCACACTTAACGTGTCTAATAGTAGGGGACCTCTATAGTTCCTTATTGGAGTACTCACCTATCCGGATTGCACTTATCCTGAAGGCTCATCAATTTCTCGCTGCTTTGCCACAAGCGTCCAGTCATATAACATAACTTCGGTTACTCCCACTCAACTAGGAGGGGTAACCACGATCACACCCTACTATTCTCAATAGCTTACACTGAACGATCAGTTCGTTTGAACGTTTCTCACAAAGTCACTAACTTAACTCACTAAGTTGTCTTATCCACTTCTTTCCTGCACCAAATCATACACAATTTCCTTCCTCAATACTCTTTCCAAAAGTTCGCACACTTATCAAGGACAATCTACACAACACTGTGCCTATCGGTATTACTGTCAAGTTTACTACTTCCGATTTACTTACTTATTCCGACATACTGCCTTCACCTCCCCGCGTTAGCGTGGAGCATTGCCCACCAACATTACTCGCCCCTCTCTTCCGACAATTCTTAAGCTGCAAATGCTGTCTCATTATTATACATAACCCATCTGTTGCACTAAAATTCTAACTTAAGGCTTTCGACTAAATCACCTCGAACTGACACCAGAGTTCGACATCACCATACATTCTTTAAACTCCAACTTTCACTTTCTCAGACAATTCGTTCACACATAAGCAACAGCTCACATTCTTTAAGGATTTCACATCTATTCCACCACATTTTGACTAATACATCCATCATCTTCTTTACACTTCCAATGATCCCAAAATATGCTTACTTAGCGGCTCTTACAACTAAAAACACTTGGTTCCCCCTTTGGGTAACTACCCACCACCACTCCGTGATGCTATCCCGAACATAATCATACCACCACGTCAACTTACACCCTACGTGCTCCAACAACTTGGTTAACACTCGAACACCTCATCCGAAACCCCCCAAAAAGGCTTCCCTCTGATGCTTTCTCTTCCTCTAACATCACATCACTACGACGCTAGCTGGCACGTTTAACTTGGCAATTATTGCCACTACATAACTGTACATTCCTCACTCATAACATCACACTGCAGACCAAAACTCTCATGGCCATTCATACACAACTCAAACTTATCTTCAAGACCTCACGCATAAATAACCGAGTCTATCTCGCTACGTTGTCTCTCCCCAGCTCTAGTTGAACCACAACACCGGAATTTCTGATTAATTCGAACATACTCGTTTCTTGCTAGCTCGTTGCAATACCAAACCATTACACCGACAGGGCACATTTCCTCACAGACCGACATAATCTATACCCTCACTTCGTTTGTGCTAAATACTTCATTCTTTACGAACCATCCATCTCGTAAGTAAGACGCTTATCTAAAACAACAGCCTTTCACTATCTTAACACCCCTACCAAGTGGTCCTTCACTTTCAACTTTCTGATTCGAGTCTTCGGTCTCATACACCTTACACAACTGCCGACTTAACGTCAATATTACAAGATCACTTTAAAACTCTTATTCGGCGTCGAGGATATTTCATTCCTACCTCACCACACTACTCATAACGAGTTGCTAATACCAACACCTTGACGACTTTTAGTCTTTCCCTCCGGACACAACCGCCCTTCAGCAACGGTATTTCCGGTCATCTATCTAGGGTACAGGCCCTCATACAACCGACACTAAAGTCCACTTCCGACTCTTCTACTGCTCACCTCTCCTCTTGAACACAATTACCAAAGCTACAAACATTCTCCCCTGATTTGTCCAACACCTCTCCACTCTAGGAGTTCTCCCTTAGCTTAAAATGTAATACTCTACGACCTATTGAGTTCATAGCCTTCATGCCTGACAACGCGATAACTGAATCATTTCACACTTTTGATCATTTTAAAGAAACCACACTTGAAAACAACTTGGGTACACACGACCCCAACATTCTCATAACTCCAACGCCCTGCACAACGATCTTTGAGGATCGTTTGCATGCAATCTTTCCGTAAAACTTAATAATACTCAACCAAAAATACGTTGTTACGACATAAATAAATATTGGATGAAAATCTTCCCATACGACAAAAATTTTAAAAGAAATTTACCGACACGAAGTAAACCAGTCGGTCCTCACACTCATTTATATAACTTCGACATGTCAATACTCATTTTGGTTATAAAAGTTGTGCATTCAAACGTTTTCTTGGCTTATCATGAAAAGAGTGGAATATTTTGCAATTCGTAAACCTCAAGACTTCATTGTACGATGTAAATGGATTTGTATTTTTCTTTAAACCTACGCTTGCACACGCCGACTCATATCCGATCAAATTTGATATTTACACGTTTACTTTTCTTATAAAAAATCTCATGTACACATATACGAACTTAATGCATGAAACTCTACTTGCAATTGAAGGCTACTCACTCAAACAAGGTCAATCGCTTTACTCACGCAACTTATCATTGACACTCCACTTTCGACCAGTGGTCGCCCTCTCGGCCTTGCAACGATTTGCTATACATACATTCAACGGTCCACTTACTCAACCATTTCATACTATTTCGTTTTGATCAACTATCTCACCTTCCACTTCTACATGGTTTCATTTCACTTATTTCATTTATCCTGCAAATGGAAAGCTCGACCGAGAACCCAGGGCACCATTGATACCCTCAAGGTTTTGACACTGTCAATCCTTACCATCCTGACTGATCTATCCCATGATTTCTAGAGTTGGGACTCTCCCGAAATAGGAGTCTTACTCAAACTCAAGCATTCTTCCTCTCCGAATCCACGAAGAGCTACCTCTAGACGACTCGTAATACTCTATACAACATTTCTTCTCTACGATGTATACTTGCATCACATCACTATGACTTCTCATGAAACTTCCCTGTCAAGGGGTCTCAGTCTATCCCTCAGGGATCTTGCTGACATTCTAAAGTACTGGAACACAACATAAACACTAGCTTTTGACTACCACTTCGGAATAATAAGGCAGGTTAAGCACATACATGTACCTGTAAGTTTGCAATTACACTGGCCATGTGGAATCTCAAACTTACCTTACATGACAGTCCTCAGTACCCTATTAGTCCTATCTCTATAATAGTGTCCTCCTAACGCATTTCCTGTATCTACAATAGTGCCCTCCTAACGCATTTCCTGATTCTCAGTTGTGATTTATACTCCCAAGTTTAAGTTTAGACCTAAATCCCTTAAACTATGGCTCTGATACCAACTATAACAACCCAAACAAAATAAACATTTCAAATCATAAATATTAGATTATCCCAAAACGGGTCCCAAAATTTCTTACATCAATTCAAAATCTGGTTGGCAGAATCAACCTACACAACTGAGAAATAACTAAATGACTACAGTGTTACTATGAGGTCAAGCCTTCCTGCTACGCCCTGCTCACTTGCCAGAGCCTTTCACTACCTGCTTTCCTGAAAGGTTTTTAATTTAAAAGAAAGCGAGGGTTAGACCATGAGGTCTAGTGAGTCCCTCAAACAGTTATCAAAGCATTTAAACAGAATACCATTTCAGTATAAATCGTTCATAAAACAGTTTAGATTAAATCTTTTCGGATATAAATCCGCCCCTTATAAATTGACACCCTGAAGTCACCCTAATGTCCGGACACCTCTGCTTTCCGGATAACACCACTTTCCGGATAACTCTACATTCCGGACGCTTAACCTTTCCGGACACTTAACCTTTCCGGACACTTAACCTTTCCGGACACTATACCTTTCCGGACACTTAACCTGCGACAAGAAGCTATCCGGACACCTGCTTCGCAAGAAGGTTTCCGGACGAGGCGCTGTTCGAGTTTAATGCTCGAAATCATGCCAAACACCCATTAAACAGTAAGATAATGCGACGATTAACTACTTACAGGCCCATTATCAAATCCCACAAAGTTTTACTGCCTAAACACAACCCAAAGATGCTTAAATCTCCCTTAATGGTCTTAAACAACTTTTTGCAAGAAAACTCTCAAAACTACAAATCACCAGACGAATCTTAGATGAGGTTATGGATTAAGGATTAACTGATTGATTGTTGCAGGAAGCAAATTCCGAATTCCGATCCTTCTTCTGATTCTACCACTTGAGAATCCTTCTCTTCTCTTGCACCAAAAACCTCGAACTCAAGTGCCCTTTTCCCTCTAAATTTCTCAGCCGACACACACACCAAATCAGGGAAATTGAAATGATACCTAGGGTTTTGTGCCCTTTTATACTCCCTCTCTCATTTACCAAATGACCCCTCAACTTCTACTTTTATTTACAACTCCACACTAACCACAAAACACTTTGAAAAAGGTTTGGGTCGTTACACTATTGTGATTACGTTGACCAAAATCGCCATGTGATGGAGGTTTATCCTTCTCATAATGATGACCGTAGGATTGAGACTTCTCTCTTCCACCAGTCAAATCTGCCATAGATAAGGGTCTACCACTATCTTGATTCATAACAACCGCCTCACGATTATTGTTTCTAGCCAAAATCTCCACTGACTGATCTGAATACCGTAGGTTTTGAGCCATAGCTGTGAGCGTTGGTGGTTTTTTATGATCATATGTAGGACAGTTAGATGACGTTGTTGATCGTTGAAACCTGAAACCACTCGGCCTTTATACATACATGAGTTAATCTCGAATGACAACCTATTGCAAAGCTTTCTACTATTATAATAAGCTTTATAATACCTTATCAACCTTAGAAGATGAGACTTATTCAAAAACTTTTAGTCTAATGGTCAATAGTAATTTGCAAATAATTTTTTACTTATTTTACCCTCTTCCTTAATTACACTTTCATTTTAAACTTTTTAATTAATTCATATATTTTATTATATATTTAAAACAAAATTAAAATTCCTTTTTATAACAAAATGGATTACTAAAAGGGAATTTAATTAAAATACCCAAAGTTTGACCCTGACTTACCAAAATACCCAAAATCTCGAAGACTTTACCAAAATACCCAAAATTTCCGCGGTGGGCCTCGCGATCGTGAGCTCACACCCACGTGTCCCGATTCTTTGGCCAAAAGTCCCGCGGAGCCCCCCAACTATGCCCGCGGTACGCTTTTGGTCCTTGCCCGCGGAGGTATCCCGCGATCGCGGGATGAGGTGCCACGCGTCGACATAGGGTGAAACCCTAATTCTTTAATGCCTCAACCACCCCCCCCCAACCCTAATATTCGGCCGCTATAATAAGAGAAAGGGTGGGGGGACCTTTCGGCCACAACTTCTCAATTAAAAAATCTCTCCTCTCCTCTCCCAAACTCTCTCAATTTTGTCGTGTGGAATACGCGCTCGGTTTGTTTGAAGATGGCTCGTGTTACTCGTTTGGTAAGTTTTTCTTAAATTTCTTGTACTTTTCTTGTATGTTGTTATTTTAAATTTTAAAATATATGTTATGTATGTTGTTAGAGTGTTTTTAAGTTTGTTGTATGTTTGAATGTGTTATTTGTATGTTATAATGTTGTCTTTATTATAGATGTTAGAGTTTTTTTAAAAAGATGTTATAGTGGTTTTTTTAAAAAGATGTTAGAGTGTTTTTTATAAAAACATATGTTAGTGTTTTTTTTAATAAAAAGATGAGTGTTTTTTATAAAAATAAATGTTAAGAGTGTCTTTTATAAAAAAAATGTTAGTGTTTTTTTTAATAAAAAGATGAGTTTTTTTATAAAAATAAATGTTAAGAGTGTTTTTTATAACAATAAATGTTAAGAGTGTTTTTTATAAAAAAAAAGATGTTAAGAGTGTTTCTTATAAAAAAAAGATGTTAGTGTTTTTTTTATAAAAAGATGAGTGTTTTTTTATATAAAAAGATGAGTTTTTTATAAAAAAAGATGTTAAGAGTGTTTTTTATAAAAAAAAAGATGTTAAGAGTGTTTTTTATAAAAAAAGATGTTAGTGTTTTTTTTATAAAAAATGAGTGTTTTTTTTATAAAAAATGAGTGTTTTTTTTATAAAAAGATGAGTTTTTTTTAATAAAAAGATGAGTGTTTTTTATAAAAAAAAAAGATGTTAAGAGTGTTTTTTATAAAAAAAGATGTTAGTGTTTTTTTTATAAAAAGATGAGTGTTTTTTATAAAAAAAGATGTTAAGAGTGTTTTTTATAAAAAAAAAGATGTTAGTGTTTTTTTATAAAAAGATGAGTTTTTTTATAAAAATAAATGTTAAGAGTGTTTTTTTATAAAAATAAATGTTAGAGTGTTTTTTTATAAAAAATATGTTAGTGTTTTTTTATAACTTTGGTGAAAGACAACTTAGGTCCCCCTAACTTTGGTGAAAGACAACTTAGGTCCCCTAACTTTGGTGAATGACAACTTAGGTCCCTAAACTTTGGTGAATGACAACTTAGGTCCCCTAAACTTTGGTGAATGACAACTTAGGCCCCTAAACTTTGGTGAATGACAACTTAGGCCCCTAAACTTAAGTGAATTACAACTTAGGTCCCCTAACTTTGCTAAATTATTTAATTGTTTATCTTTCTTTTGAGTTTCCTAGTCATAAATAAATTTCTGTAAATAAATGGTATGAATATATAAATACATTTAAATTGGCTTCACATGCCACACTCAAATTCATTTTGGCCTCTTGCCAAAAGCATCTATATATAACACTATTATATATTGAAATAAAATAAACCGCAACATATCTATTTGGATTTTGTCAAACGGGTGTAAATAGCCCTAAGGTATGTGGGATTTAAGCAATCCTTGTGATTCCCATGCTACCTGGAAGTCCAATAGATTGAGTGGTTTCTTTTCTAAAACTAAAAAAACGAATAATTATCAACACAATAAACCAAACAAGCAAAAACATCTATATATAACACTAACTATAACATCCGTGAATGACTATGTAGAGGGATTTCTTTCACATCGACTTGACGTTAAAGTGTCGCGTTGGCTACATGGTGGAGTTGAGAGACCGCTTCGTGGAATTAGGTGATCGCGCAGCTACCCTTGAGGACATCTTTAGAGGGACACCTTTCGGTCCATGGATGGATCTGACTTACCCTGGTGGCGACCCCACGCTAGTCCACATGTTTCTACAGTTGGAGGTCGAGGTCTCCAATGGTGATCCGAAGGAGATTTATTTTGATTTCTTCGGGCATCAATTGCGGTTTGGGCGTCGTGAGTTCTGTCTAATTATAGGACTACTTTTTGGAGAGGCTCCCCCTTCCTCCCTTAGCAGACATTTCCTTCGTTCATAGGGTTTGGGGTGTGTCAGCATCTCGATTGAAGTTGAAGACAGTCGTGGAGACGATGAAACAGGTCCTTAGGGCCCTAAGCGACCAGGATGTTGTCCGTTTATGCTTGGTGGCGATCATGGATATGGGCTTCATGGGCCGTCGAGGACTTGGATTTGTTTAACAGGTACCCGTGGGGTAGCCACATCTGGACACATAGCTACACTATTTTGCACCGAGCCATTGCCAGACGCCCCGATGACCCGATGGATGTTGTAGATCCACAGGCGGAGGTTGCATCCCCATCTAGGCTGGTTCGGGAGACGAAACGTTCACACTATTTTGGTACTCCATGGACACGGCAAAAATCTACCACACCGTGTTGGAGTAATATTCATGATTTGTAATCGATAATGGAAATAAGATGGTAAGAAATCATACCCGATGATCCTGAGGATCCAGTGAAAGCGTTAAACATATTCGCCATTGATTGTCGGGTTCCCAGAACGAGGTGATCGTATAATGATGGGATGATGATGATCGATCCTTGAGAGAGTCGATCTTAGGGGCGCACGGCTGGATGTTTATCAGCTGATTAGGGTTTTAGTCATTAGGTTAAAAGTAGGATTAGGGTACTCTATTTATAATAAGAGTATCTTACACCTTTAACCCTTGGTGTTTATTATGTGCGGTATAATCCCCTATAGTTCCAATCACCTAATGGGAAACCCTATAGTATGTCAATAATAGTAAATACGCCCATCATATATTTACTAGACATAGGGATTTCAGTTATTGTCAATCATCATATCAGGAATGATAAACGATCAGTGACGGTCACTTTTAAGGTGGTTCCAACATTCTCCCACTTGACCAAGCGATCTTTTATCTATGAGTACCAATAAGTCCGGCCGGGATAATACTCATTTTGTTTTAAACTGAAATCATAGCTAATAAGTACAGCCGTAGAGAAGAATATCAACTCAGGACCCCCACTAGTTAAACTATGACTCAAATTTAAAACTGAATAAGCAATGACCAATTGACTAAGACAAATTTCGTTGTAATAATGTCCATACACCATTATGAGCTCAAAGTGTAACTAATAGACAAACAAAATTTGAATATAGAGGAAAATTTTATTAAGATAATAATAATGACCAATAAGTACAATATGCTATTAAATTAAGTCTTTTGTAAGCCCCATCTTCGACACGTGTCCTACGAAGACATTAGGAGGAAGACCTTTGGTCATTGGATCCGCTAGCATATTCTTTGTACTTATGTACTCGATACAAAGAACGTTTTCCTCAACCCGTTCGCGCACAAACAGATACTTTGTATCAAGATACAGCCCAGCGCCAGTTGAACTGTTACTGTTCGAGAAAGTTACGGCAGCTGAGTTATCACAGTAAAGCTTCAATGGTCTAGAAATGGAGTTGACGATTTTGAGTCCACTGACCAGGTTCCTTAACAACATCCCATGACAAGAGGCATTATAAACGGCAACGTATTCAGCCATCATGGTGGACGTTGTAGTCAGCTTCTGCTTATGACTCCGCCAGGAGATAGGTCCACCAGCTAACATAAATATATACCCAGAAGTAGATTTCTTATCTTCCTTGCATTTAGCAAAGTCGGAATCAGAATATCCTACTACTTCTAAGTTGTCACTTCTTCTAAAAGTCAATTTGTAGTCTTTGGTCCCTTGCAGATATCGAAGAACCTTTTTAGCCGCTTTCCAGTGTGCTATTCCGGGATTAGATAAGTAACGTCCCAGCATACCAGCGATATAAGCGATATCTGGTCGAGTACAGACCTGAGCATACATAATTCTCCCTACTACAGACGAATAAGGTATCATCCTCATTTCTTCCTTTTCAGTTTCAGTGCTTGGAGCTTGGAAAGAACCAAATACGTCCCCTTTAACTACTGGAGCTACAGTGGGTGTACAGTTCTGCATGTTATAGCGTTTTAAGATACGCTCAATATATGCATTTTGAGAAAGACCCAAAACACCATTATGCCTATCTCGGTGTATTTCGATACCAATGACATAAGAGGCATCACCGAGATCTTTCATGTCGAAATTTTGCGAAAGCATCCGCTTCGACTCATGCAACATATCCAAGTTGTTACTTGCTAGTAGGATGTCATCTACGTACAAGACAAGGATTATAAAGTTGCTCCCACTGATCTTGAGATAAGTGCATTGATTCACTTGATTCTTTAGAAAATCTTGCCCTTTTACGATTTTATCGAACTTGAGATACCATTGTCGTGATGCCTGTTTCAACCCATAAATGGATTTCTTCAACTTGCAGACCATATGCTCTTTACCTTCTGGAATGAATCCTTCAGGTTGTCGCATGTATACGTCTTCTCGCATGTATACCTTCTGGAATGAATTCTTCAACTTGCAGACCATATGCTCTTTACCTTCTGGTGTATTGGTTAATTATGCCATGTTCCTTGCAAAAATTATAGAAAGGACCAGGAGCTTGACCAATATCAGTATGTCTACCATAATACTCACCTCCTCTATCTGATCTCACAACTTTTATTTTATGATCAAGTTGGTTTTCAACCAAAGTTTTAAAATCAATAAAAGTTTGTAAGGATTCAGATTTTTCCTTAATCAGATATAGGTGCATATAACGCGAATAATCGTCAATGAATGTAATAAATGATGTATGTCCTGTGATTGATGCGGGATAGGGACCACTAATATCAGTGTGAATTATTTCCAACAAGTTGGAACTCCTAGTGGCTCCTTTCTTATTCCCTTTCGCCATTTTGCCTTTGAGGCACTTAATACATGTTTCAAAATCACTAAAATCAAGAGAAGGTAAGATTCCATCCTTTACGAGTCGTGTCATTCGATCTCGTGAGATGTGGCCAAGACGTTTATGCCACAACATGGAGGAATTCTCTAATTGTTTAGGTGATTTTGTTGTTTTAGTTACGTCATCAATATTAAGTGACAACAAAGACTGTGAGAAATTATGATCTAGTTCCAATTTATACAGTAATCCATCCAAGAAACCTCGACCAAGTAATTCATTATTATGAGTAATAGCAATCTTGCCGCAACCATGAATTATTACATAACCTTCAAGGTCTAGTCTAGATATGGATACAAGGTTCCGAGTAATTCTCGGTACATATAAGGTATCCACTAGTCTAATACACTTTCCGGTACTCATATGTAAATTTAAAGTTCCCATGGCTTCGACATCTAAGAGATCACCACTTCCAACTCTAAGTTTTCTTTGGCCCTTTGGTAGCTTCTGGATTGTAAGGAATCCCTGCATTGAGTTTGTCACATGGACCATAGAACCAGAGTCACCCCACCATGTATTAATAGGGACATCAGTAGTAAAGGAATCAAATATTACATAAAGAATGTTACCTTTCTTAGCTAGCCATTCCTTGAACTTAGGGCAATCTTTCTGTCCGTGCCCTTTGGCACGACAGAATTTGCAGCTAGGTTTGTTAGACAAAGATTTAGAGCCAGAGGCAACGACACCATGATTATTATCTTTTTGGACTTTATTTCCAGTCTGATTACCTTGATTACCCTTCCTTTTCTTAGAATTAGCAGTGGTTGTCAGGTGAACAGCTTCAGGTTGTACCAGCTTCAGGCGATCCTCCTCTTGCACACACATTGCAATCAGTTCACTTATCGACCATTTATCCTTCATAGCATTATAGTTAACTTTGAAGGTGTCGAATCGAGCAGGCAAAGAGGTCATTATGAAATGCACAAGAAAATTATCAGATACTTCCATCTCAAGACTCTTAAGCTTATGAGCCATATCAATCATTTTCATGATGTGTTCACGGACACTGCTGTTTCCTTCATATTTTAGAGTGAGCATCTGTAGCATTAAACTACTCGCATGCGCCTTAGACGATCCCTTGAAGTGATCCTCAACAGATTTGAGGTAAGTTCTGACTTTATCAGAGTCAGGGATAGCTCCTCGGATACTGAGGTTAATGGAGTTCTTGACCATCATCAGTGACAAGCGATTTGCCCTTTCCCACTTTTCAAAATCCGCTTTCTGAGCTGCAGTGGACGCAGCAGTAATAGCAGTGGGTTCATCATGGCGAATAGCATGGTCAAGGTCTAGCATCCCCAGAGTAAGAAGTAATTGATCCTTCCATGACGCAAAGTTCGCACCAGTAAGTGGCTCAATGCCAAAGTTAGGTACTGATTGGGAAATGAGGAGGATATAAGTTATAGAAGATTATTATAGTGACGTAGTTAGCTATAAAAGGCAGACAAAGTAATGTTTCTTAAAGTAATGGAATCAAAGTAATGTTAGAGTAAGCAGGCCTAACAGTAATATTCCTAACAGTAATATTCCTTAGAGTAATGAAACTATGACCATTTTAGTGATGAAGCTAGTGATGAGTATACCTATTGTAAACACCAAAACAATAAGTCAAAGTAAGGCTCTACTTAGATGTTACATCACCTTTGGGCAGAAATAACTAATATCTAAGTAAACATGAGCGTTAGGGTTATGCAACGCAATGCTTATCTTTTGACCTTTGGGCACAAAATAGAGCATCGTGTGAATTATGCATGTAGAAAGTCCTTTTGACACACATGTATATTAAATCACCTTTGGGCAGAATTAGTATACTCAGTGTTCATTATGCAAAAGGAAAAAATTGCATTATGAGAATCATATTTGACCTTTGGGCACAAATGATGAGACCATAAATATTAGTGCAAGGTTTTCGCTATGTACAGAAGCGAAAAGTAAGGTTTTCGCAATGTACATAAGCGAAAAGTGAGGTTTTCGCAATGTATAGAAGCGAAAAGTGAGGTTTTCGCAATGTTCAGAAGCGAAAAAGTAAGGTTTTCGCAATGTACAGAAGCGAAAAGTAAGGTTTTCGCAATGTACAGAAGCGAAAAGTGAGGTTTTCGCAATGTACAGAAGCGAAAAGTAAGGTTTTCGCAATGTACAGAAGCGAAAAGTAAAGTTTTCGCTATGTTCAGTAGCGAAAAGTAAGGTTTTCGCTATGTTCAGTAGCGAAAAGTAAGGTTTTCGCTATGTTCAGTAGCGAAAAGTAAGGTTTTCGCTATGTTCAATAGCGAAAAGTAAGGTTTTCGCTATGTTCAGTAGCGAAAAGTAAGGTTTAACCGAAAAAAAAAATTCCGATACAATGATCAATTCAGTGCAATTAACATTGATCAATTAACATGGCATAATTAGGGTTTAATGCAAATAATAAAAAAATGCATTATAACAGCCGAAAAAAATCCAGTATGCGGCGGCCAGAAAATTTTATTTTAGCGATTCAATATAAATTTCGAATTGAATCAATCGAATATGGCAGCCGATAATTCAAAACAGAATGAAGTTTGCGGCGACATTCATAAATACGAAAGAAATCGATGAATTAAAGCCACCAAAACCAATACAAATCACGAATCACAATGAACCGTAGCTCTGATACCACATGTTGGAGTAATATTCATGATTTGTAATCGATAATGGAAATAAGATGGTAAGAAATCATACCCGATGATCCTGAGGATCCAGTGAAAGCGTTAAACATATTCGCCATTGATTGTCGGGTTCCCAGAACGAGGTGATCGTATAATGATGGGATGATGATGATCGATCCTTGAGAGAGTCGATCTTAGGGGCGCACGGCTGGATGTTTATCAGCTGATTAGGGTTTTAGTCATTAGGTTAAAAGTAGGATTAGGGTACTCTATTTATAATAAGAGTATCTTACACCTTTAACCCTTGGTGTTTATTATGTGCGGTATAATCCCCTATAGTTCCAATCACCTAATGGGAAACCCTATAGTATGTCAATAATAGTAAATACGCCCATCATATATTTACTAGACATAGGGATTTCAGTTATTGTCAATCATCATATCAGGAATGATAAACGATCAGTGACGGTCACTTTTAAGGTGGTTCCAACACACCGCCCCCTCAAAAGAAAGCAAAGGAAGCAGGAAAAAAAGCGGGAAACAAGGGAGGAAAGAAGGCGGGAAAGAAAGCGGGAAAGGGAAAGCTGGCTTCACCGGAGCGTCTACCGGCATCGGATATATTGATCAAGTGCCAGACTGGTGACCTCCCCCGCCTGATATTCATCCCTTACTTGAGCCTGGACATCACCCCCCGCTTTTTCGAAGTATTGCTGGCAGTTGACCCTTTGGACTTTAAGTTAGATGATGTGGTTAGTATAAAGTTTAACTATAGTCATATAGTCAAATATATTTATATTACATGTCTAACCATCTATTTTTTTATGTATAACACGTAGATTGTTGGGTCGCCATGCTCCAAAATTCCCGTGGACCAGACACGAGGTGGACCATCATGCACAGTAGTTTCTTTCATTACATGGTCAGTCCTCATTAAGGTCCCGCCTCTGTGGCTAACTCGTGCAACGGTCAGGAAGGGGTTTCTTGGCGGTACCTCGATATTGTATGTAAATAGTTTTACTCTTATTTTATTTAAGTTGTTTGGTTGCTAACTAAGTTGTCTAATATTGTAATATTTCAGGTCTACATCCCTATCTGCATTCATCTTAAACATTGGGTGCTCGGGGTGTTTGCTCTTGATCGTATGCAGATGACCCTATATGACAGTGACCCTGCCCGTATCTATACAGACGCTTTGGATGCCCGTGTTGCCGAATTTAAAGTTCAGCTGCCGCAGTTCTTTAGTATGATCAAGGATAGGGCCCGTCTCAATAAGGCAGTGCACTTCCGTCATAAGCTCGCCAAGCGTGTACCACGCCAACAAGGGATCAATGCGAATTGCGGTGTTTGGTTATGCCGTAATGTCAGCGCCTTGATTTCAGACGATGTGGTAGAATTAAACCCTTCCCGCACCGAAGAAGTGGCGTTGGAGTTTCGCAAACATATGGCGGAAAGCATTTATGCTCATTGTGTTCCACGGCAAAATGATTAGGTTGTTTATGTAGCATTAAATGATTGTTATTTAAACTTTGTTAACTTATTTTATTATAGTATTTAACTTGAAGTTATGATTTTGTTTATTTCTTTGTTAAAGTATTTAACTTGAAGCCTAAAAAGCCTATTATTTGAGTATTGATATCTCATTCACACATACTCCGTTTTGGACGCATTATATATCGTTTCGAAGCTCTCATTATAGAACCATATTAGTTCTTGTTGTCTGGAAGTGATTCATATGATGCAAAAATTGGTATTATGTAATGTAGAACAGTATCGATATTATAGAAACTTGCATTTCACAGTGCCATATAAATCTGATCTAAATTCTCATTAATTAGTTATGTGCATTAATCCTTAGACTACTAAAAGACTAATTTTTAGCCTAATCTTGCAGACGAATTTTGCAGTTACTTTTTCAGTCGAATCTTACAGGCTCTTTTTAGACGAATCTTGCAGTGAACTATTCAGACGAATCATGCAGACAACTTTTCAGACGAAATCTTTGACCATATTCACATCCCTGATGAAGAACATACATTTTCACGGCTATAAGTAGATGGCATGATGAAGTAGTAATTCACAACTTGCTATCTATCTTTTATACATTCTTTTAAACCGTTTACAAACATCCTCTCGCTTTTCTTAACACTATGGCTGGAGGTTCAAGATCAAGGGGGAACAGGTCGGCGAATGGGGCTGGAACTTCACGTTCGACAGCCTACCAACCACTGAACGATGGAGCTCGTCGGAGTACATGGAAGGTACCGGAAACAGACGAGGAGTGGAGAAACTATGGGTGAACTGCGGCCGATTATCCATTCACGGCTGAGGAGGAAGAAGACTGGGAGATGGCATGCGACAATTACCACTTCGATAATGACGAAAAAAACCCACCAATGTATCATTGTACCCAGCCAACGGTTCCACAAAGTCAACGAATTACTCCCTTAGTGCAAAAATCCATTGATGAGGCGAACGCCGATATCGAAGAGGTAAACGGTATGTGGACCCATAACAGGGGGATTCAGCAGGGGAAAATGGAGTATCTAACGGAGAAGAAACGAGAACTGGCCATGACTAGGGCTCACGTTCGGGAGCTGCAACGACAGATTAAGAAAGTAGAAGAGGAACTACAAGAAATCGAAGACGACTACACGGGAATGGAGGACGTCATCAAGGAAAAGGTTGACTTCATCACCGGAATCCAGGACGCATTCCAGTCATAGATTTCTTTGTTTACCTGCACTGTATCCATTTCGGTTGGGAAAATGATTTGCAATAACCGATCTTTTAATTAATTTGCTTATTAAATAACTTAAAATGGGGAAAACATTTTCTTTAATTAAGTTCTATATTAAATACATTAAAATGGAAAGGAAACAATACATTAAAAACCTCAACTACATAAAATGATAACCTAAAAACTACAGGGACCAAAAATGTAATTTTTTTGCCCCAAACTTGAGGGGCCAAAAACGTAATTTCAACTTACCGCGGGACCACCGCGGGGTACCTCGCGGGCAGGGACCAAAAGCGTACCGCGGGCATAGTTGGGGGGCTCCGCGGGACTTTTGGCCAAAGAATCGTGACACGTGGGTGTGGGCCCACGATCGCGGGGGCCACCGCGGAAATTTTGGGTATTTTGGTAAAGTCTCCGAGATTTTGGGTATTTTGATAAGTCAGGATCAAACTTTGAGTATTTTAATTAAATTCCCTTGCTAAAAACTCTCGTCAAAATGATTAAAATAATAACAATATCGAATGCTAAAAAACATAAATATCTTTTAATTTGTACCATCGACTTTCATTCATTAACTCTACAATGTGTATTTTATCGTCTTCTATATTTTTTAAAATCTAGTAACCCACATAGTTATATTTTTCAGTTTTTATATATGTGGTAATAGATATGTATAAAACTAGAAAATTTATACCATTCACCCTTTAAATGTATAGCGTTTTTTTTTCAATCCAGATTTGGTCATTGTTCGATCAAATTAAACTCAACTGATTAGATAATCTGATTCGATTTTTGTTGAATCAGATTTATGTCCGATTCTTTTGTGATTTCAATCTGATCATTGTTCGATTAGATCTTGCTTTTTCCTCTTTCACCGATTTGATCATATTAGGTCAAATTTTCTTCTTGTTTCTCAGATTTGTTTGAGATGACTGATAAAACAACCGATCGTGTTACTATGGATGTTGATAGTCCATACTTCTTGCATCATTCAGATAGTCCTGGTCTCGTATTGGTTTCACAGATTCTCATAGGTGAGAACTATGCTTCTTGGAGCAGGGCCATGGAAATTGCTTTGTCTGTGAAAAACAAAGTCATGTTCATAGACGGTTCTCTACCGAAACCAAACAGTTCTGATCAAGTAAGTTTGAAATCATGGATCACGAATAACAATATTGTTATATCTTGGATCTTGAATTTTGTTTCTAAAGAAATTTCTGTCAGTATAATATACTCAGATTCGGCTCATGATATGTGGAAAGAACTGAAGGAAAGATTTCAACAAAGTAACGGACCACGCATCTTTCAAATAAAACGAGATCTTATGAATCTGACGCAAAATCAAGACTCTGTAAGTGTTTATTTCACGAAATTGAAGGTACACTGCTCATGTGGGAAATGCACTTGTGGTGGAGCAAAGGAGATAGAGCAAACTATGAGTTTCTTGATGGGCCTCAATGATAGTTATTCTCAGATTCGAGGGCAAATTCTACTAATGGACCCGGTTCCACCTGTCAATCGTATTTTTTCTCTCATTATACAGGAAGAGAAGCAAAGAGATGTTGGATTTAATCAATCTCAGAGTCAACCCTTGGTATTCAACATTCGAAGCAATAACTATAATAGATCTCGTACATCTGGAAATCAGATTTACAAGGGGTTCAAAAAGGACCAGCCACCATTTTGTACTCACTGTAAACGGACCGGTCATACTCAAGAAAAATGTTATCGTCTTCATGGATTTCCCCCTGGTTATAAAGTGCATCAATCTTCTGGTCCTAACTCTGTGATTGATCATCGTGCTAACTCTGTTTGTTCACAGATGAAACAACAAAATGCAATACCAAATTCTGATAATGATCTGTTCATAACAATGTTCCTGGAGTTCAAGAGGTTCTGAATGGCCTTACAAATGTGCAATGTCAACAACTAATGGCTGCACTATCCGACAAAATGGCTTCCGTTAATGTTGCTGCTACTACCACTGAAAAGTACCCAGGTACTTGTCATGTCCTAACGTTTAATTTGGGACTTTGCAAATCAAATGTTTGGGTTTTGGATTCGGGTGCAACTCAACACATTTGTAATGATCAAAGTTTATTTGTCGACACTAAAATGGTTAGCAATATCAAAGTGGTATTGCCTAATCAGGATGCTATTGAAGTTCAAAAGATGGGGAGTAAAAAACTAACTGATCAGTTAATTCTTAAAGATGTTTTATTGGTGCCTCAATTTCATTTTAACCTGATATCAGTTAGTGCGTTAACAATGGATCGAACACTTATGGTTCGGATTTATCACAACCTTGCTTTGATACAGCAGACCTGGACCAGGAAGATGATTGGCAAGGGTAGCATGCAAGGTGGTCTGTACATATTGGAAAAGGAGCTGGTGAAGGTTAATGCTGTTTCTATACGAATGTGGCATCAAAGATTTGGTCACCCATCTAACACGAAGCTAAGGATGCTTGACAGTAAACTTTTTGTTGACAAAGACATAGATAGGCATGTTTGTTCTATTTGCCCTCTGGCAAAGCAAAAACGTTTACCATTTGTTTGTTCGAATAAGATTGCAAACAAACCATTTGATATTCTTCATTGTGATATATGGGGTCCATATCATATTGATTCTCATCAAGGACATCGTTTCTTTATAACACTTGTTGATGATTGCACTAGGTTTACGTGGGTTTATTTGATTAAGCATAAATCAGATGCTCAAGTCATTATTCCTAAGTTCTTTGATATGGTCCTTACGCAATTTGGTGTTAAAATCAAAACATTTCGATCAGACAATGCTAAGGAGTTGATGTTTAATGAATTCTTTCAAAATAGAGGCGTTTTACACCAACACTCATGTGTTGAAAGGCCTGAGCAGAATTTGGTGGTTGAAAGAAAACATCAACATCTATTGAATGTTGCAAGAGCCCTGTATTTTCAATCTAACATGCCATCTAAATACTGGTCGGAGTGCATTCTAGCTGCCACCTACTTGATAAATAGGACCCCGTCACGTGTTGTGGGTACTGTTTCTCCCTATGAAAAACTATATGATGAGTGCCCAGATTATTCACAGCTTAAATCTTTTGGTTGTCTAGCATTTGCTTGTACTCTCCAAGCTCACAGAACAAAGTTTCAACCAAGAGCAAAGGCCTGCGTGTTTATTGGATATCCCCAGGGTATGAAAGCGTATAAGTTGCTTGATCTTGAAACACGACAGATTTTTGTTTCAAGAGATGTAGTTTTTCATGAAAACACATTTCCTTTTCTCCATTCACAGCAACGCTTTCATGATAATCCGTTTCCTATGCATGTAGTTCCGAATGTGGATGGTTCATTTTTTGATGATTCGGTTCCTGATGTTTCAGATCAGCATGTTGGTTCAAATCATCAACATTTCACTTCCACAGATGTGTGTGCTAATAATAGACCAGTAAGGGATCGTAATAAACCCTCGTATTTGCGAGATTACCATTGCAATCTAGTGCAGGGTGAGGATCGTAATTCGTCAAATTGCCGATACCCAATCTCTGATGTTTTATCTTATCAGAAATTATCATCACAACATAAAGCTTATGTCTTGGCTTTATCTACTCAATGTGAACCCAAAACATATGATCAAGCAGCAAAATTGAAGGATTGGCAAGATGCTATGAATGATGAGCTACGTGAATTGGAACAAAATAAGACATGGAGTGTTGTTCCCCTTCCAACAAACCGAAAAGCTCTCGGATGTAAATGGGTATACAAGATCAAAAGAAAGGTTGATGGATCAATTGAACGATATAAAGCGCGACTAGTGGCGAAGGGTTTTAATCAGCAAGAGGGTATCGATTTCTTTGATACTTATTCTCCGGTCGCTAAGATGGTTACTGTTAAATTGTTGTTAGCATTGGCAGCACAACGTTCTTGGCCTTTGTTGCAATTGGATGTCAACAATGCTTTCTTAAACGGAGACCTCGATGAAGAGGTATACATGCAGTTGCCAAAAGGATATACTTTTCAGGGGGCGAGTTCTTCTACTCTTCCAATGGTGTGTAAGTTGCACAAATCTTTGTATGGCTTGCGTCAAGCATCGAGACAATTGATGTGTTTTAAATTTTTACCGCAAGCGTACGGGTTATGTAGCATACGGGTCGATCACGGGGAGGTGACGGTCTAAACATTAACTACTTAATAATCATGGCTAGTTATGCGAATCAGATAATTGGTTTTATTTTTTATCTAGATGAACTTAAACTAAAAGAGATTAAGAGAAGGAGACACAAAAAGAAGCAACTAGAACTAAAATTAAATAAGAGAAAATACGACTAAAACTAAGAACATTGGGTAATATCAACCTCGGATCTTGGTAATGGTGAGAATTTATTTTTCCAAAAATACTTCAACCCTCTCTCGAGGTGAGAAAGCTTTTCTAACCAAGATATGTATTTACTTTCGCAACACATATACATTGGAAAGAAACATTAAGATTTAAAACGAATGTATTTCCCAATCAACGTCCCTAACTATTCACATGTTAGGACCGTTGTCATTGATCAATTCGACTCAAGTGAAGACTAAACTTTCGTTTTTATCAAAAACCTATCGAATTAACTAGATGATTTATTAAAACCCAATTAAATCAATTCAACTTTCGTTACAATCGAAATGGATTAAAACTCAACATCCGTTTTAAGAACAATTGATCAATGCCAAAACTTCAATCCTAAGGCGATGGTTACCCAATTAAACGAACTCTTTAAACGAGACCAAGACAAATTACTTAATTATACTCTAACAGGATAAAAATCAAAATTAAACCTAGACTAACAAAGAAACTACATTAGACTCAATCTAACAACAATTAACACTAACAATTTAGAGATGAACATTAAACTATTAAATAAACATGTGCAGAAATTATTCTAAATGCCTAAAACTAGTGAATTGATGGAATTTAATTAACCTAACCTATTTTTATGCAGAAAATTAGGGTGCAGAAAATTTACTAACCTAAATTAAAGTGCAGAAAATTGATAAAGTGCAGAACTTTAAACTAAGAGTAGAGAATTAGAGTAGAAAGAGAAGGAATAGAGATGCAAGAGAGTAGAGAAAATACAATAAACACAAGAGAGATGAAGAAGAACTAAACCTAATACTTCAATTAAGAACAAAGATGAATTCATGAACAAAACATTGTTTTCAACCAAATAAAAAAGCAAGAATTCAACAATCAAGGAACTTAAGAAGATAGGGAAGAAGATACTAGTATGAAAACCGGTAGCAAGTCGGATTCCACTGGCCTAGGCTCTTTGCGATTTCATCTTCTTCTCAAATTTCTTGAAGAACTCGTTGAAGAGAGAAAACTACTCCTAGAAACTGAAATGTCGTGTGATTGAGAGTGTGTCTAATTCTAAAAGAAATGGCCTAATATACTTAAAGCATAAACCTAAAAGGCCCAAGAGCCCAAAGTGGAAAAAGGCCCAGGAAATTAAAAGCCAAATTGACTTTCACGGCCGGGGAGATTCCTTCGCGCCCGTGAAAGTACGGCAGCAACTTTCAGTGCTAAATCGAGTGCTTTTCTTTGCTTCCAACCATCTTCTTTCCTTTGCTCTCCGCTTCCTTGCCCACGTACACTTCATCTTTTCCTTCCTTCTTCTTCACAAGCATGCCTCCGCCCATCTCATCTTTCAAATTACGCACAATCTGCACAAAATATATACCAAAAGCATAAAAACAATTCCCAAAATAATTTCCAACCGTGATTAAAGAAAGTAAGAAGGCGTGAGTAATAATGCATGAAAAGCCTAACTAAACACTAAAAATAGAACGAAAATGCAACTATTATATACAAAGTTAGGTGCATAAAATGCACTTAACAACAATGGTACGCAAAACTCTCAAATTTCCTAATTTCAGACGGGTTCACTCAATCCAAAGCGGATTATTCTTTGTTTCACAAAGGATCGGGATCTTCATATGTTGCTCTTCTTGTTTACGTAGACTACATAGTGCTTACCGGAGCTTCTCTAGACATGATCAATGAGGTTAAGATGAGGTTAAACACTCAATTTAAACTCAAGGATTTGGGTAATTTGAAACATTTTTTAGGTCTCGAAGTTGCCATATCTAAAGAGGGTATTACAATCTCTCAGCGCCAATATGCACTCGAACTTCTCGAAGATTCCGGTTTGTTGGCTGCCAAACTTGTGCAATACCCGATGGATCCGAAATGTCTTCAGTTTTTATATTTGTGGTAATAGATATGTATAAAACTAGAAAATTTATACCATTCACCCTTTAAATGTATATGCTGTCGTACAATTCGACGATCATATTCTCTAGGAAAGACCATTTTTCCAATTTAGAGCATCAGATTTCTATAATTTTTCTAAAATAGAGAATCAAATGTTAAAATCATTTTCAACAGTTTTACTATTTTAGAGATTTTAACACAAATTATATTAATATAATATTTTCTAATTTATATTCTCAATACACTAATTAAAAAAACTTAATATAAAATAATAATAAAATTATGTTATTGGTGGGAATTGAATAAAATAACTATTTCTCTCTCCTATTTAGAGAATTCTCTATATTTAGAGATTTTTCTATGAATCTCTATTTTATCAAACAAACTAGCAATGCTGTTAAAATATATATCCTTCTCATAATGATGATCGTAAGGTCGAGACTTCCCTCTGCCACCAGCCAAATCTGTCATCGACAACGACCTAGCATTGTCTTGATTCTCAACCACCACACGCTTGTCGTTTTCGTCTAGAAGCCCCATAGGCTGATCTGAATATCGTATGTTTTGAGCCCACCCAATGAATGGTGGTGGTTTGTCATAATAACCTAAAACCAAGATACATATTTGAGAGCATCACCAATGGTAATGTTGGTTTTATATATATTTTAATCATACAAGTTGATTAAATATTAGTTCAAGAAATCGTATAGAAGAAAGATGAAACAAAATCAGGAAACAAATTCCTAGAAAAGTCGTTATTTTGCCGAGGCTCGTGTTACACACGATTCCCTTAAACAGATTCGTCGTCTGTTCCCAGGGTACAACAGCGTGACCAGAAGTACTGCCGGAGATGACCACTTGCCTTACAAAATCGCCGGAAAAAGTCGTATGCTGCAGTATGGAGTACTGTTTCGAGAGTGTATCGAGCGGCTATCGAGCGTGTTCTTGGAATGAAACGAGACCCTCTATTTATAGTGAAGATTGAAACCGAAATAATTAATTCGTAATTAACTGATAATTACTGTAACCGAAATGAATAATTAAATGAATCAATTATCATTTATTCATCTTTAATGCGTTTCAGTTACAAAAAATTGAAACAGGGTCAAAACGAAAATTAGCAAAACCGAGTTGCATGAGCACGAGATTTTGGAGCTGCATTCGTGTCCGCACACAAGTTCGACGATTTTAGCTTACGAAATCGTCAATCGGCACCCCCCTGTGCACGGGTAGGTGTTGGAGTAAAATCATTCAAAGGAGATTGTCAACTCCTCACACTTCTTTGGTTATAAACCATTGAAGGTTTACTCCTTCTTATGTGGGACACATTCCCACACCCACTTGGTTTTTGCTAATTTCATCCAAGTACTCAACTTTGAGTATCGATATCTCATTCACATATATTCCGTTTTGGACACATTATATATCGTTTCGAAGCTCTCATATAGGAGAACACAAGCCCACTAAGAGTTAATTATATATAATACATATATATGTATTTAAATGTGTCCAAAGTTAATAAAAAACATATATTTTTACTAAATTTTCCAACAGGTAACTTAGGAAATCTTTTCTACTATTATAGCAACCTTTGTAATAACTCATGAACATTGGAGTACAAGATTTACTTAAAATCTTATAGTTATGGACATGTCAAATACTGTAATTTGCAAATAATATTTTCATTTGACCCTTCTTTAGTTATATTTTCAATTTTAACTTATCTTATTTTCTTAAGTAATATGATTTATTACATATGTAA
The DNA here is from genome assembly GCA_033807775.1 of Saussurea involucrata. Lineage (NCBI taxonomy): Eukaryota > Viridiplantae > Streptophyta > Magnoliopsida > Asterales > Asteraceae > Saussurea > Saussurea involucrata. Next base: position 77,763,622 of record CM066322.1, read on the forward strand.
AGTAAAACTAAATTTTCTAATCTTTTTATAGCAAATTAAATAATTAAATAAACTTTCATTGAAACAATTAAAATGATATAAATGTGAATACTTAAAAAAATATAAGGGAAATTAATTGAAATAGTCATTTTACACATGTGGTGTTACCTTTTAGGCACATCTTTCACATGCTTATCGAAATAACACTAGCTTACAAACACCCAAAAAAAATAAGAATTTAATTGATTTTCTCTTTAAAAATTGACTCAGATTCACAATTGCAAACTCATGTCAGCAATATACAATTTTTTTTTTGAAAAATAACTATTTTAACTAATTTCCCAAAATATAGATATTAGATAATATTTGTATTGACTTTCAATTTTCCACTACATAATGGATATTTTAACATCTTTCTATTTTTTCAAAATCTAAAACAAAACACATAGTTTTAATTATACATACAATCAATAAAAAGCTTTATGCACGCAGAGGTTTTAGAAAATATGTTTTTATTAATAAAACTTGGGAAAATGCTCTCTTTAACTCTGAAGTCGAAGTCATTTAAACTCACGTTGTTACTGTGCTTATGTTGTTCTGAAATCTCCTTGTGATGGAGGTTTATCCTTCTCATAATAATGATCATAAGAGCATCCACAACAAGGATTTCATTACAATTTCATTTGGATTGCAAAAGTGACACGTATGATTGCTAAATTATAAATTGTAGTGGTTGTAAGGCCATCCGCAGCGCCTTCGGGCTTCCATGCGGGTTCACCTTCGGGCTTCAAGGGCTCCCTCGGGTAGTGGTGGGGGTGTTGCGGGCTTAAGCCTCGGGCTCGGCCAGCGGGCTTTCAAACCCGAGGAACCCGAAAGCTCCAACGGCTATTTGGCATTTTTTTTTAAATCTTGAAAATAAATAACTCCCAACGGCTACTTTTATAAAAAAAAAATTCAATTTAATCACACTATATATATTAACCCTCAACCTCTTATTTTTTCACACCAACAATCTCTCAAACTCTATCAAATTCTCTCAAACTCTCTAAAATTTCATCATGAATCCAAACAAAACACCTACATCCCGTCGTAACCGACCACATACACCGCAACCGCAAGAAGACCCGGAGCTTGGTTTCCAAGCGTTTACACAACCAGGTTATCGTCCGCAATTTTCGCAACAAATTCCGCCACAAATTTCGCAACAATATCCGCCACAATGGTCGCAACAAAATCCGCCACAATATTTTTACAACTCATTAGGCCATCCGCAACAAATTCCTTACCAACTTACACGTCCCGATTTGATTGAACAAGGTTTTACTCCGGCCAACTTCAATCCTCCTTCACCCTTCATCAATCTCGCCGACGACATTGTTCCGGAAACCCAACATTCTAGCCCGCACACACCACAATCCATCTACACTCAACCATCAAACCCTCAACCATCGAGAAAAGGAAAAAACCCACAATATGAAAATAGAGCCCCCAAATAGATGTGGACTAACGAGGAGGAACTCGCGTTAGTGTCGGCGTGGGTAGACGTTTCGGAGGACCCCGTTATCGGTAACGCACAAACCCATGGTAATATTTTTATTGTTATTATTATTATTATTGTTATTATTAATATTATTATTATTATTATTATTCTTGTTAATATTCTTATACTTGAATTTACATAAATGTAGAAAGTTTTTGGACCCGAATCGGGGAAGTGTTCTTTAGTGTGATGGGTCGCGGAAATTATAGAACAACTCATCAACTCAACACCAAGTTCAATGACCTCAATAAAAAGTTGTTCTTTTTGGCGGCATCTACAACAACTTGGTCAATAATAGATCAAGCGGAATGAGTGATGCCGACATTTCACGAGTGGCACACGAACGGTACCAAACACAACAAGGGTTTGCTTTCTCTAAAGAACAAGCTTGGGAAGTCCTAAAAAAATGTCCAAAATGGGGAGTCGTTCCAACGATGACAACAACTTCATCGCGGGGTTCAAAACGTACCAAACCTTCCGATGATGACGATGACGACAACTTCATCGAGCAACTTCAACGACCCATCGGGAGAAACAAGGCAAAAAAACATCAACGAGTAATACGTCCGGGACGAATACGAACGAAAGTGTTACTCAGTTGTTGACGACGTTCAACGACAAGATTGATGATACAATGGAATACAAAATGAAAAAACTCGATCTCGAACTTCAAAGGTTGGAACACGAACGAGAAATCGAACGAGAAAAACGATTTGAGAAAGACTTCGCGTTTTTCATGACCCCGCATGATCACCTTACGGGAGACGTTTTGAGGGTTACTTTAACGAGAAAAGAGCAAATTAAAAAATTTCATAATTGGTAGTGTTTTGTATTTTGTAATTTTTAATTTATTAATGAATGATATGAATTTTTATTTTTATTATTTATCTTATTTTTATTTATTAAAAAATATATAAATATTTTTATTTTGTTAAATAATTAAATGTATAAATAAAAGAATTAAAAAAATGAGGTGGTGAAATTTCATCCCAATTGCAAATGTGCCACATCAGCTTTGCAATCTTGAAATTATACCCCACAACAATGAAATTTCACTCAATTGCAAATGTGACACCTCATCATAAAAAACTATATTTTAATCAAATAACAACAACATTACAATTAAATACTTTTTTACTATAATTTAATATGAAATATTTTATTAATTAAAGAGTAAACTGCAATTTTGGTCCCTGTGGTATGTTGTTTTTCTCACCTTTGGTCCTCAGAAAATTTTTATTGCAAGAAAAACCCTGTGGTATGCAAAAGTGCTCGATTTTGGTCCCTCGGAACTACACCGTTAGGTTACCTCTATTAAAGCCCCCCATGTGCAAGTCACATGAGGGCATTTTGGTCATTTTACTTTTGTTTTTCACTAAAGACAAAAAAAAACACAGGGCAGGAATGCAATTTTTTTTACTTAAATTTATAATAAAAAATGAAACAAATATTATATATATATATATACACACACATATCATCATCATCCCCATCACACAAAACCCTAATCATCATCCCCATCGGAGAAACCCAGCCGGCCTCTCCCCCTTGGCGAGTTCCCCGTCGGCCTCTCCCTATCCGGCGAGTTCCCCATCCGGAAAATCGCACAGGGACGATCTCTATCTCCTCGCAGATCTCCCCATCGATCTCTATCTCCTCTCATTTAATCTGAATTACATATATACACAGAGAGTCTGAGACTCCGGCCAAACCTCCGATCAAACCCCGTCGCCACTCTTTCCTTCTCATCCCCATCCCTCTCACGACCTCCCTTTAAAAATTAACCCCAATTCCACCAGCGTAACTCGCTGCAACCATGTCCGCCACTCCTCCACCTCACCCTTCCATCCACGTCAGTGACGGAGCTCTAGATTCATTCCTTCCGGCTTTCACCACTCTGGACTGTCCGTACGACTCCTATCCCGTGGTTTGTTCGAATACATACACACACAAAAACCACGAGAGCAAAGTACAGACCCATCCCCATGCCTTCTCCGACCCCTACCCTTAAACCGTATCCAGAACTTGCTTCGACCATCTTCTCATATGTGCAAAACAATCGATAAAACCATATCCACGTCCTAAAAAACTGTTAATTTCTATAAATCCAAAAAATGGAAGCATTTCCTCTTTTGCACATAATTTCATAAAGGGAGGTCGACAGAGGGGGTGGCGGTAGAAGGGGTTAACCGGAGATGGTTGAGGGAGAGGGGTTCATCGGAGAGGAGGCACCAGATAAAGGGGTCGGTAATGTCCTATAGAACTCTCGATTTTCTCTCTCACTCACAACCCTTCGAGGCCGCAAAACAGATCGATTTTCTCTCGATTGATGCCAGAGACGATTGGTACGCTGTAGACGAGGGGACTCCGTAGTCGAGAGGAACGCTGTAGACGGGGGGACGCCGAAGACGATTAGGGGTGGTCGGTGGTAAAGAAAAGGGGTGGTCGGTGGTTGTCAGGTTGATAGGAGGAGAGGATTAGAGGAAGTCTTCTAGGGTTAAAAAGAACATGTTAAAAAGACCATTTTACCCTCATGTGCAAGGCACGTGGGGGCATTTAACAGCTGCAAACTAACGGACGTTAGTCTCAGGGACCAAAACCGAGCAAAAATGCATACCACAGGGGTTTTTTTGCAATAAAAATTTTCTGGGGACCAAAAGTGAGAAAAACAACATACCACAGAGACCAAAATTGCAGTTTACTCTTAATTAAATAACTATAATAAAATAAAATTAATTAATTAAATTAAATATTTTATTTATAAAACATTAAATTAAAATACAAAGTAAAAATATTACATTAATCGTCATTTTCTTTTTCTCTAAATCTTTGTCAAATCTCTTCAATCAAATATGATTGTAAATAATGATTCGTTGACCGATTACGTACTTGTATGTGATTTTGGAGATAATTTTCGTACTCGAAAAGTATGGTACGAGAGATTTGAGGCGTGGTTATAGTAAAATTAACATCATCGTTTGTGGAAACAGAAAAATGTAAGAACAAACGGGAAAATCGGGAAATGATCATGAAGTTGATGGAAATGGATCCCACAACAATGAGCGAACCACAACGGAGATTGTACGAACATCAACTTGAAGAACTTCTAAAAGAACAATGATGTATTTTTATGTGTTAAGTTTGTATTTTTTTAATATGTAATTTATTTTATTGTACTTTAATATAAATTATATTTTGCATTTTTTAATATTTGTCTTTCAAAAAAAAAATTATTAACAAATAAAATTATTCATACATTTTTTCATAAACATTCTCTACAAAACATCACAAAACATGATTTGACATAAAGCAATTTTTAATTTAGAAATTATTCCCTGCAATTTCATATACTATTCACTGTCACATCAGCAAAAAAATATTGATTTGACATTTGCAAATTACCAAAACCAATTTCTAATTTTGCAATCATACTCACAACCACTACAATTTTTAATTTTGCAATCCTACGTGTCACATTTGCAATCCAAATGAAATTGTTATGAAATCCTTGTTGTGGATGCTCTAAGGTTGAGACTTCTCTTTCCCATCGGTCAAATCTGTCGTAGACAGCGGTCTACCACTGTCTCGATTAACAACCGCCCCACGATCGCTTTTTCCCGCTAGAATCTCCACCGGCTGATCTGAACCGTAGATTTTGAGCCACGTCTATGAGCGATGGTGGTTTCTTATGCTCATCAACGACAAGACTATCGGTTGGTGCCAGATGACGGTGTTCGTTTTGGGAACCTGAAACCACTCGACCTTTATACATATCTGAGATTGACTGGGGTTTATGATCGGCGGCATGGTTTTGGTGGTCATTAGGTTTAAAAGAAACGATAGATGGACGTGTGAATGAAGGGGGTGATGATGGATCCATAGGATCACAAAAAAAAATGATAATCGGAAGGGACGAAGGTGTAGTTTATAATGGTAATTAAATCCAATGCGTTGATGATGAAGTTTCTTTTGCTACCAATAGAGTTGACTAATAATGTATATATAGCATTATAGCTGGCTAACAAAGTCAATAACCATTTTAAATACAAATATTGTTTTTTAATTGGCCTATTTAAAATAACATTACATTTTACGTCTATGACCGTGTTTTATTATTATAAGATTGATGATATGATTTGGGTTTTTAAGGATTTTTTTTTCTTCACAATTTATTGATTTGAATTTTGTAAGACCACCTATCCACTCAGGATTTTCTTGATTGTTTTTCAGTCTTCTGGGTTTAATCGAGGTGCACAAATGCACTAGCTAAACCGAACACCTTCAGTTAAAAAAAAAGATAGTTTATTATTGGATTTTGATAATGTCATAGATTCTAGTGAGAGAATATACAATTAAAGTACAAATCTAGAGAGAGAAGCCTTGTCATCCATATATTCCAAAGTAAGTGTTTACAAGATTCTCAAAATGACAAAAGTTACAAAGATGACATAAAGGCATGCTATTTATAGTAGGTCAAGACAAACCCTTAACTCTACCAAACATTAAGAACAAAATACAGGTTAAGCACCTAACTAAACTGACTGCTTGATTACAACTAAGAATACTTTTAACAGATTTTATTGAAAATTTTCTTTAAAACCTAACTTTAAGTAACCTTCAACAAGTTTCAATCATTTTTTTTTCTTCTAATTATACTTCTTATATTTTTTTCAATTAAAATTTTAACATGTATTTTAAAATCATTTTACATTGTTATTAAGTTTTTATCACATGATTAGTTTACAAAATAATAACTTATTATCTGCTAACAAATAGTTACTAGGCACCAACTAATTATCGACTAGTTTGCTAAACATAGTCTAATCATAAAAATGTTACAAACTCGTGAAAATCAATCTTTAACGTATTGTTTCAGATGATATTTTACATATAATCATAGAATTTAAAGTATTGCTTCACATATATTTGTTTTGCAAAATATTACCGTTATATGTATTTGTTTCGCAATATGACACTTTTTAACATGTATTATTTGTTTCACAATGTGAACCAATTTTTTTTATATGAATGAGTTTGGTTCTATTGAAGAATAAAAGAGCAAGGGGATGAACATGGACGATTCTTTGTTGAAACCATGTTTTCATGAAACCCCTCTTCCTCGAAACCCATCTCCGTCGAAAACACATATTCATGAAACCAATCTCTGTCGAAACCCATCTTCAAGAAGCGGTCTGTTGATACAAACCTGTTTTGGTATACAAACCACAAGGACAAACCACAAAGAGGGGGAAGATGGGAGATAGATGTAGAGGAGATCGATCGGAGATGGCTATAGATGAGATCGATAGATGGAAGATGGGTGGGGAGACGGAGATGGTGACCGGCGGTATGGGAGCTGGAGATGGTGACCGACTTGAAAGAGTGAGAGGAGGGAGCGATATTAGGTGAGTGATTGCTTAGGTTTACAAAGATCTTTATTATACCAATTATTTCACTCACGTGTATATCACCCATATAAAAAAGAATTATGTCTAATAATTTACATTGTTGTCGCTCCTTTTTCCATGACAATTGATCACATAAATTAACGGTAGAGATTGAGTTTGTAAAGTTTGTTAGAATTACTTGGTAGGTTTGCAGTTGAAACACACCCTATATATACATATATATATATATATATATATATAGGCGAATGATCGTGTGAGAAGTTGAGGTAAACTTGAGAAGCGTGAGAAATGAATATGAACCGTTGATCACTTTGAATCAAATGTTCTTCCATGAATTGCAGCTTAGAGTGGAATTGATCTGATGCATCTTATTTTGGTGCATCTCATCCTAATGTGCATCTATTTTTCATCCAACGATTGATAACCATTTTTCATACTTCTTATGTTAACCTCAATTTCTCATCGGAACCCAACCCTATATGTATAGTTGGTTTCTAGGAAGAATAATAGTTATCGTCGAAGATTAAGAGGAGATCTCCATTTTTGGATCAATTATAATTGAATATCAATTGAAAATTCTCCTCTAAGCTAATTAATTAATTGGTTATTTTGGGACTTATTCTGCATCATTAGACCAACACTAATTAAAAGTGACCACGAATCCAAATTCTTTCTTACACTTCTCACTTTAACTCATATTCTCACGAGATTCTTCATTTATACACAAACTGCCTACCAATTTTGACATCTGCGTCTTTTTGTTCATTGTCGTTATCATTCATCACCAAATCATCATCAATATGATCCAAAAATCCAGTCAGTGAATCATACGTTAAACCCTCCTTGTTCGTCAGTTCGGGAATTTCACACAGAGACTGTACATATTCATCTTCTTCTTCACAGTGATCATCCTCGCCATTATTCACTACATGTATCGCCTTCGATTTCTTCAATCCATCTGTTAGTCCCAGATGGCTATAACAAGTATTGTAGAAGGGGGGGGGGGTTGAATACAATACTCAAAATTTTCACAATTTTAATTCTATTATTGAAAAACTTTCAACAAGAATTACACATAGAAAACTTAAGACTGTTGCGGAAAAGAACAGTTAAACTATTCTAACAATCTTACACAAAGTATACTAACAAAATAACTAAGAACACTTAGAACAAAGCTATAAAGTATTTCAAGCAAACTGGAAATTCTTGCACTTAGAGAAATCTTCCAGTTTGCGTAGAATATCAAGAGCACACAGTAATCTTCAAGTCTCTCAAGATGTGTGTCTTTTCTGCATGGAGAGGTCTTCCTTTTATAGTGACAAGGAGTGTGCAAACATTGAATGCTTGGGACACTTGTCATCTTCACACTTGCTGAGGATGTTGACTTCTGGAGAGTTGTAAAGTCCTTGTCACCTTTTACAAGGTACAGTCAGAAGAGCCCATGCATGAGAAAAGAGCTTTGCATGGAAATGGATAATAAGACAAAATGTCACTTTATCCATGTAGAAAATATCTTCTCAATTTGTCTTCTAAAGATTGCACCACCGAAGGAAGCTTGGGATATGTGACACATCTTTGGAGAAAGCATCTTTGAAACTTCTTTGAGATCCCACCGATGATAGCCTTGTGATATGTGACACATCTTTGAGATATGTGACATCATCTTTGGGATATGTGACATCATCTTTGGAGGAAAAACATCTTTGAGACTTCTTTGAGATCCCACCGAAATTGGACTTCCATCGGTGGGATTCTTTGGCCGAAACAGAGAGTAATTTCGGTGGAGATGTGTCCACCGATGTGTGAGAACACCATCGGTGGACAATGACTTGTATGTGTTGAGAAAGGATCTTTCACTTCCACAATGAGAGAATCTTTAATCTTGACTTTGGTTGATCTTTGACTTCACCAAACATTTGCTATCTTGTACAAGCCATTACAAAGAACCATGCATCCAAAATTTCTCTAAGTATAAAATGTTTTTCAAAGTATAAAAGGAGATCATGAGGTCATCTTCAAATCTTGATGACCCAACAATCTCCCCCTATTTGATGATGACATCCATACTTAGAAAAACATGAGTAAGACAGTGAATAATGCATGTTGACCCTTCTTTACTCTTTTGGGTTCTTTTTCACACAGTCCATTTTTTGTGTGTGTGTGTGTGTGTATGTATATATGATATTTACATATAAGATAAAATAAAAAGGTATAGTTGTACAAATGAATGAAAAAATGGAAAGAAGTATAAACAATATGAACAAAGCAGATGTTACTTGTATCATTGGAGAGGAGAGTTGAAACTTATGTCTGACTTGAGGATTCTTCATTTTGATCAGCAGCCTGTTGATTTGTTGGAGAACTTTATCTTTCAGGCACTTTTGCTTTTCTTCAGATGTTTCAAATCTTCAAGCCATTCACTTGCTCCAAAAGATTTCAGCCAAATGAGTCTGTGGTTTCTGGAAAGAGACAAACCCATTATGGTGAGAATCTTTGAGGGAGGTTTGAGATTAAGTGAATAAGCCTCAGGATGCTTCTGCCAATCTGTAGCATTTTCTATCTTTTTCTTGGCATCTTTGGCATCATTATCATGTGTCTTTGATTTGCTCCCCCTCAGTTGGATCAGCCGGTCTTTGTGTTTCTCCCCCTCAGTTTGATCCGTCTGGACTGATATGCTCCCCTTTGACCGGTCCGCCCGATTTCCTCATTTTTTTTTCAAGTTGGTCGCTGTATATGAGTACTGAGGGTTTATGTTGCTCCCCCTCAGATGAATTCTCCCCCTCAGCGGCCGACGTAGGAAAAACACCAAGAGAAAATGAAAAGGTCGGCCAGAACCAAAACGATTTTTTTTTGCACAATACCACCGAATTTAGGGGTACACCACCGAAATTTCGGTGGTAATATTTTTTTTTTTTTTTGCTTTCCCACCGAAAAAGAAGGAAATTCCACAGAAAATTGGTTATTTTCGGTAGAAAATCGGTGAGAATTTTTTTTTTTACTTTCCCACCGAAAAAGAAGAAAATTCCACCGAAAATTGGTTATTTTCGGTAGAAAATCGGTGAGATTTTTTTTTTTTTTTTTTTGAACAAAACATGCCCACCGAAAATTTGCAAGAATTAGACAAAAATTCGGTGGAAATTCTTGAAGAGGTTGAGGGAAATCTTTTAAGATATCTTCAGCAGAGAGTGGAGAAAGTCTTCTAAGGCATTATGTAGAAAATCTTCAAAATGGAGGAGAGATTGGAATTTCATCTTCCAATTTTTGATGACCCAAAGAGATTGAGATTTAGGATTTGGTGTGACATCTGCAGAAGAGTTTGTAGTGGGTGGATTTTGTGAAAGGAGAGATGGGTTGCAAACCAAGAGTGGAAAAGATGGAAAAAGGGATGGGATGAGGAGATGACACATAGGAAGTTGGGTTAGGTGAGAGGAAGAGTATATGAGAAGCTAGATAAAATTGGTGGGGAGAGAATCGGTAGAGGAAATGGTAGAGGTCTACAACTTTGGTGAGATGAGATCATGGTGATGACATCATTAAAAGAAAAAGGTGTCTACCATGCATGGGATGACATCATTTGGAGGGGTTCTTTCCTATGTTTCTAGATAGGAGAGGAGATTTGTGAGAGAAGAATAGTGTCCACCGATGAGAATTCGGTGGAAACTTAGGACACATAGTTATTGAAGATTACACATGCCAAGTTCATTTATGAGGAAATTAAACCTGGTTTCATCTAGAGATTTGGTGAACAAGTCGGCAAGCTGAAGATCTGTAGGAATGAAGTGTAGCTCAATGTCACCTTTGGAGATGTGGTCCCTGATGAAATTGATATCTGATAATGATATCTGATATCTATGTGCTTTGATCTGGAATGAAGAACTGGATTGTTTGCAATAGCTATTGCACTGGAATTATCACACAGAATTGGGATTTTAGAAAAGAATTGATTGTAGTCCCTGAGTTGGTTTCTCATCCATAGGATCTGAGCACAACAGCCGCCAGCAGCTACATATTCAGCCTCAGCAGTAGAGGTTGACACAGAGTTTTGTTTCTTGCTGGACCAACTTACCAATTTGCCACCAAGAAGTTGGCAGCTTCCTGTAGTACTTTTTCTGTCACAAACTGGGAACCTGCATAAACTGAATCTGAATACCCAATTAGTTCAAAACCTGAGTCTTTGGTAAAAAATTTGAAAAGATGGAATCGGTGGGAAGGTTTGGTGCATGGCAAGATGGAAAGGTTTGGAATCGGTGGGAAGGTTTGGTGCATGGCAAGATGGAAAGGTTTGGAATCGGTGGAATCGGTGGTGTGTCTGTGAAGGGTTCCACCGAATTTGAAGGGTTCCACCGAATTAGAGGGGTTCCACCGAATTTAAATTTCGGTGGAAGGTTAGAAGAATGGGATGGTGTCCTTGGGAATTAGTTGCTACAAGTTGCAATTTCGGTGGAAGAGCATGCAGGTTCGATGGAATGGGGTTCTGAAGATGGAGATGAGTGGTTTCTTGAAAGTGGAAGAAAAGGAGGTGATAAAGATGATCAAGAAAAGAAGAGAAATGCATGCAATGTTTAAGGATGCATACGTGTCATCACAAAAAGATGGATTGTTATTGTCTTGGAGTTGATTGATGGAGGAGAGAGAAAAGGTGGTGAAAAAGAATATTTGGTGGAAGATGATGAATTTTTGGTTCGGTGGTTAAGGAAAATTTCGGTGGTGAGGTTTAGAAAAGAAATGGAATTTTAAGAGATTGGAGATGGTGATGTCATGAGAATGACATCATCATGCTTATGATGTCATGAGAGTAAAGAATTCTAAGGTTTTGTCAACTTTCTCACTTGTTCACATAGATCCATTTGCCCAGCTCAAAATCTGTAATCACAAAGAATTTATTTTCTAGGTACCCATTTGGAAGGTGGGTCCTTTTGGGTTAGACGGAAAAGAATTGGACAGTCTTTGGCAACAAGAGAAGTATCACCACAGAAATAACATTTTCTATAAAGAAGGATCTTTTTAGAATTGTGATATTTTTCTTTATTTTTGCTTTTAAAAAATGTCCTCAAGAATTTGATGAGGACACAAAGATTTGGGGTGCAACACCTAAAATACATTTTTCAAATTTTGGGAGGACCAAAAACTTTTCCTTTGAAAAGGACATTTTGAGATACACAGAACTGTGAATAGAATCGGTAGAAGAAGACACATAGGTATTTTTAGAAAAAGTGAAGGATTTCTTTTTAAAAAAATTGGCACCCAGATACTTTCCTTTTTCAGAGATAGAAAATATTTTGCATGAGTTGGAAGAGAAGGATGCATCATCTAAAGACAATAGATAAGGAATTAAATGCTTCAATCTTTTCAGCATCAGAGAGAGATAGAAATGGATGTACCTGTGATGAGGTGGGGAGACACTTAGCTGATACACGAGCAGTTGAGGAGGTGTGGCCTTCTGAATCATCCATGTTATTTTTCTTGGCCATGAAACAGACTTTTGAGGTGTCATTCGCTTTCAGATGTGGGTTCATCTGCCAAATCATGAGTTTTAGCAGGCAGACCCTTTGCATTTCTGACAAGTCTGTCATTTCTTTCCTTTTCTCTCTTGTATTTTTCCTTGTACCTTTCAGCCCGGTCAGAATGAGCAGAAGAGGAGAGATTGGAGGAATCATGTTTGGATCTTTCCGATTTTGAGGAAAATCGGCCCGAGGAAGAAGTTTTGGGTCCTTCAAGAAGTTTACTTCTGCACTCAGAAGCAAAATGACCCTTTTTACCACAGTTAAAACATTCCTCATTAGATTTGTCCAAGGAAGAATGTTTGGAGAGAGAAGAGGAGGATTTTCTACCAAACTTAGATTTTACAGAACGGAGATGAGATTTGGATTTAGAGTACCCATCCAACATGGCCATTTCATCAGATAAATTATCAGCTGAAGTTTCCTCACATTCATCCTTAGCATCACTAAGATATGCTTCTGAATGATCATTGGGATCTTCTTGACTATTATGGTCAGAGTCAGATGGGTAGGTGATTTTTGGAAAACACTTAGTCTTTTTGGAAGAGTCACTTAGGAGAGCTAGAGAAGAGTTCTTTATAAACTTATGCAGTTTCGTCTGCTCATAGTTGAAAAGAGTTCCATAAAGAACAGTCAAGGGCATGAACTCAAGGTCCTTGGTAGTTTTGATGCAAGTACATATATTTTCCCAAAAATCTGGAAGACAATCCATGAACTTGCACAAGACTTCCTCATTATCATAGACTCTGCCCAACAACTTAAGATCATTTAAAAGAGAGTTGAAGCGATTATAGAAGCTAGGAAGAGATTCTCCTTTTTCAAAAGCAAAGAGTTCATAATTTCTAACAAGAGCAATCTTTCTGCTCTTTTTAACTTCATTTGTACCTTCATACAAAACACACAGAGTGGACCACATCTCTTTGGCAGTAGAGAGATTTACCAGAGAGTGGTACACTTCATCAGGAAGAGAGAGAGCAATGATAGTTCTAACTTTAGAATCAAGAGACACAAGTCGTTTTTCCTCATCAGTATATTTCTTAGGATTTTTAAGAATGTAACGACCAGTAGCAGCAGATTTTTCTTCATCAGAGGAATCATCAGAATTATCTTTTTCCATGGTTTCTTTACCAGGCCTCTGCGTTTCATAGCGAGCCCAAACTCTGGGATAAAGGGTCCCTCTTGGAGAATGGTTGGATATCTAGTATCCACTCCTTCCATGAACAGCATCATGCGGCTTTTCCACAAAGAGAAGTTGTTAGCATTGAACTTAGGAGGTTTTGAAATGGAGCCATTTTCAGAAAAGTTATTTTGAAAAGAGTTTTCAACAGTAGAAGAAGAAGAGGCAGCCATCGCAGATCAAGTTTATGGAATTAAACCTGGCTCTGATACCACTTGTTAGTCCCAGATGGCTATAACAAGTATTGTAGAAGGGGGGGGGGGTTGAATACAATACTCAAAATTTTCACAATTTTAATTCTATTATTGAAAAACTTTCAACAAGAATTACACATAGAAAACTTAAGACTGTTGCGGAAAAGAACAGTTAAACTATTCTAACAATCTTACACAAAGTATACTAACAAAATAACTAAGAACACTTAGAACAAAGCTATAAAGTATTTCAAGCAAACTGGAAATTCTTGCACTTAGAGAAATCTTCCAGTTTGCGTAGAATATCAAGAGCACACAGTAATCTTCAAGTCTCTCAAGATGTGTGTCTTTTCTGCATGGAGAGGTCTTCCTTTTATAGTGACAAGGAGTGTGCAAACATTGAATGCTTGGGACACTTGTCATCTTCACACTTGCTGAGGATGTTGACTTCTGGAGAGTTGTAAAGTCCTTGTCACCTTTTACAAGGTACAGTCAGAAGAGCCCATGCATGAGAAAAGAGCTTTGCATGGAAATGGATAATAAGACAAAATGTCACTTTATCCATGTAGAAAATATCTTCTCAATTTGTCTTCTAAAGATTGCACCACCGAAGGAAGCTTGGGATATGTGACACATCTTTGGAGAAAGCATCTTTGAAACTTCTTTGAGATCCCACCGATGATAGCCTTGTGATATGTGACACATCTTTGAGATATGTGACATCATCTTTGGGATATGTGACATCATCTTTGGAGGAAAAACATCTTTGAGACTTCTTTGAGATCCCACCGAAATTGGACTTCCATCGGTGGGATTCTTTGGCCGAAACAGAGAGTAATTTCGGTGGAGATGTGTCCACCGATGTGTGAGAACACCATCGGTGGACAATGACTTGTATGTGTTGAGAAAGGATCTTTCACTTCCACAATGAGAGAATCTTTAATCTTGACTTTGGTTGATCTTTGACTTCACCAAACATTTGCTATCTTGTACAAGCCATTACAAAGAACCATGCATCCAAAATTTCTCTAAGTATAAAATGTTTTTCAAAGTATAAAAGGAGATCATGAGGTCATCTTCAAATCTTGATGACCCAACACCATCAGATTGAGGTAACATGGTTTCACCATTCTCGAAATCCTCCATCTTCAGTTCGATTAGGGTTGAAGAAACAACTGATGAAAACCGTATGTGATTGGAAACGATGATATTGTTCTTGATAAATTCAAAATATAAAACTTATTTAATTAATAAAACAAAATCATTTTCAATTTTAGGAAACCGATTTGCAAATTTGATCATGATCCACTAACCTTAATTGTAGGAGATGATTTTGTAAACTAATAAACAATAAATAATTAATTAAAATCTGGAAAATTAAAATGACATAAACACCCTTCAAGGTTGATAAAAGAAAATAAAAAATTAAATATTGTTAAGATTAGATCAACGGTTAAGATGAGGGTTTCACAAGTTTCAACCTTTTGGAGAGTTTCAAAATATCCTTCCTCTCTCTCTCTCTCTCTCTCTATATATATATATATATATATATATATATATATAGAGAGAGAGAGAGAGAGAGGTGGGTTCAAACGAGAATGTATGCTATTTAGAAGAATAAATGAATAACTCTCAACCATTCATTTTTAAAAACAATTCCAAAAATAATCACTGATTTTTGGAAGTTTATTATTTTTGGAATTATTCATAATCACTGATTTTTGGAAGTTATTATTTTTGGAATTATTCATAAAAATGATTGGTTGTGAGTTATTCCTTTATTCTTTTAAATAGTTGTCATTCTCGTATGATCCTTACTCTCTCTCTCTATATATATATATATATATAGGGTCGGGTTCAAATGAGGAGCGCATCAAAACGTGAGAACGTGAGGAGCACCGTCCATGTACAAAATCACATGTGATTCACAACACAAACCGCGGGACAAGCCGCGCGCTTTTGCAAACCGCGTAACAAACCGCGCGTGTCCAAAATGTTAATCACATATGATTTTTAGTCATGTGTTGTGAATCACATGTGATTTTGTACATGAACGGTGCTCCTCACGTTCTCACGTTTTGATGCGCTCCTCACATGAACCCTCCTCTATATATATATATATATATATATATATATATATATATATATATAATCTAAGATTTTTTTTAAACAAAGAAAGAAGGAACTCAACGTCATGTCCCTTGTTACATTCTAGGTATTAAAACTTTAATAATACAACTAGGAAACAAATGATACGAAAATGTATTTCACCGAACACAAGAAGGATATAGTGGAGAGTTTAAAAATAAGCCATTTTCTTTAATAATTTCTTTCTTTAATAAATTTTAAGCCATTTTCTTTCGAGAATGCAAAATATATTTTTAAGTTTAACAAGTAAAAATATAAAATATAAAGCACAAGGGTTTTGACGTACTGCTTAAGGCCCAGGGGATGTGGTGGAATATCTCATCTGTCCAGGGTTTTAATCCAGACATATACAACAATGTGGTCACTCAGGTTTAATCAGGGCTGACGTCTTACGCTTATAATCTGTCAAGAGATTAGTCTAGGCATAGCCTAGCACACTCTTTCCAAAAAAAAAATATATATATATATATATATAAACTAGTTTAGTACTCGCGCAATGCGGCGGGATGCAATATTCAAATAAATGTAAGCAAAAAATAAAAATAGAAATTACAATCATGCAATATTCATACGGTTTGGGTTTGGTTTATAACTGAAGTCTTTTATGTCTAAATTTTTGTTTAAACAAAATAGAAATTACAATCATGCTTTAATCATATACAATCAGCACTCAAAACCTCTCGATAAACCACATTTGATGTGTAAACTCCCTTCGGTTTGAACTTTTTGGTAGGCTTCACTAATATCTTTGTAGTGCCACGTGATATACCTCTGGATAACTATTAAGTTTTTAAATTCTAAAATCGCCAGCTATAGATAACACTAAAATCGCAAGCTATAGATAACACTAAAATCGCCAGCTTAGTTTTTAAAATTAAAATTAATTTTGTAATATCATTTATTCACTAAAATTAAAACTAAAATTAACACTATGAAATATTGATTATTCATGGAAGTTGATTGTTTACTTGTTATGGTCTGTTTCAAACAGCCCAAACAACTCGCTTCCTAGATGATCCCTCTAGAAGAAGGCGATTCTTTGGCCATTTGTTTACCTTTTAATAGTTCCATTAAGAGGCAACCTCTGAATCGCTTTTAGGTGAATCTTGCTTAACAAAAAAAAGTCTGCCCCTTAATGGTTCTAAAACCTTCTGAATGATTTTGTATCGTGGGCCTCCCTTAACCATTTAGCACTCTAATTTCATTCTAAACAATTACAAAACGATCCTATTTCATATTGTACTATATCATAAGATCCTCTTAATCATTCTGACCACTTAATCATTCTGCACCACACCATTCAGCAACTGCCAAACAGCCAATCTTTCTAGTTACTTTGATATGTGAATTTACATTGAGCATGGGAACCAAATGAATAAAAAGATTCATGTTTGGTTTGGGAAGGGATCGTGGATTTTTTTCTTTGCAATGTTGTCAGGATCGAATCTTAACAAGATTACTAATACTTAGAATTCAGAATTAAAGAATCTGCGGAATAGAACTTTAATTCACACAATCAATAGAACAATAAATCAGAAAATACACAGATGTTTGTATTCACTGCTTCGACTCACAAGATTACAACCAAACCTCAATCTTGATGAACAGGCTCAATCAAGACGACTTCTACTTCTCTAGAAATAGGGTTCGAAACCTTGAGGTTAATTCTCTCTGAAAACTCTCACGTATTCTAATTGTATTTCGTGTCTCTTCGTATTTTTTAATAGCTATCTATCAACACTATTTATACACAAAAATTACAAGATAACTATCAAAAATTAAATGATCTTCAGAATATTCTTTTAAGCATATCTTCAATCATTCCATCTTTATCTCCTTCAATCTCGCATTCCATGTTCTGATCCCAAGCAGTATTAACTTCATTTTCCTCAAGCAGTACTAATGATGTTCCAGCAGTATTAACTTCGATATGCATAAGCAGCACTAACAGTTTTCGTAAGACACCAGCAGTACTAACATTGTTCCAGCAGTATTAATAATGTTCTAGCAGTAGTAATATACCAGCAGTATTAACATTGTTTCAGCAGCATTAATGTCTCAGCAGTACTAACCTTGATCTAGCAGTAGTATCTTTGTTCTGGCAGTACTAACGTTGATCTGGCAGTATTAATGTAGTTCTGGCAGTACTAACCATACTTAGCATATCTTCAGTTCCCAACAATCTCCCCCTAACTTGACTTTTAGAAAGAGAAGTCAAGTTTTTCAGATGATGCTTCCAAAACCTAATCATGCATGCCTAGATCAGGATTCAATCCCAGACTTTGATTGAGAGTCCTTCTTACCAGATATCTTTCCATCTCAGAATCTTTGTCACTTACCAACTTAGCATGCAGCATTCCAGTCAACCTTTTCATGCTGTGTTTGTATACTACATCTACCAAATAATATTCATGAAATGTATGATCATGAGTGATGACATACACTCCACAATTCTCAATGAGCATCCAGTTGGTAATGACTTGAAAATTCCTTGCTATCAAATACTGAACTGCTTCTGGTTTGAACATTAAGCACAAGTATTCAAGAACCATCTTGGTGATAGACATACCTTGCTTTGTCAGCATGTTTCCATATAGCCTCATTCCAACCTTGAACATCTCTTCTATGTCAGATCTTGAGCATGTTCTGATGAGTCTTCCCCATGTAGAACAGACTTCAAACTTTCCATCTGCTCTCTTTATTCTAATGTACTCCTTTATCCCTTCTTTCAATGTGTCCCAGAAGATGATCTCAGGAGCCATAGAAGCTAATGGTTTAACTTTAATTGGATTAGTATCAACCACAGTAATATACATATCACATTGTGCATTTGATTGTGATTGTACATTGCTTGGTTGACCTGATGAGGTTGCCACTTCTTCTTCAGCAGCCTTTTGATCATCTTTCTCTTTCACAACTTCCTCCTTAGCTTCTTCTATGATGGGTTCCACTCTGGGCTTCTTTACAAATTTCTTCTTTGAAGCTATGGACTTTGTTCTTGGTCTTTTGCTTGACACCATTTTGGTTCTTTTGAGTGATTTAGCAGCTTCAGGAGTGGTTTCAGTTGTTTCCTTAGTTTCTGCTGCTTCAGGGATGATTTCTGCTGCCTTATGTTTTTCAGCAGCAATAACCATTTCTGCTGCTATAGCTGTTACTGCTTCTTTTATAACCTTTAATGCTGCTGCTTCAACACTCTCCTTCACAATCCAAAATATCTCTGCATCAATCTCGGTTTTAGTTGCAGGTACTGCCTCCTTCTCTCTTTCAGAAACTGCTGCATCAATTGTTTCTACTTCTTTTGCAACCTCAGCAGCAGTAACCGTTTCTGCTGCTGGTTCTGTTTCTGCTTCCTTTGTAATATTAGCAGCAGTAACCGTTTCTGCTTCCTTTGTAATATTAGCAGCAGTAACCGTTTCTGCTGCTGTTTCCGTTTCTGTTGCTTTCTCACTTTCAGCTTCCTTTTCAACTTCTGTACCCTGCTCATCCTCCCCCTCAACCTTATACTCATACTCCCCCTCAATTTTTGCATCCTCCATGTTTATATCAGATTCTGACTCCCCCTTTTTGGAAGCATCAGTGGTTGAGCTTCGCCTTTTCAGAACAAACTGAGCTTTCTTTCTTCTTTGTAGCAGCTTTGTGATCATCTTCTTATTCTTCTCTATCTTGGTGTTTTGATAAAGAACCACCTTTTTAAGCTCATCTATCTCCTTCTGCTGATCCATTACCTCAATGTTGATGTTTGCTATGGTTTCCATCAATTCCTCGTACGTATATCTATCCTCACCCTGTTTAGGAGTGTTTACCTCCTTTAAAGGATCATTGGAAGTGTTAGCAGGTGTCTCTTGCCTAGCAAAAGCACTACCTACCCCCTTGGTTTCTTGGCACCTGGGACCTCTGGATGATTTCTCACCCTGAGTTGCCGTGAGGAAGGTCTTAGTTATTTTACCACTGACCTTCTCTTTGCTAGCAGAAGTAGTGGCAGCCTTGCGACTCACATGCTCAACCTTCTCCTTAGTGAGCACCTTCTTGGGGTTGGGAGACACCCCTGTGGTTTCCCTTTCGATATTCTCCATTGGAGAATGCTCCAACAGAGGGCTTAAAGGCTTCGGGCTCTTAGGAGATATATCAAGGGAAGGAACCTTGTGTACCTTTCTTCTTTCAAACTTTTTGGTTATTTTGGGATTGGGTCTTAAGAGAATGGACGGAGGGATTTCTTTGGTGATGGAAGGTTGGGATTGGTCATCAGTGGGTGTGTCTAATGGGGGCCTTGACCCTGATGCCATACCTTCAGTGGTGTGGGACACAACCATCATTGTAGAGAACAATGGTGTGTCAACTCCTTCCGAGTCCCTAGGAAGTCTTTTCATATTTGAAAAAACCTTCCCTTTAGGGGGTTTTGGCACATATACCTCATCAAACTGAGGTAAATCCGTCAATTCCTTAGTTATCACTTCTTGAACAAACCTTGGATACATATAAAACCGCTTTTTGGATTCCAAGTTTGATACAAGATCATTGAAAAGCATTGCTGAAAAATTGAATTTTCTGGCAGTGGCTAAGCAGACCAAGGCATAAGCAATGGTACTTCTAAACTCACTCCATCCAGTTGTTTTCTTTGAAATACAGTGCATAAGAGTATGAACAAGAAATCGCCATTGAGTAAAAAACTTTGACTTGTAGAATTTAAAAACTCCAATGGGACCTTCATACCCCATTCTTTGTAAAGTTGAGTATAGTTCTTCATTGGGAATAGAAGATATACCTGAGGCATCATCTAGTCGAAGAGTGATGCGAATGAGTTCTTCTGAAACTTTCAAGGGTTTGTCACATACCCTTGTTTGGATGACTTTCTGCCCATCTTCGGATTCCACGGTGGCATTGGCCCAGAATTGCGTCTGATGCTCGATGTAGATAGTCGGATTCACCGTTAGGGCATAAGAAATATGTGTGGACTTGAGAAAATCCACAATGTCGTGAAATCCTGCGGCCTGCTTTGGCTTCTGAAGCATCGCAATCTCATTATGCTCGTCGACAAACTCCATAATCGTTGTTCTTCCTGAGGATTTTGATAGAAAACACAGAGATTCTAGGGAGAAGAGGTTAGAGCGATAGAGAAGAATTGAATGCAGAAAGACGTTATGAGCGTTGGCGGGCTAAAAGAGTATTTATAGCAGTATTAGCCCTAGATTTTCAAAAGCAGTATTAACGACATATGCAGTATTAACCACGGAAGCAGTATTAACTGCACAGCAGTATTAACTACAAAGCAGTATTAACCACACCTGCAGTATTAACTGCACAGCAGTATTAACTACAAAGCAGTATTAACTACAAAGCAGTATTAACTACAAAGCAGTATTAACCACACCTGCAGTATTAACTACAAAGCAGTATTAACTACAAAGCAGTATTAACCACACCTGCAATATTAATGGCTAGAACACTGGCAGTAGTAACTCTTCACGGACAGTAGTAACTACAATCATGCTTTAAACAAAATAGAAATTACAATCATGCTTTAATCATATACAATCATCACTCAAAACCTCTCGATAAACCACATTTGATGTGTAAACTCCCTTCGGTTTGAACTTTTTGGTAGGCTTCACTAATATCTTTGTAGTGCCACGTGATATACCTCTGGATAATGCCACATAAAGTTGCCCGTGTGAGAATACCGGTTCTGGTAGATAAACACCTACCACCGGAATTGTTTGTCCTTGAGTTTTATTAATTGTCATTGCAAAACAAAGTCGAATTGGAAATTGCTTTCTCTTCAATTTAAATGGGAAAATGTCATCTTCGGACGGACATAGAGGAATTCTTGGTAAAAATACCCTCTTACGAGTATGTTGACCAACAGTTATTTCCGCATCAATGACGTTCGGTTGAAAGCCTCTGCATATCAACCTTGTGCCGTTACATAATCCATTCGAAGGGTCGATATTCCGCAACAGTATTATTGGGCATCCAATTTTAAGTCGGAGGTAATGAGGGGGCAAACCGCTAACAGTCAGTGAGTTTAAGAATTCCACTGGATACAAGTTATTCTTATCGTCTTCTGCTTCGTCAAAACTATAGTAAACTTGTTCCTCTCCGCAGAATCTTTCGATCAACTGATCATTAATCTCGTCGACATGCTCATTTTTAGTTGTTAGTATCGCCCTTGAAACGATATAATCTGAAGCAATCCCGTTGGTTTGCAGAGAAGGAAATATTGCATCGATCAAAGCATCCTTCGATTCATCTTGTTTGGTGTAAGGAATGGCCATGTCATCAGGTATGCGAATAAAGTTTCCGTCCACAGTTTCTTCTTCTCCATCACCGACTCGTAACAGAAAATCTGAAAACCATCGATCAGTAAGTGCTCTCATATTGATCGTTAACCGCAACTTTTTAATCGAAGACCAAATAGGTGACATCCGTAGGCTAGAGTCTACAATCTGTGCTCGGGTACCTTTTCTCGTTACTGGCAACACCTGTCTAAAATCACCTCCCATAATCATTATCTTTCCACCAAATGGGAGTTGCACCCCAGTGATGTCTTGCATTGTTCTATCGAGTGCCTCCACTGCTTGCCTCTTTGCCATTGATGCTTCATCCCAGATGATTATTTTTGCATCTCGGAGTAGTTGAGCAGTTCCACTTTGTTTTTTTATATTGCACACAGAATTATTACTAAGACTGAGAGGAATCTTGAACCGAGAGTGAGCCGTTCTCCCCCCTGGCATGTTATTAGCGGCGGCACCCGATGAAGCGGTCGCAAGTGCAATATATCCACGGGAACGAACATTAGCGAGCAAAGCTTTGTACATAAATGTTTTTCCGGTTCCACCTGGACCATCTACAAAAAACACACCCGGACGATCATTATCTACATGACTCATGATCTCATCAAATGCATGTTTCTGGTCGGGATTTAGAGAGTCTCGGGCACGCAAATCTTCGTCTTCCACGATTATGGAGTACTCCTCTTGTACCTCACGAAATGGCCGTGATTCTAAATTGGCGGCTGCATTTATGTTTGGAAGATCGAAATCATCGAGGTTCTTACCCATAGATTGTAAAAAGACCGAGATATCTGTAAGAACCATATTTCGGACTATCTCAGCATTTTCGTAGTGTCGTCTGTAATCCTCAGAGAATGAATCATAATGTTCATCCCATAACTTGCGAACATCTCCCGGCTCACAATAAATCAAGATCGTTGCGAATAGTCGTCTAAGAGCATTGGGAAACTGAAATAAGGAGGCCTCAGCAAGACAATGCGATAAATTACCGTCGGTCTCTATCAAACCTCTCTCAAGAGCTGCTTTTCGAAATGTCGGGTGTAATACGCCATTAACCGTGTAAAGATCTTCAAAGCATGTAGGTCCACTAACATGCGAGAGAAGTAGGCGTAGATAATACCGTTCTCCTTCAGCAGGGTTAGCATGAACCAGTCGTCCTCTCGTTGGTCTTCGGCTCCGAGTATTCCATTTACGTGTTTTGTCATTCCATGTGTAATGTCTCGGAAAATCTTTGTACAAATATTGTCTCGCACTCATATCTGTTTTATTCCTCTCAAAAAATGCGGTCAACATTGATCTCTTATCCTTCTCTCTGTCAACAATATCTGTCATAATATCATTCTCTGTGAACCTAACAAACTGCTTATTCGGAAGATGGACCTGCAAAGCCATCACACAAGGGTGGATTTTAGATAGAGGAAAGCTAAAAATCCGCCAAATCGCCTCAGGTGGAGAAACATATCGTGCATCTTGAAATCTTTTTATCTCGTTAATAACAACCTCTTCTCTATCAGGATCGACATGAATAACCTGTTTGTCATGACCTTTGTAAACATACTTGAAAATATATTTCACAGATATTATACTTGAGCAAACCTCAACATTGATGTGACAGTTGAACATCATTAGCAACTTTGGGTTATATGGGACCACCCATCTATTATCTAGGATACCGCCTCGGACGTCAGCCTGTATTCCATTGTTTCTCCTCCTATACATCGGATATGAGTTATCTGCTTGCGTCGTCT
The DNA here is from genome assembly GCA_033807775.1 of Saussurea involucrata. Taxonomy (NCBI): domain Eukaryota; kingdom Viridiplantae; phylum Streptophyta; class Magnoliopsida; order Asterales; family Asteraceae; genus Saussurea; species Saussurea involucrata. The sequence continues at coordinate 77,787,607 of CM066322.1, forward strand.
TGTCGTTGAATTGTTGAGGATATCTAAAACGACATTTTCTTGGCTCACCTTGCATACAAGGGCTGCATGGTTTTAAATGACCGCAAGGACCATGCATCATGTGCATTATCACCAATTGATGCATTTCAGGATACTTTGTTGGGTCCGGGATTTCGGCACACACGACCTTGTCGTAATGGTCTGGGTTTGTAATCTTGTGTTGCGGCTTCATTATCATGAGGAAATGTGCATGTGGTAATCCACGTTTTTGAAACTCGATGACATAAACATATGCCTTAACCTCGCCGAGGATGTGCTTCTTGAAGAGTTGATTTTTGAGATCCTCCAATTTGGCACGAAAAAACCCTTGCAACAAGGTCCGGCCTATCTTGTGCCCTCTGACCGTCCTTTAACTCTTGACGGATTTCAGGCCATCCTGGATTACACGTCATGGTAAGGAATATATCAGGTTTCCCGTCATCTTGAACTAAAGTCATGGCATCCATAAATCGTCTCCGCATATCACGTGGGCCTCCGATAAAACTTGCAGGAAGCACAACCCGTTGTCCAACTTTACTTGGTTGACCCTCACCAGCATTGACGCAATCCACAACACCTTGGTATAAATCTGATCTTATCTTCGACTAGTTTTTTTCAATAAAATACAAACGTGAAGTCTCTATCTTGATGTACATGTCTACAACAAACTGTTGAAACAATCTTCCCCCCGATAGAATCACGTTCTTAGTCGGCCGAGTTTGGAACTTGTAACAGTAATAATCTCGCATCGTTACTGTTTTCCTACCCCCTCCCGAGCTAACGTCTGCGTAGTATTGATTTTCAATAGTATAAATTAATAAATGAGTGGATAAGGTAAGAAATATATGTGATAATGTTCGTACCTTCAAGATCTTCGTCCAAGTTTTCGTCCTCATTAACAATTTCATCGATGCATACTCCATGTCTGGGTATCCTCGGATGCCATCCAGACTCGCCGTTGGGGAAAAACAAAGGATATGATAAGGGATCATAACAACTATAGTGATGTTCAATTCTTTTACTGTAGTCGGATCTCCCATACACAACAATACTTCTCCTATATGCAGTGATGTTGTCATTTCCTTCAACCCAAATACCAGCAACCTGTACAATGGTAGAATTTTCTTTAGTACCATGCATATGATGCATTTTATTTTAAATAAGATAAAATAAATACTTGTATTTCAACCTCAGATGTGGTCGGTCGGTTGTACACCCTCTGGTCAAGTTCCACGGAAGCATTCAACGTGACTCTATAATTGTCGAGAGGTCCTAGCTCCGCAAGGGTTCGAAACGTTCTCACGTATGGATTTATAGAAAGCACACGAGTCAAAATTTCAGTGACGTTTCTATCAAGATTTGGCCATTGTAGTCTATGCGAAAACTCAGAATCGGCATCATAAAAGTAAAGTTGTAAGTACCTAGGTTTTCCATCCCTAGGAACTAATTGATCAATTCTATGATATATTGCTCCTTGAGCACGAAACGTATATACTCCAGATGACATATTGTTCACATTATTATCCAAAGTTACTCCCATTGACGCGAAGGAAAAGTTTGTGTTATATGCACGAATATTGTGCATAAACACTTTGCCTAACTCTGACTCCATTGTAAATAGATTGCATAGTTCTCTAGGAATGGGTGAGTATGCCAACTTTGTCTTCCCAATCATGCAACAAAAGGAAGGGAACTCAAATTCGAACAGTTTTGCTCCACAATGTTCACATGCATTTTGTTCCTTCAAGAGACGATGTTGTGTAGGGACACCATCATAAACAAAACTGTATGGATCCTCGTGCTGGGTCTCAATGTTTCTATTATTTTCCCTCATTCGTTGACGATAGTTCCGATTAATAATTTGTCTCCTTTGAGCAATAGTTAGTGCACTGACAGGGGTTGTTTCACTGATAACGCTTGTTCCTTGTGTATTAACAGCGTTTCTGTTATTTTCTTTGCCTCGTTGATAATAGTTTCTATTAACAGTCTTTCTTCTTTGAGCAAAAGTTAACTCACTGACAGGGGTTGTTTCACTGGTATTCCCTTGCGTCGTCTCCAATGGAAAGATATTTGTCATGTGTTGACTACTTCCTTCGCCAAGCGCTATGTAAGACATTTGAATATGAAAATTAAGATTATTATAAATAAATGGTAAGATAGAGATCAAAAAGAAATACTAACTTGGAGATTCTTGATTCACGACTTCGTCAAAAAGAGGTTGCAGTATTCCACGTTTATTTTGAATGCCTATGACAAAATACCTAATTTCATTTAGTCTCTATTTTATGTCAATTGAAAAGTACAAAATAATAATAATGCATAGTTTTTACCGTTGAAGTTATCATGTGTCAACCTCGAACGTAATTGGCTTGTTCCTTGCGTATTAACAACATTTCTGTTATTTTCCTTGCCTCGTTGATAATAGTTTCGATTAACAATCTTTCTTCTTTGAGCAGAAGTTAACGCACTCATGGGGGTTATTTCACTCATATTCTCTCGCGTCATCTCCATGGGAGAGATATTTGTCATGTGTTGACTACTTCCTTCGCCAAGCGCTATGTAAGACATTAGAATATGAAAATTAAGATTATTATAAATAAATGGTAAGATCGAGATGAAAAAGAAATACTAACTTGGCGATTCTTGATTCACGACTTCGTCAAAAAGAGGTAGCAGTACTCCACGTTTATTTTCCTTGCGTCGTTGATAATTGTTTCGATTAATAATTTGTCTCCTTTGCGCAAAAGTTAACGCACCGTCAGAGGTTGCTTCATTGATATTCTCTTGCATTGTCTCCATTGAAGGGGTATTTATCATGTTTGTCATACATTGACCACTTCCTTCGCCAAGCCCTATTTTTCTCCTTTTATGTGTTTCTTTTTGGGAGACATCAACATTTGTAGTTTCTTTATCGACAATCCTCATTACATACCTTAAAACATTCACAAACATTCACTGAATGGACACATACATGTTCAAAACATTTACTGAATGGTCACATACATGTTAAAAACGATTAGAAAACATTCATTCACAAAACATTCTCTGAATCGACACATACATGTTCAAAACATTTAGAAAACATTCATTCACAAAACATTTACTGAATGGTCACATGCATGTTCAAAACGATTAGAAAACATTCACTAAATTGTCACATACATGTTCAAAATAACGATATAACCAATAAAAATACCACAAAAGTTAACAAATACATGTTCCAAAAATCTTCACAACAATCACAAAAAACACAATAATAATCAACTTGACTGATCACATATTCTCAACTCGGAATAATTCTTAAGTTGTATGCTTCCGACATTTCTGGACTGAAGACAATCTGGGTTAAAGCCGTAGAATTCAAAATGTTCACTGAAAAAAATTAGAAAATACCCTTTTAGTAAAATTATATTTTTAAATTGAAATAAAAACAAAAAAGTAAAATTAATAAATATTATACTTGGATATCGATGGATAAGCTTAACCCGAGATGCATAAATTATTGAATTATTTTGTATGGCCCGAGCTATCATCCCAATACGTGTTTCTCTTGTATCATACAACCTCAACTTTATTTCATGCCCCCTATTAGAAATAGCAAAGTTAGTAATAACACAATTTGGCCAATTTGTTAATTTGGTAATTGATTAAATTTTAATACAACTTCAAACTTACGTTTCATCTTGTAAAACTAAATCACACGAACCCAATCGAAATACACCATAATCTCTCTCATACGTAACTCGTCTTCCCCTTATGATTCTTCCAACTACATCTAAGATATATAAATTTAAACTTGAATATCAATTTGACATGGTAAAATATTTAAATATATTTAAATTTAACTAAAAAAATTAATTTACCAATTAACATCTTTCTTGTCGTCCTATCTTCAACAAGTGTTCTTATCGAAGGCACCGATGGATAAAACACAAATCCTCTTTGAACATCCCCCGGCAATGGGGTAAACCTTGTGTTTCTACCGATCAAAATTTCATACTCGGCACGAAGAAAACTATATTTTTCATACCTCGGATAGTCATAATTGGTTCCCTGAATTTGGAAATGCTCTAAAAGGAAAACACCTCCCACCAAGTTTCTTTGTCTATAGACATCCATCAAACTACGTGGAACAATTGCAGCCATTTTGTCCCTCTAACATATATAAATATACAACATGTAATTATAAATATTAGTATCTTTAAAAAATATATTTTTCAACAAAACTGAAATATGATCAATTTCACTTACATTTTGGTCAAGTAAGATGATATATAGTTTTTCTTGATTTTCATCTTCATAAACAAATTCAACTCGGACACATGAAAAGTTCCACCAAACATGAGGACATTGTAGTGCTGAAAAATGTTCAGCATACCACCCTAAATCCATTTCTACAAATTAAAAAAAATTATGAAAATCACAAAAAATCACATAGTAAAATTGCTTTATTTCTATTGTCACTTAATAAAAGAATCACTATATAATTAACAATTAATCCATCCATTATCAATCGAATAAAAACAAACGAAGCACAAGATGAAAAATGCAACATGACACTCAAGATTTCATATGTAAAACTACAAATAAAACACTTTATTCTAAAATAACAAGCAGTTTTAAGGCATAACAACAAAAATGAATTGATTTTGATCATTTGACTAAAACACTATACTATGTCTTATGCTCGACACGTTTTTAGTTTAATTCAATCGTTACAACAAACTTAATTGGTATTTCTATTTTTATTTTATAAAATTTTAATATTTAGAGTTTTGATATTTATCGTCCTCTTTTTTCTAAGATTCCAACTTTGTTTCATTGTGCATCTACAACTCCTAATGTTCAATAAGATGCTTTGTAAATAAAATCAACTACGCATCTTATTTCATTTATGTACTGGTATAAGATTTCAACAATAGTTTTGATCTCTAAAGAGCTATTATTTCTAAATATATATTTTTAATAAATATTGATGATTATCTTCTTAATTATCTCAGTAATTAATAACATTATTTATATTAAATTAGTGGATTAGAATGGATCACGAATGAAATAGTGTTTCAGCCCGGTTTGGAGTGAGGCCTGATCCGGCCGGGTATGCCATCTCTAATATATAGGGACATGTTCAAAAAAGAACATCCTTAGTTTACGAAAATGTAAGAACATTTCTAAGCTTCCAAATTATTTATATCGTAATTATAATTAAAAGAAAAAAAGTAAACAATTAAGTGGTTTTGTATGTATTTATAGTATTAAAGATTTATTCCAAATTAAATGTGTTATATTCTGATGGTTGATAAAAATCTCTACTTATACAAAAGAACCAAAATTTTTTAACATTGAATTTAATTATCATGCGTTTTTAATCTTGAACATTTTTCTAATAGTGTTCAAAAAGGCAATGGTCTTAAGACCGTTTGTTTTTTTTAACGAAAACAATATCTCATTTTGCCCTAAAACCCCTCAGCCTTGATCTCATCACCTCCCTCAGCCTCCATCGCCTCCATCGCATCCCTCAGCCTCCCTCAGCCTCCATCGACTCCCTCAGCCTCCCATCTGCTCCTCCAAATCGAACTCCAAATCGAGGTCTACAATCGAAGTAGCTTTCAGCAAATCGATTATACATCGTCTTCTGCAGTCGAAGATCCTCTCATCCGCCATCATCGCCTTCTCCAAATCGAGGTAGCCTTCATCACCTCTCGAAATCGATTTGATGTTTGTTTCTTCAAAATTATTTATTTTACCATAAGTTAGTTGTCCTTAGCAATTCATACATTAGAAGTAATACTTTCTAGTATCAATATGAGTCAATATACTGGTTATGTTTGGTTTACTCTCTGGTGTTGTGTTTCTCTGTTTCAAAATTTCAATCTTTGTGTTCTTTAATGCCAGAGTGCAGATTCACAGAGAGAGACTGCTAGCCAGACGATGGAGCTGATAAAGGTACTTTAAGGGGTTGTTTATTTACCTCTTAATAGTTTCATTAAGAGGCAATCTCTGAATCGCTAAGAAGTGAATCTTGTTTGGCAAAAAAAAGTCTGCCTCTTAATGGTTCTAAAACCCTCTTAATGATTTTGTATCTTGGACCTCCCTTAACCATTTAGCGCCCTAATTTCATTCTGAAAAATAAGCAAACAACCATATTTCATTTTGTACTCTATCATAAGAGCCTCTTAATCATTCTGACCACTTAATCATTTTGCACCAAACCATTCAGCAACAACCAAACAGCCCAAACGACTCGCTTCCTAGATGATCCCTCTAGAAGAAGGCGATTCTTTGGGCGTTTGTTTACCTTTTAATAGTTCCATTAAGAGGCCACCTCTGAATCGCTAAGAGGTGAATCTTGCTTGACAAAAAAAAGTCTGCCCCTTAATGGTTCTAAAACCTTCTGAATGATTTTGTATCGTGGGCCTCCCTTAACCATTTAGCACTCTAATTTCATTCTAAACAATTACAAAACGATCCTATTTCATATTGTACTATATCAAAAGATCCTGTACTTAATCATTCTGCACCACACCATTCAGCAACTGCCAAACAGCCAATCCTATTTCATATTGTACTATATCATAAGATAATTGCCAATTGCCATTCAAGTGGCCAAATCTTCTAATATAGCCAAGGAATAATCCATATTCTTTAATTGCAGAACAATTTACAAAAATAGTAGATACAGACATGCACAATACAGAAACCACAACAGCTTCCAATTCCCAACCAAAATCCATTCTGCTTTGTCCCATGAACTTTCAACCAAAAATCATTAATTTTGGCTCCAAAAACAAATTTGACAAACCACAATCCATGATAAACCAATGGCAATTGAAAAAAGCTTTTTGACCGGTAATGCATTTTTCACACAAGGAAACGAAGCAGCAGAGAGCTTACCAGTTGATTAGAGGATTATTTTTGCAGCAGGGATGCAAAACTGTGAAAGGAGCAGAGAATTATATAAGAGGTAAAATAAGATTAGAGATAACTATTAAGTTTTTAAATTCTAAAATCGCCAGCTATAGATAACACTAAAATCGCCAGAAACTATATGTTTGCAGTTTGCACTAATATAAGAAAATGAGTGAAAAACAATCAACAAAAAAGAATACATTTGCAGTTTGCACTAATATAAAGTATATGGGAACAATCAAACATTGCTCTAGAGTTTTAAAAATCATTATAGATAAAAGAAGATTGCAAAATTACGAAGACCAGACCATCATGCATATAAAATGATTACAAGAAATGCTTAGAAACCAAAAAAAAAAAGCACATCTTATAATCTTAATAAGAAAAAGCCCAACAAAACCTTCCAAAAAACCTAATAAAATAAAATTCTAACTTGAAGAAACCCATCCTAGATAATTGCCAATTGCCATTCAAGTGGCCAAATCTTCTAATATAGCCAAGGAATAATCCATATTCTTTAATTGAAAAAAGCTTTCTGACCGGTAATGCATTATTCACACAGGAAACGAAGCAGCAGAGAGCTTACCAGTGGAGAGAATTATTTTTGCAGCAGGGATGCAAAACTGTGAAAGGAGCAGAGAATTATATAAGAGGTAAAATAAGATTAGAGATAACTATTAAGTTTTTAAATTCTAAAATCTGTTATCCAGGGTATGTATGCATATATCCAGGGTAAAATAAGATTAGAGATAACTATTAACACTAAAATCGCCAGCTTAGTTTTTAAAATTAAAATTAATTTTTTAAGACTTTAAGAATTTCAACCAAAAATCAATAATATCTTCCTTCCTCCTTCCCAAAAGAATACTATCTTGCTTGAGGTGAAAAGGATAATCAAAAGAAGTATTCACTTATAAACACTTACAAATAAATGTACTTCAACAGTGTCATCAATAAGTAAGAAATTGAAGACTATTTCATAGCCCATAGCTATATGAAACAATTATGAGAACACAAAATATTCATTTGACATCCTTATAGTTTCTCTCTTGAGCACTACAAAGCAACCTCATTTAACTATAAAGTTAGAAAACAGATGCTGTTGATAGATAGAACATTTAAAATGAAAAGTAAAAGATCTGTCTTTTTGAACAACATATCTGGTGTTTAGAATTTGATGCATGATATTAAATGCAAAATATCAATTGTACAGCATTAGAAAGCTCGTTAGAAATATGCCTCAAATTTGTTTTGTGGGTATTTCTGGCTGTAACGTTTGCCAGCAACTGAAAGTAGTCAACAGCAATCAAATGCATTTTAGCAAATAGCAGTTATGAACTTATGGTAACATTATCGACTGTAAGCCACAAAAAGTAACAAAATAGCATTAAGATATCATTATTGTTAGGTTAATCAAACAACAGGATGGATACAGTAATGAATCTGATGTGTACATGCATGATAAACCAATGGCAATTGAAAAAAGCTTTCTGACCGGTAATGCATTATTCACACAGGAAACGAAGCAGCAGAGAGCTTACCAGTGGAGAGAATTATTTTTGCAGCAGGGATGCAAAACTGTGAAAGGAGCAGAGAATTATATAAGAGGTAAAATAAGATTAGAGATAACTATTAAGTTTTTAAATTCTAAAATCGCCAGCTATAGATAACACTAAAATCGCCAGCTATAGATAACACTAAAATCGCCAGCTTAGTTTTTAAAATTAAAATTAATTTTGTAATATCATTTATTCACTAAAATTAAAACTAAAATTAACACTATGAAATATTGATTATTCATGGAAGTTGATTGTTTACTTGTTATGGTCTGTTTCAAACAGCCCAAACAACTCGCTTCCTAGATGATCCCTCTAGAAGAAGGCGATTCTTTGGCCGTTTGTTTACCTTTTAATAGTTCCATTAAGAGGCAACCTCTGAATCGCTTTTAGGTGAATCTTGCTTAACAAAAAAAAGTCTGCCCTTAATGGTTCTAAAACCTTCTGAATGATTTTGTATCGTGGGCCTCCCTTAACCATTTAGCACTCTAATTTCATTCTAAACAATTACAAAACGATCCTATTTCATATTGTACTATATCATAAGATCCTCTTAATCATTCTGACCACTTAATCATTCTGCACCACACCATTCAGCAACTGCCAAACAGCCAATCTTTCTAGTTACTTTGATATGTGAATTTACATTGAGCATGGGAACCAAATGAATAAAACGATTCATGTTTGGTTTGGGAAGGGATCGTGGATTTTTTCTTTGCAATGTTTTAACACCCTATTGTTGATTCTGTATTCTAGTACCTGATGGAATTCAACAGTAGCCCTGGCGACCTGATGGAACTTTCCCCTCTATTCTCTGATGACAGCCGTGTTGCTGAGGCTGCTTCAATTGCACAGAAATTGCGTAAGTACATTACTGATAAATACCCCCTCCGTCCGAAAATAAATGTCCACATTTGTATTTATAGTTGACACAAAACAATTCAACTGGCTTCCGTTAATTGATACAAACAAAATTATTAACACGAAAAACAAACAAAAAAGATGATTATCATTGCTTGTAAAAAAATATAAATGGTACAAAGACCAATAATTTCTTTTCAAATTAAAGAAAACAATATATCATAATATCCAATATATCATAATATCCACTTTTGTTAGTGTAATCGTAGCAATACATGGAACATTGGTCCCAAACATAATAGGACTATTTTATATTTAAGAAATGAGAATTTAACCAAAAGAAACTTAAAATGATTTAATTACCAAACCAACTTATATATTTACCCGGTTTAAAATGCTCAAATTGATAATATACTATTTAACAACACCAACTCAGATTGAACAAAGTAATAATATTGTCAGGATCGAATCTTAACAAGATTACTAATACTTAGAATTCAGAATTAAAGAATCTGCGGAATAGAACTTTAATTCACACAATCAATAGAACAATAAATCAGAAAATACACAGATGTTTGTATTCACTGCTTCGACTCACAAGATTACAACCAAACCTCAATCTTGATGAACAGGCTCAATCAAGACGACTTCTACTTCTCTAGAAATAGGGTTCGAAACCTTGAGGTTAATTCTCTCTGAAAACTCTCACGTATTCTAATTGTATTTCGTATCACTTTAATAGCTATCTATCAACAAATATTTATACAAAATAAATACAAGATAACTATCAAAATAAAATTGATCTTCAGAATATTCTTTTAAGTATATCTTCAATCATTCCATCTTTATCTCCTTCAATCTCGCATTCCATGTTCTGATCACAAGCAGTATTAACTTCAATCTTCTCAAGCAGTACTAATGAAGTTCCAGCAGTATTAACTTCGATATGCATAAGCAGCACTAACAGTTTTCGTAAGACACCAGCAGTACTAACATTGTTCCAGCAGCATTAATGTCTCAGCAGTACTAACCTTGATCTAGCAGTAGTATCTTTGTTCTGGCAGTACTAACGTTGATCTGGCAGTATTAATGTAGTTCTGGCAGTACTAACCATACTTAGCATATCTTCAGTTCCCAACAATCTCCCCCTAACTTGACTTTTAGAAAGAGAAGTCAAGTTCTTCAGATGATGCTTCCAAAACCTAATCATGCATGCCTAGATCAGGATTCAATCCCAGACTTTGATTGAGAGTTCTTCTTACCAGATATCTTGCCATCTCAGAATCTTTGTCACTTACCAACTTAGCATGCAGCATTCCAGTCAACCTTTTCATGCTGTGTTTGTATACTACATCTACCAAATAATATTCATGAAATGTATGATCAAGAGTGATGACATACACTCCACAATTCTCAATGAGCATCCAGTTGGTAATGACTTGAAAATTCCTTGCTATCAAATACTGAACTGCTTCTGGTTTGAACATTAAGCACAAGTATTCAAGAACCATCTTGGTGATAGACATACCTTGCTCTGTCAGCATGTTTCCATATAGCCTCATTCCAACCTTGAACATCTCTTCTATGTCAGATCTTGAGCATGTTCTGATGAGTCTTCCCCATGTAGAACAGACTTCAAACTTTCCATCTGCTCTCTTTATTCTAATGTACTCCTTTCTCCCTTCTTTCAATGTGTCCCAGAAGATGATCTCAGGAGCCATAGAAGCTAATGGTTTAACTTTAATTGGATTAGTATCAACCACGGTAATATACATATCACATTGTGCATTTGATTGTGATTGTACATTGCTTGGTTGACCTGATGAGGTTGCCACTTCTTCTTCAGCAGCCTTTTGATCATCTTTCTCTTTCACAACTTCCTCCTTAGCTTCTTCTATGATGGGTTCCACTCTGGGCTTCTTTACAAATTTCTTCTTTGAAGCTATGGACTTTGTTCTTGGTCTTTTGCTTGACACCATTTTGGTTCTTTTGAGTGATTTAGCAGCTTCAGGAGTGGTTTCAGTTGTTTCCTTAGTTTCTGCTGCTTCAGGGATGATTTCTGCTGCCTTATGTTTTTCAGCAGCAATAACCATTTCTGCTGCTATAGCTGTTACTGCTTCTTTTATAACCTTTAATGCTGCTGCTTCAACACTCTCCTTCACAATCCAAAATATCTCTGCATCAATCTCGGTTTTAGTTGCAGGTACTGCCTCCTTCTCTCTTTCAGAAACTGCTGCATCAATTGTTTCTACTTCTTTTGCAACCTCAGCAGCAGTAACCGTTTCTGCTGCTGGTTCTGTTTCTGCTTCCTTTGTAATATTAGCAGCAGTAACCGTTTCTGCTGCTGTTTCCGTTTCTGCTTCCTTTGTAATATTAGCAGCAGTAACCGTTTCTGCTGCTGTTTCCGTTTCTGCTTCCTTTGTAATATTAGCAGCAGTAACCGTTTCTGTTGCTGTTTCCGTTTCTGTTGCTTTCTCACTTTCAGCTTCCTTTTCAACTTCTGTACCCTGCTCATCCTCCCCCTCAACCTTATATTCATACTCCCCCTCAATTTTTGCATCCTCCATGTTTATATCAGATTCTGACTCCCCCTTTTTGGAAGCATCAGTGGTTGAGCTTCGCCTTTTCAGAACAAACTGAGCTTTACGAAGCAGTATTAACTGCACAGCAGTATAAACTACAAAGCAGTATTAACTACAAAGCAGTATTAACTACAAAGCAGTATTAACTACAAAGCAATATTAACTACAAAGCAGTATTAACTACAAAGCAGTATTAACCACACCTGCAGTATTAACTGCACAACAGTATTAACTACAAAGCAGTATTAACCACACCTGCAGTATTAACTACAAGGGCAGTATTAACTACAAAGCAGTATTAACCACACCTGCAGTATTAACTACAAAGCAGTATTAACTACAAAGCAGTATTAACCACACCTGCAGTATTAACTACATGGCAGTATTAATGGCTAGAACACTGACAGTAGTAACTCTTCACGGACAGTAGTAACTACACTTGATCTAGCAGTAGTATCTTTGTTCTGGCAGTACTAACGTTGATCTGGCAGTATTAATGTAGTTCTGGCAGTACTAACCATACTTAGCATATCTTCAGTTCCCAACAAATATATAATATATTAATATAATCCAAATAAAAGATGAAACAAAGTAAATAACCAAATAACCATAATAATTTAGAAATTTGTCTTAAAAAAACAATTCAAACAAAATGAAAACCGCTAAAAATCGTAAACAAAACAATTAGAAAAGTTTTCCATCATGAAAAAACAAATTACTTCTCAAGTTTGGGGATTATCAAATCTGTAATGACTTCTTCTTTCTCATTTGAAGGAATGCATGTTTTAGGAGATTTTGTTGTTGACCCTTTCATTGCATCATCGACATCATAAACTTCATCAAAATCACGCTTCAGATCGACACCTTTACATATCCTTTTCTGATACGTTTTTTCTTGTGATACCGGACTATCTGCCGTGCTGTTATCTACATTGTTTGGAGTTGCATTCTCACCCGTAAATGAAACAGCATCCTTCAAATAAGATAATAGTGACATGTGTTATTTTAGAAACTCCTTAATAATGAATAAATTTAACAGCTACATTAAAAGTTATCTATAATACCTTTAACTTTTCCACAGAACCAAAATCTGTTGAAAGAATGTTTACAGAATCGGATTCAGCAGGCTACATAATTAATTATAAAAAAATGTTAGATAACCAAAAATATGCAGCTCAATTGAAATTTAGTTTCGGGTAATGATAATTATTACCCGTTGAGCACTAAACCTCATTTCCAGCTCATTCAAGATGTTCTCATCATCAGTTAATTTTGAAATACCGTAAACAAAACAACTGTTTTTGATGTTGTAGTTATTAACTTCAATCTTTATGGCAAACTTTCTATCAAGCAAAACATTCAAATCATCTGGAAACATCTCCAAATCACCATGCTGAAAAAAATAAATATAACTTTTACATTAATAAACATTATTCATAATATTTTAAAATTAACGTAAATAGTTAAGATAAATAAAATTACCTCTTTAATCTTTTCATATAGTTCTATCGCAGATTTATTAAAAACTTTGTTGGCCTCCCGATCAAACAATGTCAACGATACAATTCCAGTATCATCTTGAACTCTCAAAGGAATTTTGAATCTAAATAATTTTAAATTTTAACATCAATATAATAATATAAAAGATATAGATAAACATTTTAAGGTAAATAATACTTACTTTGGCAAAACATCAGTGTCTTGCCCTTTGCATTTTTCAGAATCACATTGAAATTCTTCTGTCTCTTCAACCAGACCTGAACCATCATTTTTGTCTGTGACAATGTACGTAGGTCGAACCTTTCTACTACACCTTTTGCAACCCATGTAGAACCAAGGAATGTCTTTGCTAAATGCCTTAACTATGCCTAAAATAATCAAGGACTTCGCCTGTATAAAGTAGTGCATTATTGATATAATGGAATGATTGAATAAATGAAAATGATATTAAATAATAAGTACCTCAACAGTTTCGCTAATTTCAGCAATATTTGCTTTACTGTTGTTGTCTAGAAAATCTTCACGATATGAATAAGACAATCCAGAAAGCATTGTAAGTTGTTGTGACGATTTAGATTCGCCACTCAACCCAAGCAGACTGTTTAATAGGAAATATAATTACGGATCAATGTAAATTAAAAAATAAGAACACATAAGATATATATTAAGAAATAAACTTTACTAACCTATTTCTGAAATCCTTGATTTCATCAATTTCAGAATTGATGAACAACCTCGTACCATTAAATGAATTTGAAAGAGAAGGTTTTTCTGAAAAAGAATTAATATTTGAAGTTAATATATTGTTGCTTAAACGAAATACATATTTTATAAGTTAGACAAACCTCGGAAAATCTTGACCATTGCTAATTGAATTACAACAACGACAAGACCATCGTCTTTATGAATTGAAACATATTTATAGAATTGCTCAGCAAAATCATCCCACAATGTGACATGCAGTTTAAGCCCTCTAAAAAAAGTTTAACAAAGGAATAATGTTAGAAGTGTCAATATTAACGTTTGTCAATTAAAATAAAAATACCGACTCTAAGTCCTTTATTTCAATTTGCAGTCGTCTCTTCGTTTTTCCTTTGCCATCTTGAAAGTTCACCATTGTCTCACATGCTACAACCTCACCAATGACATCTATATAATGATTAAAAAAATTAGTATAAAGAATGATGGCATAAATAACATATATTAAAAAATTTAGTAAATTTAAAATAATTAATTAACTAACCAACTGCTGTATCTTCTGGAATCATCTTTGATATCACGCTTTGATATTTGACAAATGAAAAACCAAATAGGGAACCATTAAAATCCAAGCAGCTAGACACCGAAGTTTTGTAATACAAACTTAACTTGTTTGTATTATCAATTAACTTGTATTTTGAGGCATGTCGAGCAATTGTAGGATTTTTTATGAATATGGCAGCCCCTTCTTGAAGCAAATCTTTAAACTTTGGCACCCATTTTTGTAGAACATTAGCATGGATTTTAGTGCCCTGAAAAAATGGATATAGAAAAATCAGAATTGTTGAAAAATAAGAAGATATGATGAATAGGAAGCTAAAAATTCAAATACAAGTAATTTTTTACCTCTTCATCCATTAATATCATCTCAATGGAATAAATTTGTTCAGGATTCTTGAACAGCGGTTGATTCCACAAACGGATGATTCTAACCTTGACAGTAAAATCATCTTCTTGTATATCAAGGTGGTTAATAAGAGTAATATTCTTCCCATCCATTATTCTGTAATACATATTTTTTTAAATTAAACAATGTGATAGACAATTCAATAAACAATTAATTGAAACATTTGATCCAATTGTCAAAAAAGAAGAAGATTAGTGCAGTTTGCACTAATATAAAGTATATGGGAACAATCAAACATTGCTCTAGAGTTTTAAAAATCATTATAGATAAAAGAAGATTGCAAAATTACGAAGACCAGACCATCATGCATATAAAATGATTACAAGAAATGCTTAGAAACCAAAAAAAAGCACATCTTAGCAAATAGCAGTTATGAACTTATGGTAACATTATCGACTGTAAGCCACAAAAAGTAACAAAATAGCATTAAGATATCATTATTGTTAGGTTAATCAAACAACAGGATGGATACAGTAATGAATCTGATGTGTACATGCATGATAAACCAATGGCAATTGAAAAAGGCTTTCTGACCGGTAATGCATTATTCACACAGGAAACGAAGCAGCAGAGAGCTTACCAGTGGAGAGAATTATTTTTGCAGCAGGGATGCAAAACTGTGAAAGGAGCAGAGAATTATATAAGAGGTAAAATAAGATTAGAGATAACTATTAAGTTTTTAAATTCTAAAATCTGTTATCCAGGGTATGTATGCATATATCCAGGGTAAAATAAGATTAGAGATAACTATTAACACTAAAATCGCTAGCTTAGTTTTTAAAAATAAAATTAATTTTTTAAGACTTTATGCTTTAAAAGATAGTACATTGTGCATTAAAAATTGTTTTTAAGACTTTAAGACTTTCATCCTAAATGCTTTATAAGATAGTATAGATAAAATCGGCATATAATTCACGAAAGGATATAATTTAACGAAGGGTGTAAACTGTAAAGTAATAATATTAAGGGACTGGAATTATCATTATCCAAAATTTAATTAAAAGGATAAAAAGATATTGCATTTCTAGACACATAGAAAATCCCCAAATTTCTGTACGAAGGATTAAAATTTCCATCGTCCGCCCCCCCCCCCCCCCCCCGCACATCGGAGTTTTCATCGCCTCCCGCCGTCCCTTCCCTCCGTCGGCCGGTCGTTGTAGCTGTTTCGTTTCCGTCTGAGATACACCCTAGCCGTCGTCATCAGGTACTTCTCTTTTGATTTTTAGCTTGCAGTATTTTGTGGGTATGCCGAGCCTCTCAATTTCCATGAATAAAGTTAACAACAAATGTGTGAATAGCATATAGATATGCAACATTGTGAGCAGGGATGCAGAGGAACTCAACCCAACCACTTCGTGCTGTGCAGTTTACGAATTGATTAGGCTTTAGGGTTTGGTCGGGTTGTGTTATATCCGCCAATTTCGGGGTTGGTTTGGGAGGATTGGCCGGTTTTTGTGCACCATTGATTGCTTGATTTTGATATCATTTGTTGCTATTTCTTGCTACCAGAAGTGTAGTCGAGATAAATCTCGATTTTAAAGTTTCAATTTTTGGTTTTTTTGTCGATTTATAATACGATTTTGTATCGTTTTTAGAGAGTGATAATGTTTTTTTTAATAAATTTGTTTAATTTAGTTTTTTAAATTAATTTAGGGTTAATAGTATAATTTTTTATAAAAAAAGAATTAAGTATCTTGTTATAATTCCATGATTATTCTAATTATATTTTAGATTCTTTATATTTAATATGAGACGTTTATCTTGTATTTGATTATATTTATCGGTTAATTATGAATTCAAACATATCTACTATATTATAAAACATTTATAAAAAACTCTTAAAAACAATCCATAAAGTATTATGTACTGTTATTTAATGTTGATTCCTTAAAAACAACTAACGACCACTGTTAATGTTAATTACTTCATTAGTCCTTATCTCTAACTCCTTTCTTTTTTAGTCCTTATCTCTAACTCCCTACAAATTCTCAAATGGTAAACCCATTAGTTACCTAATTAATCTTTATCTCTTAACCCCTTTCAAATCCTTAAATCATTATCCCCTCAAAAAGCGTCATTGTTTATAAAAAAATATTATAATTTTCTCAAAACTATACAAAACCGTTTATAAAATCGACAATGATAAAAAGTAAAACAAAACATTAAAATCAAAATATATCACGCTGCATTGCGTGAGTACCCACCCTTCTAGTATCTTATAAAATTTGTACCCATGCATGACTTGAAATCTTGAATTTTAAGTAAAAACTTTTTTTAAGAGTTTTTCTCATATGCTTTATAATGTAGTAGAGATTTGTCATATGTTAACAATGCTGTAAAATCACGCAGAAGATCTATTTCTTGATTGTAATCTAGTTCATATGAGTGCAATGTGTCATGGTGTGGAAAACGTTATGTTGCTTCATTGTTTGTTTGTCTTGGTAATAGTTGGTATGAAACATGTTATCTTGCTTCTTTGTTTTAATTGATATGATGTCTTGTAATTGTAAAAAATGCATGATATGTTGCTCGATTTCTCTGGATACGAATTGTAAACCAAGAAATTTAAGATTGACTGAAAAAAACTTCCTTCTCTTCATGGGCAGATTTGGGAGAAAAAATTATCTAGAAGAAAAAGAAAAAGCAAAGCAAAGCTCGGTCTACATTTGTACCATACACTTCAGAAATGACACTTTCTATCTCACCATTTTCGTCATACCTTCTTCCTGCATCGTTGATAAGGACAGTCAACAAATATCGAAACATCCCAACAATCAAATCCAGCCACAATCCTGTTACCAATTTCACCAACACCATCATTCGCACCACCACAAACCACCGGTTCTCCATCATTGTCAACGCAGCTGAAGACCAACAACAACAACCCACCTCCTCAGAATCAGAAACCACCCAAAACCCCCCCTCAGATGAGGAAATATCTGAATTGGGTACAGAGATCAAGAAGGCGATGATGGAGAGAGAAATTAAGAAGGATGATAGTTTTTGGAGCGGAGTAGCAGAGGAGATTGGACAAATTGAGTGGCCGGCTTTCAGTAAGGTTCTTGGGACAACGGGGGTTGTACTTGGTGTTATTGCTGGTTCAAGCGTCGTTTTGCTTACCGTTAATGCCGTTTTGGCGGAGCTTTCTGATCGCGTATTTGTGGGCCGTGGGGTTCAAGATTTTTTTGGGTAATGGTTATAAAAAGACATTGCATCCCCCCTTTGAAATGCATACAGGTTTGCATTCATATTCATCATAGTAGTGTTTAATAGATATAATACTTAAATCCAAATAATGACAACCAAATTTTGTTCATTGAAAACTGCCGTAAAAGGCTTCAAATTGTAAAAAAGTTCCATTTATTTGTATTAAATATGGATATCGACGAATAAGCTCAACTACAAATGGTAATACTTGAATTCAAGACCAGGTGGTTTCCATAAGCTTCACAAACTCATTAAAATCTATCATACCATCAGCGTTATCGAACACTCGTATCATCTTCTTACAATCTTCAATGTCTGCTTTTTCATTCATTTCCAGAGCAAAAAGAGCTCTCTGCAGCTCCCATGCATCAATGAACCCATCTTTGTTCCCATCAAAAACATCAAAAGCTTCTTCTAGTTCATCCAATCTTGGTATATCTTCAAAAATATTGAACAAATCTGTAGCTGCAAACACATCTCTCTCATCTTCAAGATGGCCAAAACCCCACAAATCTACAACAAATCCACCATCATATGAATCCAGAAAATAATAATAATCAAAACTCACAAATATCAAAGCACATATGAGGATTATAAAGCATATAAAGGCAGATTAGATTTACTCATGATACATATAGATCAAGTGGAAGTTATGCAAGATTATTACCATGTTCCGGATAAATTTCCCCAAAACTGAGAGCAGATAAAGTGATGTCCTCAAAAGTTACTTGAGGAAAATTCCAATCCACGCTGGATATGGATTCATCGGTATGAGATGCATTTCCCTAACCCATGTCGGTGTACGATGGTGGTGTATCACCACTGAAAACAACACTGGCGGTTTCAGAATAACCTCTGTCGCCTATCATACATTCAAACGAGGGAGCTCGATCACTGTCATCAGAGGTATAGGTGGGTTGAACTATTGCTCGGTTGATGGTCTGACCTTGTTGTAGCTGATACTTTAAGGATAGTGTGTCCAACGTTAATGGTTGTTTTTTAGCAAACCACTTCATGATTGCCAGTGACAATCACGGAGGCGCGTTCACTATATATATATATATATATATATATGTATATATATATATGTATATATGGGTGAGAGGAAAAAATGGCCTACTTAAGGAAAGGCCATGGAAGAGGTGATGAAGGCGCTCCCAAGTTTCCAACTCTAATTTTGGTTCCTCTAGTTTATAGAAATATTTGAAAGTGGTCCATGTGGTTTAGTAAGTCTAGAAATTGTCCTCGTGGTTCTCGTTTTGCTTTGAAAGTGGTCATCCACCACTAATTATGTTAACTTTCCCCTAATTGCATCAACTTTCTTCTAACTCTGTTAACTTTCTTGTTAAAACAAAGGGCATTTCAGTCTTATTATTATTTTTACAATTTTATTTTATAAACTAACAAATTTTTTTGTTAGTTTTTAAAGGAAAATTGTAAAAATAATAAGACTGAAATGTCCTCTGTTAGACGGAGTTAGAAGAAAGTTAACGCAATTAGAAAAAGTTAACGGAGTTAGTGATGGAGGACCACTTTCAGAGCAAAACGAGAACCACAGAACAATTTCTAAACTTATTAAACTACATGAATCAGTTTCAAAAATTACTATAAACCACAAGGACCAAATTTAGATTTTACTCTTTTTCCTTTCATACTTCAAAAATATCCCAATGTTTTCACATAGGTGGACCATTTTTTTGTTTTTTTTTCTTCATATTTTGTTAAGAATATATGTACTTGTGTTAAAGCTAAAACAAGTTGAAAGTCATCTAAAATATGTAACTAAAAAAAGGCAATGAATATTTTATTTATTTACTAGCCTGATAAATTTCATCTGATTATTGATTAAATGTAATAAATATATATATTAATCAATAATTATCAAATGAGAAGAAGAAACTTAAAAGATGAACGTTAAGTCTACGAATCACGATGGAACAATCTATTGTTCCTATGTTTGATTTGTGACTTGATATCTGTGGATTATTTGTTTTTCGAATGTCATATGACCCGAGATATTTAGAAGAAAGTTGGCCGATGGTGGAGTTTAGATATTCCGACTCTCAAATCTAATTCAGATTGGATAGACTGGTTGAGCTCGTTGAGGTCAAAGAAAATGGAGTTAGCTTGTCTAGAGGCGGTCATACTTACGGCTCTTTGGTGTATTTGGTCTCACAGAATGGGACGCTGTTTAGAATCCTAAGCCCATGAAGGCAGTGTTGTGGGATAATATTGTGACTCGTTCGTACTATTGGGTTGCTAGTAGGAGTAGTAAGGGTAAGATTAATTGGGTGGGGTAGTTACAAAACCCTCTTCTTGCAATTTCAGATATGTAATTTGTCTTCCTATTTTTAATAAAATTTCCGTCTTTAAAAAAACACGATCTTAAAGAAATCATAATACTTTATAAAATGACTAAAACGGTTATCTTGATGTCTTAAGATAATACCATGCCGTACAACTCTCTTAACCACACGTAAACCCACTCTCCCTTGAATATCTCCTTATCTCGATGTTTTTTAACTTATAAGTTACATTTAGAGGGTGTTTGGGAGTGTGTTTTAAATCTGCTTATTGACTTGTTGGCTTTTCAAAAAGTCAATAAGTTAAAAGGCTTGTTTGGCAAATGCAAAAGGACTTTTAAAACAGCTTTTTGGTTTGCCTTGGAAACATGATTTTCAAGAAGTCACACTTTCATGACTTATTGACTTATTGGTCATTTTACACTTTCCTATCTCAAAAGCTAATCCAAACACTTTTTTAAAAACTCATTTTCCAGAAGCAATAAGTCAATAAGCACTTTTGGCCAAAAGCACTTTTAGACTAAAAAAGCACTCTCAAACACCCTCTTAATACCCTTAAAATTAGTTATTTATTTTACTTTTAATATCATATTTTTTCATCTTATATTTTAGATCATTATCATATTAAAAAAAATGTATAGGAACTAAAATGTATTAAAAATACATTTATTTATTTTTTACAAATTATATCATTGTAATTGTCTCGCTAATACCTTTGAAATGAGCTAAATATTGAATATTTTTGGATTCAATCATATTTTTAAATATCATGAATATATACAAATTAATTTGTTTTATATTCCTTATGTTTTCATTTTTCATTTTACACCTTTATCATATTGAAAATACATAATCACATATTAACTAAAATATATGATTATAGACAATTTATTTCCTTACTGTAATATATATATATATAGTCTTAGGTTCAAATGAGAAGTGCAAATTTTTTGAGAAATAGAGAAGTGATCTTGGGCATTTATTCGGTCAAGATCGGTTATAATTGGTCAAAAGTTGCGGCTTTGACTGGTCAAAAGTTGTGGCTGTTCCAAAAATAGAAGGACAATTTCATAACTTTTACAAAAAACATGGGCTGAGTTCATATATGAATCTGTGTGATTCAATATGAACTATACGTTCATATATGAACCTTTGTAATTCACATATGAACTCTTTATAACTAATTCATATATGAATCTTGTGATTCATATATGAACCTTTGTATTTCATATATGAAACTAATTAACTGTAGATTCATATATGAATCAGTTGAACCAATTAACTGATTCATATATGAATCTTTGTGTTCATATATGAAACTTTGTGATTCATATATGAATTTTTTACTAATTCATATATGAACCTTTGTGTTCATATATGAATTTTTTTTAACTACTTCTCATATGAACAAATTAACTGATTCATATATAAATTAGTTAAAAAGGGTTTATATGTGAATTACAATGGTTCATATATGAACACAAAGGTTCATATATGAGCTCGTCCCGTGTATTTTTTACGAAACTACCCCTCTATCTTGTGCAGACCACGCGAGGAATTATCCGCTGCTTCTCGGTCAAAGCCGCCGATCTTGACCGAATAAATGGCCAAGATCACTTTTCTATTTCTCAAAAAATTTGCACTTCTCATTTGAACCTCTCCCTATATATATATACACAGGGGTGTACGCGGGTTGGGTTGGGCGGTTTTTAACAATTTTACAACCCAACCCAATTACGACGGTTTGGAAAATTTCAACCCAACCCATTCAAAAGTATAACCCAACCCTTGCGGGTTGTGGCGGGTTGGACGGTTTGCTAATATACACGTAGTTGGTTCATCATTATCTTCGATTTTTGGAGATTTAAGAGTATTTTCCATTGCTCCTATACATATGAAATACGGTAAAAAAAATTATTGAGTTACAAACTGTAAAAAAACAGTAAAGATTAAAAATGGAGTTACAAAAATTAATAAACTTGATGCAACCAGTCAACCACCCCTTTGAGGCAACAGCAAACAGTAAACTTAATGCAAAAACTTGCAGTATATTTTCCATCTTTTTTATTTAAATATGATCCAATTAGTTTTCTTTTATTCATGGTTAAAAACTTAAAGATTCAAAATTTATATTCTAATTTGTAACAAAACAACAACAACAACATTTATATTCTAATTTATATTAATAAACTTGATATAAACAACAAACAATAAAGACTAAAACCAAGTAAACTTGATGCAAGCAACTAAAATACTAAAATGAAGTACCGTTGAGGAGAAGCAGCATGTTTGTCGAGGAGAAGCAATCAGGTGGTCGTCGAGGAGAAGCAGCAGCGATTGAGCCCTATTTCGTCGAGGAGAAGCAGCAGCGGTGTAGCCCTAGTTCGTCGTTCGTCTAGTTGGCAAAGAATTGGGGCATTAGGAGATAGATGGATTGGGCTGCAAATACCCAATCATGCAAACAATAGATGGATTGGGCTGCAATTATTTAGTTTAAGTGGGCCTCTTCAAACAATATATAATTATATTTTAATTTGGACTACAATTATGCAAATATCATATATAATATATATATATATAAAAATATATTTTTATTAAAATAAAATATTAGCGGCGGGTTGGCGGTTTGGGTTGGGTTGAGTTTTCGTAACCCAATTTCAACCCTTATAATTAGCGGTTTGGCGGTTTAGCGAGTTGGGTTTGATTGGGTTGTTAGCGGGTTGGGTTGGTCGGGTTTCGCGGGTTGACGGTTTTCTGTACACCCCAATATATATATATATATATATATATATATATATATATATAGGGTGCGTTTCTTTTGCAAACCAAACCATTTATACAAACTATACAAACCAATCTTAGCCGTTGATCAAGTCTAATAAATATCTGATTTTATTATGTTTCCTAATCTAAAGTCATGATCATAATGAATGCATCTTATCATCTTCCATATATATCTCAATCATAATTAATGAACCATAATGACTATCCATAAATATATCTATTGTTTCCTTATAGATTGGTTTGTATAGTTTGTACAAATGGTTTGGTTTGCAAAAGAAACGCACCCTCTATATATATATATATATATATATATATATGTGTGTGTGTGTGTGTTGGGTTAATCGGGTTTTGTTTACGGGTCAAGCAAATATGTAAATGGAGGACAGTGCATGAAGTATTGTTTGATTTGAGTTTGGCATGCAACAAAGTTAAATTGAGAAAGCAATGTAAAAGGGAGAAAAACAAGCAGGAGTATTTCATTTTGATTTCTTCTTCTTGATGGATCTCTACTATATATATAGAGGCATCCTCTCAACATTATATAGCAAACACTTTCATTTTTGGTGTATTCAGTTTCCTTTTAATATACAAACACATTGAAAACCCATCTGTTGTTATGATTGCCGTTTTTTTGGGTGTGCATTCGGGTGGTAGAAGGGGCTGATTTCCAACAATATGATTATAGACAATTTAATTCTTGATTGTAATCTAGTTCATATGAGTGCAATATGTCATGGGTGTGGAAAACGTTATGTTGCTTCATTGTTTGTTTGTCTTGGTAATAGTTGGTATGAAACATGTTATCTTTACTTCGTTGTTTGAATTGATATGATGTTTTGTAATTGTCAAAAATGCAATGATATGTTGCTCAATTTCATGGGCAGATTTGGGAGAAAAAAATTATCTAGAAGAAAAAGAAAAGCAACGGTCGATCTGCATTTGTACCATACACTTTAGAAATGACGCTTTCTCTCTCTCACTGTTCCCGTCATACCTGCTTCTATCTTCGTCTATAAAAAAGTGTCACCAAATATCTAAACATCCGAACAATCGCACGGCTCCTAAAAAAACAAAGTTTTGACGATTTTTGTCGTTTTTTGCATTATTCTTCACAAAAAGTAAGTTATGATCATCATCTTAAACAAATAGTTCGATAATTACTACTTTTATATGCATTAACATCATGTTTTTAAATAATATTATGTATGTGATCAACAGCTCGCACGTACGTACATACCAATTCGTATAGGCGTACCAATTGGATTCGACTGATCAATTACATAACATATCGAGAGAGAGGAGAAAAAGTTCGACTGTACTTTTTGGTCAAGCGCTGCCGCGCCGTTTCTTCTATTTCCGGTGTTTGAACCGTCGGATTGTCGTGAGTTTTGAATAATAGCTTCAAGACTTTCATCTACATTCTGAACAGTGGGGATCGGTTTTGGTTATTTACAATTGTATTAAATTGTAAACAGTTTTACCAAAAAACTGTGTAAGATCGACACTTTTATAAATGGTTAGTAGGACTTTTATAAACGGTTTCATTTAAAAACCGTGCAAGATAAACACTTTTATAAAAGGTTAGCAAGGCTTTTTTAAACGGTTTGATCTAAAAACCGTGTAACATTGTGACTTTTATACACGGTTAATATTTTTTTAAACGGTTTTGAAACCATATATAAAGTTGTGTTTTATACGCGGTTTCGGAACCGTGTATGCAAGTCCGATACTTTTACAAATACCAGCCTATTCGCGGTTCCAAAGCCGTGTATAAAGCCCAAAACAACCGTTTATAAAAGTCATATTTGTAGTTAATCAAATCAACCCTCAATCCTGTTACCAATTTCACCAACACCACCATTTGCATCGCCACAAACCACCGGTTCACCGTCATTGTCAATGCAACCGCATACCAACAACAACAACCCACCACCTCAGAATCAGAAACCACCCAAAAACCCCCCCATGGCCGATGACGGATGAGGAATGAGGAAATATCTGAACTGGGTACGGAGATCAAGAAGGCGATATTGGAGAGAGAAATTAAGAAGGATGATAGCATATGGAGCGGAGTAGGAGAGGAGATTGGACGGATTGAGTGGACGACTTTCAATAAGTTCTTGGGACAACGGGGGTTGTATTTGGTGTTATTGCTGGTTCAAGCGTCGTTTTGCTTACCGTTAATGCCGTTTTGGAGGAGCTTTTCGATCGGCTATTTGTGGGCCTTGAGGTTCAAGATTTTTTTGGGTAACTGATAATAGAAAGACATTCCAGCCCCCTTCCGAGGGGGTCAGGGTGCTCTTACATTCACCATAGAACAATAATCAGTATGTACTACGAGTAAATTTTATGTGATAGCACCATTACAAACAACACTACAACAAATTTGAGTTTATAGGATGCCTAAAATAAATAAAAATCACAATAGAGTATTTTATAGGACCTTAGTTTATACGACCAAACAAAAAAACGTCATATCTAAAAGTGTTACAATAAGTTTATAGGACGCTTTTGAGTTTCATAACAACGTTTTTAGGACATTTTCAAAATAAAGTATTCTATTAGCTAATTTTATAGGATATTTTTAGACGACACTTGTGTTTATAGGACACTCTATAAAATAGTTAATAGAATGATTCACTTGAAAATTGTTCTAAAAAACTTGTTACGACTTCCAAAAACGTCCTATAAACTTTTTGTAACACTTTTAGATAGAACACTTTTTTGTTTGAGCTATTAACTTTGGTCCAATAAAACACTCTATTAGGCCGCTAATTTATTTTAGACGTGCTATAAATTAACTCAATTTTAGTATAGTGCAAAAATATATTTTCTTATACAAAAATACATCTCCATCCATCATATATACATTAACTTGTGATAGATATTCCTCAAAACTTACAACTTGAAATGAAAACTCTATTGTGTAAGAATTGTAATGAAATTGTATCAAAATTGATGTAAAAATAGGATTTGGTGTTGATTGAAATGCCCTTACTGATCAATAAATCTGCACCCAATTTATTGTATAAACATATTTGATGAAATCATCACAAAAATAAAAACTTATACAAATATTAATTGTTCTGATGCAGTTAATATTATTTATGATAAATATTTGTTGTTATGAAATCAAACTTAAAACAAAAATGAGTTTTAAGATTTATCGAAAATAAAAATGAACCGGTGATTAAAAAAATAAACAAAATCATCAATATCCCATTGGCTTAGGGCCGTAAGTATAATCCATAATTAATGTAGCATTATGACCTATGATCCGATAAGTGATAGTGATAACTACTCTTACCCAATTAGAGTTTACCAACAATTTTATTATGCCATTTTTATTACTGAGAATTTTATTGATAAGATACATTAGAGTGGTGATCTTATTCTTACATAAGATAACATAAACCACAAGGGCTATGACGTACTCGTTAAGGTGTAACACCCTCAAAATTGAAAGAGCGACTAACAAAAAAACTTCGATAAAATAATCAAGTAAGGTAAAACTCCTTCTACACACCATCCTTGGAAATACCTCAATAATAAAAACATAATAACTTCAACGGTTCAATATCTTAAGTCCTACACCAAGACTACAAAAAGTCGGGTATTACTCAACCCAATGCAAAGTTGCTATTCCCAAAATGCGGAAGACTTCACCAAGCCACTTACTTCTTGATCACACAAATAGCTCTCCACTCTTCACAGTGTCACTAAAACTATTCTCAACCGGAACCTGTTGCACTGCCGATAAATAAAAATGTTAGACTAACGCTGACGGATGCCGAGTCCACCAAATAATAAGTTCCAACTATCGACTATTTACAACCAAAATTGTAATAGCGGTAAGTCGGGTTGAATCCGCAGGGACTCGGTTCAACTTATTACGACTAGAAAACCGACAGAACGAAAGTATAAAGTAAATACGAGGGGGGGGGGGAGGGTTGGATTTGATTGATTAAACTAAACATACGATAAAAACATATTATAAAGTTGCAAATTAATTAAAAACCCAACAATAGCATACATTGATAAGAACACAACACTTATCATTGATTTATGAATTGTAACGAAATGAACAAGTCCAAATTGGTAAAAATTGCCAACAAGCTCTGGCAATTCAATTTTTTCCTTAACTAAACATGGATCAAAATAAGCTCTTTAATCGAATCTTAATTACAAATAAGATGAAAAATAAGCTCTTAACCTCTTAGGTGAAATTAGCTTTACCGAGTAAGAAAAACACCAATTCAAAGCTATAAGCTCACAAGCTCGGCTTAAAAAGGCTTTGATTGTTAGATTTCATGAACCCATCTCGAAAACCTCATTGAGATCAAGTAGGTTCATTTGTCACTTTACCAAAGTCTCCAAACAATTACGTATTTGAAGAATTGGCTAACATACACTCATAAGAACATTAAGAAATTGTCCAAATCACCCAACATTCAAGTAAGATAGAAATCGATAAAAGAAATCCATCAAATTAACTTGTCTTAATCGTTTACAAGGAAATCTCAAAGGAATTGCATCCAAAATCAAATGTTCACTATTGTTGGAATGGAAGAAACTAGCCACACGTGGCTAAACTAGGTTAACAATTCTAAATCTAAGAAATTACCCAAATTAGATGAGGAATTGAAGGTGAAGTGCTCCCAAATCCTTCCAACCTCTTGTCTTTTTCTCCTTAGCAATCTCAAAAAAATGGAACCCCCCTCAAGTGATGTTTTTTAGAAGGTTTTATACCTCCTATGTGACGAAACCGCCAAAAGACGCACGATTGCCCCTAATCTGAATGCCGCGGTATGGCACGCGGGTTGAAGCCGCGGGAGAAACCACGCGCTGCACTGGAAAGTCGAGCAAATAAAGACTTCAGTGGAACCGGCGGGGGTTCAAACCGCGTTAGAAACCGCGCGGCTAATATGAAGAACAAGCAAAAAAGGACTTTAGCTGCTTATGTCGCGGTTTCAAGCCGCGGGAGAAACCGCGCGCTCGTCCTCTTGATCGATTGGCTTCTTCCTTCCTCTTCTCGCTGCCATGTTGCTCCGGCCCGAATGCTTCTTTTTTTCTTATCTTCGATCATTCAAATAAATGGAACACATATGGGAGTTAGTGGTATTTTAATAAGACCATAATATATAACTTGAAATGTAATTTTCCCAAAAGAATTGCAAAATATGGAACTTATCAAACGCCTAATGAGTTCAAGAGTTTTCATCATGATTGAAATAGTTCGTTAAACAAAAGGAGTACAACTAAAAATCATGATTTTCCCAAAAAGGATTGTAATTAGATTTGCAAACAACCCATATTCTAACGCACGCGAATTTCGTGGTAAAAGCTCCGATATAAAGCGTTTCTCAATAATGGACTCAAATCCAAAACTCACTTAAACGTGAATAAATATTAAATCTCCAAATAAAACAGACTTGAATAAAACTCTAATATTCGGAACACCCCAGTAAGGAGGAGGCATAATACACCACTCATAAAACATGAAAAGCAATCCACATGATTATAATACGTTCCCGAAAGTATGTGACCGACTTAACAGCTCACGCAAAGCGTAGATAGAAATAAAGTCCAAATACCCGAGCATGGGAGTAATCATTCAAGCAAACCTTAATATACGTGGAGAGGTTCCAATATTAAAGTCAATACTTATAATTTCTCGCACAAGACTCAAAGGTAATTAAAACATGCATATCACAACATTCAATATAATATTGACAATAACGGGGAGACTTGTATCCAATGAGGGTGGAGGAAACACGTAAGTATACCACCCGTACAATGTTAATCGTATAACACTTCTTGACTATATGTTCAAGTATTCTTACGATTCCTCGACAAGTTTCACCTCAAGAGACAGTTGACCTTAGTATCCATCCCAGGACTTCCACCTCAAGGTTCGGCACACTGCAGGACTACCTCAAAGATATTACCTCGGCGACGAATGTGGGTGTTTTATAATAATTTCAAGGTTAAACTCTAAAATAGTCAAAACTCAATAAATGGCTCAACTATAGATAATTTTCATGAAAACACATAAACACGTGAAAATGGACATTTTTAGCATGTACAACGTTTTCACAAAACAACTTGAACTCACCTTGCTAGATTTAGGCTAAATCTAGATTTTCCCCAAACTTGAGCTCCTTTGAAGAAACTTGGATCTTCAAGCCAAATATTCCAAAACCTAGATCCACAAGTTTCCAACCATAAATAATCATCTTCAAACACTTAAAATCGTTTCCCCCAACATAAAACATCAAAATCGCCAATAACACCAAAACCCTAAATTCTTAGATGAAGAAAAGAGGAGCTTACCTCAACCACCAATTGAATCCACCAACCAAACACCTCTAGGGTTACCAACATGAGCTTCATTCTTCATTTTTTCAAAAGAAAGGGAAAGGTTTAGGTGAGGGTTAGGTAAAACCCTAGAAAGTGTAGAAATCTCTCAAAATGGAAGTGAGATGAAGAACTTCAACATTTTAACCATAAATCCTTGCTAAGAAGTGAGGGAAAAGCTTTGAATCACATGATTTATGATTTAAAGAGCTCTAAAAACGATTTAGGGGGTTGGGGTTGGAGTTAGGGTTCGGTTTGGGAGAGTTTACATGTAACACCCCGATCTTTGGAAGGTATCAATCTTTTATGATAAATAAGAAAAAATAGGATTTTTGGATTTAATCCTAGATTTTATGGTATTGTTGGATGGAGAATTCAAATACGAATCCAACGGTCTTTTCCGGAGCGAAAACGGAGCTAAAACGAAAAAGTTATGACCAAAACAGTGATCGGGCAACAAATCGGGAAACCTGGGTCAAGTGGACGTCCGCATGGTGCAAGTGGACGTTCGCATTAAGTGGAAGTCCGTATGGTGCAAGTGGACGTCCGCATTAGTGGAAGTCCGCTTGTGCTTCCGCGAAAGCAGCAGAAAGTTGGCCCGGGTGCAAGTGGACGTCCGCATAGGACTCCAAGCGGACGTTCACATTATGTCAGATGTGATTTTTCACCTTTTTCACCCTCAACCTTCCCTCCTCTCTCTCCTACGTTTTATAAACGAAATTAGATCTGATCCCTCTCCTCTCCCACTCTATTTTTCTCCCCAAAAACCCTAAATCCTCCATTTCTCTCATCCCATCTCCCTCTCCTTCAAGAACACTAAGGTAGGTTTGATGAAATAAGTTTCAAGGGTTTTAAAGCTTCAAGATCTTCATCTTCTTCACCACTTTTCCACCATTGTTGAACTAACTTGGGGTTTTCTTCAAATACCCATTTGTGAGTTCATCTTCACTTCCCAAACCTTTATTTTGCAACTTCAGAGATGTTTTGTGGGTGGATTCAAGTTGTGATAAGGTAACATTCTCTTCTCTTCATCTATGGAAAAACTAGGGTTTTGGTATAAGTTGAGATCTTGATGTGAAAATGTTTGGAGAATGATTCTTTATGGTTGGAACTTATGGATCTAGGTTTTTGGAAGATTTGGGCTTGAAGGTTCGTGTTTCTTCAAAGGAGCTTACGTTTGGAAAAAATCTAGATTTAGCCTAAATCTAGCAAGGTGAGTTCAAGTTGATTTATGAAAACGTTGTACATGCCAAAAATGTTATTTTCCAAGTACTTGTGTGTTTTACATGCAAATTATCAATTTGTTGAGTTATTTGGTGGGTTTTGACTTTTGGAGTATTTAACCTTGTAAATATTGTAAAACGTCCATATTTGGGATTTTTGGGAAACTTGATAGATAAATCATAAACGAAAATGTTTCGATGATTTATTTTATAAATGGAGTCTACTTGTTACGAAAATGCATTTTTAAGTGTAATTTTGGAAATATGCATATAGTACGTTATGGGACGATTTGAAAATGTAATAGTGTGAGTCCCTTGGAAAAGAGGGTTCTCCTAACCCAATGTCTTGTTTCGGGTTTTCATGGATTCGAAATATTTATTGACAAAGATGTGTGTTGCTACGTTTAATCTCATTTTATGACTTTTCACGATTGATCTTTTGAGTTAGTCGAGCTTATGGCTCGGTAATGGATTTTGTTAAGTCTTGGGGACATTTGTCCAGTTTTGATAGCTTAAAGTAGAGCTTTGGTTGTGATTTACGTTTATTGGGGGAATTACATGTTTTGAATGCATTTGTTCATTCGTTTGGGGTCATGTAATGTTTTAGACCTTAGTTGCTATGGATCCATAGGCACTTGAGTTTTTACGTTCAATGGTGAGACGCTAGTTTCTCCCATTGTAGCACGGAATAGGCATCGATGGTAAGGTGTAAGACCTATGTGCTAATATATTGATTTGGGTAGTATGCCAATGATGGGACGCTAGTTTTCCACATTGAGGCACATTAGGCATCGATGGTATGGTATAAGTCCTACGTGCTATTACGTTCTTGGATGTCAGCATTTCATGGGTGTGTGTTTTAAGTAGCCACACTCGACATCCAATACTTGAATCTCAATAACATTGATAAGTGACCTAACTTCGTGTGCCCATCACATTCGATGGAACCGGGTCTCCCCCATCACCGAAAGGTGTTGTTTTGGGTATTTATCTTTCACTACTACAAATATGACATTCATACGCGCATAATTATACGCGTTTTTGCCATTTTTACAAAAACCGTGTATAAATGATGGATCTGGACCCTTTTTACACGGTTAAGGTTGAACCGTTTCTAAAAATAAGGTTTTATACGCGGTTCTAGATTAACAACCGTGTATAAAAAGTACTCGACAATTAAAAACGGTTGCATAGAAAAAACTGTGTACAAAGGTTACCTTTTATACGCGGTTGTGTATTAAAACCGCGTACAAAGGGGTTTGTTTTATACGCAGTTGTATGTAAAAAACCGTGTGTAAAGGCACCATCTTTATACGTGGTTTTTAACAAGAAACCATGTATAAAAGTATCATCTTTATACGCGGTTGTATGTAAAAAACCGCGTACAAATGTTACTTTTTATACGCGGTTTTTACATAAAACCGTGTATAAAAGGTACATTTGTACACGGTTTTTAACACACAACCGCGTATAAAGGCCTTACCTAGAAAATACAAGGAAGGTGCCTTTTTTACCCAATGCGGCTCATTCTCGAAAAAAACACATTTTTGATGATTTTTGGCGTTTTTGGAGGTTTTCGGTGGTTTTTGGCAAATTTGAACAATTGTTTATCGACTCCGAAAAAACCGTTGTATGTTGGTTGTTCAAATGGATTTTATATAGTTTATTAACAAAGGTTAACGTGAAGTGATTATCAACCGTTGGATGAGAAATGGACACCTAATCAATTCGCTTATGGAGCGCACACACACACACACACACACACACATATATATATATATATATATATATATATATATATATATATATATATATATATATATATATATAGAGGCTCCTTCATATGTGAACAATTATTTTTGTGTAAACAATGTAAACTGATCTGGGCCATACGTTTGATAATTGTGTGGTTAAGATCAACAAGGTGGCAATTTTGTAATTATTAAAAAAAGCGGTGGCATTGGGGGAATCCGGTCAGACTACTTGAGGGCAAATGGGGTATTAACCATTTCTGCAGAAATAAGGAAACTATCTACCATCATCGTGATCCCGCATAACATGCAAAAGATATCAACACAGGTCAAAAAAATTGAAGTATTCTCTTCCATTTTTGACGGAATCTGGAGCGAGGATTCATCAGAGGTTGAAGAAAGAAAGGCGCGAAATAATGAGACGTAAGATTGTTAACCTAATTTTTTCGAATACTATAAGAGGAGATGCGCTTAACTTGTATTTGTTGTTTCATAGGGCGACAAAGAAGTGAAAGAATACGATTAATGAAGACATTTTCAAAGTTCACTAATACAAAGGATAATCCGGTTGATTTGGAGATGGAATTGGCTGCGATGAACCAGGTCGATGAAGGGGAAGGTATGAAACATAAATTTTGTTTGCATTGTATAATAGTAAAGTGAAACAGGGTTATCGATTATGGGGGTCGTATTCAAAATCGTATGAAACAATACACCATAAACTAGGGTTTCGTATTTTTTACTTAAATTAGGGTTGGGTGACAATCAAAGTCCGAAACCCAATTTTTTTAAAAATTTTGAAAAGGTGGATAGATGATCTCGTTCGTTGAAAAAAACCAATATATGAAACATATTTTTTATAAAAATAAGAGTTTCATACGTTTTATGACCAATGTATGATTAAAAAAGTGGTAAATAAAGGTGGATATTAGGTTCGTCATTACAGGATATGAACAAAAAACTTTGCAAGAGAAAAGGTTTCGGATTTAGTGCTAAAATCATTGTTGGGTAAACAATAAAATATGAAACCCTTTTCATATGTTGTGATAAAAGTGTTAGTGATAACGACGTTAGTGTTGAATATATGAAACCACAAATGCATATATGGGGCCCGGATTTTAAACTAACTGTTTTGTTGGGTACTTAACAACATATGAAACAATTAGCTTTTCTGAATATAAAAATATGTTTACTTTAAGTTTCATTGGTGATGACGTAATTCATAGTAAATTATGAAATTTTTTAAGTAATACCATAGTTTGGTAGTATGTAGGTGTTAGTACTCATGTATTATAGCATATTGTTTTATAACATATGAAAAATGTTGATGATTGTGTTATGATATATGAAACAACTTACATATTGTGTTACGGTATACGAACAAAATATTACATACGTTTGTTAGAATATATGAGTTAGAATTAATGTATCATTGCAGATTGTGTACTAATATATGGAACTTTGCGTTATAGTATGTGTGTTAAGATAAATTAAACACATATTACGTACATTTGTTTAATAATGTCGTGTGCAAATCATAATTTGACACTTAGTTTTACATATGAAATTCATGATATATACAATTTGCTTGTATATTATCTATGTTGTTACATTATCGATATCATGATAGATGTATATATGGAAAAACAAAGTATTATTGTGAAACAAGAATGCATGTTTGTAAGGTGAATTCTGATGTTTGATACATTAATGTGTATTAAAGTGGGACAAAGTGGAAGTCAAAGGAAAACACCAGATAGTGTTAAAGGTGTAAGTGATGATAAAGCGAAGAAATCCAAGGAAGGTACGCTTATCATATAAAACCTTACCGTCTTGTAGATGTTAATGTATATGAAATGATCTATATGATTTCTTATAACAAAAATTAGAGATATTTTTTAAAAATATCAACAATTTTAATGATTATATTCAAAAGTTCTTGATATTGGTTGTAATGTGACGGGTAATATGTGTGACATGAATTTCTCTTCCAGATGTGCAGAGTGGGAGTAAACGGAAACATCGAGATAGTGTTGAAGTTGTTAATAAAGATAATGCGGACAAAGCGAAAGAAGGTACATTAATCGGATGAAATTTGTTCGACGTATATAAGTTATTGCATTTCGTATGATATAGTTGAATTTCAGAAGTAAAGTTTGGTTTAATTTCTTGAATGTATCCCGTTTCCAGTTTGGTTTAATTTCTTGAATGACATTTGTGTGATATTAATAAAAATGTTGTATGATATTACAAAATAGTTGAAAACGACAAAATATGTGCTGATTTGGTGGTTGGAGCGAAACGAAGGAAGAAAAGGGCGGCAAAAAAGTGTTCAGTTAGGACGAAAGCTACAATGACAGCAGGTGGTAGTGCATCGAGATCGACAGGGAAAGGAAAACAAAAAGTAGGGGTTGAGGATGACGATGATGACTTTGTGGTTAAAGCAACCTTAACCAAAGCAGGTATTGTAAACAGACCCATTTGCAGTGTACAGAATAATATGTTAAAGGTTGAGCAAATCAGGTTGTGGGAGTCGCGAGTACAAGTATATATTTTATTGCATCTGTTTGATGTATTGTTTCATATGTGCTCACTTAAAGTGTAATGTATATGTAACTTGTTTGATGTACATTACAGATTTGAGAAGACTGAAGACAAGCAATCTACAAGATAAGAAACGGTTTGATAAGTTTATCAAACATAGGGAATTGAAGAAACCTACAAACGTTTCTGGTATTCGAACGCGTACTTCGCCAATGACTCTGCAAGAAACAGTGTGCAAGTTAAACAAGGAACAACAAGTTGTTGTAAATAGAATGGGTCTTGGTTCACTACTGAATATGAGGGTCGATGGCATTCCCTCCAAACTGGGGTATTATGTAGTAGACAACCTAGACCCAGATGGCATGGAAGTGTACTTAATTGGTACAACAATGAAGATAAACGAGGAGGTTGTAAGTAAGATACTTGGTGTGCCAAATAGAGGGATAAACCTAGACCAAGTGAATGTAGATGATAAAAGTAGACCTATGATATCCAGGTGGAAAAAACAATACAGTAAGGATAAGGTGAGGCCAAGTGATGTAAGTAGCATGATATTGAGTTCAGCTGATGCGGGTGAGTTGTTTGCGCTTAACTTCATAGTTCTTTTTGTGAACTCTATGGCTGAATGCAGTCCAGATGGTCGTTGTAGTAACAACTTCCTGACAAAAATTGGTAACATCGATATGATCGGAAAAATCAATTGGTGCCGATACATATGCGATTGCGTACGGAGAAGCAAACGAAACTGGAAACGGGATACATTCTCTAGCTTCTATCATGGACCGCTTACATTCCTAACGGTAATGATTACATAAGAAAAGTAGTGTGTGTATTTTAAAATGATTTAAATTGTATATATGAAACTAACAATACATTTTTGGATATACAGCTACTTTATGTGCATTCAACGGTCTGTGATGAAATGAATGTTGATATTGACCGAAGTGAGCTGCCACTTCACACTTGGTCAATGGAGTTGCTTAGAAAGAGGATGAAGATCGGATTTAAAATGGGAGGTCTGGGGGTTGGAGTGCTGCGAGATGACACCGTAATGCAGCATAAGGAAATTGTGCGTGTTAGTAAGGACAGTGAAGCTTCAGAGCGCGGTAATATGTTATGGGTAGAGTTAAATGATGTAAGTATTGCAAATAATTAACACTAACATAAATTTTGTTGTATGATCTGGATAATATGATAACATTATTTAATATTACTGTTGTTTTCATATGCTACACGACAGAACTCTGGACCTTTGCGAGAGGATGTTGTTGTTCATGGTAGTGAGACTGAAACAGTTCATACGAACGCTCTGGAAAAAGAAGATCATCACAATGTGGCTGAAGGATCTAATAATGTAAGTTTAAATACCGTGAAAAAATGAACATGTGAATAGTTATACATATGTATATATGTAAGAAATCTGATGTTACTGATAGTTTTGCATATGTTACCTTTCAAGTATTAAAAGATTACATTGATAAAAATAAATGAACTTTGTTTCATATGTAGATTATGCAACTGTTTTCACGTACATGCAATTTGAGAGAGGGTGAAACACTGCAGCATTATGATGTAATAGCAAAGCAGATGATCAATTATATTGTAAACGAAGTCATGGAGACTAAAGACTATGGTACTGGAGAAAGAGAAGAAATTGAAGAGGATGTTGGGGTTAAGGATCAAAACAATGAGATGGTTGGAAATGAAGTTGAGTTGTCTGAAAAAGTTGTTGGTGTTGAAAATGAAAAAAGTTCAGTGGTTGCAAATGAAGGTGAGTTGGTTGACAGGGGTGTTGGGGTAGAAAGGCAAGAAAGTGAAGTGGTTGCAAACGAAGCAGGATTGATGGATAATACTGTAAATATTCAACCAGGGATATCAGTAGAAGAGATGCAAGAAGAGATTGATGAAGATGCATGGGAAGATGACTACGATGAAGAGCAGATTAAACGGGTAAAACACAAAATGTTTTTCTTATGAAATGTATATCTCATTGATTGATTAGGTTGTTTATGTTGTGTTATAATGTATGAAACTGATAACTGAATTGGCATGGTTAACTTCTGACAGGACTACATGGCGAAGATAGAAGCACATTTCAGTGTTATCTACTCGACTAAATGGGACATTGAGGTAATGCTAAACGAAGCTAAGGAGATATTTCCTGATGAGATTTGGGTTGATAACTATCGTGAAACACTAGTACAACTGTTCAAGGAAGACAAAGAAGCTGATTCAGAAGTTAAGGATTGCGATGATGATGGTGATATGGGTGGCGGCAAATCAAAAGATGGAAATGATGATACCATCACAAGGGGGGGTGATGGGAAAGCATTGGTAACACCAACCAAGCTGAACTTTGAAGAAGACTTACCTAATGATGCAACTAAACCCGATTCCCCAATCTGGTTGAGTCAGACGACCTTCAACATAATTGACAGGGATATTATGCGCAGATCGGCAGAATTGGTGTCTAAAAAGAAAGATGACGCTGCACCATCGTTTGACCGTGTAGATGCGAAATCAGTGAACAAACAGATGGTTGTATACACGGGGGATACGAAAGACTTGATAAGTGCAACAATAGGAACTAATAAAGGGAAGGAGAAAGTTATCGAGGAGGTGGATATCGTACCGGTGCGTGGAAATAAACGTGAGATAAAGCTTGGGGCTCAAGTAAGATCACCGTACGTAAGACGACAAGTTTTAATGGGGCAGGGGTTGTTTAAGGATGAGGAAAAGGCGGTCGAGTACTGTCTGTCGGCGTTTGGCGGTCCTAAGTAAGTATATGAAACGATATGTCTTTTATATTACTACTAACATGTCTGATATACAATTTTGTATTTAACAATTTTCAGTGACAAGCTGTTCGTATCACAAACGGGGGAATCGATATCACGCACAGCAATGGAAAGCCTCGCAGCTAGTGAAAAGGTTTTTTCAGATGTGATTGATGGTTGGGCTAACATACTGAATTATGAGGAAAGATATAGAAGTCAATCCTCACCTCTCAGATGTTTTTTCAATACAACCGTTTTGGTAAGGTTCTTTTAAGTAAATAACAAATTTAAAATTTCATAATGTGTAACATTATATTTTGCACTGTATAATATTCAGGGAGATGGTGTGTTGTCATATGAGTTATTCAGCTTCCAGATACGTTTCAAGTTGTTTACGGACAAGATACAAAAAGCATCCAAAAACAACCAAGAGATGTTAACTCTGCGAAGTGTAGAATTGGTGAGCTTAACAAAAGATTAGTATTTAATTTATGGTCTGCTAATAATTTTCACAATAAATCAACTAATTAAAATGTACAGGTATTCTTTGCACACCGAGTTGAAGAGCATTACTTCTGCGTAGTTTACGACATGAGAAACTGCAAGATTCAGATCTTGGACAATAGGAAAAGAAAGGGGGAAATAACGGACATGTATAAAAATGATGTTCATATACTGGTAAGTTTTTTTTTGTGATTTGAACATATACACTAATGTTTATAGGTTGTTTAAAAAACTGCATGTCATTACATTGTGTTTAATGTATGAAAATGCAATGATGGATAACCAATCATGTTCCATAATATATGAAACATATTATGAGTTTTGACAAATTGGTATATAATAAGGTGTGAAACAAGTAGTCGTCATCTAAAAAGCTTTTGTTTCATATATATTTGACTTTGAATATAAAAAAAACTATGAAACAACAAGCAGTAACCTAATAGTTTTTGTTTCATATAAATATAGTATTTGAAATAGTGTTTCGTATATGAAATGCATTAATGTGTAAAATAAAAAGTTTTTGTTTCATATAAATAAATGTTTTCATATAAGGGTTTCATATATGAAATTTGTTAATAATTTAATAAAAAAACTTTGTTTCATACATATATTGATGTCATAATATGTTTCATATATGAAATGAACTGACATGTAACTAATCCGTTAGTATAGTATGTTAAGTTCTTGTTTCAATGTTTTCAACAGACATCATTCTTTCTGAAATACCTGAAGAAAATAGGGCATCCATCGGTGGAGGGAATACAGGATGCGGAAATTGAACACGTTGATACACATTGGCAGACCAAAAAGATAGTAGGTCATTCGGGTGTCTACACAATGAGATCAATGGAGACGTACATGGGAGGGAGTACCCGGCTTTGGTTCACGGGGTTTACAAAGGAGGGTTATGTTCAAGATAGGCAACTGGACATGCTGAGAAAAAAGTATACGGCAAAAATCTTATTGTCGGAGAATAACACACGTAGGGAGTTCATACAAGGGGATATAGCGAGGTTATATGATATGGGCAAGGAGTCGAGAGCACAAATTAGAGAAATGGCTGATGCAACACGCAATGGTCGAATTAGCAAGTATTAGATTGATAACCTTGATCGTTTGATTTTGTTGGTTGAAGACTAATCTTTTTAAGTAGGTCTATGATGTTATGTTTAGTAGACATTACTTAGCATGATAACTTTTCTGTTAGCGTTTTAGATTAGTACTGGAATTTGCATTATGGGCATGTTTTTGGCATGCATTTTGGTATCGGATAGTATTTTAATTTGAAGTAAATCTATATAATTACATGGCCTAAAAGTACTGCTATGGTTTCAAATGGTGATTATTGAAAACAACATGGAATATTAAAGTTGTGAAACTTTAAAAAAGGTATGATTTATGAGTAGTAACCCTACTAACACAATTTAATAAGATTTGAATATTAGTGTCTTTCATATGTCGAACTTTTTTAACATACGCTACGTTACATTATGGTTAGTCATAAATGTGTTTCATTATTATGAACGTATGAACTTTTGTAAATCTTATGCAACTTTATGAAAACCAGTAAACTTCACAAGTGCTAGCGGTAATGTATAAGTAACTACACAACACATATCATAAAAGGTTTACATGGATTTAAGGATAAATAAAGGAAATACACAAAATAATTATGGGGATGTGTCATTAATTGAAGATTAACCTGTTTCATGTTTGACATTTCCATAATTTGATATTATGCATGAAATTGTTGTGAAACGTAACATTAATAATAAGAAAAAAAGATTGAAATGTACAGTTCATAACGTAAAAAATAATATGAAACAGTAACATGGTACGCATGGTATAGATTGTACAAATTGAATACGTATATGAAACATATACGTTGAGCGATGAATACCCATTGACAGTCGCTTCAACGGGTGCGTTTTTTACATTAAAATTAAATATGAAACGCAACGTTAATTACTATGTTTGAAGTATATAAAACATAAGATAACAAAAATGTTCCATAAACATTAACAAAACACAACTTGTCTTGAACAATGATTTATTGAAACCAAAATAATATTACGACTTATCCATAAACATTGTCTAGGAAGCTTATGAATAAAGCAAAAAATAACACACTTATCCACGACTATTACGCAGTGGACAATTCCTTGAATCATGGTTAGCCAGGGTATGACAATTCTTGCACATGCGCCTGTTTCTTTTAATCTTCGTCTTGGCTTTCTCCAAAGTACCAATCAAACGTTTGCCGGTTCCACACCCCTTGTTTCGTATACCGGCAGGGGGTAAAATTTCAACATTCTCAGGAACATCTACTCCATAACAATCCCTCAGCGCATCAGCTCTATCATCAGCAGGACAAGTCAATATATTAACAACATCAAACTCATCGGTCGCGTTGTCGAGAATGTCACCAAGTAGGTTAAGTCTGCCGGTGTCATTCCTAATACGACTGACAAGCATATCCATTTTCGAATACAAACGATTAATCAAACGCTCTTTCTCAACATCATATTCACCATATCTAGCACGAGCAGCTTGAACTTCAACAGGTACCAATGACCTAGTCCATCGACGAGAAATGTAACTATCCGGGATGGCTACACAATCGTCGTTTAAAAGAACTTTAAACATGTGCCTACACATGAAACCGTTACGAACAAAGAAATTGCATTCGCATTGCATCGTATTAGATGATGAACAATGAATAACCTGTAAAAAATCATACTGTTAAGACAATCCGTATAATGTAAATTAAAATGCAATAACTATGAAACAAATTCACAACGGAACGATTCATAAACTGTAACTACCTTGTAGCATCTTTTCGTAACAGATTTTGTGTTCTTATGTAAAACACGATACGTATAAACATCACCGTCTTGACCAATCAAAACTATTCCACAATATAGGACAGCTTTCTTAATCTCCTTACGCACTTGAAAAAACACAGTACGAGTGTAAACGTCAACTGCATGTCTTTCAATCAACAAAGGAGTAGCAACGCGAGGGAAAGTGTTTTTCGTAACAAACTCCAGTGTTCGATGCTTGTTCCTTTGCCTCTCAATTGCACCATCGAATGCATGCAAAAACTTAACCAAATCATTACGGTTATGTGCATATATTCTAAAAAATGCATGAGAACTCTCTGACCTAGAAGTCGTCCGCATCAACCCAGACATGGGTACGTCTTTATAGTAAGCTGGGATCCACGAATGTCTGATCTGATACATATCACTAAGCCAATCATTACGATGTAATTTATATTCATCAATAATATTGGACCACTCCAACTCAAATTCTTCTGGTTTCATATGGGTGCTCCAAACCAACTTATTGAATCGTCTTTTGAATGTTGTGTTGTTGTCAAGATCGGCAGTTATCTGGAAAAAACATTAATACGACAATAATATGCAATATCAGTTTCGCAATGTTAAATTAGTTCATCAAATAAATGAATATAACTGAGACGAACTAGTATTATACTTAAATAAATAATGTATAATGAATCTAACCTTCCCAGGTAGCTTCTTCATAATATGCCACATACATAGCCGATGAATTGACTCTGTAAATACAGCGGGAATCGCTTGTTTCGTAGCCGCACATTGGTCAGTTATGACGAAAGTCGGCTGCTTTCCATGTGCTTTCAAGAAAGCACGAAGTACCCACTTGAAATTATCAATGTTTTCATGGCTTAATAACGCAGCACCAACGACTACAGACCTCTTGTGGTTGTCAATAGCAATGAACGGGACAAAATTCATAGCATGCCTACAAATATGAGCATTCGAACAATTATTGTAAAATTTTAGATAAACAATGTAATAAA
Source organism: Saussurea involucrata (assembly GCA_033807775.1). Lineage (NCBI taxonomy): Eukaryota > Viridiplantae > Streptophyta > Magnoliopsida > Asterales > Asteraceae > Saussurea > Saussurea involucrata. Next base: position 77,829,993 of record CM066322.1, read on the forward strand.
AACATAAAAAATATGGTAATAACAAAATAAATATAACTACAATACCTGTTGGTGCGATACGTCGCATCAAATGAAATAGTGTCTCCGAACTCTTTATAGTTTAGTCTACCTATTTCATCAACCCAAAAAATAGCTTGCAACTCACCCTCAATGACCAAGAAATCATAGAAAAACTCAGGGACAGCCCTCTTTCGCTTCGATAGAAGATTAACAAGCATCTGTGCATCTTTATTCCCAACAAAAGCAGACATATCCCTTCTAGCATTTTCATAATCAACAGCAGTAGCACCAACATACTCATAACCGCCCTTCAAACCAGCCTGAATCATATGCGACTTAGCCCCACCAATCGATGATGATGAAGAGTTATACACATTCCTATAGTCCATGTATTGCAGCTTCCTATTGGCACGTGATAGTTTCTTTTCATGATAATTTAATAAGGAATGGTTGTGCCTTTCCTCAAACTTGTAAACAACGTATAGGTTATCAACTTTAGAATATCGAAACTTAATACACGCTTTGCATCCAGACCTCTTGTAGATTGAATTCCTCGACTTACGATTACCAGACACATCCTGAAGAGACTGATACTCCTTTTTATCGGGGAAACCTTGCTTACTACACAAAAGATAACGATTCTGCACGTCCCCATCCTTATTTCTCCTCTTAGTTGACTGCCTAACATCAAATCCAGCTTCTCCTGCGTATTTCCGATACGCAACATCAGCGGCTTCAACATCGGGGAACGAAGATCCCACTCCAATCCTTACTTTCTCATTAACCTTAGGTATCCAGTATTTGGTACCACCAGGAGAAACAAACGTCTCGTGTTGTTCTGAAAACAAATTCAATATAATTAAAGTATATAATAAGTACGCAACTATTTTATAACACAACAATTATGAAACTGAGTAAATTTTTACAACTAAACACCACTTTCTATATAATAATTATACAAATAAAAAAATGAGACCCCGTTATATAACGTTGATTGTACTTCATTGCAATGGAAAACATATCTCCAAACTGCGTATACTAATGTTTCACATCTTGTGAACAACGCTTGTTACTATTTAAAACTATCTTGCGGTATACATATTTCATATACAAAGTTTCATATAGTTAAAATTTCAGATATTTAAAGCAATTATTCTGTTTCATATATACTGATTAAACTAATTAGAACCAGCACGTTGTTTTTCTATTTTTCATACATTTTTTATATAGTTGATTTCTTAGTTTTCTTAATAAATACGAAGCTTAGCATAAAGTTCCTGCTATGATTTCATATCTACTAGTAATTGATCCGAATAATGTGAAATACACTAGTTTCATAACTACTGTTCCTGTACAGTAATGGACCCATATAATGTGAAATACTATAGTTTCATACCTACTGTTCATGGAATTTACAATCAATCAAAAACATGGAAATCTAAATTAACATTGAACAATAAGTAGCGGGCATCACCTTCACGCCGACTAACATTTGGGGATTGATATAACTGTATCGGTACATTGTCTGCTTCATCACGAATATCTACAATTTCTTCATTGCTGCCAACACATGATTGATATATATCAATTTTGTTATTTTCGTTATCATGCTCATCGACATCCTCGCAATCCTCTGAAACATCAATTTTGTTATTGTCGTTATCATGCTCATCGACATCCTCGCAATAATCTGAAACATCTGGGTCAAACATATAATCTCTGTAAAAGTCTGAATATCTGTGTTCTTCATCTGATTCATCGAACTGTTCTTGATTTTCCATTGCTTCGATTCAGATTTTTCCAAGGATAACGATAATTTTGAATAGTTGAAGATATTCTTTGAAAACGTATTGTATATTGAATTAACAAAATAAAATTCCTAAAAATCAGCAAAATGATATACATGCCATATTTGATTTACGCTGGAATTTTATGCAATTGACTATAATGCCCTTGACTGTTGTTACCATTTATAAAAGTTTACAAAGTTTACATCTTGAAATTGTTCACATTTGAAGCCCCCTCTATATATATATATATATATATATATATATATATATATATATATATATATATATATATAAAACCGTGTGAGAAGAAAAGTAAATATGATAATGGTAAAGGGGATCTAGACGATTGGTCAATTTTAATCTCAAACACATCCCATAAATTGTGCTTGATAGGGATTTGATCCGATTCATCTCGTTACATCTTATCTCAATGCATCTCATCCTAATATGTATCAAAAGATGGAGATTTCTTCTTACCCTTTCTCACAATAACTCTACTTCTCATCGAAACCTAATCCTATATATGTACATATATAAGTTCAAATTAATTTTAATTTTAATTTTTAATAGTAATTAATTAGTTATATATTAAGTTTAAATAACAAGATTTAATATTAAAACTTTTGTTTTAAATACAACATTTAATAAAAACGATTTTTTTTTTAAATACATATAATTCCCCCCACTCCCTTTTTTCCCCTCCCGCCCTTCCCGTCCCCCACTTTTCTTTTCCCTCCTTCGTTTAATAATTTTAATTTCTCCTCCATCTCTTGATTTGGTTTTCTTAATCTACACGATTTCTTAAAGCAACCAGGTTTCGATTTCTCCATCTCCATATGTCGATCTGTTTTAATTGTCAGTTTCTCCCTTAAACAATCAAACAGGGTTTCCGACGAGGTATGGTTCAATGGCGGCGCAAATGAAGGCGTTCTTTGATTCCACGGGGCAATTATGGAGAGAACAGAAGCTCGTCGGAAAGCCGGTCGGATTCTTTGTGAGTACTGGTACACAGGGCGGCGGACAAGAGACGACAGCGTAAGTACTGTTCTCTCATTGATGTCATTTCTGATTGCAATTGAAATGTCATCATCTTGAAAAATTGATATGCAAATTGAATGGTCTTCTTATCCAATTAGCAAGATTCTGCTACCATTTGACTATTAGGGTTTGGAATTGAATCAATTTGACTTCAAGGGTTTTCCAGATCTACCGAAGCATAAACTCTGATTTGAGAAACCCTAATCGATTAACCAGGTAATTTAATCTATTTAAATCCCTAATTTGCTCTTTTCTGTCAACCCTAATTTGAATTCTTATGTGTAATTGATATATTCTTCATTGTTTTTTAAGAGAAACTGTAGAAAAAGTAGAGCCAGAGTGTTTTTTTTTGTACAAAAAAAAACTGTTGTACGCCTATATACATCTTTCCCATTATTTTTTCACAAATCTTAATTAGCTTATTGATTGTATGTTCAATTCAACCGGCAAAGAGCATTGTTTCATGATTGGGACTTTCATAATTGAATAATTCTTTCATGATTTCTTTGAAACCGATGACTCTTTGATTGTTTAATTATTATATGGTAATCTTTCGTGTTTTGTGAATTGTATCAATTCTCTTCTATTTTTTAGTATTCACCTTTTAGTCTACCTATATTAGTTTGAGGTGTTTTTCACCTTAATTGTAAAGTAGTTTTTAATCTCATTGTTTAAAAGTGTATGCATATAATTATAAGCTAACTAAATACTTGGTGTGAGATGCTTTTACCTCTTTTAAATGTACTTTTCATCTTGTTTGAGTGTATGAATATGATTAGTTTTGACATATGATTTGGGTGAATTTGAGTGAAATTGGAATGTCTCATTAGTGCTCAGTTATCTGCTGATTTTATTTAGAGATCAACTATAATTTTGGGTTCAGGTCGTGTTTTTTTACTAGCAAACATTATGCACTTTTCTCTTTATTCACCTCCCATTCATGTTGTCATTTGCAGTGATTAATAAAAGTCAACAGGACTTTCACATGATGGAGGAACTGCTGTTAACTAATCACCCTTATGTTGATAAGGTATCATCTAGTTGTATAGTTTGACTATTACGTTCTACTTTGTTGACCACTTCACATTGGGCAAAGAGGGTGTTTTGAATAGAACATGTACCAAATAGAGAAATGATGTATTTATTTTGAGACATTCCATAAAGGGTATATTGGGTTTGTTTAGTTTGGTTTGGTTTGGTTTGCTTTAATCCTGATTCAAGCATCCTTTATGCAACCTTTTTGTGTTGAAGTGTTGCTATGTGGTATTTGATTCAGGCCTTCTTCATGTTTGTTCTTGTTGCCTTACTTGTTTTTGTACTTGGTGCTTGTATGCACACACTCTCATGGTATTACTGCTCCGGGACCATCCCTGGTCCGGTCAAACCAATGCATTCTAATGTTTTGTTATTTTTCATTTAGGGTCGTTACAAAATACAATTATGCCATAGGGTCTTCTCAAGTCAACGCTCCGGTTACATGGATATTAAACAAGGTAATATTTATATATCCCAACAATTTATTTCGTACTTCAATTTGTTTGATCACTAATTTTTTTTACACTTTATTGTAATCAACAACAAGATGGTTGAGAGTGGTTAATGTAGCGATGCAAATCTTCCAATTTGTGATGCATGAACAATATGCTTCCTCCTCAAGGTATGTGCTTCTTAAATTCCGTTCATTTTATTTATATATTGTACAAAACACTTTATTTTGTTTATAATAACACCTACTTTCAAATTTATATATAGGACTCAATGACGACCACGACTCCCTTTGCAATTACACAAGTAGAGGAGGTGGCTTGCAATATCGCGAGATCGTTTAGTTTGAAGCGCATGAAAGATGGTAAAATGTAGTAATGAATAAGGGGATTGTTTTAAGAATTATTAGAGTTGATTATACGATAAAATGTACTAGAATGTTTGGTTACTTTGAGATGTTACATTTATGTTGACGATCTTTAAAGTTTAATGATTAATGGTTATTTTGACATGCTACACTTACGTGTCTAGTTTATTTTTATATTTGAAATTGTGTTTGAAATGTTTCATTATTTCAATTGGAGTCGTATTTGAAAATGTAGTTTATCGGATCTAATACAACTTCACCAATATTCGGATTTTTTTATAAATGGTTACATTTATACACAGTTTTGTTTGAAAACCATGAAAAATATTACTATTGTAAACGGTTTTAGCAAAAAAGTGTGTAAGATAGACACTTTTATAAACGGTTAATAAGACTTTTTTAAACGGTTTAATCTAAAAACCGTGTAAGATAGAGACTTTCATAAACGGTTAGCAAGACTTTTTTTAACGGTTTCATCTAAAAACCATGTAAGATTGTGACTTTTATACACGGTTAATATTACTTTTCTAAACGGTTTTGAAACCGTGTATAAAAGTTGAGTTTTATACGCGGTTTTGAAACCGCGTATAAAAGTCCGATACTTTTACAAACACTGGCCATATACGCGGTTCCAAAACCGCGTATAAAGCATAAAACAACCGTTTATAAAAGTCATATTTGTAGTAGTGCTTATCCATGTTTTCGGTGACGTTTTATATTTGTATGGATTGTTTTCCACGATATATGAGTTGTGAGTTATGCTTCATCCGCGTTTGGGATGTTTTTGAAATAATAGCGATTTATTCATGATTTCAATCATTTTGGAAATCAAATACTATTACACTTTTCAAGTAAGTTTTGGGATGAGTCAATTATGAGAATCATTTTATATTAGAGCCTTCATCACGGGATTTGTGTGCGTTGGAAAACGGGTGGTTTTGCATCTAAAGTAAATACTTTTTGAACTCATGATTTGAACTGCATCTCTCTCGTTTTACGAATTATAAAATCATGATAAAACTCTTGAACTCACTAGGTGTTAGCCTAACCTTTTTATTTGTCGGCATGTGCAACAGGTTCCGGTTGAGAAGTAGTTCTAGTGACACGGTGAAGAGACGAGTGCTTGTAGTGTGCTCGAGAAGTGAATTGCCTAGTGAAGTCTTCCGCACTTATTTTGGGATTAGCAACTTGTACTTGTGTTAAGTAACACCCGACTTTATTTGGTCACATAGTATGACTTGAGTTATTAATGGTGGGAGTTGTTATGTTTATCTTGAGGTAATCCAAGAATGGTTTGTAGAAGGAATTTTATTCCTTAAGTGTTTATTTTATCGAAATTTTATTTAGTTGCTCTTTCCAAATTTTGAGGGTGTTACATTACACTACAAAAAAACAATAATTTCTGACGGCCCGATCCGTCGGTAATGGATAAAATCCGTCGGTATTTGCCGTTGGAAATTATCTGGTAGGCATTTGATTTACCGACGGATCACCGACGAATAAACGACGGTGGTGTTTACCGACGGATTACCGACGGATTACCGACGGACCAAGATTTTCCGATGGATTACCGCGGACTGACTTTAGCGACGGATTACCGACGGATTTCCGTCGGAAATTTATTTAAAGAAAATAAAAAAATTAATTATATTAAATATTAAATTATATTATTAAAACATTGCCGACAGAAAATATGTCAGAAATCCGTTGGAAATATTGTACATGTATATATATATATTGAATTTTGATATTATTTATAATTTTACCCAAATAGCAAATAATACTATAAATCACTAAATGTGCAAAATTACAAAGACGTCCACATTTAACTAAAAAAATTCAAAACTAAAGTAACAAAAATAAAACGTATCGATCTAGCTAGGATGGGGTGTGGTATGTGCGTATCTACTCGGAAATCGACCATCGAATCAGCCCCCATCCTTCCCCGACCACGATCATTGAATAACACCACCATCACCATCACCATCACCGCTTATGCCATTGCCAAACCCATCTTTTGGAATTAACACCAATGCAATCTTTAAACATCTACTGCCATTAATTGCAAACACCTTTTTTCTCCTTCATCAACTAACATTTTCACAATGTTAAGAAAAGGAATTATACCTTCTATCATCGTCCATCCATCCACCCCTTTCATTTTCTGTGCAACATTTCGATTATTGTCAAATCCAAATCAAAAAATTATAAATTCATAATATTGATTAATCACATACAGACCAAAACTATCATTTAAACAAAGTTGGGTATACTTCTAAGGATCGCTTAACGCAAATAGTAGTAGAATGGTCTATATATATATTGAGGAAGGTTATTGTGTTAACCCTCCAAAGGGTGTTAACTTTGTTAACCCCTTTCAACCAATAAAAATCCATATTGTTTGGTGGTTTGAATCAACTCATTAATGATGGACTAAGGTTATAGTTGGTATTTCATAAATAGTTTTTTTAGTTTTTTTCCTAAGATTTTTAAGTGGGGAGTTACAAAAACCAATAATTAATGGGGGAGTTACAATATTGATATAGGTTTCCATAAAAAAATCAAAATTTCTAGTTTTTTGAGTTTGCTCTTATTCATCTAAGTTCGTATTTGCAAGGAGATGGATGTTCGTATGCAAGAAGATGGATCGTTTGTTGAAACACAACTCAACGGAAATGATGAATCGGCGACGCAAAACGATAGTACAAGCACCATCGAAATATCCGAACCGAACGTAAACGACTTGATCGGTCACTATGTTTTTTAGAGTTGTTGTTTTGGTGATGTAGCCATATTTTTTGTTCACGAATGTACATAACACACAAACGTTCTAGTTCTAGTTCGGCAAAATAATAGGTTGTCGTGTTTAGGCTATTGTTGAATCCGTAACTTTGGGTTAGTAAGTGTTTGCATGCTGCTTTGTTTTTTCGTATGGTAAGGGTGTTTGTGTGTCCGTGTCATACTTCAAGGTCCTATCTTCATTTAACCAAACCGAAAAGTCAAGGTTCATGGTTGTTCGTTTCGTCATTGAACCAAAGCATTTTTAATGCCATGAATGAACAAATGTGTTCGTACACAAAGGTTCATGAACATGCATGAAGATCAAGGTCCTACCTTCATATTAAAACCACATGAACATTCATGAACAAAACATTAACAAAATATGAAACATCCGTTCAATTAGCACAATTTGGGTACTTGTAGATGTTTGATTTGGTACTTGTAGATAGGTTGTATTAAAATATTCCATTAAAAAAATACTCCATAATAATTAGTGGGACAAAAAATCATAGCATACAAGCTCATAGTAAACTACTCCATTAAAAAATGTTAGACGTGTTCTTGTGATGATCGTCGTCATGCATGTGTTATGAACATTCATGAACAACAAATATGGCTAAACTAGAACGTAAACGTTTGTGTATTTTGAACATGCATGAACCAACACACAATGTCAACACACTAATTCCATAGATGAAGAATACGTTTTTTAATATAAATCTACATCACAAAAACAACAACTCTAAAAAACATATTGATCGATCAAGCCGTTTACGTTCGGTTCAGATATTTCGACGGTGCTGGTACTACCGTTTTGCGTTGCCGATTCGCCATTTCTGTTGAGTTGTGTTTCAACAAACGATCCATCTTCTTGCAAACACGAACTTAGATGAACGAGAGCAAACTAAAAAAACTAGAAATTTTGAATTTTTTTATGGAAACCTATATCAATATTGTAAAACCCCCCCATTAATTATTGATTTTTGTAACCCCCCACTTAAAAATCTTAGAAAAAAAACTAAAAAAACTATTTATGAAATACGAACTTAACCCTTATCACAAGCGTTCCTTTGATTTTTAATGTTTTGACCAATACTGTAATAAATGTCACACCAAGATTTCATCACAACCACTCATGTATTTGATCAACGGCTGCAAATAAGTTAACAAAGTTAATACCTTTTTTTGGTTAACAAAATAACATAACCCTATATATATATATATATATATATAATTTTAGGAAATGATTTTATAATATTTCAAAAAGTAAATAATTATAATATTATTAATTACAATTTTACTAAACTACCCCTATGATTTTCCACTTAAATTTAATATAAAAAAACTTACTAGATTAAATGAACGGTGATGATGATGGTTGCAAGAGTTGCAACCTTTTGAAGTGTTGCAAAATATCCTCCCTCTCTCTCTCTCTCTATATATATATATATATATATATATATATATATATACATAGAGTGTCCTTTTGTTAACCACCCATTTAGTGTTAACTAATTTTTTGGACCAATAAGAATTAAGATAAGTTACTGGTTTGAATGGTTGGAGGGCGATTTTGATAAGGGTAATTTAGGATTTTCGGAATTTTAATTATTTAATGTTATTTACTTTCCTAATTTCATGCACCATATAATTATGGTAGTTATTAATGATTAATCGTCATCTTCTAAAAACAAGTATTTTTGTGCGTATCATACATCCCTTTCACGTTTTCATCTTCTAAAACCCAGCATTCTTGTGCATATCATACAACATTTTCACCTTTTTTTGCTGCAATCGATTATGGATTCCATTGAAGATGAATGTGTTGCATCTACTTTTCCTTCTTCTGATGTCGATCACAATGATTTTGCAGAAGAAATCCGTTGGAAATATTGTACATGTATATGTATATATATATATATATATTGAATTTCGATATTATTTATAATTTTATCCAAATAGCAAATAATACTATAAATCACTAAACATGCAAAATTACAAAGACGTCCACATTTAACTAAAAAAGTTCAAAACTAAAGTAACAAAAATAAAACGTATCGATCTAGCTAGGGTGGGGTGTGTTATGTGCGTATCTGCTCGAAAATCGACCATCGAATCTGCCCCCATCCTTCCCCGACCTCGATCATTGAATCTACCGCCACCACCATCACCGCTTATGCCATTGCCAAACCTATCTGTTTGGAATTAACACCAATGCAATCTTTAAACATCTACTGCCATTAAGTGCAAACACCTTTTTTCTCCTTCATCAACTAAAATTTTCACAAGGTTAAGAAAAGGAATTATACCTTCTATCATCATCCATCCATCCATCACTTTCATTTTCCGTGCAACATTTCGATTATTGTCAAATCCAAATCAAAAAATTATAAATTCATAATATTGATTAATCACATACAGACCAAAACTATCATTTAAACAAAGTTGGGTATACTTCTAAGGATCGCTTAACGCAAATAGTAGTAGAATGGTCTATATATATATATATATACATACATAGAGTGTCTTTTGTTAACCACCCATTTAGTGTTAACTAATTTTTTGGACCAATAAGAATTAAGATAAGTTACTGGTTTGAATGGTTGGAGGGCGATTTTGATAAGGGTAATTTAGGATTTTCGGAATTTTAATTATTTAATGTTATTTACTTTCCTAATTTCATGCACCATATAATTATGGTAGTTATTAATGATTAATCGTCATCTTCTAAAAACAAGTATTTTTGTGCGTATCATACATCCCTTTCACGTTTTCATCTTCTAAAACCCCGCATTCTTGTGCATATCATACAACATTTTCACCTTTTTTTGCTGCAATCGATTATGGATTCCATTGAAGATGAATGTGTTGCATCTACTTTTCCTTCTTCTGATGTCGATCACAATGATTTTGCAGAAGAAATTAAAATTCAAACTTTGATGAATCACGATCCATATTATGATCCAAGTTCTTTTCATTGATATTTATTACTTAATCCCATATTCTAACAAAATGAACATCAAACAACTATGGAACATGTAACAAGTAAGCACAAGAGATCAATTAAGCCAAATTGAGTGCCTAACACCTTCCTTGGACGTTAAATAACCCCCGAACCTTCCTCCGATTAGCCATAACCGAAGATGTTGAATTTCTATTCCAATTCTACAAGTGAACTTGTACAAATATCACATGGGAGAAGAAAAAGTCCAATTTATTTCTAACAATTAATGTTCACATAAACAAGGCAACCGACTGGTTTGGTTCTTAATTAGAAAAAGAACTTCAATAAGTACTTGAGCTTTGAAGATAGAAAAAGACCACGATATAGAACAATAATTGAACATTACATTAAAAAACTAATATATAACCATCCATGATACATCAACTTCAAAACGTACAAAATGAAATGAAACTTTATGATCGAAATGGATACTAGTACTTGAAGCACCTAGTATTAATTGCAATATATGTTCTTTACTCGATGAGGAAAAATTAACCTAGGAAAATATATAGACCGAAACATACCCACAAAAAGAGGATATTGTAGAGAAAAGATGATAGCGATAAGTAGGTAAGCAAATACAGCGACAACATTCCATATTGGCATGTTTTCGTTAAGGATGAAAAAGTTACAAAAAAGGTTGCGATCGCGGTCGCTAAAGCATTGAAAAGTGTTGCTAGACATATCAATAGCTTCTTGGGTAACGTTTCCAAGAAATCACGTTCTGCATAACGAGAGGTAAGGATAGATATGAGAACGAGGATCGAAGCTGAAGAGAATAGAAAAGAAAAGGCATCTAATACCATGAAAGCTTTGAAATGTCTTTCATGGTGTAAGATAGGACTACCGGTCTCTTGGTTCAATCCACCCGGAGCGGTAAAAGGTGCTGCAAATGCGATAGTAGCAATAAGTGCCGCAACCACCATTAGTTGGGCAGCTACTTCTTTTAACCACTTCCCGCTTTTGGAAACTAGATCTTTGTGGCTTTTTGTGAATAGTTCGTTTGGTGTTAAACCATCATTGTTCTTCATTTCTTGAAAACAAGGCGGAAGTATAGCCTCTACTTCCTAAACAACACATGAGTTAGCAAGATCGTTAACATCGAGTTATATATTGCATTATATTATCATCATTTTAAACTACAATAATATACAGAACCATTCTTAACATCCTCGTGGTTTCTATAATTAAGTTTGTGGCTTCAAGTTCATTCATGTGGATATAGAGAGAGGTGTGGATTGGTGTTTCTAAGCTCATTGTGGACTTGACCATGGAGTTTTATGTTTCAAATCTTTATTCCTCCATGTTGTTATTCCTTAAGTTCCATGGTTTCATTTTGGTTATGAGATCATATATGGAGGTTAACCAAGTGTTTAAAGCATGTTTTAATGCTAAACTTCCAAAGAAATGAGTCAAAATGACCCAAAATTCAGTTGGGTTTGACATGGGGTATTAAAAACTAATATATAACCATCCATGATACATCAACTTCAAAACGTACAAAATGAAATGAAACTTTATGATCGAAATGGATCATAATTACCTAACTAATCCTTAATACTAACTCCCTATAAATTCTCAAATCGTAAACCCCTAAAAAAACATCATTTTTTAATCCTCATTAATTACTTAATTAATCCTTATTTCTAACCTCTTTAAATTTTCAAATCATGAACCCTCAAAAAGCGTCATTTATTGTACAAATTTATACAAGAAAAATAGTTTCCTCAAAACTACGTTTTATAAAATCGACAATGACAGAAAATAAAACAAAACATTAAAATCAAGATATATCGTGTTGCATTGTGCGAGTACCCTTCTAATATTTCATAATATAGTATAAAAAATCAATTATTCAGTATACCAATGTCACAAAGTACAACATATAATATAACTCTTCATTAAATGTCGTTAATTTAGAGAAATTAATTAAAATGCCCCAAGTTCACTTGAGTTACTGAAATGCCAAATCTCTTTGGTTTTGTAAAAATGCCCCATTTTTCCGCGATGGGGCTCGCGATCGCGGACCAGTCTCACGTGGCCCGCGATTTCATCCCGCGATGGACCAAAAAAATTACACTTTTGGTCCCTGCTGCGACGGGGGCCGCGATTTGGGGCTATTTTTGGTTTTTGGTCCCTGTTTTTCACGTATAATACAAGTTTGGACTCTTTTGTTTGCTAAATTACAACTTAGGTCCCTTACGTTTGCTAAATTACAGCGTAGATCACTTATGTTTGATAAATTACACGAGACGATAAAGTAGATAAAATCATGTTATATAAAAAAATAAGAGCACTAAGCATACAAGATTTATCGTCCCAATCAAAGGAAATCAATGTTCAGATCAACGCTATCATATCTTATACTTCCATGTGGTTCAAGCTCTGACGAGCCCTGCGTGCTACTTCCTTGGATGACTGAACGTCTACTCCTTGGCACGCTTGAAGGGGTGGGAGTTGGACACTCTCTACGAGTATGTCCTACTGCTTGGCACCGAGTACATTTTCGTTGTATCGGATCTTCACCACGTGATGGACGTCGATCGTTCTTTCTTGGTCTCCCGACTTTGTTCTTAGTGTTTAACGGTGGATAGCATGGTGGAAGGGGGTCGGGTGGAGACACCCATGATTCAGGGGGTCCAGCTGGATTTATTACCTCCCGGTATGTTTCCGGTAAGTTTCGGACGTGAAGAAATTTACAGCCAAGTCACTACAATCTCTACGACCCATATGCGTTGCAGCAGCGATGGCATGACCGCACGGTAACCCAGATTTTTGCCATTGAAGACATGAACAAACATGGTCGGTCATATCGACAATCGCGTCAACATGGTTATCCCGAACCTGGTACTTCCCATACCCAATTTCGCTTACCCTCCATGCCGAAACCCTCCCCGCCCTGAGGAGAATTATCTCCTTCGCCTTTGGTGTGAGTCTATTACGCATTTCACCTCCTTTTCGGCGTCGAAGTTGGTACCACTCTTGTTGAAAGGTCTGGAAGTACTCCATAAGTTGTACAATCGATAATCTACGAGAAAAACGGGAGAGTGCATTCACCGACTCTGCACTAACTTGCAAATAATAGAAGGATCGATTCCACATTTTTTGCATGGCGTATGCAACAAACTTCTGATGAGTAAAGTTTACTGGCAATTTTACACCATGCTTAGATTTATAAGCCTAATTCCATCCGTTGTTGTCTTGCACCCATTCACCATCGTAACAGAAAAATAGCTTAGTGTTTGCAACAGATGAACTCATTTTTTCAGTAAGAAAAAATGATGAAGAAAGAAACAAATTACTGAAATGATGAAGAAAGAAAGCAAGAAAGAAGGATGGAATGGATGTGAACTGCAACCACAATGGAATGGATGAATGATTATGGATTGCATTTTACTGATATTTATGGATGAAATTTCATTGAGGAAGATGAATTGCAACCACAATTTGGTCTTCCAAGTACAATAATTCAACATTGATGAAAACAAGCCAGTGAATTGCAACCACAATTTGGTCTTCCAAGTACAATAATTCAACATTGATGAAACAAGCCCGTGAATTGCAACCACAATTTGGTCTTCCAAGTACAATAATTGTGGAAAAAAACAGTAAAAACATGCAAAAACACGAGCTAGGACAAAAAATGACCAAAAATGGCCCCAAATCGCAGCCCCCATCGCGGCAGGGACCAAAAGTGTAATTTTTTGGTCCATCGCGGGATGAAATCGCGGGCCACGTGGAACTAGTTCGCGATCGCGGGCCCCATTGCGGGAAAATGGGGCATTTTTGCAAAACCCAAGAGATTTGGGGCATTTCAGTAACTCAAACGTGAACTTGGGGTATTTTAATTAATTTCCGGTTAATTTATATGCCCACAACTCCTGTCCCTGCGTTATTCAATTGATTGTGCCATTGTAGAATGAAGAGACTGAGATACATAACAAGACATCAAGTGAGAGTTTTCTGAGCCGGAATTCGTGAATATCTACATATAAAATTCCAAGTCACTGAGAAAAAAAAACAAGATTAGAGCATTATAACGTTTTTAAACTGTCATATATCTATATCTACATACAAGGATCGTGTGAGAAGAAGAGTTAAAACGAGAAGCGTAAGAAGCGATATAGACCGTTGCTCATTTTTTTTTATCTCAAACTCACCCATGATTCGTGCTTGATACGGTAATTGATTCGGTGCATCGCGGTACATTTCATCTCGATGCATCTCCATAATGTGTGTTAGGTCATGCTAGTGGAATAGAAGTACAGGGACCGTTTATGACTTTTTGTGTAAATACCTTGGGTATAAATAGTTTGCTAATCCTTTAGTATTAGGGTTAATGATCATTGTTAATCTTTCATATTACTTTGTACGGCTACTGCCTTATTGCTTTCTGTTCTTATGAAATACAAGTGAGATTTATGACATAGATTGCTTATTGTGTTGATTCATTGTGATTGCTGATTGAATCTGGGATCCACAATTGGTATCAGAGCAGAAGGACGTCTGATTCAAAGGTAATTCTCTTTTTTGATCATTCAAGTTTTTGGTCGACTATGTCATTCAAAAGATTTTTCTGTGTTTTGATTTAAGTGTAAAAAGCTTGAATTGAGGCTTGAAAAATCTTCTTTATCGCGTTTCTGAAATCATATCGAGTTTTGGGTTGCTTTGATTGAGTAAAAATCATCAATTTTAGAGTTTTTGAGTTCTGAGTTTATTACTCCCTGTTCTTGAGAAAAACTCAATTTTGCTTCAAAAAGTGCTTGTTCAATCGATTTAGTGAGCTGTTTTTGCATTCCCTACTTGTTTCTTTTGGTTCTAAAGTGTTTGCAGATTTTTCCCAAGTCAAAAGTGGTGCAGAAATCGAATTCCAGGTAAGTTTTTGAGTTCCAGTGTGCTTAAATTTGAACTGCTCGCGAGTTCCGGTATTAGTTGATTCCGGATCCTATTGATTCCGGATCACACAGTTCCAGATCCGGTATATTGCTGTTAAGTTTTTTTATTCCGGATCATTGGTGTTCAATTCCGGATTTCTTAATTCCAGAACCATATTTCCGGATCCTTGATCATCTATTCCGGATCCTTGCTGTCTTGTTTCCGGATCATCTTAATTCCGGTTCTTGTCAAATTCCGGAACTAGTAAATTCCGGATCCATATTGCTGACTCCGGATCCTTGAACTTCCGGAACCTTAATTCCGGATCTCTTGGATTCCGGATCCCCTACTCCGGAACTCCTATTCCAGAACTCCTATTCCGGAACTCCTATTCCGGAACTCCTATTCCGGAACTGGTCATCTACACTCTTAATTTTTCTTTCTGTTTCTGTTTCTTTCCATTCTTCCAATATCTCTTTCAATCTATTCCTGATCCCTTATAGGAATTACTTTTGGCCTCCACTCCCTTAGGAATTTTGCGTTAGTTTGTGTTAGTTTGTGCGTTAGACCATTCCATTACCTTTGAATCACTCTACACGTCTTACGATCACCAAGTTTTCACAATGAATGCTCAAGACGCTTTGGCCATCGGATCGGAGTTCAAGCCACCGATCCAATACCGCGGGGAGTACAATGTTTGGAGAGATAGATTCCTGTGCTTTATTCAGACTAAGCCGCTTTATGAAGAAATTATCCGATCACTTAAGGAAGGTCCGACTGTTCCACCATTGATGGACGTTCCTGCTCAAGAAGGTGGACCTCCAGCTCATAAGGTGCCCAAACCATACGACAAGCTGAGTGTTGAGGAAAAGCGTAAAGCCGATGGAGATACGCTGGCGAAGACTTATCTAGTATACAGTCTTACCAACAACATCTATTGCAGCATCGAAAGCTACAAGGGCACGACTAAAGGAATGTAGGACCAGCTTGCTAAGATCATGCAAGGCAGTCGTGAAGGTAATCAGATGAAGATCACCAACTGCCTCACCCGCTACGAATCCTTCAAAGCAAAGAGAGGAGAATCACTCACAGAGACATACGAGCGTTTCTGTATTCTACTGAACGACCTGCACAAGAACAGCATCTTCAAGTCAAACCTCGAATGCAACATCAAGTTTCTTAACAACCTTCAACCTGAATGGAAGGGATTTGTTCTACACGTCCGCCACAACCGTTCTTTAGAGAATGTTCTGCTGCATGAGATCTACGAGATGTTGCCTCAAGATGAAGATGATGTAAGTGAGCTGATGGGCGATCAAAAGTCCAATGAGAAGACGAAGGAAGACCCCCTTGCCCTTATGACACACAAGAAGGAAAAGCAGGCTCAACGCAGTTCGTATCGAGAAGAAGCGCCAAGTGAATCTGAACACGAAGATGACGAACCAGAAAGTGATTCTGATCCCGAGCTCGATAGCATCAAGAAAGCTGTTGCCTTGCTATCCCGGGAGTACGCAAGGAAGAAGTTTTTCAAGAAGCCTACCAACAACAACCAGCGTTACTCCACAAACACCAAGCGTCAGGACTACAAGGACAAGTACGAAGGCAAGCGACAGACTGATGATGGGAGAAAGAGAAATGATGAAGGGAAGTGATCTGAAGGGAAATCTGATGACATAGCTGATGATGAACCAGTTAAATTTTATAACTGCGGAAGGCGCGGCCACTTTGCAAAAGACTGTCGTAAGCCTGTAGTACGCAATGCTGAGTACTACAAGAACAAGATGCTACTGTCAAGGCAGAAAGAAGCGGGCAAAGCGCTACTGGTGGAAGATGATCATTGGCTCTTAAAGACTGATGACGAGAATGAAGATGAGGAAGCACAGATGTGTTATACTGGCCTCAATCCAGAAGAATCTGATTCCGAAGATGACTCTTCCGAAAAGAAGAAAAACAAGCACGAATGCCAGGTATGTGGTTCCTCCAATGCTAATTTAATTAATCAAATACATGATATGGTGCGTACCTTAGATTCCTTAAAACTTAAGGTTAAGACCAAAGACGCCCAAATCTCTAAGCTAGAAGCCGAGGCTAAGATTAAATATGATACCATAGGCAAGCTAGCTATTGAAAAGGTTGAGGACAGGTGTGTGATAGAAAACTATCAAACTGAGTGCTCAACCATTTCAAAACGAGCTGAAATCCTCGAGACTCAAATATCTGAATATACTCAAAAGTTAGAGAAGTCTCAGGAAGAGTATTCTAAGAGCGTTTTAGTTCAACAGAATGTTCTAAAAGAAAATGAGAAGTTGACCACTAAGCTTAAGGATCTTGAATCCAAACTTTACAAACTTAGTCAATCTGAACAAACCATCCACTTGAACAAGCCTAAGGAGTTCAAATATTACAACTCACTATGGGGACTCGGATATGATAATCCGTGCTACCTAAAGAAAGTCTTGTCTAAGGTCCCCACTCTTTATGAATTCAATTTCATGGGCCTAGATAAGATATATCCCGAGTACAAGATTAAGTGGACTAAGCCATCTCCAGAAGATGAGGAGTTTGAGGATTTTAAAAGAAAAACAGGTATAACTATACCACCAATAGAGGCAAAACCTAAAACTGATAATCCTACTTCTGAAAATAACACGAAATCGGATGATGAGCCGCCTAGGAAAAACATAAATGTACAGATCCCTTTCGTGTACGAAACACTTAATGCGCCATATTTAAAAAGCAAAATTCCTTATCTCCCAAATGATTACTTCGACATCTGTTCGCTCGCCAAAACGGTTGAAACTCCGCTTCCCGTTCCGACAACAACATATGTAGATTCTAACGATAAATCAGAGCTAAAACGTTATGTTCCACCTCTGATTTTGGAAAATATAATTTTTAAACTTGAAGAATCGATTGCGAGAGATAAGGTCATTTATGAAACCGAATGGACTGTACTTTTAGCTTCTATCAAAAAGCTCAAACAGACCAAACCCGAGACATTACCCGAATCTGAAAGAGCGACTTATCGAACCGAGATTGCTAAGTTGACCTCTCAACTGTCCGCGTTGGCGACAGAAGCTTTATCATTGAGAATGGCTAAGGAGAATTCTGTGGATACTCTAATGACGTCGGTCACTCCTGAAACAATCTCGTTTGACGACGCTCCGATCTATTCGGATAGTTCCTCGTGCAAAGCTTTTATAGGAGTGTCTGATGACACAAATGATAAAGAATTGAGCTTTAAGGATAAAGGTAAGGCCATCGAACCTGATTCTGTTCAAAAGAATCTTTTTCCGGTTTTTGATAATCCGTTTGCGGATAACTCCTCGTCTGACTCTGATGGCGACACACCACTTGATTCTGCACGAAGATTTTCTGAGTTTATGAATTCCACTCCTTGTCATGAAGATTATTTTTCTAAGATTGATTTTGCTCCTAAGCTTACTAGTCACACTCAATTTTTAGAAAAATACCCGAACCGGTTAATTTTGAAAAAGGCGAATGTTCAAATTCTAAAACCGTTTCTAAGACCATTTCTAAAACTAAATCTAAACGTCGGTCTAAGAAACGCGCTAAAACCGGTAAGAGCTCTTCCAAACAACCAGTTTACTCAAGCTCCACTGACGATAAATCTAATGTAATTTCAGATAGTACGGGTCGGGGGAAAGCGGTTCGGAGAGAGTGGGTAGAGAAGAAAGCTAAGACGCGTCCTGAGAAGAACAAGTCATTTAATTCTTTTTCGCATAATAGGAATAATAACAACAAACATGGTTTTGGTTTGCATAACACTGTTGAACATGGTTTTAAATTTCCCGTTAAACTTTACAATGTTCATCAATTGATTGATTTTTCGCGTGATTATGTTTGTTGTTCCGTTTATGGTTTAAATGACTTGATTGACTCTAAACATTCATCTGATTGGTTTGGTACATATCATGTCTTTAATTCTAATGCTTCTCGTAAAACCAAACGAAAACGACCCAGCTCTAAACGGGTCTCAAACAAAGGTGCTACACCTAACACCCAAGGACCCATTTACAGATGGGTACCTAAACAACATTAACTTTGTTTTGCAGCCCGGTCATGTGTGGTTTCTCGACTCTAGATGCTCCAAACACATGACTGGTAAACGGGAGCTACTCACCAACTTCAAGGAGAAGTACTGTGGTGATGTAAGATTTGGCAACGACAACGTGGCCCCGATCATAGGCTACGGCAACCTAGTTCAGGACGACCTCACAATCAAGCGTGTGTCCTACGTTGAAGGTCTTGGTCACAACCTCTTCAGCATCGGCTAGTTTTGTGACAAGAATCTTGATGTACGATTCAAGGCAAAGAGATGCAGTATTCGAGCTGACGATGGAACGGAGATTCTCGCTAGTACTAGACGAACGAACCTGTAGACCATCAATCTTGCCACCGTCAAGACAGACAAAGCCGTATGCCTTATGTCCAAAGCTACTACTCAACAAAACTGGCTATGGCATCGACGACTCTCGCATTTGAATTTCAAAAACATCAACAAGCTGGTACTGGGTGGGCTTGTCAAGGGTATGCCAGAACTCAAATTCGTAAAAGAACATCTCTGCTCCGCATGCGAGATGGGAAAGATGAAGAAGGTGTCTCACAAGCCGAAGCCGGTTCCAAGCACGTCACGACATCTAGAGCTGATCCACATGGATCTATGCGGCCCAATGCACGTTCAAAGTATCAGCCACAAGAAGTACGTGTTAGTGATGGTGGACGACTACTCAAGGTACACCTGGGTCAAGTTCCTTCGTTCAAAGGACGAGACGCCCGGATACATAGTCTACCACCTGACGGGAGTCCAGAACAACCTACAGCTTACCGTAATCGCGATTCACACGGATAATGGAATGGAGTTCAAGAATCGCATCATCGGCGATTTTCTCACATCAGAGGGGATTTCGCACAACTTCTCGGCATCTAGGACTCCACAACAAAATGGCATGGTGGAACGACGCAACCGCACTTTGGTGGAAGCGGCACGCACCATGCTGACATAATACGGACTTTCTATGTTCTTATGGGCCGAGGCTATCGCGACAGCGTGCTACACTCAGAATCGGTCTATCGTCCACAAGCGTTTCAACAAGACACCATACGAGGTCATCAACAAGCGCACCCCCAACATCGTCTATTTTCACGCGTTCGGGTGTAAGTGCTTCGTACTGAATGATAAGGATGATCTCGGAAAGCTCAACGCAAAGGCGGACGAAGGGAATTTTATCGGCTACTCGAAATCTTCGAAAGCATACCGAGTCTACAACAAGAGGACTAAGAGCGTGATTGAGAGTATTAATGTGACCTTCGATGAATTGGTCGATTTGGCTTCTGGACATAACAGTTCAGAACCCGCGCTTACTGGAGTGCTGGCTTCTAATCTTTCTAGATCAGAACCCAAGCACACAACAGTAGATTCTTCGTCGTCCAATACGTCAAAATCACAACCCTCTGAGTTAGATCTACTATTTGAGAATTTTTATAATGATTTTTATCTTCCCCAAGTTACTGATGATGCTTCTTTGAATGCAGATGGAGCTGTAGTGGTGTCGACCAACATCTCCGGTCCTCCACCAACCCCCATTATTACATCATCGGAGGACTCGCCCACTTCACCTATGATTGTGACGACGCCATCTTCAAGTACTCAAACGGTGACCGTGTCTCCCTCACCAGTGGTTCAACCCACTCCATCTACCCCTGGAGAAAGCAACCGCACTGACGCATCTGCTGAATCTTCGTCAACCGCTGCTGTCTCCCAACCTGCGGCCGCCACACGCTTACATCCGATTCCATCTCTCGAAGCGGTTCAAAATCTACCCCTAGGGTCCTACATCGATGCTGACAACTCAGAACCTCTATCGGACCCGCTACCTTACACCCGGAAATGGACTCGAGCGCATCCCCCGGAGCAAATTATTGGAGATCCATCCGCTCCTGTTCAAACCATAGCAACGACGAAAGCTGAAGATGAAGCCGCCCCTGCACTGCTAAGCAATACTAAAAAACGGGCGGCTACGGGAAATGAGTGCCTCTTCTCTATTTTCCTGAGCAATGTCGAACCAGCGATGGTGAAAGATGCGTTACATGACCCGGAATGGATACTAGCCATGCAAGAAGAGTTAAACGAATTCGAGAGTCTCAAGGTATGGCGTCTGGTCCCTCGCCCGAAGCACCGAACCATCATTGGTACGAAATGGATATTCAAGAATAAGAAGGATGAGAATGGGGTCGTGGTCCGCAACAAGGCTAGATTGGTCGCTAAGGGGTATCGACAACAAGAGGGGATCGAATACGAAGAGACGTTCGCACCTGTTGCCCGAATCGAAGCTATTCGGATGTTCCTCGCGTACGCCGCTTACAAAAACTTCACTGTCTATCAAATGGATGTGAAGACGGCATTTCTAAATGGCGATCTCAAAGAGGAAGTGTACGTCTCCCAGCCGGAAGGTTTCGTAGATCCGGATCATCCCAATCATGTGTACCGACTTGACAAAGCCTTATACGGACTCAAGAAAGCACCGAAAGCATGGTACGATAAATTATCTACTTTTCTCATCAATTCCGGCTTCTCGAAAGGTAAGATCGACACAACCCTTTTCATCAAAAGGGAAGGTGAGCATATTCTTTTAATTCAGGTTAATGTCGATGACATTATTTTCGGCTCTTTGAACCCTCAATACTGTCGCAACTTTTCATTCCTCATGAAAGAGTATTTTAAAATGAGTATGATGGGTCAGATGAATTTCTTTCTCGGTCTTCAAGTTCAACAACTATCGACCGGGATATTCATCAATCAATCTATGTACATCGCGGATATTCTTCGGAAATTCAAGATGGAACAGTGTTCATCCATGCGTACTCCTATGTCACCGGGTACGAAGTTACACGTCGATCCTGACGGAAAGGCCGTGAACACTACTACCTATCGAGGAATGATTGGTTCGTTGATGTATTTGACGGCAAGTCGGCCGGATATAATGTTTTAAACCTTTCTATGTGCTAGATTTCAGTCTAATCCTAAACAGTCACACATGATAGCAGTTAAACGTATTATTCGATATTTGAAAGGTACTGCTAATCTTGGTCTTTGGTACCCTAAGGATACAGGTTTCGAGCTTACAGCGTTTTCTGATGCTGATCATGCGGGGAGTATGCTCGACCGGAAAAGCACCACGGGGCACGTCCAGTTCCTAGGCGACAAATTAGTTAGATGGGCCTCCAAGAAGCAGACTTGCGTCTCCACCTCCACGACGGAAGCGTTGTACGTGGCCACGACTAGCTGCTGTTCCCAAGTGAATTGGATGTGGACGCAACTGAAGGATTATGGGTACAACTACTCAAACATCCCGATCTATTGCGACTCCAAAAGTGCTATAGCCATCACAAGCAATCCGGTTCAGCACACAAAGACGAAGCATATAGACGTGCGCTACCACTTCATCAAAGATCATGTGGAAAAAGGTACGGTAGAACTCTACTTTGTGAGTACAGAAAACCAACTTGCAGATTTGTTTACCAAGGCGTTGGACGAAAAACGGTTCCATGAACTCGTGTCCAAGATTGGTATGCTCAATCTGAAAGTTTGAGTCTCAGTTGTCCTTGTCACACCTTTCCTATACTACGGGATAACTGTACCTTTAGCAGTTACACTTGTCTCGCAGCGTGGTTTAGGTGTTTCAAGCACATCGGTGACACGTTCTCTGTATTTCCGTGTTTAGTGTTCCTTTCGTTTTTCAGTTTCCATGTGTTGGTTCCCTTTTTCTAAACAATGATTATCAAATCTAGAAGTTCAAATAAGATGTGTTTGCGGAAGCGGTTTGTGATGAACTAAAAGATAAGTTTGGATAGAAAAGAACACACGATATCAAATAATAGTTTGTAATGAACAGATGAATATCTCAAAGATTACTGATATTGATATAGATCAAGAACATATGGAAATATGTTGATGTGTGTGTAAGTGCAAAGCTTTAACTATGTGAATAAACGTTCTTGCATGAGTTAATAAGCTTGAGTGTGTTTTTGCTTGTAAGAAGCGTAAAAGACTGGTTAAGGAATAACTCAACATGAGTATTCCTTTTATACTACAATTAAGACCGACTTAAGGAAGAAAGGATTGATGCTACAGTTGCAGCATGGCATGAACAGTTGGATTACTGCATGCATTAAATGGACATTTTAATGCTCTAAATATCCCTTTAAAGTATGGTAAAAGTAGTTGTATGTGTTCCCATCAGATTGTGACACATGTTGAAGTTAGGCCACGTTTTGTACTTCTTGGGACACGTCTTGTACTTCTTGAAACGGTGTTATCTTGAACAGTAGAAAGATATTAGAAATATCTTTCCAAGTCTTTAGATGACATCCACAGAGGCTGACTTCTGTAGTTTGATCCTCTGTGAGTGGCTTCTGTAGTTTCCTCTTTTCTTTAGTCTAGTCTTCAATCTTCAGTGAACCCTTTGTTGTTCATTCAGTAGAGCTTCTTTGGATTCTGTAGGTTCTCAATCTTCTTGATCTTCTTGATGACTTCTGTAGATTTATTCGATCTTGAATTCAGCTCTGCTTCTGTGGTAACTTTGCAGAGCTTCTGCGATTTCTATACTTAGCCATTTTTCAATACTTCTTAAACATGAAAGTGAGAGCTAACACCATGTTTCTTTAAATTCTATCCGTCTAGTCTTTGTTTTTCCGTTTATCTCCCGTGCTACTAACCGTTTGCTCTTCAAGCTGTTTCCTCGAATGCCAAGTCCCTAAGGTACGTTTTTCTCGTTTATGTGAGGATAGAATAACAATTTTTGAGAAATTGAGGGGGAGAAATGTCAATTTGACAAGTCGAGGGGGAGCTTTGTCACTTTTTCGAGTTTAAAAGGGGAAATCTTTCATGTTTTTGTTTAAGTTTTTTTTAAAAAAAAGGGGGCTTTATTTTGTAAAGTTGAGGGGGAGCAGTGCTATTTTTGAAAACCTGAGGGGAGAGTCATTTTTCGAAATGTTGAGGGGAAGAAGTGAAATTTCCAAACCTGAGGGGCTAAAAGTGAAAACTTTAAGTTCAGGGAAAATTTTGAAATTTTTTCAAACTTTAGGGGTATTTTTCGCCAATTGCCCAAAGTTGAGACAAACTTGGTCCCGGGAGAGTTTAAGGCATCCGGTACCGGACTCACTTCCGGTATCGACCGGTATAAATACCGGATTTTGACTTGGAAAAGTCACAACTTCAAATCTTCGCGCCCAAAACTCTCTCAACCCAACTTCTTCTCACATCATCTCCTCTGTGCGATTCTTCTTCAATTCAGACTCAGATTTTCCTCAAATATTCCAGGTATGTTCACTGATCTAAGCTTATGGTTTACACAAAACGGAATCGATCATCTCAGTACTAAAATCGATCGAATTGGTCAATTTTTTTTTCCGCGACTGTTAGGGTTTCAAACCCTTCGACTCGTGGTTCATCCTCAAATCGCCCACATCAATCATCGATTTAGGCTTCAATAAGTATGTTAATGTGTTGCTTGATCATCGATTCCCGTTTTCGATTGTTAATTTACATTTGATTGGGTCTGAGATCGTTTAAGGCTCCGGAGTTCATCAGATCCGGAATCAGTTCCGGAAGAGATGGGCTCCGGTATCGATAAGGGCTGAGTTCCGGAATTGCTAAGTTTTGGGTTCCGGATTTCGTAATTTCTGGTATTTCAACTGTGTTCCGGAATTCCTATCTTTCGGAATGGTTTTTGGTTATTTATTTTTACATGCTTGTAGTTCCAGAACTCTTTCGGTTCCGGATCTCATCCGGTTCCGGAATTGAGTTCCGGTATGGCATAGTTCCGGAAATTTACCTTTTAGGTCCCGGTATTCTACTTTTAATAAGTTCCGGTATTTTCAACTACTTATGTTCCGGAATTTGAGTTCCGGTCTCAGTTCCGGTATTGTGCATAGTTTCGGAAGTGGTTTCAAGTTCAGGTATACTCTATATTCCGGATCTGTCCCATGTGGTTCCGGAAGACACACCATTCCGGATCTGGAACCTCTTCACTCCGGAACTCCTGTTCTTTTACTGTTACATTGATCTGCCATGTGACATTTGGGAATCTGTTTCACACATCTATGCACACAATCAACTCGGAATCATTAAGATCCGAGTAGTGATCAGTCTTGGACCGTACCGACTCTCGGTTTCTAAAATCCGAGAATACGGGCCCCGAGACTCGAGATTTTGCCTTAGACGCGCCATGATCACTCAACACCCTTCTGCAGCTACATCATGGCTAATCCAAATCTGAATCCACAAGGCAATGCCCCTTTATTACCCGAAGGTCCGAACCTTCCACTTGTTGCCAACAACTACCACCTGGACACGACAAACCTCATTTGCCAATGTCCTGTCATCATGGAGATTTTGAAGAACCACGCACTTAACCGAGCACTAACGGCCACCGCTCCAGTTCCAGCCGTGTACGTGCATCAACTATGGCGTTCTCTCACACCTGTCGAACGCGGCCAACATTTCATACTTCAAGGCCGGATTGGCGACTCCCAGATCGTTATCACTCGAGATATCTTCCGACGGATCCTCGAACTGCCGGATGCGAATGCAATTCCAGGACGTGTCGCCTACGACGCTCAAGTCACAGATGAAGTTCTCTGCCGAGATATTCGCGCTCTCGGATATGCCGGCCGCCTAACACAACCATCGCACTTCTCCAGGATCTTCCTTCAGCCAGTATGGTACACGCTGTTCACAATATTATACAGGTGTCTATCAGCAGTCAACAAGGGCATAGATCAGACGTCTGTCAACCTACTCGGCTTATTCAATGCTGTCATCTACAGCCGACACGTCGACTATGCATCCATACTTTGGACGGAGCTGATCTCGCAAGTTCAGAAGAAACAAGGCAGCCGACGCCTCACCTTTCTGCCATATCCAAGGTTTCTCCAGCTGATAGTCGCGCACTTCATGGCGACCAACCTCACCATACCTCGACGCGCCGATCATGAGGTACTCTTATCTACTCGCATGACTAGAATTCAGAATAAGATAGTCGTTGAAGACTTACTAGCTATCGCGAACCAAACGGCACTGAGTGTGATAGCGTATAGGGAAGCGAACAACCTAGTTGCTCCTATGGTCCAGCCAGATCCGGCAGGACCTGCCCAGGGAGCGCGACCCGAGAGGCGTGTAGGTCCATGTATGCGAGGAAGAGGGGTCCGACCAGCAGGGCTATCGGACGGGGCGTGATGAGAGAACATATTGTGAGGGGAACAGGCGTGGCAGTGCCGCCAAGTCATCTCGCGATGCTAGTTCGTCCAGACCCCCATCCACTCCACCACGTACACCGACTCCTCCTAGAGTCGAAGAACCAGTTTTGCATGACGTGGAGGTGGAAGGCGTATCCGAAGTACAAGTCGCTGAAGAGGCAGCCTCCTCTTCTAGCTCCGAGCCCGGCTCAGCCTCCGAACAAGCTTCCGGACAAGCTTCCGGTTCCGCCTCTGGCTCCCAATCAGGGTCCAAATCCGAGTCTCAATCAGGCTCGACTTCCGGCTCCCAAGAAGAGACAGAGGAATCCGGTAGTGAGGCTACAGAGTCGGATGATGATGATGATGATGACACACCTAACCCCGAAGCCATATCTGGAGAGATAAAGAGAGCGGAGGGAGAATTAGTCGAAAAAGAAAAACAAAGTGAGGTGAGAGAAAGGCGAAGCAAGAAAACGCATGAGAGTGAGCGTGTGATGGAGCAATCTTCACAGGTTGCTCCCAACCAGCCTACATCAAGCCAGGCAGCCATATCTGCTATCCCGTTGCATCCGTTGCGAGGGGTATTGAAGAATACGTCGTGGGCCTAGCAACGCAAGTGCACACCCACCTAGCCACTCCGTTTCCTCTCAAAAGGAAACGGTTTCATCTTCACACGGGGACTCAACACAACTTCCACCGGTCTCTCGCTTGGAGAGTTCTGGTGTTGAAACAAGAGACCAGCCTCCCCCAGTCTCGACTTCCTTCGATGCACAATTGAGTCTATATCCACTTGTTGAAACTATTCTATTGGCTAGGACACAGGACGGTGATACTGTTAATGCCAAAAATCGCACCAAAGTACAACTTAAGGTCGATGTGGACTTTAACAACTAAAGAGAGGAATCTTTCGACAAAGCGTGCGACAAAGACAAAAATAGTAAAGAAACAGAGAATTTGATAACGCAGGAAAAACCTCAACGAGGAAAAAACTTGCAGACGACAGGGGAGGTCGTCGCTGCACTATGGTCGCCAATCAGGGGTGATGTCCTTGCGTCGGTCGTACAGAGATTACATTACAAACGAAAGAAAGAATTCGAAATGTAAAGTACAAGTGTTTTGAATGTAAAACAATGTGCGTCGTGTGTGGAAATGATGTGTCATGCGTGATTGTATTGCATCGAGAGCGATTCTTCGAGTGTAAGTTCTTTGCTTCGAATGTCCTTCTGAGTTCAGATGATTGTGTGATATCCTTTGTTCTTCGATGTCCCCTGAAATGATGATTTAACTTGATATTTATAGTGTTCGGGCACTTTAATTGGATCATTTAAGACTTTGATATCTGTCGTAACGGTTGCTAGCTTTAACTCTTCATAACTGATTTCGTCGGTTATAGCCGTTGTCCATTAATAGCGTTGACTCCTGCATTAAACACTGAACAAACATCACAGTCGTCTAACGCGTTAGTTGGTCGAGGTCGCATTGTCTCATGCGACAGTCGTGTGAATTAGGCGACGTCGAGGTCGAGTGTCGTGAGGTAAAAGACTTTCGATTTTATCTTTTAATCAGGAGATAAAGTACTATGATTTTACCTTCGTCATAAGAAAATGGAATAAGTGTCTTCCTTACCTTGGTCATGGTCGAGACTGGTGAAATTTTGCCCAAACAGTTTGCCCCTAAAATTTGAAAGTAGGATGGCAAATTCGAATTTTAAATTTTGTCAGTCGGACGTATAAGATTATGACACATGTCGAAAGTTACCTTGGTTGCCTCAGTCCGCTTCTAACTGAACGAGAAGTCGAAAAGGAAATGGGATCGTGACGTCATACTGATGCACGATTGTGCTTACCAACTGTCTCTGACAGGTGTCGATGATCCGTGTGGTCATACGAAAAGACGAGGACGCGTGGCGATCATCAATGGACTCGACCTGACGTGATTTCTTGCATAAATAGAGACCGCAATGAATCATTTCTTTTCATGACCTGCAGGAAGTTCTTAGAGCGAGATTCCTTGCTGTTCTCTGCTCAAAATTGTTTAGGATTTCTATCTTGAAAATTTTCGAAGCTTTTGAACGTCTTTATAAGGTATAGCTTTTTGAGTTTTTCCAAGTTTTCAAAGGTTGGTATCCCATTGAGAATTATTATGCCTGAGTCGATGAAGGCATTGATTGCGATAGACGCGACATTCGTGGATTCTGCGCATCTGGCGACGATGTCCCCTGTAGCCACGTCGACCCTTTCGTCAGCCGACAAGGGCAAGGGTGCAAAGACGGGAAAGAGTGAGGAGGAATTCATGACGATCAACTTCACGTTGCAATCGATCCTCTTGACCGACTATGTCCTTGTCAGGACGGAGTCGCTTCCGTATCTGGGGAAATATCAGCTCTTATCTTTCAAGGAGCGTTTTCAAAAGATCTCCATCGAAGAGATGGGATCGCGTTCAGCTGGACTAGCGTTCTTTGTGAGTTTTTCTTTCAAAACTCGTGTTCCCACTGTTTTTTCTTAGCTTTCGCTGAGTGTTTGCTAACATGCTCCTTTTATATTTTACAGATGTTTCAGCCTCCTTTCGCGAAGATGGAGGAGCCATTGGACTGGAGATGGATCATTGAGAAGATCGTACTCCTTCCTCCAACCTTAACATTAATCTTAAGAGCCGCATTGTCAGAATGTCGCGGAGTAAGGGGTTGGGAAATAATTCCCGGCATACTCGTTTGATCCTTGCATTGCGTGCTTTGGGGTTGACGAGGATTCAAAGGTCGAGGCTTTAGACAGAGTATGCGATCGACATTCTTCCTAGTTTTAGGATAAACTTCGGTTTTATGGACTATGTTTTTCATGCCCGATCGTTGGTGGTCGAGCTATTGGCGTGTAACGAATTTTGACTTTGTTAATGCTTTCGAATATTCGACTGTCGGTCGCTCATATGTAATCGTTCATTTCGTAAATGAAGTTCATCCTTTTATTGAACTCGTGCTTTTATTTTGATTTACATATGCCGTGGGTAAATGAAACATTGACCGTAAAATTTGTCAAGTATAGAATGAGCGAAGAATCGTGCGACTTAGGCATTCATTGTAACGATTGAAACACAAATTATATATTTGAATTGTACTGATAAACTCAAATATACGTCATCGATGTGTTAGAACATACAAAAATTTTCTAAGTTCAAAAACCTAGATCGAGGGGTCGTTTAGACCTGACGATCGTGTAACTAGGTCATACGACGAGACTTGAGTCATGTGCCCCTGTGATAGAACAATCAAGTCATAGACTTGGGCACCTATGTCGTGCGTTCCTGCGATAAAATTTTGCCAAAGGTCGGTCGTTGGCTAACCAACGACCCTCCGATGCTTAAATCAGCTTTTGTCGAGATGAATAAAAATTTGTATGAGAGAAAAACGATTTCAAAAGAAATACTTTTTTAGGTGCGTCGCATTCCAACTACGTGGGATTTCTTGATTGTCAAGGGTCTGGAGCCGATAGGCTCCCTTACCAACGACTTCGGAGATGCGGTAAGGACCTTCCCACTTAATGGAAAGCTTATCCGCATTGAGCTCTTGAGTGTTTTGGAACACTCGACGGAGGACGTAGTCGCCTTCTTGAACGATTTTGACTTTGACGTGTTTATTGAAATGTCGCTCGACTGCTTGCTTCTGTGACGCCATTCTGATCAAGGCTGACTCTATGAGCTCTTCGAGGGCGTCGAGGTCATAACCTAAATCAACCAGGTTGTGGTCGACGGAAGTATGCCTCGAGGTTGGGAGCTGGAACTCGATTGGCAAGACTGCTTCGCAACCATAGACGAGAGAGAAAGGGGTTTGTCCCGTGGACGTGCACGGCGTCGTGCGATTTGCCCATAGGACTGAAGGGAGTTCTTCGACCCATCTTCCCTTTGCAGCTTTTAACCTTTTCTTGATCGAAGCTACAATGGTCTTATTACTTGACTCGGCGAGTCCGTTGGCTTGAGGATATCTGGGGTTGAGGTCGTCAACCTGATGCTTCTATCCTCACAGAATTGCCAGGTCCTGTCGCTTATAAACTGGGATCCATTGTCGCAGACAATTTCGGATGGGATCCCAAACCTGCATATGATGTTAGTCTGGACGAAAGAAATGACTTCTCTATCCCTGATTTGGGAAAAAGCAGCCGCTTCGACCCACTTGGAAAAGTAATCTGTGAGTATGAGGAGAAATACTTTTTGCCCAGGGGCGGGTGGTAATTTGCCAACAATATCCATTCCCCACCTCATGAAGGGCCATGGGATGAGCGTCGAGTGCAAAGGTTCAGAGGGTTTGTGAGACATACCAGAGTGTCGTTGACAAGGGTCACAGTTTTGGACGTACTTGACGGCGTCTTGTCGCAGTGTTGGCCAAAAATATCCCTGTCGAGAGATACGATTAGCCAAACTGCGACCTCCTGAATGATTTCCACATTCTCCGTCATGCATCTCTTAGAGGATTTTCTGGGCTTGACTCTTGCTGATGACGCATCTTAAATTTAAGCCTGTCGATGATCGTCGATAGAGCCTATCTTTGATCATGACATATTTAGATGCTTTGAATCTGATCTTCCGAGCTTCCATTTTGTCTTCTGGGAGTTGGTCGTGTATAAGGAAATTTCGGATGTCGCACGACCAATCATCTTCCTCGCCTTCGATCTGGATGACATCAACGTTTTCGATAGACGATGTCGCTAGATGAATCACGGGGATAACGTCGAATATTGGTTCGACTAGAGCGGACCCAAGGTTCGCTAGAGCGTCGGCCTGAGTATTCTGGTCCCTTGGAATTTGTTCAATAGAAAAAGATTTAAATTTTTTGGTAATTTCTTTTGCTACTTTTAAGTACGCTGCCATTTTCGAATCTTTGGCTGCAAATTCTCCATTGATTTGATTTACCACCAGGAGGGAGTCTCTCTTGACATGTAACGCGGTTGCCCCCGAGTCGTGAGCCATATTCATCCCCACGATCAGGGCTTCATATTCAGCTTTGTTGTTGGTGGTCTTGAAATCGCACCGAACTGAGTATACCATCTTGCCCCCCTGTGGCGACTTTAAGACGACGCCAGTCCTGAGCCTCTGATGTTGGATGACCCATCGACGTGCAAGATCCAAGGCGCGTCGTCGTGAGTCGCTACAGTCGATACCTCAAGCTCTACTTCTTTCTCTAGCTCTGGACTGAAATCAGCGATAAAATCTGCCAAGGCTTGCGACTTGATCGCAGTCCTGGGCTTGAAGTCGATGTCGTAACTGCTGAGATATATGCTCCACTTTACTAAGCGACCTATCAACTCAGGTTTTCTTAATACAGACTTAAGAGGATAGTTAGTAACGACCGTAATCGGATGTGATTCAAAGTAGTGACGTAGTTTTTTAGCAGCTGTGACTAGTGATAAAAGCAATTTTTCCATAAAGGAATACCTGGTTTCTGCGTCTAAAAGAGATTTACTTACATAGTAAATCGGCAATTGTTTCTTTTCATCCTCTCACGTCAGGACAGCACTCACTGCATTAGGACTGACATCCAAATATAGCTGTAGGATCTCATGATCGTGAGGTTTTGACAACAAAGGAGGCGACGTCATGTATTCCTTAAGCTTTTGCAATGCTTGCTCATGATCGTCGGTCCAGTCGAAGCCTCTGTTTTTCCTGAGGACATTATAAAATAGATGACACTTATCTGAAGATCGGGAGATGAACCTGTTTAAAGCTGCTACCCGACCAGTGAGCCTTTGGACCTCTTTGAAATTTCGAGCTCGACAATGGCTTTGATCTGGTCGGGATTAGCCTCGATGCCTCGGCGAGTGACCATATAACCCAGGAATTTTCCAGCGCTAACGCCAAAGGAACATTTCTTCGGATTGAGCTTCATGCTATATGTTAATGCCAAAAATGGCACCAAAGATACAACTTAAGGTCGATGTGGACTTAATCAACTAAAGATAGAATCTTTCGACGAGACGTGCGACGAGAAATAAAATAAATGAGACAAGGGATTTGATGACACAGGAAAAAACCTGCGGACGACAGGAAGGTCGTCGCTGCACTATGGTCGCCAATCAGGGGCGATGTCCTTGGTTACGACGATGGTCGTACGATGGTTACAATACAAATGAAGGAAATGATTCGAAAAGTAAAGTACAAGTGTTTGAAATGTAAAACGAGTGTTTGTCGTGTGTGAATACAAGTGTGAATAACTGTCGATCGAAGGCTGTTGACGTGCGTTGAGAGCGATAGCTTGAGTTTTTCTGTTTATGTTCTTGAATTCGCTGTGTGATTATGGTCTTCAGTAATTGATCTCCAGAGCTTGAATGTTCTTTGCTATGAGTTTGGATGTATTTCGATGATGATCGCTGTGGTTTGGCTTATGCTTCTCGATGATACTTGATGTTATCCGATCGTCTTAGCTTCCCCTGAAGTGGGTTTCAGCTAAGCTTTTATAGTCTTTGCGCCATTAATGAGCTCCATTAATGTGGTGATCAACGGCTACAACGGCTGGAAACGGTCGCCGGAGTGAAGGTTCATAATGGTCTTCGTCCGTTACGGTTTGCCGGCTGTTAATGGCTTTGACTCCTGCATTAAATACTTAACAAAACGTAACAGTCTAGGTTACCGTTAGTAAGCGTCGAAAGTATACTGATCTAGTGCGACGGTCGTGCGGAACGGGCGATGCTATGGTCGAACGTCATGAGGAACGTACGACTTACCTTTTGCCGGGGACGACGGATGTTTTCTGGGTTTTTGTCGAGACCTTATCTTAATACAAGATATCGTCCTTAACTTATGCTTTACCTGTCCTGGTCGTGGTCGTAGTCGTACGACGTGATTTTTGCCCAAACAGTTTGCCCCCAAAATTTTTAAGAAGGATGGCAAATTCGAGTTTAAATTTTGTCAATCAGACTCGCGAAAAAATAAGGCAAGGTTCGAAAATTACCTTAATCGCCTTGGAACTTAGACTGGTCCGCTTCTAACCGAACAGGAAGTCGAAAGGGGAACAGGGTCGTGACGTCATGCTGACGTTCGATGTTGCCTACCAGCTGTCGAGGACAGGTGTTGAAGATTCGTTTGGTTATACGGAAAGGTGCAGATACGTGGCGACCTTTGAGGGACCAGATCTTTAACAGCTTTTTGTATAAATGGAGGTCCCGGTGGTGTATTCCTTTTATCCTTACGATAATTCTCGTTTTGGTCTCTGCTGAGACTTTCCTGTTATGGCTGTGAGAACGTCTCTGGTGACTGGTAATCTACCGAGGATAGTGATTTCCATATCGATGCCGGTGTTGGTTGCGATAGACGCGATGTTCGTTGATTCTGCGCATCAGCCGAAGATGTCTTCTGCTGCCACGTCGACCCTTTCATCAGCCGACAGAGGCGAGGGTGCAAAGACGGGAGGAAACAAGGGAGAGTTTATGGCGACGAACAACTTTGCGTTGTCGTCAACTCTCCTGATTGACTGTGGCCTCGTCAGGACAGAGTCACTTCCGCATCTGGGGAAATATTTGCTCTTATCTTTCAAGGAGCGTTTACGAGAGATCTCTGTTGAAGAGACCCAACCATGTTTAGCCGAACTGGCATTTTTTGTAAGTTTTTCTTTCAAAACTTTGATCATCGATGCTCTATTGCTGAGTATTTATCATGTTTCTTTTGTGACTTGCAGATGTTTCGGCTCTTTCTTATTAAATACGTGAGAGTGGAAAAAATGTTTGAAATGGGGGTCGTCCACCGAGGAGGATGTATTCCTTCCTCCAACCTTAACATTAATCTTCAGAGCCACATTCTCAAAATACTGTGGGCTCTCCGTTGCAGCGTAGGGTCTCGTTTGATCCTTGCATAAGTTCTTCGGGACTGACAGGATTCTGAAGATCGAAATTTTTGGTCAGAGCTTGAGATCGTTGTTTCTCTTAGCTTTAGGGTAGATTACTAGGATTTTGTTGCTTGATCATCGATGGTCGGGTTGTAATGAGTTTTGATTTCGTCTTTATTTGTCTGACTATTGGTCGTTCGTATGTAATCGTTTAATGAAATTCCTTCTTTTTATCGAACTCGTGTTTTCAACTACATATGTCGTGAATAGTCGTAATAGAATGATATAAACGAAGGATCGTGCGACTGAGGCATTCATTGTAATATGACGATTAAAACATAAATCATATATTTGGACTGTATTTAATAAGCACAAATATGTATCATCGATGTGTTAGAACATACAAAGTTTTTTCTAAGTTTCAAAAACTTAGATCGACGGATTGTTTAGGTTTTTCGTGTTATTATGTCGTGTGACGGTATACTAGAATACGTGCCCCCTGTGGTGAAACGAGTAGGTCATATACTTGGATATTCATGTCATGCGTACCTGTGATATAGTTCGTTAGAAGTCGGTTGTCGGGTCTATCGACCTGAAGGCGATTCTAAAAGAAATATTTTTTCAGATGCGTCGCGTTCCAGCTTCGCGGAATTTCTTGATTGTCGAGGGTTTGAAGTCGGTATGCTCCTTTTCCAATGACTTCGGAGATGCGATAAGGACCTTCCCATTTAGTAGAAAGTTTTCCTGCATTGAGTTCTTGGGTGTTTGGGAATACTCGACGGAGGACGTAATCACCTTCTTGGAAGACTTTAATTTTAACGTGTTTATTGAAATATCGTTCGACTGCCTGCTTCTGTGACGACATCTTGATCAAGGCAGATTCCCTGAGCTATTCGAGGGCGTCGAGGTCATAACTTAAGTCGACCGTGTTATGGTCGACGGAAGTATGTCTTGAGGTCGGAAGATGAACTTCGATTGGTAGGACGGCTTCACAACCGTAGACAAGAGAATAGGGAGTTTGCCCCGTAGACGTGCGCGGTGTCGTGCGATTCGCCCATAGGACTGAAGGAAGTTCTTCGACCCATCTCCCTTTTGCAGCTTTTAATCGTTTCTTGATCGAGGCTATAATAGTCTTATTACTCGACTCAGCAAGCCCATTGGCTTGGGGATACCTGGGGGTCGAGGTCGTTAGCTTGATGCTCCTATCTTCGCAGAACTGTTGAGTCCTGTCGCTTATGAATTGGGATCCATTGTCGCATACAATTTTGGATGGAATCCCAAACCTGCATATGATGTTAGTCTGGATAAAAGAGATAACTTCTTTATCTCTAATTTGGGAGAATGCAGCCGCTTCGAATCATTTAGAAAAGTAATCCGTAAGTACGAGGAGAAATACCTTTTGGCCCGGAGCAGGTGGTAGTTTGCCGACGATATCCATCCCCCATCTCATGAAGGGCCATGGGATAAGTGTTGAGTGCAAAGGTTCCGAGGGTTTATGAGACATACCTGAGTGTCGCTGACAGGGTTAGTACCTGAGGCACTAAAAATAATACTGCTGCTAGCAGTGTTAGTACTGCTAACACTGTTAGTACTTCTTCAAGAGTTAGTGCTGCTAGCAGTGTTAATACTGCTAGTAATTCTTCAAAAGTTAGTGCTGTTAGCAGTATTAGTGCTGCTAACACTGTTAGTACTTCCTATTCAGATAATACTGCTGCTAGCAGTGTTAACTCTGTTAATACTGCTTCTAGCAGTGTTAACTCTGTTAATACTACTAACTCTGTTAGTACTGCTGATACTGCTGCTAGTACTGATAGTGCTGCTAACGATACTGCTGCTCCCAGTGTTAGTACTGCTAGCACTGTTAGTACTTCTGAGGTTAATACTGCTTCTAGTGCTGCTAAACCAATCATATTGACAAAGTACTCGAGTACTGCAGTACTTAAGGTTGAAAATCTCATCAAAACCAAGTGCAAGTACTTTGATGAGCAATGGAGACCCAAGACCACTTCGGCTTGGGTTCCTAACAAAACTAACTGATTTATCTTAATGTGCAGGGCAACCAACAGCTCAAGGGGAAGAGCATTTGGCATGTTGATAGTGGTTGCTCCAGGCACATGACAGGTAACATGGCATGCCTCAAAAATTTCAAAAAGATTGATGGAGGACATGTTGCATTTGGGAATAATCCTGCTGGTGGAAAGATAAGTGGTAAGGGTGATGTTTCAAAAGGTAAGATGACCTTTGAAGATGTGTACTATGTTGAGCAATTGAGATACAACCTGTTAAGTGTATCACAGGTTTGTGACAAGAAGCATAGCATATTGTTTACTGATTCTGAATGTATTATCCTTGCTCCTGGATACAAAGTGGTTGATGAAAACATGATACTTCTGAGAACTCCTAGGAAGGATAATGTATATTGTTTAGATTTGGAAAGTGTTTCATCTGATTCATCCCTAAATTGTTTAGTTTCAAAAGCTTCTTTGGATGAATCATCACTTTGGCACAGAAGGATGTGTCACATGAACTTTAAAACAATGAATAAACTTGTTAAGAATAACCTTGTAAGGGGTTTGCCATCCAAAGTCTATTCATGTGATGATCATTGTGTTGCTTGTCTCAAAGGCAAACAACACAAAACTTCTCATAAGACCAAAGAGATAAACACTATCTCAAATCCTCTTCAACTGTTACATATGGATCTGTTTGGTCCTACTAATGTGATGAGTATTGGCAAGAAATCATACTGCTTAGTTATTGTTGATGATTATTCTAGATTTACTTGGGTATATTTTCTGAGAACTAAAGATGAGACAAGTGGACTGATCAAATCTTTTATTCTCAAAATTGAAAACCAATCAAATCAAAGAGTGAAAGTCATTAGATCAGATAATGGAACTGAGTTTAAAAATTTTGATCTAAACACCTTTTGTGAAGAAAAAGGAATTGAGAGACAATACAGTGCTCCTAGGACTCCACAACAAAATGGTGTTGCTGAGAGAAGGAATAGGACACTGATTGAGGCTGCTAGATCTCTGTTAGCTGATTCAAAGTTACCAATTACTTTTTGGGCAGAAGCAGTTAATACTGCCTGCTATGTTCAAAACAGAGTTTTAGTTGTAAAGCCTAAAAACAAGACACCTTATGAACTTTTCCATAAAAAGAAACCATATATTGGATTTTTCAAACCATTTGGATGTCCTTGTACTATTCTCAATACCAAATCTCACTTAGGTAAGTTTGATAGCAAAGCAGATGATGGTTTTCTTGTTGGGTATTCATCTCAGAGTAAGGCCTACAGAGTTTTTAATACCTCTTCTAGAATAATTGAAGAAAGTGACAATGTCAAATGCAATGAGAACATACCAAATCCTATTGGTTCAGGTCCTAATTGGCTATTTGACATTGATTCACTCACTAATTCTTTGGGTTTCAGTAGTGATGTATATGCAGGACAAAGGGATACACCAACATCAGAACACAGAATTCAATCTGTGATATTTCCACTCCCTTCCATTGATCCTGTTGAATTCTGTGAACAACAAGAGGAGGCTGAACCTATTCAGAATGAAGAAGAGAGGAGAGCAGAGGAAAATCAGTCTTCAGGTCCAAATTCCAGAGAATCTGAGGTGACTGAAGAAGCAGAAACAAATCCAGAATTAAATGAGTCAAATCTGGATGAGAACATACAAGAGGAAGTTGGTCATCCAACAAGAACTCAGAAAAATCATCCTCCTGAGTTGGTGATTGGAGATATTGCATCTCCCATGATGACTAGAAAGCAAAGCAGACTCCAAGAGTTGCAAGAGCAGCAAAATACAGTTAACACTGTTCTTACTTGCTTTCTATCCCAGATTGAGCCCAAAAAGGCTTATGATGCTATGAAAGACCCAAGCTGGATAGAGGCAATGCAAGAGGAGCTGCTACAGTTCAAATTACAGGATGTTTGGGACTTGGTAGACCTTCCAAAAGGTCATAGAGCAATTGGCACCAAGTGGATTTTCAGGAACAAGAAGGATGACAGAGGGATTGTGATCAGAAACAAAGCTAGACTGGTTGCACAAGGGTACACTCAGGAAGAAGGAATAGATTATGAGGAAGTCTTTGCTCCTGTAGCAAGGATTGAAGCAATCAGGTTATTTCTAGCCTATGCCTCATACATGAAGTTCAAAGTGTACCAAATGGATGTCAAAAGTGCATTTCTGTATGGAAGTATTGAGGAAGAAGTATATGTCTGTCAACCCCCTGGATTTGAGAATCCATTGCACCCTGACAGAGTATACAAGTTGAAGAAGGCTCTTTATGGTTTGCATCAAGCCCCAAGAGCATGGTATGACACCCTGTC
Source organism: Saussurea involucrata (assembly GCA_033807775.1). Classification (NCBI taxonomy): domain Eukaryota; kingdom Viridiplantae; phylum Streptophyta; class Magnoliopsida; order Asterales; family Asteraceae; genus Saussurea; species Saussurea involucrata. Next base: position 77,868,741 of record CM066322.1, read on the forward strand.
TACCTATCTCTTGAAAAATGACTTTGAAAGAGGAGTAATTGACAAGAGGAGAAAGAAAGACACATTACTTGTTCAGATCTATGTGGATGACATCATCTTTGGATCCACCAATGATCAAATGTGTAAAGAGTTTGAGGAGTTAATGCACAAAAGCTTCAAGATGAGTTCCATGGGAGAACTTACTTTCTTTCTTGGGCTTCAGGTAAAACAAAGGAAAGATGGGATTTTTATTAGCCAATCCAAGTATGTGAAAGACATCCTGGACAAGTTTGGTTTATCAGACTCAAAGCCAGCAAGCACACCTATGGAGACACACAAACAGCTCACTGCTGATCTTGAGGGGGAGGATGTGGATGTCCATCATTACAGATCAATGATTGGATCTCTCATGTATCTCACAGCCTCTAGACCAGATATTATGTTTTCAGTTTGTGTTTGTGCCAGATTTCAAGTTACACCAAAGCAATCTCATCTTCATGCAGTCAAGAGAATTTTCAGATACCTAAGAGGGCAACCTAGACTAGGTCTCTGGTATCCTTATGAATCATCTTTTGACTTGCTTGCATACTCAGATAGTGACTTGGGTGGAGCCAACATGGATAGGAAGTCTACTTCAGGTGGATGTCAGTTTTTGGGTACAAGACTAGTATCTTGGCAGTGTAAGAAACAAACCACAGTGTCCTTATCTACCACAGAGGCTGAGTACATAGCTGATGCAAGCTGCTGCTCTCAGGTTCTATGGATTCAGAATCAGATGTTGGACTATGGGGTAACATTTCTTCACACTCCAATCTTCATTGATAACAACAGTGCTATTAGCATTGTTAATAATCCAGTCAAACACTCAAAAACAAAGCATATAGAGATAAGGTATCACTTTATAAGAGATTGCAATGAAAAGAAATTAATTCAGGTTGCTAAAGTTCATACAAATGACTAGTTTGCTGATCTATTCACAAAAGCTTTTGATGTGGGTAGATTCACCTTTTTGGTAACAAGTGTGGGCATGATCAACCTAGAATAAATTCATGACTTTCTGTTTTTATACCTGTATTTCTTCATATATTTGGTGCTACTAACTCTCTTTCTCAGAATCCTTTGTTTCCCTCAGATTACCATGTGCAGAAAAGTGTAAGTGTAGTTACTACTGCCTGTGTAGAGTTACTACTGCCAGTGTTCAAGTAATTAATACTGCTAAGTAGTTAATACTGCCCTTGTGGTTAATACTGCTTTGTAGTTAATACTGCAGGTGTGGTTAATACTGCTTTGCAGTTAATACTGCTCAGTAGTTAATACTGCTAGTGCACAGTTAATACTGCCAATGAGTAGTTAATACTGCTTAGCAGTTAATACTGCTTGTGTAGTTAATACTGCTCAGTCGTTAATACTGCTTGTGTAGTTAATACTGCTCAGTCGTTAATACTGCTCAGTCGTTAATACTGCTCAGTCGTTAATACTGCCTCGCAGTTAATACTGCTTATGTCGTTAATACTGCTTTTGAAAATCTAGGGCAAATACTGCTATAAATACCTCTGTTTGCCCGCCAAAGTTCATAACGACTCTTCGCATTAACTTCTTCTCTCTCTCGTTCTAACCTCTTCTCCCTAGAATCTCTGTGTTTTCTTTACAAATCCTCAGGAAGCACAACGATTATGGAGTTTGTCGACGAGCATAATGAGATTGCAATGCTTCAGAAGCCGAAGCAGGCCGAAGGATTTCATGAAATTGTGGATTTTCTCAAATCCACTCATATTTCTTATGCCCTAACGGTGAATCCGACTATCTACATCGAGCATCAGACGCAATTCTGGGCCAATGCCACCGTAGAATCCGAAGATGGGCATAAAGTCATTCAAACAAGGGTATGTGACAAACCCTTGAAAGTTTCAGAAGAACTCCTTCGCATCACTCTTCGCTTAGATGATGCCTCAGGTATAACTTCTATTCCTAATGAAGAACTATACTCAACTTTACAAAGAATGGGGTATGAAGGTCCCATTGGAGTTTTTAAATTCTACAAGTCAAAGTTCTTTACTCAATGGAGATTCTTTGTTCATACCTTAATGCATTGTATTTCAAAGAAAACTACTGGATGGAGTGAGTTCAGCAGTACTATTGCTTATGCTCTAGTCTGCTTAGCCACTAACAGGAAGTTTAATTTTTCTCAAATGCTTTTCAATGATCTTGTAGCAAACCTGGAATCCAAAAAGCGTTTTTATATGTATCCAAGGTTTGTTCAAGAAGTGATAACTAAGGAATTGACGGATATACCTCTATTTGATGAGGTATATGTACCAAAATCCCCTAAAGGGAAGGTTTTCTCAAATATGAGGAGACTTCCTAGGGACTCGGAAGGAGTTGACACACCATTGTTCTCTACAATGATGGTTGTGTCCCACACAAATGAAGGTATGGCATCAGGGTCAAGGCCCTCATTAGACACACCCACTGATGACCAATCCCAACCTTCCATCACAAAAGACATCCCTCAGTCCATTCTTGAAAGACCCACTCCCACCATAACCAAAAAGTTTGAAAGAAGAAAGGTACACAAGGTTCCTTCCCTTGATGTATCTCCTAAGAGCCCGAAGCCTTTAAGCCCTCTGTTGGAGCATTCTCCAATGGAGAATATCGAAAGGGAAACCACAGGGGTGTCTCCCAACCCCAAGAAGGTGCTCACTAAGGAGAAGGTTGAGCATGTGAGTCGCAAGGCTGCCACTACTTCTGCTAGCAAAGAGAAGGCCAGTGGTAAAATAACTAAGCCCTTCCTCACAGCAACTCAGGGTGAGAAATCATCCAGAGGTCCCAGGTGCCAAGAAACCAAGGGGGTAGATAGTGCTTTTGCTAGGCAAGAGACATCTGCTAAAACTTCCAATGATCCTTTAAGGGAGGTAAAAACTCCTAAACAGGGTGAGGATAGGTATACGTACGAGGAATTGATGGAAACTATTGCAAATATCAACATTGAGGTCATGGATCAGAAAAAGGAGATTGATGAACTCAAGAAAGTGGTCCTCTTTCAAAACTCACAGCTTGAGAAGCAAAGGAAGATGATCACTAAGTTGATGCACAGAAAGAAGAGAGCTCAATTTGTCCTTAGGAGAAGAAACCCTACCAATGATGCTTCCAAAAAGGGGGAGTCAGACTCAGATCTAAACATGGAGGATGCAAACATTGAGGGGGAGTATAAGGTTGAGGGGGAGACTGAGGAGGCTGCAGATAGTACAAAGGAAGCAGAAACAGAAACAGCAGCAGAAACCGTTACTGCTGCTAATCTTACAAAGGAAGTAGAAACAGAACCAGCAGCAGAAACGGTTACTGCTGCTGAAGTTGCAAAAGAAGCTGAAAGTGAGAAGAAAGCAGAATCTGTTCCTACAGTAACTAAAGCAGAGATTGATGAAGAGATATATGGGATTGTGAAGGACAGTGTCGAAGCAGCAGTATTAAAAGTCATAAAAGAAGCAGTAACAGCTATAGCAGTAGAAATGGTTACTGCTGCTGAAAAACAAAAGGCAGCAGAAACTGTTAGTGCTGCTAAGAGCCACAAAGAAGAAACAGCTGAAACCACTCCTGAAGCTGTCAAATCTTTCAAAAGAACAAAGAGGCCAAGAACAAAGTCAATAGCCTCAAAGAAGAAAGATATAAAGAAGCCAAGGGTGGATCCAACTGTAGAAGAAGCACAGGAGGAAGCAGTTAAAGAGAAATCTAATCCAAAAGTTGCTGAAGAAGAAGTGGCAACTTCATCAGGTCAACCAAGCAATGTACAATCACAATCAAATGCTCAATGTGATTTGTATATTACTGTGGTTGATACTAATCCAATCAAGACTACACCATTGTCTTCCATGCCTCCTGAGATCATCTTCTGGGACACATTGAAGGATGGAAGAAAGGAGTTCATCAGAATCAAAAGGGCAGATGGAAAGTTTGAAGTTTGTCCTACTTGGGGAAAACTTATCAGAACATGCTCTAGATCTGACCTGGAAGAGATGTTCAAGGTAGGAATGAGGCTATATGGAAACATGCTGACAGAGCAAGGTATGTCTATCACAAAGATGGTTCTTGAATACTTGTGCTTAATGTTCAAACCAGAAGCAGTTCAGCATTTGATGGCAAGGAATTTTCAAATCATCACCAACTGGATGCTCATTGAGAATTGTGGAGTGTATGTCATCTCTCTTGACAATACATTTCATGAATATTATTTGGTGGATGTTGTATACAAGCACAGCATGAAAAAGTTGAATGGAATGCTGCATGCTAAGTTGGTGAGTGATAAAGACTCTAAAATGGCAAGATACCTTGTAAAAAGGATTCTCAATCAAAGTCTGGGATTGGATCCAAATTTATGCGTTGATGACTAGGTTTTGGAAGCATCATCTGAAGAACTTAACTTCTCATCCTGAAAAGTCAAGTTAGGGGGAGATTGTTGGGAACTGAAGATATGCTAAGTATGGTTAGTACTGCCAGAACATCATTACTACTGCCAGATCAAGTTAGTACTGCCAGAACAATGTTAGTGCTGCCAGAACAAAGATACTACTGCTAGTTCAAGGTTAGTACTGCTGAGATATTAATACTGCTGGAACATTATTAATGCTGCTTATGTGAGGTTAGTGCTGCTTGTCAAAGTTACTACTGCTGGTACATCATTAATGCTGCTGAACAAAGTTAATACTGCTGGTATATTACTACTGCTGGAGATTGTTAGTACTGCTCATGAAGAATGAAGATTAATACTGCTGAGTTTGTTAAGATTGGTATGCGATACTTTTGGAGATAAAGATGGATTGATTGAAGATATACTTAAAAGAATATTCTGAAGATCAATCTTATTTTGATAGTTATCTTGTAATTACTTTTGTATAAATAGTATTGATAGATAGCTATTAGATTATACACGATAGATGAGTTGATATACGTGTAAAATAGAATTCGATATCGTTTTCAGAGAGATTTAACCTCAAGGTTTTAGAACCCTATTTCTAGAGAAGTAGAAGTCGTCTTGTTGAGCCTGTTCAACAAGATTGAGGTTTGGTTGTTAATATTGTGATTCGAAACAGTGAATACAAAAAGTGGTGAATTTTCTGTTACATTGTTCTTGACTGTGAGAATTAAAGTTCTTTTCCGCAGATTCTTTAATTCTGAATTCTAAGTGTTTATTGTCTTGTTAAGATTCGATCCTGACAAGGCGTCCATGAATGTTAATAATTCATGTCCCGCGGTTGCGTCGACCATAGCGTCAATGTGAGGTAATGGAAAGGGATCTTTCGGACAAGCTTTATTGAGATCGGTGAAGTCGATACAGACTCTCCATTTTCCATTCTTCTTGGCTACTACCACGACATTAGCGAGCCAATCGGGGTATTTTACCTCTCGAATCTTTCCTGTCTTGAGGAGGTTGTCGACTTCGTCATTTATTACCTTATTCCTTTCAGGAGCGAACTTGCGACGCTTTTGCTTGACAGTTTTGAATGAAGGATCGACGTTAAGCTTATGGGAAATGACACTAGGGTCGATACCGACCATATCTTCATGCGACCAGGCGAAGCAATCAGCGTATTCCTGCAAAAAAGATATGAGTTTTTCTTTAATGTAGGGATCAAGGGATGAACCTACGAGAATTTTTTGATCGGGTTTGCTATGATCTAGAATGGCTTCTTCTAGACGATACTCGTCGACTGTTGCTGAAGGGTTTTGCGCATTCTCTAGATCCTCGTGTATTGGGATAGCGGTTTGTTCGATATCTGTCATTTTCCTGCGATAAAAAACAGAGAGATCTCCAAGAAACCGTTAGTAAGGTGCACGTTCGTCGAGGATTTTCTCTAGATGAAATCCCACGGATGGCGCCAAACTGTTAATGCCAAAAATCGCACCAAAGATACAACTTAAGGTCGATGTGGACTTAATCAACTAAAGATAGAATCTTTCGACGAGACGTGCGACGAGAAATAAAATAAATGAGACAAGGAATTTGACGACGCAGGAAAAACCTCAAACGAGGAAAAAACATGCAGACGACAGGAAGGTCGTCGCTGCACTATGGTCGCCAATCAGGGGCGATGTCCTTGGTTACGGCGTCGGTCGTACGATGGTTACAATACAAATGAAGGAAATGCTTCGAAAAGTAAAGTACAAGTGTTTGAAATGTAAAACGAGTGTTTGTCGTGTGTGAATACAAGTGTGAATAACTGTCGATCGAAGGCTGTTGACGTGCGTTGAGAGTGGTAGCTTGAGTTGTTCTATTTATGTTTTTGAATTCGCTGTGTGATTCTGGTCTTCAGTAATTGATCTCCAGAGCTTGAATGTTCTTTGCTATGAGTTTGGATGTATTTCGATGATGATCGTTGTGGTTTGGCTTATGCTTCTCGATGATACTTGATGTTATCCGATCGTCTTAGCTTCCCCTGAAGTGAGGTTTCAGCTAAGCTTTTATAGTCTTCGCGCCATTAATGAGCTCCATTAATGTGGTGATCAACGGCTACAACGGCTGGAAACGGTCGCCGGAGTGAAGGTTCATAATGGTCTTCGTCCGTTACGGTTTGCCGGCTGTTAATGGCTTTGACTCCTGCATTAAATACTTAACAAAACGTAACAGTCAAGGTTACCATTAGTAAGCGTCGAAAGTATACTGATCTAGTGTGACGGTCGTGCGGAACGGGCGATGCTATGGTCGAACGTCATGAGGAACGTACGACTTACCTTTTGCCGGGGACGACGGATGTTTTCTGGGTTTTTGTCGAGACCTTATCTTAATACAAGATATCATCCTTAACTTATGCTTTACCTGTCCTGGTCGTGGTCATAGTCGTACGACGTGATTTTTTGCCCAAACACTATACTTTCGAAGGATATCGAACGATTGCCTCAGATGCTCGACATGGTCGATCGCTTGCTTTGACTTGACCAGCATGTCGTCGATATACACCTCCATCGTGTCGCCGAGATGATCTCGGTCCGTCATGAAAGCGGTTTTTTCCTGGTCCTCGACGTGCATTAAGATTTGATTATATCCGGAGTAGGCATCCATGAACGTCAATAATTCATGCCCCGCGGTTGCATCGACCATGGCGTCAATATGTGGCAATGGAAAAGGATCTTTTGGACAGGCTTTATTGAGATCTGTGAAGTCGATACAGACCTTCCATTTTCCATTTTTCTTCGCCACGACCACGACGTTAGCAAGCCAGTCGGGATACTTCACCTCTCGAATCTTTCCTGTTTTGAGAAGGTTGTCGACTTCGTCGTTTATCACCTTATTCCTCTCAGGAGCAAATTTGCGTCACTTTTGCTTGACCGGTTTGAATGATGGATCGACGTTAAGCTTATGGGAAATGATGTTAGGGTCGATGCCGACCATGTCTTCATGCGACCATGCGAAGCAATCAGCATATTCCTGCAAAAAAGATATGAGTTTTTCCTCTGATGCAAGGATCGAGGGACGATCCCATGAGGATTTTTTGGTCGGGCTTGCTTTGATCCAAAATGATTTCCTCTAGGTGATAATCATCGACTACTGCTGGGGGATCTTGCGCATTTTCAAGCTCCACGTGCATCGGGACAGCGGCTTGCTCCGGATTTCTATTATCTGCCATTTTCCTGAAATCGAAAACAGAGAAAACTCCAAGAAACTGTTAGTAAGACGCACGTTCGTCGAAGATTTTCTCTAGATGAGGTCCCATGGATGGCGCCAAACTGTTAATTCCAAAAACCGCACCAAAGTACAACTAAAGAGAGGAATCTTTCGACAAAGCGTGCGACAAAGACAAAAATAGTAAAGAAACAGAGAATTTGATGACGCGGGTGTTAATGCCAAAAATCGCACCAAAGATACAACTTAAGGTCGTTGTGGACTTAATCAACTAAAGATAGAATCTTTCGACGAGACGTGCGAAGAGAAATAAAATAAATGAGACAAGGGATTTGATGACGCAGGAAAAACCTCAAACGAGGAAAAAACCTGCGGACGACAGGAAGGTCGTCGCTGTACTATGGTCGCCAATCAGGGGCGATGTCCTTGGTTACGGCGTCGGTCGTACGATGGTTACAATACAAATGAAGGAAATGTTTCGTAATGTAAAGTACAAGTGTTTGAAATGTAAAACGAGTGTTTGTCGTGTGAATACAAGTGTGAACAATTGATGATCGAAGATCGTTGACGTGCGTTGAGAGCGATAGCTTGAGCTGTTCTGCTTATGTTCTTGAATTCGATGTGTGATTCTGGTCTTCAGTAATTGATCTCCAGAGCTTGAATGTTCTTTGCTATGAGTTTGGATGTATTTCGATGATGATCGTTGTGGTTTGGACTTCTTGATGATACTTGATGTTATCCGATCGTATTAGCCTGTCCTGAAGTGAGGTTTCAGCTAAGCTTTTATAGTCTTCGCGTCATTAATGAGCTCCATTAATGTGGTGATCAACGGCTACAACGGCTGGAAACGGTCGCCGGAGTGAAGGTTCATAATGGTCTTCGTCCGTTACGGTTTTCCGGCTGTTAATGGCTTTGACTCCTGCATTAAATACTTAACAAAACGTAACAGTCAAGGTTACCGTTAGTAAGCGTCGAAAGTATACTGATCTAGTGCGACGGTCGTGCGGAACGGGCGATGCTATGGTCGAACGTCATGAAGAACGTACGACTTACCTTTTGCCGGGGACGACGGATGTTTTCTGGGTTTTTGTCGAGACCTTATCTTAATACAAGATATCATCCTTAACTTATGCTTTACCTGTCCTGGTCGTGGTCGTAGTCGTACGACGTGATTTTTTGCCCAAACCGCGGGAAAAACCTCAACGAGGAAAAAACCTGCGGACGACAGGGGAGGTCGTCGCTGCACTATGGTCGCCGATCAGGGGCGATGTCCTTGCGTCGGTCGTACATAGGTTACAATACAAACGAAAGAAAGACATCGAAATGTAAAGTACAAGTGTTTTGAATGTAAAACAATGTGCGTCGTGTGTGGAAACGATGTGTCGTGCGTGATTGTCTTGGGTCGAGAGTGATTCTTCGAGTGTAAGTTCTTTGCTTCGAATGTCCTTCTGAGTTCAGATGATTGTGTGATATCCGTTGTTCTTCGATGTCCCCTGAAATGATGATTTCACTTGATATTTATAGTCTTCGGGCACTTTAATTGGATCATTTAAGGACTTTGATATCTGTCGTAACGGTTGCTAGCTTTAACTCTTCATAACTGATTTCGTCGGTTATAGCCGTTGTCTATTAATAGCGTTGACTCCTGCATTAAACACTGAACAAACATCACAGTCGTCTAACGCGTTAGTTAGTCGAGGTCGCATTGTCTCATGCGACGGTTGTGTGAATTAGGCGACGTCGAGGTCGAGTGTCGTGAGGTAAAAGACTTTCGATTTTATCTTTTAATCAGGAGATAAAGTACTATGATTTTACCGTCGTTATAAGAAAAGGGAATAAGTATTTTCCTTACCTTGGTCGTGGTCGAGACTGGTGAAACTTTGCCCAAACAGATACTGCTAATGTGGAGAGTCTTCGTGCCTCGACCGGAATGCCCAGAGTGAGTCTACCTTTCGGTAGCTTGCAAGGACAGGGCGGAAGACCTACCACGGTTACTATCATGCCAACCGTGAACGTAGGCGGTACTGCGGTGCAATCCACCACAGCTACTACAACGGAAAGGCTAAGTGCCACCGGAGTTATTCACCCGGAGTTCGTCTCCAAGGAGCAAATGAACGGCGCCTTAAAGGCTGTCCAAACCGAGATTCTGAAGAAGCTGTCCGATGATATGGCATTTATCAAAAGGGCCGTCACGGGTAAAGGCGTCACCACAGAAGTCCCCCTAGTGCAACCACAGATCCGTATGCCACCGCCTACTCCAACCCCGAGTATTCAGAATATGACTGTCGAGGCTCTCAAAGCCGCATTGCTGGATAAACTCCTTTCCCAATCCACCATCGATGCCTCATCGGAAGCTGATCTAGTGAGCATTCTACGCTCGCAAACCCAATCACCGCCCCCAGTCAATCCAACAGATCCTTAAACCCAAACGAATGCCAGACTTGATACTCTTACCGTAACCTTAACCGAAGTAAAGAAGTCCCTTGATAAACTATCTGAGAGAGTTTCCAGCCTTGAAGACACGTGTAAGGGTCAGGTACAGGGCTCAAAGAGAAGACATGATGATCATGACGATCCTGATCAGCATGAGGGGGAGAAAAGACTACGACTGACCGAGCTGTCAACCGCAACGACAGAAACTACAACCGTCACTCCAGCTGAACCAGAATCACAACAACAGCCTACAGACTCAGAAATGGTTCAAGACATGGAGATTTCTACACCGGTCATGGAAACAGTGCCAGAGTCAGCAGACCCAATAGTTGAAAAGCTCGAGGGTCAATCAGAGGAAATTTTATTGCTGACGGTTCCGGAGTAGCCAGTCCTAGAATTGATTGATGAGGACTCAAAGCGATAATAGCCATCCAGTCTGAGACAGATGCTTTGTGGGATTTTGCTGGCGAAGATGAGTTTATGGATGACGACGACTACGACCAATTCCTTCTTCAAAGCGAACAGGTATCTACTGCTCAGCCAGACATTCACGATACTGCCAGTACTTCAGAGCTTCTAACTCCAGCCCCGGTACCGGCTCCACCTCAGCCTGCTCAACCAGTTCGTTGGGAACGAGTCCGGATATTGGTTCCGTATCTGAAGGAATCACAAAAGAAAATCTTTGCCCACTGGATCAGGCCACTTGACCCGGTAAAGTGTCACGGGGTCTCATTTCTCAAAGATTCAGTCCGCAAGCAATATTTGGAGGTTATGAAGCGCAGCAGATCAGTCCACCATGTCCGCACGCGACACAGGATTACAGAAATTGTGGAGATCGTGTCCGACAAGATTCTCAACGTTTGGTTTCCGGTTTTCACAGTTAAGCGGGACGACGGTAAAGAATGGGTATTCTCGGAAGCCGACTTCAGGCATCTATACCTGAACGACTTCCCGGTACTGCTCAAAGAGTTAAAGACTCGCACCATCCGACCGTTACCCGTCACAAAGGCCCTCGAGATGATCAAAAGGTTCATGAAGTGCACGATAACGCTCGCCTACATCAACGACTTTCAGTTGGGCTTAGAAAGTAACCAGAAAAAGATCAACATATTGAAGCCTAATCTAAATCTTCACGAAGACGTACAGGTACATTCCATTTTATCCAAACCAGACACACGTATAGTGTATCTAAACAACCAAGGGGAGAAACGGTTCATGCGAATCAGCGAGGTGCACAAGTTCAGTGAGGGTACGCTGATGAAGATACAGTCTGAGCTGAAGAAGATAATCGAAGAAGAAAAGAAAGTGTCGCCAGAAAGCTACGTCAACGTCAAGAAATACCTAGCTGAAGATCTTCTCAAAGCAATCGAAGACCGGCTAGAGTTCAGAAACTCCATTCGACATTTTGAAATCTTATTCGCTATCCGAAAACGATATGTCCCTAACTGGCGTGACATTGAACTTCAATTCCAAGGGGGAGATTGTTAGGTCATGCTAGTGGAATAGAAGTACAGGGACCGTTTATGACTTTTTGTGTAAATACCTTGGGTATAAATAGTTTGCTAATCGTTTAGTATTAGGGTTAATGATCATTGTTAATCTTTCATATTACTTTGTACGACTACTGTCTTATTAATTTCTGTTCTTATGAAAAACAAGTGAGATTTATGACATAGATTGCTTATTGTGTTGATTCATTGTGATTGTTGATTGAATCTGGGATCCACAATGTGCATCTAAGATGAAGATCTCTTCTTACGCTTCTCACTGGAACCCAATATATATATATATAGGGTTGGGTTGGGTTCCGGTGAGAAGTTGAGGTTAACGTGAGAAAGTGGTTATCAACCGTTGGATGAGAAATGGATGCATATTAGGATAAGATGCCTCAGATCAATTCTCTTCTAAGCCTCAATTCATGGGAGGACATTTGATTAAAAGTTATCAACGGTTCAGATCCACTTCTCACGGTATTATGGTAACTTCAACTTCTCACACGATCCTTCGCATATATATATATATATATATATATATATATATATATAGAGAGAGAGAGAGAGAGAGAGAAAAGAGGGAGGAAGGATTATGCGAGAAGTTAAACATTATGCGAGAAGGCGAGAAGTGTGATATCGTATATGATTACATGGTATGTGGGTGTGTTTAATCCTATATGATTAACCGTCTATGTATTGCCAATGTAACATGTGTTTAATCATATATGGTTAAGCTTGTGTATCATATATGATATCACACTTATCGCCTTTTCGCATAAGGTTTAACTTCTCGTTTGAACATACCCCGTATAAAATCTACGAGTTTGATTTCAGTATGTATATATACTCACTCATAGCTTGAGTTACTCTTTTTCGATCTGGAGTAATGAACTTAGTTGGTTTACCTACTATAGTCGGTCCACAGGTATAGCCAGGGCCGGGTGCAAGCAATGTGAAGTTCTTGGGTATTTTAACCGTTTTTGTAGTGGTTCCGGCTATGCCAACGCTAACCTGGAATGAACTAGCATCCCACGAGTCGATAACACCTCCTTTGCAGCAATTTGCAATCTTCTGATTGTAAGGGGTTTCGGGTAATAAATCCACAACCATTGGATTTTTCTTGCAGGAATGTGGTACTGCACCCTAAATCTTGAACAATCTCCTTGCTCCGTGGTTTGACTGCCGATCATGATCCATATCACCTCTTTCTTAGCCCAGGTCCACCCTAAGGTCCACCCTGGAGACGAAATCCGGCGGTATCGCTGGAAGTTATACATCGTAACCACGACCTGAAAGAAGAACACAAATTGAATTAATTAGCCACATTAATTAAAGATCTTGAATCCTTGTGAATGTATTTATTAGTGATTATATATAAACTTACAACATAGCCATCAAGGGTCCAACTCATGATATCCCATTTGATTGTGATGTTTCCATTTGGGTCTAGTGTTTTATACCCTTCTGCAAATTAACAAGAAAAAAAGAAGGCTCATAGGCTGTTACAAACATTGGAATCTGTGAGACGAGTTAGACCATCCGCATCGGTGCAAGACCAAAATCATTTCCAAAATGGCACATCAGTTTTTCAATAACATCTCCTACCCTAGTACAAGACCAAACTCCTTTCTAAAATGACCCTCGCTGCCGATATTATAATATAATGTAATAAACTAACTAAACAAAAATATATAATAAAACCAATATTATAAAAATAATAATATTAATTTATTAAAATTAGTGGGTCCCATATACCTTGCTAATTTTGGGATCGTAAAAGTATCTTGCTATCCACATGAGAAGTCATGTAATTTGCAAGGTCTTAAAGACGGATGTGAATGCTTGCTCCTAAGTTTCTCTGAAATCTCCCATACCCATGAGTCAATGGAGCCATTGAAGTACAAAATCTTGATCAACGAAGGTCAAATCTTTAAAATTAAGCAAAAAAACCAAGAAACAAAATTGACTGAAAACAAGAAGCAGAAACTTCAAGAAGTCAAATGTAAAGAAGGTTCAAACATGTGGAAGTGAAGTTGAATAAAGAAATCAAGATAGCAAGAACAATGGTGGAAATTGAAATTTTAGTGAGGGATCTGAAGCAGAAATCCATTACTGAGAGATAGGTGGGAGCGGTTCTTCTCTCCTTCACAAAGCAGTACTGAGACAGGGATGATCGTTAACTATTTAACATCGTGCTCCAACTGTTCGTCAAAATGGTCGGCCAAATGCCGTTGACTAGAGTTTCTATTCTCGCATAATGGTGGTCGTCGCTTCAAAATTATATTAAATTCTTATTTTAATATCCAAAATTCTATCCAAGTGAACTCATCTTATAAGGAAAAACATTTTCATAAAATTTCACGTCACGAGAAATTATAATTTTCTTTGAGTCCAAACTAAAAAGTTTGTATCCCTTTTGGGAATTTGCATATCCCAAAAGAACACACTTTTAAGATCTAGATGAAAACTTATCACTCAAATTTGGTATAACAGCAAAGCACAAACAACCAAAGTTCCTAAGATGAGTAAGGACAGGTTTAAAACCATGGACAAGCTCATAAGGACACTTACCATTTAGGATAGATGCAGGTGTCCTATTTATCAAATAAGTAGCCGTAAGAACACATTCACTCCGCATGTTAAGAGGTACACCTCCTGAAACATAAGAGCTCTAGCTACCTTAAGTAAGTGACGATGTTTGCGTTCCACCACCCCATTTTGTTGTGGGGTGTAAACGCAAGTGATTTGATGCAAGATGCCTTTGTTTTTGAAAAAGGAATTAAGTTTGGAATTTGAAAATTCAGTCCCATTGTCACTTCTAAAAACTTCTACAAATTTTTCAAATTGAGTAGCAATAAGGTTCACAAACTCAACTATATAATCACCAACTTCATGTTTTCCTTTTAACAAATAAACCCACACAGCACGGGTAAAATCATCAACGATAGTCAGAAAGTATTTATACTCTTCCCTACTTTGAACATGATAGGGTCCCCAGACATCCAAATGAACCAATTCCCCAAAACATTTAGTTTTGCGCTCACTTAAGTGAAATTTATCTCGAGTTTGTTTTGCCTTATGGCAAATCTCACAGGGAACGCTCAAGTCATTTCCAAGATTAAGTTGGTCTTTTAGCACTTTCAACACTGGGTCAGTTGGGTGACCCAGGCGACTGTGCCATAAGTGAGTGGAAACAGAACAGAAAACAACCATGTTACTACTAGGGAAGGCCCCACAACCATTTTGATCAAAGAAATATAACCCACCTGCCTCGCTACCAGTCCCCACAACACTCTCTCGAAGAGAAACATGAAGATTAAGAACATAACAGCGAAATTCATCAAAACCTATGAAAAGTTTACTGTCTCTGGCTAATTTGTGAACAGACAGAAGGTTGACGTGAAAGTCAGGTATTACCAATACATCAAACAGAGTTACAGTATTTGTGAGTTTGAAATTTCCAATTTTATTTATTTTTGCTTCAGCTCCATTGGGTTGATTTACCGTAAGATTTAAGTAAGAAACATCCACAACATTTTCAAGACGAGAAGTGTTGGATGTCATGTGCTGGTTTGCACCAGAATCAATGATCCAACCCAGGCGAGGCATAGAAGGTATACCTGCCATATTAGCGGATATCCCATCTTGAGTGTTTTTATGACTAATCAGGTTAATATCTTGGCAACCTGTTCCTCAGAAAAAGGAAAGGAAAAAGTAGAAACATGTTGTTTAGGAGAAAGCGACTCAGAGACACAGACATTTCCAGCGACAGGTTTAAAATTTGGATTTTGAGGTTTTGGTCGAAATTGAAAATCTTTTGGAAAGCCTATGAGTCTGTAACATCGTTCAATAGTATGACCAGAAATTCCACAATGTTTGCACATGAGATTAGAAGATTTGAGACCAGTTTTATTTTTACTATCAGTGGTTTTGCTTAAAAAGGCAGAGTGTTGAGATTTGTTGTGAGAAGCAGGAGTGGTGCCCCCGATGGGATTCCTCTCTAGAAACTAGGGAGAAAACAGTTTTGACAGATGGAAGGGGGTCACGGGTAAGAATGTTACTTCTGATAGGTTGATAGATATCATCAAGACCCATCAGAAATTGCATCAATTTAATAAGTTGATTGTGTTGATGGAAATCATGAGATGCATTACAAATACATGAAGGTAGCTTAACAAGAGCATCAAATTGTTTCCACAAAGAATTAAGTTTGTGATAATACTCAGATACGGAGGTGCCATTTTGGGTTAAGGAGTTAATCTTTTGGTGCAGGTTAAAAGTGACAGATCCATCAACCTTATCATATGTTTCTTTTAATTCCTCCCAAACCTTGGAGGAACCTTTGGAAAACACCTGTCCTAAAAAGAGATCCTCAGTCATAGAGCCTAAGATCCAGGAGAGGACAACAGAGTTACACCTGTCCCATTGTTTTCCTAGGACAGAGTCATTTTCAGGACGAAGACAGGATCCATCAATAAAGCCTAACGTATTCTTAGTTTCCAAGGCTAAGGTCATGGCACAAGCTCAGACATGGTAATTATCAGTGCCGCTCAATTTAAAATTCAATAAAGGTGCCCCACTGGTGTCACTAGGTTGCAAGTACAAGGGATCTCCAAAGTCTAATTTTGCAACTTTGGATTCCTTTGTGCCTAAACCCTCAGGGTCATCAGTAGAACCAACCATGAGCACAAAGAAACAAAGGCAAAGAAAGCACGCAAGGTAAAATTTGAATAGATTACAAGATTCCTAAAACATACAGAGGTGCTAGGTCAAACCCACTATTCAGATACCAAAAACAAAATAGGCACATAACAAGCCAAGTAAACAAGCAAGAACCAAGTAGCATAGTACCAACAAGGACAAAAAGCACAAGAACACCCAATAGACAATACCAGAAATTAGAGAAGAGAAGAACTTACAGTGTGCCCCGTTCCAGCCAAATACAGAAGAAACAGCGGAAGCAAAAAGGAAAGAAGACTTACAGAGATTTTGCAAAAGCGGTCCACTAACCGTCTAAGAAATAATCACAGTAGTGATTGCCTTAGACACCTGAACAAATGAGAAACCTACGGTGGATAGATTTTAACAGTACAACAACATATTTAATTCGAACATATACAAAAAAGATCAGAGAAGATACGGACCAGATCTAACTAGTATCCAAACATATACAAAAAAGATATGAGAAGATACGGACCATATCTAATACGAACAGTGAAGAAATATAAAGCAGTAAGCAGAATATTAAAAAAAAGGGGGACCAGATCTGAGATTTCGGACCAGGTTTGTGAGAAAGGAAAAAAAATAAGGACGAGACCAAATATGAGAAAACGGACCAGATCTGAGAGAAAATAAGCAAGGACCAGATATGAGATTTTGGCCAGATCCGTGACAAAAAAAGCAGATACAAGCTAAAAAGACAAACTAGTGACGAGATTCCGTATTGAGGCTGAAACACGAAGGTAAAAAACCAAAAACACGTGGTGACTAGATCCGAGTTTTTTTTTCAACCAAACAGGTGAGGTCGATAGTGTTCTTAAGAGACCATCATCGTCATTTGTGTTTGAGGAATGCAAATAACCAACCGAACCACAAGAAGGTTCTCGTACAACTATTGAACTAGACAAGAGAAACTAAATTGAAAAGAGGCAAGAAGGCAAGGCACGATCTATTCTCGTATGACTATGGAATCAGTCAAGAGGGACAAATCTGTCTTGACCTAGAGCAAGCAGAACTGCACGAGTACGACTACGAAAACAATCACAACGAGCAGAACGATGAGGGTTAGCGCAGCATTTAGTGTGGAACTTCAGGGACTGGAAGTGTAAATATGCTGATATATTTAAAGGAGAGTCTTCTCTCATGAAGACTCATCAGATTCATTTTTCTCAATTTCTATTCTTTAAAAGCTACACATTTTCTCTCTTAGTTTTAGGGTTCTTGTTCTATACTAGTTATTTCTTTAATAATTTGTAACTAGTTTAGGATTTGTATTGTTTGTTTGTGTAAATAATGAGAAGTATTTGAGTATGAATTTCTAGAGTTTACTTTTTCTAAATTCAGTTTTTGAATTTTAAATATAACTATATATACTTTTATATTTACTACATCAATCGATGGGATTGGGTTCCCGTGGAAAATGCCAAATTTAGTGAAAACGTGAGAATTGGTTATCAACCATTGGATGAGAACGGAACGAACATTAGGATGGGATGCACCGAGATAAGATGCACCAGATCACTTTCTTTTTAAGCCGCAATTCATGGGAGGGTATTTGATTAAAAGTGATCAACAGTTTAAAAGTACTTCTCACATTTCTTAACCAAAATGATACTTCATGATCCCATGCATCAGTTGATATTCATATCATGTTTGTTAATTATTATACATATAAGGGCAGGTTCAAACGAGAGACTAAAGCTTATGCGAGAAGGCGAGAAGTGTGATATCATATATGATACACACGTTTAATCATATATGATTAAACACATGTTATATTGGCAATACATAGACGTTTAATCATATATGATTAAACACACCCACATGCATTGTAATCATATATGATATCACACTTTTAGCCTTATTGCATGATCCTTCCATTATATATACTACAAAAATAACTAGTAAAAGAAAAAATAACAAATAACAAATAACATTAACGTTAACGAAATGTTAACAAAAGATATAAACATATTGAAAATACATGCATAGATAGTGGTTTAATGACAAGGCCGACGACGGAAGCATGGGACAGAGCCATACATAGTATCCGAGCAATACAAATTTGGTTGATTTGATGTGTTTTATGAGTTTGTGTGGTTTTAAGAGCGAGCTAGTCTTCTCTGCCCAAATATACTCTTTCCGATCATCTTCTCCGGCCACCGAACAGCATAACATACACATACCAAAAACTCAATATTAAAATCAAACCAAAATCCAAACCCCAATATCAAAATCAAACCCAAATTGGGACTCAAGTCAATCCCAAGGCATGGATCTGGTTCAGGAAAGGGCGAACGAAGGGGGTGGAAACAAGGTCGAAACAGACAATTTTGATCATTCTTGGTGGTCCAAGAGGGTGGAAACAAGGTCAGAACATGTTTTGACAAACCAGGGACGAAACGTATATATGAGTTTCAAGGGAAAACATCCGCGGTGATTTTCATGGGTAGTTGATCGTCATTGATGAGTTTTCAAGGGAAGTCGTTGGGGATGGTGTAGCAATAACTATTTTCTAATGGGTAACACCAATCTTACACATTATCAAAATATTATAGGTATAACTTTTTTTTATATTTAACTATATAAATGCTCAATAATATCCTTATATTTACCAACTTTATAAATTATACCCATCAGAAATGATGCAAATGAAAACTCCATTAGAACAACATGTTGTTTTTAATAGTAGCATAGCTTAATATAAAAATTAAAATGACCAACATGGTAAAGTTATAGTTTTTTAGTACTAAAAGGTTATTCATCAACAATGCAATTATCTACCGCATTCAACAAACATATACAGGAATCTATTCATAATCATGTAAATTTAATACAAATGTGCATTTGACCCTACTTTTTTGACTATTGTTAAAAGAGTGTACAATTTTGTTATTTGAATTAACAGCCCTATATCTCAAGAATTCGCAACCACCTGAATTTTTTTCATGGTATACACCAAACCCTCCTTCAACAACTGCTTGAACTTCGACACCAAATCTTCCATACTACTGTATCTATTAGGGTTCTCTGAAGTAAGTTGGTATAAATCAATCTATATTACAAAGTGGGCATACCATTTCAATAAGAACTATATCCAAACTAATTAATTCTTGGTCTTTTTTAGTTCAAAGACTCCAGAATCGGCAAACTCTTACCTTAATCGCTCAACATTCATTAGCTCCCAAAATTTTCAACTTTATTCAATCCATTAAATATCAATATTATGGACGACAAACCCTACCTTTTCCACAAATGTTAAAGAATTCTATTTTATGCATATCAATAAGAATGTATTGTATATTCAAATCATAAAGGGCTTATTGATGGTAAAAAAATTTATCTTTAATAGTAATTGTGTGGAAACCGTGTAAGTTAAGTAAATAACTTGTAAACTGAATTAAATTAGTAACATTAACGATGGGCCCAGGGATAAATTTTGCATTGTTTGTATAATTTTTTAACTTTGCACGATGTTTTTCTTTTAGAAAGAGGGGTAGTCTAGAAATATACAACTCGTTTTATTTAACAACAGATTATGAATACTGAAAAGAAATCAACTCTAGTTACATAAGAAAACTTACAAAATATAACCTAACTAGAACAAGAGAAAACGAGAGCTAAGACTGAGAAAAATTCAGATGGAAAATGTGTGTTATGAACCCTAAATGAGAGACCTTCAACTTTATATACTCCTATCCAGAATTTACACAATTAGTCCCTCAGTAATTTAGCCTTCAGCCCTTGTAGCTTAAGTTTATTACTCCGCTACCCCTTATGACCTCAACAAAGTGAGGCGCGGTCCCTTTCGTCCTCAGCTTCCAGCTCCTTGCTATTTCAGTCCCTTTTATTTTGCTTATTACATATAGGACCTGAAATCTAAAAACATTTTAAGTTAGTAACCTTTCAACTTCCAAAAGTCAAGATTGCTCAATTCTAATAACATCTTTTAACACCCGCCCTCAATCTTGACAATGGAATAAGTCTATCATTTTTAATTTCTTGCACAAATAATCATGCTGAAATGAAGATAGAGATTTAGTGAAAATATCAGCAGTATTTTCCAAAGACTCGACCTTAACAGTTTTCAATAATCCACTAGCAATTTTATTTCTTACTGGTGAACATCAATCTCGACATGTTTAGTTTTTTCATGAAAAACTGGATTGTTTGCAATTTTAATTGCAGAGTCGTTATCACACAAAAGATTTACCGGAAGTAAATCTGTGATATTAAGACTTGATAAAACTTCTACAATCCAAAGTATTTCACAAGTAGCAGCTGCCATAGCTCGATATTCAGATTCTGCTGAAGATCGAGATACAGCTGTTTGCTTTTTACTTTTCCAAGAAATAAGACAATTACCCAGAAATATACAATACCCTGTTACAGACCTTCTAGTGGATAAACACTTTCCCCAGTCAGCGTCCACGTAAGCAGATAACTTGAAACAATCAGAAACAGTAAATGAAACACCCTTACCTGGAGCCTTCTTTAGATATCGTAGAACTCTAAGGGCTAAGTTCAAATGAGACCGACGTGGTGCATGCATAAATTGGCTAGACAATGTACTGCAAATGCAATATCAGGTCTTGTAGCCAACAGATAAATGAGTCTTCCAATTAACCTTTGAAATCCAGAAATATCAGCTAATGGAGGATCAGAAGAAGAACCTGATGACTCAGTTACTATCATGTTCATGTCCATTGGGGTATTGATTGGCTTACACCCTAAGTAACCGAAATCATTCAATAGTTCTAAGCAATACTTTCTTTGACTCATACACAACCCGTCCTTAGTTTTTAAGATTTCTATTCCTAAGAAAAATTGTAAATTTCCAAGGTCTTTAATCATAAAATTTGTTTGCAGGTGTTTTTTAACTCGGTGAATCTCACTATTACTATTTCCAGTTATGATAATATCATCTACATACACAAGAAGAATAATAAAATTTTTCCTAGATTCAAGAGTAAACAGAGAATAATCACTATTATTTTGATCAAACCCATAATCAAATAAGCAATTTGACAGTTTCTCATACCACTGACGAGGAGCCTGTTTTAACCCATACAGAGATTTCACTAATTTACAAACTTGATCATCATCATTAGAAAAATACCCTTCAGGTAAAGTCATATAAACCTCTTCGGTTAAATCACCATATAAGAACGCATTGTTCACGTCAAGTTGATATAAAGGCCAATTAAACTGGACAGACAATGCTATAACACATCTAACAGTTATCATTTTAACTACAGGAGAGAAGGTTTCTTCATAGTCAAGACCTTCTCTTTGACTATAGCCCTTGGCAACCAGCCTAGCCTTGTACCTCTCTATTTCCCCATTTGACTTATATTTAACCTTATAAATCCATTTGCACCCTATAGGTTTTCTTCCTGGTGGAAGATCAGTAACAATCCAAGTACCATTCCTATTAAGTGCTTCCATTTCATTGTTCATTGCAATTACCCAATTAGGATCCTTGCAAGCCTCAGCATAACTACTAGGTTCAATGGATTTATTTAGATTTGACACAAAACAAAAATTATCTTTTGTTAGATGAGAGTAATTTACTACTCTTTCAATACCATATTTTACTTTGCCTTCAACGACAAAGTCATCAAATTTTCGAGGAAACTGAGAAATCCTACTAGACTGTCTTATAGACTGAGAGGAAGAAGAATCAACACGAAGATTTTGAGGATCATGACCCTCAGGAGGGGGGTCTACAACATCACGAGTATCATGCTCATTATCAGTTTCTGAAATTCCTTGATTCCTAGCAGACAAGGTAGTGTCGGTACCAATTAATTGGTTGTCAACACTACCTATACTACCAGAGGAATTAGGACAACTATTTTGAGTTGTAGACCAAGCCCTAGATTCCTCATTGGGTAGATTTTCAGTAAGATCATTAGTAGAACTAGTAACATTATCAAAAAAATTCAAAGTAGTTAGATTTTCAACATAAGACTCCACATTTTCACTCATTTTTAAAGGGAAAACAGTTTCATAAAAAGTTACATCTCTAGATACCAAAAATTGTTTAGTCTCAAGACTATACAGCCTATAACCCTTTTTCGAATTCGAATACCCAAATAAAACACATTTTTCAGTCCTAGAGCTGAACTTATCAAAATTGTTTTGTTTAACTGCAAAGCATAAACACCCAAAATTTCTTAAATGAGTGAGAACATGAGGGAATCCGTAGATAACTTCATAAGGACTTTTACCATTTAATATGGATGATGGAGTTCTATTTATCAAGTAAGTGGTTGTGAGAACACATTCAGACCACAAGTACAAAGGAATCCCAGCCTGAAACATTAAAGCCCTTGCAACATTCAGTAAATGCATGTGTTTACGTTCCACAACACCATTCTGTTGTGGAGTGTAAGTACAGGAGGTTTGATGTATAATCCCACGAGAATTAAAAAATGCTGAAACCTTTTGATTTAAAAACTCCGTTCCATTATCACTTCTAACTGTCTTAATGTTTTTATTAAACTGGGTTTGAATGAGGTTAGAAAAGTTTACAATGTTGTCAAAAACCTCATCTTTTCCTTTTAAAAAATAAACCCAAACTGCTCTTGAAAAATCATCAACAATAGTTAGAAAATATTTAAAACCATCCTTACTAGATACTCTATACGGACCCCAGACATCTAAATGTATCAATTCCCCTATTTCCTTTGATTTATGATCACTTAAATCAAACTTTTTTCGAGTTTGTTTAGCTTGATGACATATTTCACATGGAGGAGAAGAAGAGTCTAATTTTATATTTAGTCTTTCTTTCAAAACATTTAGAACAGGATCAGCAGGATGTCCTAACCTACTGTGCCATAGCTGATATGACACATGACAGCTAATGCTAGTATTATAACAAGAAGACTTACCCTTACAAGGTGGATTGAGAAAATATAGACCACCTGCCTCATTACCAGTCTTCATCAACCTCGTTCGTTGACAGTCCTGGATGTAGCATTTGTGTTCATCAAACCCAATAAACACTTTATTATCTCTAGCTAACTTATGAACAGATAACAAATCTACATTGAATTCTGGCACAACTAACACATCAAATAAGCCCAATTCATCAGTAAGTTTCATGTCTCCTATTTTATTTATTTTTTCTTTAGATCCATTAGGGTGATTAACAATAAGATTTAAATCTGACACATCAACCACATTACTAAGGCTACTGAGAGATGAGGTCATATGTTGAGTAGCCCCAGAATCTATAATCCAATTAGGGATGGATGAGGAAGAAAGAGACATACCTGCCATATTGGCAGATGCCACATTTGAGGAGCTGGAGCTAAGCAGAGTCAAAAGTTTAGAGACTTGCTTTTGAGTCAGAGATGGACTAGGAGTGCTAGAGGACTGACCAGTGTTGTGGGTATTGGATGCATCGGCATTGTTAGAAGATGGTCTAAAATTTCCATTTACATTTGGTTTTCTTTGAAAATCTTTAGGTGGAAAGCCTATTAACTTGTAACACCTTTCTATTGTATGACAAATCATGCCACAATGCTTACACAACAAATTTGGATTTGGAGGTCTTATAGGTTTCCGTTTAGTTTCAGAAGTCTTACCAAAGAAAGCAGAAGATTGAGTTTTATTAGAGGAGTTAGGGTTAGAAGTTCCTCTGTGAGATTCTTCTCTTGATATAATAGAGAAGGTTGTTTTAACAGAAGGAAGGGGGTCAGTAGTGAGAATAGTACTCCTTACTGGCTGGTAGACATCATCTAACCCCATTAGAAATTGCATAAGTTTTAAAAGTTGGTTATGTTTGGAAAAATCTTGGGAAGCATTACAGGTGCAAGCATGGAGTTTGACTAAGGCGTCAAACTGTTTCCACAGAGAGTTTAACCTATGATAGTAATCAGAGACAGATGACCCGTTTTGTGTTAGAGAATTAATTTTCTTATGAAGATTAAAAGTAACGGAGCCATCCACTTTATCATAGGTTTCCTTAAGTTCCAACCAGACATGAGAAGCAATTTTTGAGAAAACTTGACCAAGATATAACTCTTCAGTAATAGAACTTAAGATCCAAGATAAAACCACTGAGTTACATATGTCCCACTGTTTATCCAGGACAGTGTCAGTGGTAGGTCTGGAGCAAGATCCATCTATAAATCCGAGTTTATTTTTTGTTTCAAGAGCGAGGATCATTGCACAGGACCAAACCTTGTAATTTTCAGTCCCGTTTAACTTCAGATGAAGTAAAGAAGCCCCAGTGGTATCGCTGGGATGTAGGTATAGGGGATCACCAAAGTCAAGTTTGGTGATCTGAGATACCCCAGTGTTTACCAAAGCGTCTTCTTTGTCAGACATGTTTCCAAAACAACAACAACAAAAAAACAATACTCAAACAGATCTGAGGTGATGAGCAGGATTCCTAAAACACTCAGAGTGCTAGGTCAAGCCACACCTCAAAGCTCTCAAAGTATGTTTTGTTTACAAGAGAAGAGACAAAAAAAATTAGCGGAAGCAGAATAACAAGACAAGACAAACAATCACAACAGTTAATATGGAGCAGATAAGAACAGAGGCAGGCCCGAGAGAGGCCACAAATCGCACCTGAACAGAGGAAACAAAGGGTTAATGATTTAAGATATATGAGTACTTCTAAAGAAAAAACACAGCAGTGACAGGTCTAAGAAAAAAAAATATTACTAAAACTAATAACGATTTCTCGAAACTCAGATCTATTATAAGTCTAAATGATCTGTTAAGGATCAACGGATCCACAAACTAAATCGTTTCAGATCAAGAAGATGGAAAACAGATCTGAGAAAAAAATACTAAATCTCACGAAGACTTCACGAAACTTGGATCGTGAGATATGTTGAATCACAGATCTGAGTGGTGACTAATGTTTGAACTAGCAAAAAAAGGAACAAAGACGATAGAAATTCCAACGGATCTGAGATATAGACGATCTCATATCATGAAAGGAGGAACGTCACCGTCTTGAGGATGAAACAGATCAGGAGGTATAGTGGATCTCATATCTGAGTAATCTCTAAACCTCAACAAGTAAAATATCAAAGAAACACACAGATTTGGAACCTGTTTATAGATTTTAACGCTACGGTAGCAAGATCTTTAGTTGAAACCGTAGAGTCGAACCAAGATCTAAACAAGAAACGAATACAGATACAAATATCTTCAAGAAAAAAAATCAGATCTAAACAAAGGCAGATATACAACAGATATTTAAGATGTGCACAAAAAATAGGCAACCCTTGCTAATGAGATCATTAACGATCAAACACCAAGGTGTGATCAACCAAGATAACTACGAGATCTATTTAAGATCACGAGACAAAAAAAAGACTTAGATAAGACCAGATATATAGATCTGGTATCTAAGGTTGAGAGAAGAAGAAACCTCACACCAGTGGTATCAAGAACCACGACGAGAGGATCTGATCGGAAACCACAGTCCAAGAGCAAGATTTGCAGATCTGATGGATACACTCCACCAGATCGAGAATGGGGATCTTGATCAAGGACGAAGGACTCAATTCTGAGTTTAATCGCACGCAAAAAACAACTTCGATCTGATGATCTTGAGACAGCACCGATCCTTGCCAACCGGCTCACGATGAAACCATACCGATCTAAGATGACACTTGCAGCAAACAAAAAACGGAAAAATAACCAACACCGATCCTTGCTTGGAAAGCTCACGGCAAAAGATACACAGTAGATTGAGCCATTACAGCTCTGATACCATCTAGAAATATACAACTCGTTTTATTTAACAACAGATTATGAATACTGAAAAGAAATCAACTCTAGTTACATAAGAAAACTTACAAAATATAACCTAACTAGAACAAGAGAAAACGAGAGCTAAGACTGAGAAAAATTCAGATGGAAAATGTGTGTTATGAACCCTAAATGAGAGACCTTCAACTTTATATACTCCTATCCAGAATTTACACAATTAGTCCCTCAGTAATTTTGCCTTCAGCCCTTGTAGTTTAAGTTTATTACTCCGCTACCCCTTAAGACCTCAACAAAGTGAGACGCGGTCCCTTTCGTCCTCAGCTTCCAGCTCCTTGCTATTTCAGTCCCTTTTATTTTGCTTATTACATATAGGACCTGAAATCTAAAAACATTTTAAGTTAGTAACCTTTCAACTTCCAAAAGTCAAGATTGCTCAATTCTAATAACATCTTTTAACGGGTAGCTCTCACAATTTGTTAAAAATGAACAAATACACACTTAGATGATACGATAACTTCCGAGCAAACGTATGTCTACTCTTCAAATGGGAGAGGACCTAAAAGTTCACATGGATTACACTAATTCAAACAGCTAAACAAACAAATGGTTGAAATAATGGTCTAAAATTCTCTACAACCTTGAAATTTTGCAAAATATATACATTTCCTTCTTGTAACAAAACGGTGAAACTTAGTGGCCAAGTTTTTTCGAACCAGAGTATCATCGGTGCCTAAACAACAACAAAAAAACAATCAAATAATAAGAATAAGAAATTTTGTTAATAGATGGTATGACCATAAGAATAAAGTAATATAAAAAACACATTTTCGTAAATTAAAACCATATCAAAACAAATCTTACACCTTATAAAAAAAGATAGATAGATTATCAACACAATGTTTTATTAAATTAATGATAGGTTTCTTCAATTGATGAGAGAAATAATCTCAAATGTGTTTTATCACAACATTAATAGTTTTTTTATTATATATTGTCACCGAAATAAAGGGTAATAACATTGGCTTTTTAATATATTGATTGTTATGTAATAAAAAATGAAAATGAAAGGTTTACAAATTAATGTGTTTAGTTCAGATTAAAAATAAATCAAAATAACAAAACAAATATATAAATATGAGTGCACATACTCATTAATTTTTTTATCATGTATATTGAAATGTATTAAATTATCATAAGTATTTTATTTATGTATATATATTCATAATAATTAAAAGAAGAATAGGAAAAATTAGATCAATTAATGAGGTATATTGATATATTATAGTTACAAAAATACATGAATTATCTAATCAATTAATGCGATATAAATATACAGGTTTCAAAAACTAAAAAAAATAATAGAAAACAGTAATTCAAGCATTCACAAAATTTCAACATACATTTTTTTGCCTTTCTTTTATAATAATATATCGATATTGATGTATTGATTGTTGTGTAAATAAAAAAATAAATAATAAATATCATATTGAAATATATTAAATTGTCATAACTATTTCATTTGTATGTATTGATTTATGGTAATCAGAAAAGGAATATGAAATGTTAGATTAATAATGAGGTGTATTAATATATATTAAATACGAAAATACATGAATATTTGATCATTTAATGATATATATGAATTTAAAAAACTAAAAACTCGATAAATAATAAAAAACGATAATTCAATCATTCTCAAAATGCCTACACACATTCCTTAACTTTTGGGAATGAAGTAATAGACACCATAAAAATTCTCACAACAATAACAATGTTAATGTCAATAGAAAAAATCTTAAAATAGTTAAAGAACGCAATTCAATCACATATATATGATTATTGTCATTGACGCTTAAACTTGGGAAAAAAGTTAACAAATCTTGTAATCACTAAATATCGAAATTTATTTGAATATATATAATTCAATCATAAACACAATTTGCTATGATAACAACAAATTCAACAATATGGAAAAGAAGAAATACATATCACATTTTTTCCAGAATATAATTGTTACATACTTGTTTATAATCTTCCATATCTTCTTCAACTTTCATCTTCTTCATCCTCCATTAAAGGAAGAAATATGTAATAACAAACTTACAATTTTCAAGAATATAATTTCTAGATACCTTTTTATAGTCTTCCATGTCTTTTTCAACTCTCATCTTCTTCATTCTCCACCAAAGTAAGTTTTAGAATTTCACTTTGTTTATTATTGCACATAGAAAAACAAACTTAATTTATTACAAAATATATTTTTATTATACATAACTAACCTCAGAAAGCTAAAAAAAACTAAGCGGTGTGAGAAGCGTAAGCATCTTGTATGTCAAGAAGTATGGACAACAATAGTTGCAATTGTATGTCAAGAACCAACATGTTGCACCTTGAAAAATTAGTGAAGACCTTTGAACTTATTATCATAGAGTAAGTAAATCAAAGTACGATGACATTTGAAAGGACATGTAGAGTTATAAATACATATTGGAAAAGACATAGAATGATGAAAATGGGGAAACTATCATAGATTGAGAAAAAAAAGTAGCGATTATCATGTTTAGAGCTTCCACCTCATTCCTTGTAGTGGTGGTTTATATAGATATATAGATTGAGAGATAAAGATGAGTAAGGAAAAATGAAGAGAACAATGTTAAATGCAAATATGATGGATAATCAATGTTGATGGAAATGAAGAGCAAATCAAAAGTTGGAAGTTAAACTTAGGTATGTAAAATTACCAAGAAACCCAACATAATAATGAATTACACATTTCCCATATAGGGGTGGAAATGTCTTTAACATATTTCAACATTTAAAAAATCAAAAATTTGAGAAAAAAGAGAGAAGAGATTCTAGGCTTGAGAAGGTTCCATGTCATCACACTTGGTTTTTGTTTTTATATAGATATTGATGATTGTCATAACTATTTCGTTTGTATGTATTGATTTATGGTAATCAGAAAAGGAATATGAAATGTTAGATTAATAATGAGGTGTATTAATATATATTAAATACGAAAATACATGAATATTTGATCATTTAATGATATATATGAATTTAAAAAACTAAAAACTCGATAAATAATAAAAAACGATAATTCAATCATTCTCAAAATGCCTACACACATTCCTTAACTTTTTTCATAGTAGCATATTGTTATTAATTTGCTGATTGTTATGTAAATAGAAAATGAATAATAAAGCTAAAATATTTTAATTAAATTAATTGTCAAACTAATACTATAAAATTTATATAAATAGACTCGTATAAAATAAAAAAATGAAACGTAAACAAAAAACTTTTTTAATTATATTATATTGATTGTTTTGTAAAAAAAAATAATTGTAAATACATATTAATGTTAAACTAATAAAATAAAAGAGAATAAAAAGATTATTCATATTGATTGTTATGTAAATAAAAATTGAAAACCTAGAGGTAAAAAAAATTAGGTTGTTACAAACCAAATTTATGAAACTTTTCGACAAAAAAAAAATTCAACCTTTAATCGTGAAATATTTTTTCACTAAGATTTAAGGATGCTTTTTTGGGAATGAAGTAATAGACACCATAAAAATTCTCACAACAATAACAATGTTAATGTCAATAGAAAAAATCTTAAAATAGTTAAAGAACGCAATTCAATCACATATATATGATTATTGTCATTGACGCTTAAACTTGGGAAAAAAATTATCAAATCTTGTAATCACAAAATATCGAAATTTATTTGAATATATATAATTCAATCATAAACACAATTTTCTATGATAACAACAAATTCAACAATATGGAAAAGAAGAAATACATATCACATTTTTTCCAGAATATAATTGTTACATACTTGTTTATAATCTTCCATATCTTCTTCAACTTTCATCTTCTTCATCCTCCATTAAAGGAAGAAATATGTAATAACAAACTTACAATTGTAACATCCCATAAATGTAACATGCATTCAACCAGAAATAAGCATTCAGATTACATAATTAAACTTGTCCGTAAATATTAATTCTTCTATACTAAACAAAGTTTGACAGCGGAAGTCTAAGATCCACAGCCGAGAGCTACATCTATAGTCATTAGAATCCAAAACTCTGGAGTCGCTCTAGTCTCCAAATCCTCCTTGAGTCTCTCCTAGTTCTTACTAGAAGGACCCATAGCGCGCTTACCTGAAAATGGTTTAGTTTTTGAAAAGCGAGGGTTAGACCAAAAGGTCTAGTGAATTCCCTCCATAAACATTTATCACAGTAAAAAGATCATTTCATAAAGAAAATACTTTCACATCTTTCTCATAACATCATCCAAGGTTAAACACGGGGTTCAGGGGATTGCATAAGCTACTCCGATCGGGGCCTAACAGACACCCTCTCGTCTACGCCGGAATCCAAATGGACTCCCCGTTCCTTCATGTAGGAGAAAACGAATTTCAACCTACAAGCTAACCTCCATATGCCCAAGGGATCAGAGATCCCAAGGTACCTCGTCCCCACCGTGCAACCGACTCCACATAGCATACACATACATTGAAACCATATGCATGAAAACATAAAACATCTTTCGTCTGTGGGTAAACATGTAAATCATGGAAGCATGCATAATTTTTATAAATCAATTCATGCTCGATAAAGGAACCATATTCAGTAAAAATGGTACGTCATAAAAAGGAGTGAGAGAACTCACCTTTGATTATCGTAGAACGCACTTCTTAAATTCCTCTCAGCTAAACCAGTTGAACACCTAGGGGAATTAGATTTGGATCAGATTAAACGGCTCGACCTACTGTCCAACACATACTTGTCCGGATACCAACCTGTCCGGATACCATACTTGTTCGGATACCATACTTGTCCAGATACCATACTTGTCCGGATACCATACCCGGTAACTCGATCTACCCGGAAAAACACCCACCCGGAAACTACCATAGATCTTTACCCGAAAACTAGCATCCGTATCCGGAAACCACCATATCATCAAGAACTGAAGGTGTCCGGGTACGGCTGCTGTCCGAAAATAAACTTCTTAAAAGTGATTTCTAACCCGATTTTAGCCATTAGTTTGATTAGATAACCATAAGGGTTCATCCACCAACCCCAAACACCCAATTAATCCCACTTTAATCTCTTAAAATCGATTCATTAATACAAAACCCATAAAACTTCATTTTCAAGGAAAAATGGTGAAACTCATGTAATCATCAACATCAGTCCTAAGGATTCATAACAATAAGAAGGAGAAGCATTATCCTAATCAGATGAACGAATTAGGATGTAATACCTTTGCAGATTCTAGCTTGACTCCTCTTTTCTCTTGATTTCTCCTCAAACTCTTCTTTCTCTCTTTCTTTCTTCCTTAGCCGCCAACACCAAGACACAATACTGATTTCAGCAATTGGAGGCTGCCCTAGGGATTGGTGTCCTTAAATATATTTCACAAATTTGCTACCAACTCCCTCAAGTTAACTCTCATTTATTCTACTTTGACCACTAACCCTAAAACTCACTAGAATTTGGGTTGTTACAACACCCCCCCCCCCTTAAAAGAATTCCGTCCTCGGAATTCCTCATGGGAAAAGATGCGGGTATCTTGCCCACACCAAAACTGACACTTCCCCAAGGTAATGCCACTTCTGACTCAGTCAACCACCTCATTAGTTTCGAAACATGGAACATTGGTTGCATCCCCTTCATTTCTTACGGTACTCTAACTCGTAGGCTATTGTTCCTACTCGGGTGGACTTGACAGCCGAAGATTAACTAAGGCTTCTCATGCATCCATACTTCCTATAAGGAGGGACTTAGCTAAATCCTCCGCCATCACACGAGATTCATTTACCAAGAGACCACACACTTGACAGCTTGGCACCTGGCCAACCCTGTACACTTCGACAACTCACAACCCAGAGTTCCTTCATCGTATCACAACTCTCAACCCTGTGCCACCCAACAATTGTCTATACAGACAACACTTCCCAATCCCGGACCACCTAAACCACAGTTCGTCAACCATCTCTCATGTCCTCACCACTTCATCACTCCATACTTATACGTAACTAAGAGTAGGAACCCTACTCGAATTAAACTTATCCTGCAACCCCACCATTCCTCGCGGATCGCCACGTTCGTTCAACCACAAAAACATAACTCCGGTTATCCTCGCCCAACTGGGAGGAGTAACCATGGTCACCCCATACTATTCTCACTAGCTTATCACTCCACGACCAAATCGTTTAACCATTTCTCGCAAAGTCACTAACTTAACTCATTTAGTTGTCTCATCCACTTCTTCCCTGCACAGACACATACACAATTTCCTTCCTCAATATTCTTTCCAACGGTTCGCATACTTATCAAAGATAATCTACACAATACTGTACCTTTCGGCAATACTGTCGAGTTTACTACTTCCAATTTACTCACTTGTTCCGACATACTATCTACACCTTCCCCACGTTAGCGTGGAGCACTGCTCACCAAACGTTACTTGCCCCTCTCTCCCGACTTTTCCACATGTTGATACCGCTTTCGCATTACTTAAGGATTTTTTGAAAAATCTTATATTTTTAATTAAGGAAGGAAAAATAAAAGGGGCAAAAGAAGGAAGATTTTTTTTGTAAGATTGTTCTTAGAAAGAAAAAAGTAAGGGGGAAGAAAGAAAGCAAGCAAGTAAAAACCGAACTCTTGTGGTTCACATAAAGAAAGAGGAAACCCCAGTGTTTCCAGACAAGTAAGAGGAAACCCCAGTGTTTCCAGACAAGTAAGAGGAAACCCAGTGTTTCCAGGAAAGAAAGAGGAAACCCAGTGTTTCCAGGCAAGTAAGAGGAAACCCAGTGTGTTTCCAGGCAAGTAAGAGGAAACCCAGTGTTTCCAGGCAAGCAAGAGAAACCTTAGTGTTTCAGGCAAGAGAAACCCTTGTGTTTCAAAGCAAGTAAGAAACTGATCATACGATCATAAGCAAGAAAGTACGCAAGCGGAAGAGCAACAAAGCATGAAGATAGGAGAAACATCTACAACTCGTGAGCAGAATGTAACACTTCAATGCCCGAAATTGAATGAAACAAACTACACCGCATGGGCAATTATGATGGAAACAATCTTAAAGGCATATGGTCTTTGGGAAACGCTTGAAGATACATAAAAAGTAGATGAAAGAAAGATGATTACAACAAAAGCAATGATCCTCACAACATTGCCGTAAGATATTCTAATGCAAGTTGCACAATACGAGAAAGCAAAGGAAGTATGGGAATCAATTAAGGTACGATATATAGGAGCAGACCGAGTTCAGAAAGCACGCCTACAAACTTTAAGAAACGAATTGGAGACTTTAAAAATGAAGACCAACGAAACCGTGAACGACTTTGCGGGAAAATTAGGAAGCATAAGAGGCAAGTATAAAAGTCTTGGTTCTAATCTTAAAGACAAAGTACTAGTAAGAAAGTTGCTGAACTCCGTTCCAAAGAAGTTTCTACCAATTGTGGCATCCATCGAGCAATATTCGGAAGTTGATAAAATGTCATTTGAAGAAGCAATGGGAAGAATAATAACTTTTGAAGAACGCCTCAAAAGTCAAGATGAACCGGAAGAAGATTACCAAAGCAAACTTCTAATGGCAAGTGCAAGAAATCAAAGCTATGGTAGGGGTCAAGGAAGAAACTTTAGCAAAGGAGAAAGAGGACGCGGAAGAGGTGCAAGTCGAGGAGAACAAAGCAAGAAAGAACTAAGATGCTATGAATGTGGTGATTTCGGTCACTTTGCATACGAATGCACCAAATGGAAGGAGGAAGACAAAAGACATATAGAATGTTTCAAGTGCAACAAATTTGGACACTTCAAACATGAATGTACGAAGAAGAAGGAGGTTAACTTAGTTCAATACGAAGATGATGAACCAACAGTTGGTGCACCATTGCTGTGAAGATACAACAAGAAAAAATGAAGACCTTCTTTAAACTAAGTTTAGTTTAAGGGGGAGTGTTGAAAGTCTAAACTAAATTAGTTTGGTTTAAATTATGTAATTATTAGAAAGTCAAAGGGTCAAGTATGTAATTAGGAAAAACCCAATTAAGGGTGTGTCGGTTAGGCATCAAACGGTGCATATAGGTGTCTGTTAAATTAGAAGGAACAATTGAAGCATCATGTTGCTTCATAGGTGTCGGTTCATGAGTATAAATACCCATGAATAGTCTGTAAACATCGTTGAATATTCTATCAATAATATATCATTAGTTTTCAACCAAAATACCTGTGAAGAGAGTCTGATTCCCACCCAACAGTTTACATCTAGTTGAGTAAACCCATGATGCTTGTTGATCTATACTTATAGATAAATGGGTACTTATTGGGTAGTTAGCTTTCTCATTAATATGATAATTAGTTGTCGTTTTCATTATTTGTAGAGATTGCTGTCAAAGGGAGATTTAGAGGCTCTTATCAGGTTTGGGGGTAAATGGAGTATGGTTTTAATTAGGTGAGTGCAAATATATGGGAGTAGAGATAATGATGGATGGATTTCTTTATAAGTTTGGTTTTGGGAATACTTGGTACACTACCTGTTTCCTTTGGTATTTGTTTTTATTGGGGAGCATTATTTAACATATCTTGTAATTAGAATATGTAGGAAATCAACAAGTTTCAAATGTGCAAAAGTCACTTGAAATCTTATTTTATTTGCCATCTTAATTGTTTATATCTTAATGGGGTTTTGTCTGAAATTAACAAACTAGATTAATCTGTTCTTTTGCAACTTGCTTCATTAATTTTGGATTCACCATTGAGTGTTGGGAACTGAAGATATGCTAAGTATGGTTAGTACTGCCAAGACAATTTTACTACTGCCAGTTCTTCGTTACTACTGCTAGTCAAGGTTACTACTGCTAGAAGAAGTTACTACTGCTAGAAGAAGTTACTACTGCTAGACATGGTTAGTACTGCTGAGCTGGGTTACTACTGCTTGAAGATGTGAAGGTTAATACTGCTGAAGGTCGTTAATGCTGCTGAGCCAAATCATAGTTAATACTGCTGACTTGATAAGTTTGGGATGCGATACTTTTGGAGACAAAGAAGGAATTGATCAAGATATGTTTAACGAAGATTCAGAAGATCAATTTACTTTTGATAGTTATCTTGTAATTACTTTTGTATAAATAGTATTGATAGATAGCTATTAGAAAATACGTGAATACACGATAGAAGATATACGAGTGAAATAGAATTTGATATTGATTCAAGAGTGAATTAACCTCAAGGTGTAAGAACCCTATTTCTAGAGAAGTAGAAATCGTCTTGTTGAGCCTGTTCAACAAGATTGAGGTTTGGTGTAAAACTTGTGAGTAATACATTTTGATATATACAGTGTGTTGAATTCTATTGATTGTTCTTTAATTGATTTAGAGTTCTATTCCGCAAGATTCTCTAAATTCTGTTTCTAAGAAGTTTAATTCTTGTTAAGAATCGATCCTGACAAGTGGTATCAGAGCATTGGTATCTTAGAAGCTATGGACAATTCAATGGATACTCACAGTACTCTTGTTTCAAAGGTTCCCATGCTCAAACCCAATAAATTTGACATGTGGAAACTGAGAATCAAGCAGTACATTCTTCTTACTAATTATGCAATATGGGACATCATAGAAAATGGCCCATGTAATGAAGGAAAGATTGGAGAAGATGGTGCAGGCTTTGACAAGTCCAAGGTTGAGTGTTATAAGTGTCACAAGATGGGACACTTTGCCAGAAAATGCAGAAGTGGAGGATCACATCAACAGGCTCCAAATGGAAACCAAAACAGAAGCTCCTCTCAAGCCCTTGTTTCTCAACAAGGAATGGGATTTGATTGGAGTGATCAAGCTGAGGAAGCCTGTCAGAATCAAGCTCTTATGGCAGAAGTATCTGATATTCCCACTGAGGTACAATCTAAACTCTGTTCTCAAGCTTGCATTGATGCTGTTAAAAGATATAGGGATCACAATCAGGGTATGTGTGATAACCTTAAGAGGCTAGAGAAAGATGTGAAAGATTATGTTAGGATTGTAGAAAGGTTTGAGGAACAGATTAGAGCTTTTCAAGCTAATGAACTTCAACACCACTATGATACTAACTATTGGAAGTGGGAGAAGAATGAGTATGAAATTAAGCTGAAAGTGTCTGGGGAGGAGAATGAGAAATTAAAAGAAGAGCTTAAGAAGGTTAAACTTGATGTTGAAAAGTTTACATGTGCTTCTAAAACCATAGATACCATCATTAAGGCTCAAATCCATGACAAGATGAAAGTAGGGATAGGGTACAATGCCACACCTCCACCCTACAATAACAACTACATACCTCCTAAGTCTGATTTGTTAGAGACCAAGGATAGGAAGGATCCTGAATTAAAGATTAATATAGATCCTTGTGAAAAAGAAGTAGTGGTCAAGGATAAAACAGAGAAGGAAGAATCTAAGAAGAATAAGAGTGTTAGTAGTAAGGTTCCCTTAGACAATGAAATTGTGACCAATAAGAAAGATGGAAATCCTTGGGGAAAGAACAATGAGATCAAAAGGACTGAAAAGGAAAAGGGAGTCCATTACAAACAGACTACAGTTGTGGCTCCCAATACCTGTAAACATTGTTCTTGTAAGAAATCTCAAGAGCTCAAGCCCCAAAAACATGATAATCAGAGGGGAAATCAAAGGAACTGGAATAACCAGTGGGCTATGAGACAAGGAGTTGACCTGAACAGAATCAACAGGCCAAAACCTTGTTTCATCTGTGGTAAGCTAAATCATTTAGCCAAACACTGTTATTTCAATCCTGTTAACCAAAGGTTTAATACTCAAAGATCTTTTCAAAAACCTGGTGGTTACAGAAAGAATGGTGGATATAAAAAATCTGTGAGGAAAGTTGTGGCAAAGAAACAAGTTAAAACCAAAAGCCACATGAAAAAGGCAGAAACAGAAAGTGTTAGAGTATGGATGCCTAAAGGTACTAATGATAATACTGCCAACTCAGTTAGTACTGCTAACAATGTTAGTTCTGCAGGAAGCAATAATGTTGCTAGCAGTGTTAGTACTGCTAACACAGTTAGTACCTCTTCAACAATTAATACTGCCTCTAGTGTTAGTACTGCTAAGTTAGTTAATACTGCTGAGAAGGCTAGTACTTCTGGAAGCAATGTTAGTGATGCTAACAAAGTTAGTACTCCTGCATCAGTTAGTACTGCTTCTAGACCTATCATCAAAACAAAGTACTCAAGCACTGATGTTCCTCACTTTGACAAGCTCATCAAAACAGAATGTAAGTATTTTGATGATCAAGGGAGACCCAAGACCACTATGGCTTGGGTCCCTAACAAAAACTAATTGATTTATCAGATGTGCAGGGCAGCCAACAGCTTAAGGGGAGAAGCATTTGGCATGTTGACAGTGGTTGCTCTAGGCACATGACAGGTAACATGGCCTGTCTTAAAAAATTTCAAAAAGATTGATGAAGGACATGTTACTTTTGAAAATAATCCTGCAGAAGGTAAGAGAAGTGGTAAAAGTGATGTGTAAGATGACATTTGAGGATTTGACAAGTGGTGCATAGTGCAAAGTTACAACTGCCTATGTTCTAGAAGTTAATACTGCTTGTATAGTTAATACTGCTTTGCAGTTAATACTGCTCAGTAGTTAATACTGCTAGTGCACAGTTAATACTGCTCAGTAGTTAATACTGCTAGTGCAGTTAATACTGCTAGTGCAGTTAATACTGCTAGGTAGTTAATACTGCTAGGTAGTTAATACTGCTTGGTAGTTAATACTGCTTGGTAGTTAATACTGCTCGGTAGTTAATACTGCTAGGTAGTTAATACTGCTTGGTAGTTAATACTGCTGTGTAGTTAATACTGCCTTGCAGTTAATACTGCTCAGTAGTTAATACTGCTTATGTCGTTAATACTGCTTTTGATAATCTAGGGCATATAAATACCCCTGTTTGCCCGCCAAAGTTCATAACGACTCTTCGCATTTACCTCTTCTCTCTCGTTCTAACCTAGTCTCCCCAGAATCTTTGTGTTTTTCTTTCAAGAATCCTCAGGAATCATGGAGTTTGTGGATGAGCACAATGAAATAGCCATGCTTCAGAAGCCGAAACAAGCTGCGGGATTCCACGATATCGTCGATTTTCTCAAATCCTCGCACATCTCCTATGCCCTAACGGTGAGCCCAACAATCTATATCGAACATCAGACACAATTTTGGGAGAATGCCACTGTTAGTTTCGAAGAAGGGCAGAAAACCATTCGAACAAGGGTTTGTGATAAACCCTTGAAAGTCACAGAGGAGGTTATTCGCATCTCTCTTCACTTGGATGATGCCTCAGGTATAACCTCTCTATCTTCTGATGACTTATATTCGACTTTACAAAGAATGGGGTATGAAGGTCCCATTGGTGTTTTTAAATTCTACAAGTCAAAATTTTTCAACCAATGGAGATTTCTTGTTCATACCCTGATGCACTGTATTTCCAAGAAAACTACTGGATGGAGTGAGTTCAGCAGTCCCATTGCATATGCCTTGGTCTGCTTATCCACTGCCAGAAAGTACAATTTTTCAGCAATGATCTTTAATGATCTTGTATCAAACTTGGAATCCAAAAAGAGCTTTTACATGTATCCAAGGTTTGTGCAAGAAGTTATTAACAAGGAATTGATGGACTTACCTCAGTTTACTGAGGTATATGTACCCAAATCCCCTAAAGGGAAGGTTTTTTCAAATATGAAAAGACTTCCTAGGGACTCGGAAGGAGTTGACACACCATTGTTCTCTACAATGATGGTTGTGTCCCACCCCTCTGAAGGTATGGCATCAGGATCAAGGCCCTCATTAGATCAACCCACTGATGACCAATCCCAACCTTCCATCTCAAAAGACATCCCTCAGTCCATCCTTGAACGACCCACTCCCACAATCACCAAAAGGTTTGAAAGAAGAAAGGTGCACAAGGTTCCTTCCCTAATGTACCTACTCAGAGCCCTAAGCCTTTAAGCCCTCAGTTGGAGCATTCTCCAATTGAGAATATCAACAGGGAAACCACAGGGGTGTCTCCCAACCCCAAGAAGGTGCTCTCTAAGGAGAAGGATGAGCATATGGGTGCTAAGGCTGCCACTACTTCTGCTATCACAGAGAAGGATAGTGGTAACATAAATAAGACCTTCCCCATGGCAACTCTAAATGAGAAATCATTAGGAGGACCCAGGTGCCAAGAAACCAAGGGGGCAGTTAGTGCTTCTGCTAGGCAGAAGGCTTCTGCTAAAACTTCCAAGGATCCTTTAAAGAAGGTAAACACTTCTAAACAAGGTGAGGATAGATATAACTATGCTGAATTGATGGAAACCATTGGAAATGTCAACTTGGACGTTATGGCACAGAAGAAGGAGATTGAGCAACTGAAGACTGTGGTCACCTACCAACAGTCTCAAATTGAGAAGCTCAAGAAGATGGTCACCAAGTTGTTGCACAGAAAGAAAAGGGCAAGATTTGTGCTGAGAAGAAGAACTTCAACTGATGATGCTCCCAAAAAGGGGGAGTCAGAGTCAGAAGCAGAACTGAATATGAAGGGTCCACAAGTTGAGGGGGAGACAGTTCACATGGAGACTGAGATGGAAATGGATAATGCACAGTTTAAGGGGGAGTCCAGTGCACAGAATAAGGGGGAGACAGAAAAGGTGGAAGAGATTATTAAAGAAGCAGAAACTTCAACAGCAGCAGAAACCACAGCAGCAGAAACTGTTAATGCTGCTGAGTTTGAACAAGCAGCAGAAACAGTTAATGCTGCTGAAGGCCAAACAGAAAAAGCAGCAGTAACAGAGACAGAGCCTGAAACTGAAGTAGCAGCAGAAACTGTTAATGCTGCTGACTCTAAGCAAGCAGCAGAAACAGTTAATGCTGCTCAATCTACAAAGAAAGCAGTAACAGAGACAGAAACTGAAACAGTAACAGAGAAGCTTACAGCAGAAGAAGTGGAGGTTGCAGAGGCTTTAATCAAAGCCAAACATGATACACCTCCAACTGCCAAGAAACAGGAAGAACCTAAGGATGCAAAGATGGTTTTCAGCAGAAAGAGAACAAAGTCTGTGGCTACTAAAAAGAAGTGTGTAAAGAAGCAAAGGGTAGAACCTGTTGAGAAACCAGTAGTAGAAGAGAAAGAAAAGGAAGAAGTTGCCAAGGATGAAGGACAAGGAGATAGTAAGACAGGTCAATCCAGTAAGGCACAATCACTTAGCAATGAACAATGTGACTTGTACATCACTATGGTTGATACTGAACTAATCAAAGTGACTCCATTAGATTCAAAGCCTCCTGAAATCAGTCACTGGGATACATTGATAGATGAGAGAAAGGAGTATATCAGACTCAAGAGAGCTGATGGGCAGTTTGAAGTCTACAGAACATGGGGACAAGTCATAAGAAGATGCTCAAGATCTGACCTGGAAGAGATGTTCAAAGTAGGCATGCAGATCTATGGCAACATGTTGACAGAAAGAGGTATGTCTATCACAAAGATGGTGTTAGAATACCTATGCCTAATGTTCAGACCAGAAGTAGTTCAGCACATAACAGCAAGACCTTTTCAAGCAGTAACCAACT
This sequence comes from Saussurea involucrata, assembly GCA_033807775.1. Taxonomy (NCBI): domain Eukaryota; kingdom Viridiplantae; phylum Streptophyta; class Magnoliopsida; order Asterales; family Asteraceae; genus Saussurea; species Saussurea involucrata. The sequence goes on from CM066322.1 coordinate 77,909,335, forward strand.
GGATGCTCTATGAAAATTGTGGAGTGTATGTTATATCAATTGACAACACATATCAGGAGTATTATCTGGTGGATGAAATATACAATCACAGCATGAAAAGACTGAAAGGGATGCTACATGTAAAGTTGGTCAGCAACAAAGACTCTGCTATGGGAAGATTCTTGGTAAGGAGGATTGCAAATCAGAGTCTAGGTTTAAGTCCTGATCTATGCGTATATGATGACTAAGTTTTGGAAGCATCATCTGAAGAACTTGACTTCTTTTCTTAAAAGTCAAGTTAGGGGGAGATTGTTGGGAACTGAAGATATGCTAAGTATGGTTAGTACTGCCAAGACAATTTTACTACTGCCAGTTCTTCGTTACTACTGCTAGTCAAGGTTACTACTGCTAGAAGAAGTTACTACTGCTAGAAGAAGTTACTACTGCTAGACATGGTTAGTACTGCTGAGCTGGGTTACTACTGCTTGAAGATGTGAAGGTTAATACTGCTGAAGGTCGTTAATGCTGCTGAGCCAAATCATAGTTAATACTGCTGACTTGATAAGTTTGGGATGCGATACTTTTGGAGACAAAGAAGGAATTGATCAAGATATGTTTAACGAAGATTCAGAAGATCAATTTACTTTTGATAGTTATCTTGTAATTACTTTTGTATAAATAGTATTGATAGATAGCTATTAGAAAATACGTGAATACACGATAGAAGATATACGAGTGAAATAGAATTTGATATTGATTCAAGAGTGAATTAACCTCAAGGTGTAAGAACCCTATTTCTAGAGAAGTAGAAATCGTCTTGTTGAGCCTGTTCAACAAGATTGAGGTTTGGTGTAAAACTTGTGAGTAATACAGTTTGATATATACAGTGTGTTGAATTCTATTGATTGTTCTTTAATTGATTTAGAGTTCTATTCCGCAAGATTCTCTAAATTCTGTTTCTAAGAAGTTTAATTCTTGTTAAGAATCGATCCTGACATTGAGCAAAAAGCCTAATAAGATGTTTATTATATATGCATTACATTTAGTCCAAACACTCATGTTGTGACTAATGTTATACATTTAAACCTTCTATTTATCAACTCTATGCAATACATTTCAAACTGGAAAGACGATGTTTGTAGTATTTAATCCTAAAATAGATTCTTGTTTTTATGTTACGCTTGCTTTCCCACCATTCCAAACTCTTTTCCAGTAAAAGCATCCCTTGCACGTTACAAATAATATACACAAAATACTTGGTGCTTTTTTTTTCTCAAATCAAAAGAACCATACAAATGCAGCAATGCAGTCTTTACGTTCAAGCGTCGCATTTGCCTCATTTTTAACCATTGCAGAGCTTAAAAAAAGAGATGGAAATCCAAATTCAGCCGGTACTTTTTTAGTTGTATCATCATAGGTTGTATCGATAATTGCATTCAAGAAAGACTGCATGCCAGGAACCAAGTTAGCCTTTCTCCCCGGTAAACATAAGGAGGGTATATGGTGGCTCAAAACATCTCTTTTCAAAAAACATTCTAGCAAGTTAGGTCCAACTCATCAGCCATTTCTATCTTCATTTTAGCTTATTTTCATAGTTTATATCCCAACATTGGGTCTTCTATTATCTTATATTTCACTTATTAGTTTCTTGGAGCTAAAGTTATGATTTACCAGTTTTATAACATTATGTAGGCTAATATGAACATTATGAGGCTGGTTGTGAATGGTGCAGAAATGTTGTAGCAGTTGGACAGTGGGTATTGGCGAAAGGGCTCAATTTTGAAGAAAAGAGATTTGCTAGAAGAAAAAGTTTGTAGTTTTTTCTAAAATTTTGAAGAATCCATTGAACTTTATTAGCTGGAATATATTAACATTGGGTATTAGCTTAACTATTATCTTTTGGGTATTGTCTAAATGTACTTTATTAAGCATCGGGTAAAAACTTACTTTATTCTCTTTTTATTTGGATTGGGATTAAAGACATGTCTTATCTCCAAATCAAAGTTACTTAGACCATCCGTAGCGGCTCCGGGCTTTGGAGCGGGCTACCAGCGGGAATGGGTACGGGCCGGGGGGGCGGGTTTGGCGCGGGCTCGAGGCTGCGGGTTCCTGAACCCGTGAACCCGAGAGGTGGTGTGTGAGGGGTTGTGTGAGAGGGTGGGTAGTATTGGGTGGTAGCGGGTATAAGGGTTCCGGTACTCCACTTGAGGGTTTGGAGAGGGTAAGGAGAAAAGCTGATGTGGCGCTGAGGTGGCTTGAGGGTTGCGCTACGGATGGCCTTAGAGTTGTTCTCTTTCTACTTCAAGTACTTTTAGTTTAATATATTTGCATTTATGTTATTTGTTCTTCCTTTACTTCAAGTCTTTTATATATTGTCATTTAATTTCACGTCTTTTAAATTTCGTCATTTTATTTATGCATTTAATTTACGTCATTTATTTTATTATGCAATTTAATTCCGCCATGAGTAGCTAATTTTTATAGCTTGGATGTGAGACTAAAAATGTGAGATTTTAAACCAAAGAAAAGTGACGTCGTTTTGCAATAACGATGTTCCACTATTTCAAGTGGTAGCTAGGGCTCCAAGGTTTGAGTGGAGCGAAGATTGTCGTTAAGGGCATTTTTGGAGATAATACTTTTGAAGATATACAACGTTACACTATAAATAGAACCTTTTTGGTGAACGTAGAGACAACGATGTTTATCTTCGCCTAGTTTGGTTTAGATTATTAGGTTGTTAGCTACCATTTTTTAATTGTGTTGTAAATGCTTACACTTTCTCATTTATTGGGTGATTCTTATTATTAAGGTACCATTTTCATATTTATTTAATTTGCGGCTTAAATTTACTCCTATTTTATCAATGTGCAAACCAAGCAACTGAAAGGAATTTGGTCAACAAGATCGACCATTCAAATTATTTCATATTCCATACGAATCACGCGAGCCAAACACCCCCAAGAGATTATTAGTATTGAAGGACGAAATTGAGACCTCATACTATAAACCGTTTGTTGTTCAGTATTTGGTTGGGTTTCCTTGATTCAGTTACAATCATAGTCCTACAAACTCGATCTTTATATGATACTCACGATTCGTTGAAAGAGCCTCCAAATATCTTAAAAATAAAATTTTGTTGCGTTGAACCTTCAATACAATTAATACATCGAGAAATAGAAACCATAGAATGCAAGAATAAAATAGTATAAGCATCACAAAAATTATATAATTATTATTTATTAACAAGGAGATAAATCAAACCAGATTCCTAAAAATAGAAGGAATCGTGAAAACTAATGTCACCAATTCGATTACTTTTATTTAGTGGAAGAATTCTAACTAATTTACCGGTTGTTTATAATTGGATAAACGTTTATCAGTAAAAAAAAAAAAAAAAAAAAAAACTACCTTTATTTATCATGTAATATTATTAACAATCAAAATGGATTGTAGGCAAGTTCAAGTTTCCTAAACCCGATAAACACTTGCCGGGTAATAGTCTTTTATTCTCATTTACCGGGTAAAACTCTCGGTCCTTATCTTACCGAATGAGATTTTTGATCGATATCATGCTCAATTAATAAGCTAAGTAATATCGATAAATACTTACTTTACAAACATTTGATAAACAACCCATAGCTTTTTAAGAAATTAGACAAAACCGAATGTAACATCCCGAAATTTTCGTTGTAAATTAATAAAAGATAAATTGTATTTAGGTATAATTTATTTACGAGAAAAGTAAACTTGGAGGGGTGAGTTGTTCTTATTTGAAAGTTTGGGGTGTATTTTGGAAATTGAGTTTATGACTCATTAGTTAAAATGAGGTGTCAAGTGGAGATTAAATCAGTATTTTAAATACTGATTTCTTTAGTTAATTTGTTTAACAAGAGGAAATTGAAATTAGATCATGAGACATAGAGAAATCGAGACAGAGAGATAGACATCGAGAAGAAGAAGAAGAAAGTAAGTATTTGGTTTGAATTTGTGGTAAGAAACTTGAATCCTTTTACTGATTCTTGTAAGGAAGTTAATTAATTTCATAATTATCTGTTTAGAACTGTTTTTGGAAGATTGAATTGAAGCTGTGAAGATTTCGATCAGAGTTCAGTTTCATTAAGGTGAGTTATTCGACTTTCTTTAAAATTAAGCAATAAGAATGTTAATAGATGTGTTGTACTGGTATTTGAATCACTTAGAATGCTTAATGGTTAAGAAAAATCGAGACTGAATTATCAGATGAAAGTGACGATGAACAGTGCACTTTTCGCAATAGAGAGTTACGAAAAGTGAGGTTTTCGCAACCAAGGGTTGCGAGTTCTGGACTTATCGCAATAGAGGGTTACGAAAAGTATAGTCTTCGCAACAGAGGATTGCGAGAAGTGGGGTTTTCGCAACAGTGGGTTGCGAATAGTGGACTTTTCGCAGCTTTGGCTTGCGAAAAGTGTAGCTTTTCGCTACAGTGGCTTGCGAATATTGTGGACTTTCAGTAGTAGTTTGAGGCTGTTATGTGACATGCAATCTGATATGTATATGCTATTTGTTATATGTTTATAACTCTGTTGGTGATGTAAAAACCATGATATGTTAAATTGTAAGGACTTATTTATGAGTCCGGAGCTGTAGTTAAATGTTGAGATGTTGATCCCCGATGCTAAATGGCAAAGTAGGGATAATCGTTGAAATTAATATTCTGTACATAGAGATATAGAATATATGTTGTATTGTATAACTTTAGTATACAATAGAAAGAGTGATGATACACAATTATTGTGTGGCGTTGGCTAGAAATATGCATCTGGTCTAGTGGCATAAAGTGCGGTATAATGAGAACCGTTTACTAGCCAGGGGACCGTTAGGATGTATTTCTAGTTGTTGGAGTGAATCTTGAATCATCTGTGAGGGTCTCTGGTGGTTGTTGATCGCGATAAAAAGGAAATCTCATTTGAGACCAGTGATTCAAGATGGGGAGGAAACGAAATGAGGAATGACAGACTTAGAGTTGTAATTCCCATTTCAAGCGAAAGATGAGATATCTTTATTGTTGAGGATTTGACATCCTAATTCAGAAAGAAGCAGGTTTGGAAACTGTAATTTCTGGGAGTTAGAGTTATTTATAAGTCCGGTGGGATTTATAGTAATTCTCGTTGATAATATGATGACTAGATGAATTAGTCATAAGTAAGGGAATAGGTGGATTCCAATGGTTGATAAGAGCTTGGTATGGTGAGATGGTTGATAACAGGTTTGATATATCTGTTAATATTCAGTTGTTAAATTTTAATTTAATTTGGATAATCTCACTAGGCGAAAGCCTAATGTTTCAAATTAAATTGTCTTACCAGGTACAGGCTCTGGGAAATAGTTTGGGAAGTGAGACTTCAGTTGAAGGAAATCAGACATGGCGATAACGAAGGATCGGGATATTCTTTTGATGACTTTTGGGACAAGCCTTAGATAATCTAGTTGATCTTATTGTGATGTATGATTAGATTGATCAGATTATTTAAGTTAGATGACTTTATGTATATATAGAAACTTACTTATGATCCTTTGGTTTATAAAAGTCTGATATTTTGATGATCATAACGTGTGTATTTTGAGGTTTAAATTGGCCCTGAATTTTAGGGTGTTAGAGTATGGTATCAGAGCATTAGTTTAAGCGAACTAGGTATGAACTTGATATGCCTAGACTTAAGCTGTGATGAAAATAAGTTATGATTGTGAGAGATGGGTAGAAGTACTAAGACGGGATAGTCTTAGAATTGACGGAAATATGAGAAGTTGGTACGATGACAATGGTAACGAGGATTCTCCTGTATGATATATTCACAATTTCAATTAGCTACTGTTATTTATGAATATATTGTTACGCGAGCATACTTATTTCTAAATTGTTACAGTGACTAACGATCGGTAAGTACATTTTGTATAGGGGTATGTGCATAACCATTTCTTATGGTTATCCCTTTAGGTTATAGTAGAACGATGGTGATTATACCACTAAAATCCTTTGGAGGACAGATCGGTAAATGATTGGGGTTTGGAAGGACAACCTGGAATTGGCGGGACTCATGAACGTCCGCCAAGGTAAACTTTAATAGGTGGTTGATGTGTGCAGAGATAGAGTATGAGATGATTGATTAAGACGGAATTAGTATGACATGGTTGAGTATGGGGGCCATGGAATGCATGTATAGCAATTATTATAAGGCCGAGAGGGCGACCTCTGGTCGGAGGTAGAATGTCAATGATAAGTTACGTAAGTAAAACGATTGACCTTGTTTGAGTAAGTAGCCTTCATTGCGAGTAAGTTTTGTGCATGGTGTTTTAGTGTGTGTTACATGAGTTTTCTTGATTTCAAACCAAATGCATAAATAACAGTTTTATTCAAGGATGAATTAGTAGTGCAAGTATGTATTTAAAGAAAAAGGGCAATTTCAATTATGCTGCCTAACGAAATTTTGGAGCTTAGCAACTTGCAAAATACTTCATATTTTACATAAGAAGTTGTATGATAGCAAATAGGTCAAGAAAGTGTTGATCAGTAAACTTTTTATAACCAACAAAGGTATTGATTTGATGATATCGTATAAATGGGTGTGAGAAACGACTAGTTTACTTTGTGTCAATAAATTTTAAACTTTTGTCGTATAAAAAGATCTTCGTATTACTGTTGTAACAACATCTTTTGGTTGAGAAAGATTGAGTTTTACGGAAATTTATATACAAACAATTTTTGAGATCGTTGTGTAGCACATGGGAATTATGAAAATGATTGGGGTCGTGTGTGCCCACGTTGTTCTGAATGCTGTTTATTTAAATGAGAAAAGTGTGGATTGAGTTATTTATTATATTGTCATGCATGAAGGCTATGAACTCACTAGGTCGTAGAGTATTACGCTATAATCCAAGAAAGAACTCCAAGAGTGGAGAGGTGTTGGATAAACCTTGGGAGAAAGTTTGTGGTTTCGGTAATTGTATTCAAATGAGAAATGAATAGTGGGAGAGTCGAAAGTGGACTTTAGTAACAATAATGTGAGGGTCTGTACCCTTGTTCGGTGACTAATAATACAATTGTCGAGGGTCGGTCGTGTCTGGAGGAAGGATTAGGTTCAGGGTTAAGGAAGTACTGACATGTCAAGCTTTGACTTTGAAGGCGATAGTTGTGTAAGGTGTATGAGGCCTTTTGTTTATCACTGGGTGCGGTTTGGATGCGTCCCGCGTATGCCCGTGAGGATAGGAACAAAACCGTGAGCGATACCGGTATGCTGTTATGCAGAGGGTATGCGCAAAGTGGTTATTAGTATGTGCGACACGATTGGGGGATTTTGGATGATTGTCGAATAAATTATTAATGAAAGAAGTTTTGATTAATTGTTACACAAGTGAAAGACATGTAGTCAAAACACGCTTTTAAAATATATTGTGAGTGTGCAATAATTATGATGTATTACGTTTTAAAATATGAACATGTGGGTTGGAGGATTTTGGCAAATCCGACCATGTAAAGTTTTGAGTGTAAACCTTTGTTTTGGGGTCGGTGGCCAATTAAGGGATTAATAAGGTAAAGATTTTGAGTAAAGAGGCATTTTTACGAAATCGTGTGAGTGGCACATGTTTAACCAAACGAATATTTTGGCCTTAAAGGCTTGATTGATATTCAAATGAGTCTTTTGAATGTTTGTCAGTTTTAATGACTCGAGATGGAGTCTTGGTTGAGTTATGCTTAATTACATTCTATTTAAATAAGTGTCGGTCTTAAGTGTAAAGACTGTCTGATAATTCTCGCGTTTTAATACCTTTGGAACTAATGAACTTTAGCGAAGTATATACATTGTGAAGTATATAAGAGTTGCATATACCTATATAAATTGACTTCGTTGGGAAAGGAGTCATAGATTTATCATGCCTCGGAACGTATGTTGCATAATGATCATTGATCCTTGGAGTAGATGGCTCGGTTTTGAACTCAGTTGAGTCTTGAGAGCATTGACCCGATTTAATAAGCTTGTTGAAGGCTTGGGTTGGGATTACATGGATTGTATTAAAATAGAAGTTTGCATGATGTGAATGTTTTGGGTATTCTTTTGGATTTAATTATTGTTAAGTCTTAAATCAAAAGAATAAAAGCTGAAGGACCACTTTATAAGAATGTTAAGATTTTGAAAGACTGTTGTGTTATAGAAGTATTTTACGGGCGATATGGATGGTTTACAAAGGAGAAAGTATTAGGCACAAATGAAGTGAGGTATGGAAAATGTTGATCTGTGAAGGATTGTACCATGTCTTGGTATTGGTTTGGAATCACAAGGAGCTGGTATGAACAAATAAGTTCAAGTTATTTAGCAAATCAAGAGTGGTAGTTCGATTAAAGTTGGGGAGGAGATATTTAGTGAAATAAACTCGGTTATTTGAGCAAGAAAACATGAATATAAAATGTTTTATGTATGAGTCTGTGAGAGGCCTGGTCTGTGATTAATGTTATGGGTGGATATTGTATGAACGAGTAGTGGCAAGAATTGCCAAGATAGTGTGTCAACTAGTATGGAAGCATCTGATGGAAGTCTTTCGGAGATTTCAAATGAAGGGTATTATTTTTGTCAATAAAGTTATTGGAACATGTGGTATGTAGGATGCGTAGTAATATGGTTAATATCGGAATAGAGCGTCGGAGCGTTAGTGGGTGTTTATCCAAATTGATTTTTGGTTGTGTGAGTCGTTAAGTAAGTTTATGTTTTTGAAACATTGAAAAATTTAATGTGAATGATGGGTGTGTTAATCAAAATGTGGTGTAGTGGATGAAAATTTAAGGAGTAGGAGTTGCTTCTTAATTATGATAGAAATTTTTAGAGAATATTAGTTGATTTCCAAAGAATATGTAGTAACTTCGATCAGTGTTGTAGTTTCAAGGTGACTTGGTTATATGCCCTAAGTTAGAATTTTGGTGCAACTGTATAGTAATAAGGATGTGTTATCGGTATGTGGAAAAGTTGGAAGAAAGAGACAAGTAATGTTTGGAGAATAGTACTCCATATTAATGTGGGAAAACAACGATAGAAAGATCAGACCTAAGAATGTAGTTATATTACAAGTTCAATGAAATTATCCCCTTGATATACTACACATTTGTGCTTGGTTGTAATGTGGTCGTTTGGTGCGATAGTGGTGTAAGGAAGTAGTAACACTTTGTACCGAAGGAACGTGTAAGTCATGGATGTAATATTGGATTGTCGTGGTTGTTGAAATATTTAATAGTAACGAGTATGCTTAATTTACAGTGTACGGGGAAATTTCAGGTAATACATGTTAATGTTATTTTGAGATCGGGAGAGTGAGTTGTGATGATGATAAGGTGAAAGGAAAACTCTTGTTCTTCTCAATCCCATTGGTTTAGGTGAAGAGAATACTGTAACCGTTAAGCTATAGTGTTGGAACATTCAGTAGGTGTAAAAGAAATACATCGAATGCAGTTCTCGGTGTAACGAGGATTTGGCTAGAGATCTTAACTGACGTTTTTTTCTTAGAGAAACTGTCCTTTTGGACTGTAGCTGTGTGGTGGATATTCCGTGTAACCAAGAGAGAAATGATAACGATATGCTAGACTAAGAAGTAGTCACACATGGATTTGAGGATAACAATTACTCTAAGAGGATTGGTTTACAAGTATATCATGTGGACCTTCTGCCAGAATTGGGAGGGGTACGTAATACCTTCCAAGTATGTTATCTTCGGAAATGTTTGGCCGAAGAGGAAGATGTGATTTCACTCACCGATGTGAGAGTAGATGAAAAGAGTCGCGGTGTGGAAGAACCGGAGGCAATTTTGGAAAGATTAGTTAGGAAGCTACGTAGTGGTAAAGGAGTAGCTATGTTGAAAGTTCAGTGGAAACACCATAGAGGTGCTAATGTAACTTTAGAGTCGGAAGAGAGTATGAGGGATAGGTATCCTCATTTGTTTACCTGACTTTGATTTCGAGGACGAAATCCTTTCAAGTTGGGGAGTATTGTAACATCCCGAAATTTCCGTTGTAAATTAATAAAAGATAACTTGTATTTAGGTATAATTTATTTACGAGAAAAGTAAACTTGGAGGGGTGAGTTGTTCTTATTTGAAAGTTTGGGGTGTATTTTGGAAATTGAGTTTATGACTCATTAGTTAAAATGAGGTGTCAAGTGGAGATTAAATCAGTATTTTAAATACTGATTTCTTTAGTTAATTTGTTTAGCAAGAGGAAATTGAAATTAGATCATGAGACATAGAGAAATCGAGACAGAGAGATAGACATCGAGAAGAAGAAGAAGAAAGTAAGTATTTGGTTTGAATTTGTGGTAAGAAACTTGAATCCTTTTACTGATTCTTGTAAGGAAGTTAATTAATTTCATAATTATCTGTTTAGAACTATTTTTGGAAGATTGAATTGAAGCTGTGAAGATTTCGATCAGAGTTCAGTTTCATTAAGGTGAGTTATTCGACTTTCTTTAAAATTAAGCAATAAGAATGTTAATAGATGTTTTGTACTGGTATTTGAATCGCTTAGAATGCTTAATGGTTAAGAAAAATCGAGACTGAATTATCAGATGAAAGTGACGATGAACAGTGCACTTTTCGCAATAGAGAGTTACGAAAAGTGAGGTTTTCGCAACCAAGGGTTGCGAGTTCTGGACTTATCGCAATAGAGGGTTACGAAAAGTATAGTCTTCGCAACAGAGGATTGCGAGAAGTGGGGTTTTCGCAACAGTGGGTTGCGAATAGTGGACTTTTCGCAGCTTTGGCTTGCGAAAAGTGTAGCTTTTCGCTACAGTGGCTTGCGAATATTGTGGACTTTCAGTAGTAGTTTGAGGCTGTTATGTGACATGCAATCTGATATGTATATGCTATTTGTTATATGTTTATAACTCTGTTGGTGATGTAAAAACCATGATATGTTAAATTGTAAGGACTTATTTATGAGTCCGGAGCTGTAGTTAAATGTTGAGATGTTGATCCCCGATGCTAAATGGCAAAGTAGGGATAATCGTTGAAATTAATATTCTGTACATAGAGATATAGAATATATGTTGTATTGTATAACTTTAGTATACAATAGAAAGAGTGATGATACACAATTATTGTGTGGCGTTGGCTAGAAATATGCATCTGGTCTAGTGGCATAAAGTGCGGTATAATGAGAACCGTTTACTAGCCAGGGGACCGTTAGGATGTATTTCTAGTTGTTGGAGTGAATCTTGAATCATCTGTGAGGGTCTCTGGTGGTTGTTGATCGCGATAAAAAGGAAATCTCATTTGAGACCAGTGATTCAAGATGGGGAGGAAACGAAATGAGGAATGACAGACTTAGAGTTGTAATTCCCATTTCAAGCGAAAGATGAGATATCTTTATTGTTGAGGATTTGACATCCTAATTCAGAAAGAAGCAGGTTTGGAAACTGTAATTTCTGGGAGTTAGAGTTATTTATAAGTCCGGTGGGATTTATAGTAATTCTCGTTGATAATATGATGACTAGATGAATTAGTCATAAGTAAGGGAATAGGTGGATTCCAATGGTTGATAAGAGCTTGGTATGGTGAGATGGTTGATAACAGGTTTGATATATCTGTTAATATTCAGTTGTTAAATTTTAATTTAATTTGGATAATCTCACTAGGCGAAAGCCTAATGTTTCAAATTAAATTGTCTTACCAGGTACAGGCTCTGGGAAATAGTTTGGGAAGTGAGACTTCAGTTGAAGGAAATCAGACATGGCGATAACGAAGGATCAGGATATTCTTTTGATGACTTTTGGGACAAGCCTTAGATAATCTAGTTGATCTTATTGTGATGTATGATTAGATTGATCAGATTATTTAAGTTAGATGACTTTATGTATATATAGAAACTTACTTATGATCCTTTGGTTTATAAAAGTCTGATATTTTGATGATCATAACGTGTGTATTTTGAGGTTTAAATTGGCCTTGAATTTTAGGGTGTTACACCGAAGATCTCCCATTCCCATCCTCCACCATTGACATCCTATATATATAATAAATCTTTAAATTTTAAATTAAATTAAAACACCGTCTTTTTTAATTTAGAAATTTTCAATTTTCATGTGATAAAGAGAGTGAAGATGAGAAACGTACAAAGTAATTTGGACATTTGATTACTTTAATCTTAAAACAACTCATGAATTAAGTTTTAGAGAGAAATTAATCTGGCACATCATCATTGATGTTGATCTTCAATTAGAGTTGATCAAAGAGTCCAAATTCATTATCATCATAACTTTCCTTCTTACCTGAACTAGGGATGACAAAAACCCTCCTCCCCCGATAGGGAATCCGATACTCGAACTCGGTTTGACCGGGAATGAGGACGGGGATGGAGAGTCCCCGAATTTGTTAATTAATTAGGGATGGGGATGCCTCTCAAACCCGACCCAAAGTATTTAATAAGTTTTTATATATAATGATTGGGTTCCTGTGAGAAGTACCAAATTTGGTTAAAAGCGTGTGAAGTGATTATCAACCGTTGAATGAGAAATGGACCAACATTAGGACGCACCAAGACGCACCCGATCAATTCCCTTTTAAGCAACAACTCATCGGATGACATTTGATTAAAAATGATCAACTGTTTAGAAGCACTTCTAACACTCGTCACAAAATTGCATTTCTAACATGATCTCATGTCTTATATATAATATATATGTATAATATAATAAAATGATAAACCCAAGGAGTATATATATAACACACCAATATAATCAATCTTCGATAAAGAAAAAACTTTCAAAATATATTATAGTATTGATTTTATTGTTCATATAAACTTTTAGTGATATAATAACTCGAATATATAAGATATCTATTACTAAGTATTTTAGTTGATATATTTATTTTTAAATTACTCTTGTACAAATGCAGCTATTAAAATTTGGTTAACTAAACCTTAAAATAATATGTCATTTAAACATGAAATTAACATTCATAAAGATATTATATTAAAAAAGTTAAAATTTTGTAAAAGGAGAAAAATCCCCAGTTTCCGGATAGATATCCCCATTCCTCGATGAGGATGGAAACACTGAAAGAATTTTGTTCCTCAACAGAGATGGGGATTACGATCTCCGGCCCCATTGCCAATTTGCCATCGTCTAGAACCGAACCGGCCCATTTTCAATTTTAGTAAAAAGTACAACTCAAGATATTATATTTTTCGAGCTTTATTCTATAAACAAAATGCCTCAAGTTTATGTTTTTATCTATATCTATACTACTATATTAAAATTGTATTACGGTTAATTTGAACTTTTAAGATAATAGCGGTGCGTACAATTCTTTAAAGCACAATTACTCCCACTTGAAGTCCCACTTTCCGTGAATCTCTTATATCTAGTATTATACCCGTCCGTTGGTCGGATATACGACATGACTTTAATCTATGCATCAATAAGCTCAATTGTTATAGGTTTACCATTTCTTATTGGAGTGATATGTCTACTCAAAGGAAAAATTGGACAAACATTAATAATGCATATTAGTCCCCCATCCTAACATAGTTGATTTGGCCAAAGATTTCGAAAAAAAATTAGTTAGTAGAATTGCTTGAAGTTTTTTTGTCCAACTATAATGAAATGTCTAAAATTCAAAAGTATTGTATTGTCAACATGAACAAACACAAACGATATAAAAAGAGCAAGACAAGTTGTACATATTTAGGCACTTAGGGGCTATTTGGATATTATTAAATAGTTGAACAATACTAAATTTCGGTAAACCCCACTTATAAATATATGATCAAAAACCTTCACAACCAGTTACTTGAAATCACGAAGTTTAAGCAACAATTCCTTGCTATCCATCTTTGAAAGTTTCAAATTGATCCATCTTCTTTTGTAGGGTGTGAAATAGGAGAACTCAAATAAATCCACAAGCAACCATAAACACATGTACTTAAAACTTATTTATTATAATTTTATTTCATTATAGATGACATGACACACTCAAGTACTCTAAAACCACTATCTAATAACCTGTCAAACCCAAATAAAAATATTGTTTTGAACCAACTTTATATTAAATATAGACATTAGCAACCAAAAGTCCTATCAGAGCTAAAGAAACTTGGCCCGATTGTTTGCTAGATTTTAACTTTCAATACGTGCAACTTGCAAGCTTCTTAAACCCCAATAGTATACTATTCCATGCGATCCCTTGCCAAAACCTTTTTTTGAACAGGTATGTATTATAAACACCTCAATCCCGGGAAACCCAGACTGGAAAATTACAACGGTTTAAAAAGCCATTCCGGCCAAGAAACATTAAACTTTTTAATTCTACTTTTAGACCAAAGGAAAGACGTTGCCTTAATAGAATCGACAAGCTCGCACTTCCTCATATTACCCGACCCAAAGACCACATCATTCCTGTATTTCCAAAGTAACCAACAAGTTACTACCACCACGATCTCCAATCTTTCCTTGCGCCTCGTTGCCATGTGCACATCATCCACCCAAGACATCCACTCGGAAATTGAGAGGAATCGAGGCATGACCACATCGCACCAACTTATAATCGCCCTCCACACTTCCACCGCCACTTCACAGGAGCCAAACACATGATTCTACGTCTCAACATTGGAAGTACAGGAAGCACAACCAATACTATCCAAATCAATACCCCTTTTAGACAAATTGAGCCGAGTTGGCAATCTGTCTAAACTAGCCCTCCATAAAAAGACATTCACTTTCTTTGGCACCCCCTTGCACCACCTAGTCTTTAGATCACCACCCAAGAGAGTCACATTATCAATATGTTTGCGAGTCACAGAAACTGAAAAATCGCCGATGGGATCAATCGACCACAAGACCCGATCCGGACCCTCCATAAAGTTTACATGACATAGCTCATCCATCATGTTCGAAAAATCCTGCTCCTCGGCACCTCCCCTTAACTGTCGTCTCCAATGCCAAACCCAATTTCCCTCCAAGAAGCGATCTTTAACCTGGCAACCTTTCTCATTATCCAGCCTAAACAAGCGCCAGTACCGATCCCTAAGCTTATTATCGCCTACCCAAACATCCTCCCAAAAATGGATCTTATCTCCAATACCAACTCTATAAGTGTAACACCCCGCTTACCACGACACAATATTGTCCGCTTTGCCCCACTGGCTCACGGCTTTGTTCTTGGCGACCTGGCAAGGACTTCGCAAGGACTTCCCAGGAGGTCACCCATCCTGGTACTACTCCCACCCAAGCACGCTTAACCACAGAGTTCCCAAGGAACCCGCATGCTTGTGGCCCCAAAACGCGTTGTGTCTGGTAAGGCCAAGGTTTACTAATATACCCAGCATCTCTCCTGTCCACGACTGATATGGGATATGCCTAAGGTGTTACACACACCCCCCCTTAGGGACTCATCGTCCTCGATGAGGTTTGCCCCACCATCCCGAACGGCACAGGAGTGGCTCTGATACCATTTGTAACACCCTGCTTACCACGACACAATATTGGACTTCCCAGGAGGTCACCCATCCTGGTACTACTCCCACCCAAGCACGCTTAACCACGGAGTTCCCAAGGAACCCGCATGCTTGTGGCCCCAAAACGCGTTGTGTCTGGTAAGGCCAAGGTTTACTAATATACCCAGCATCTCTCCTGTCCACGACCGATGTGGGATATGCCTAAGGTGTTACAATAAGTTATCGCATCGTAATCAATTATGTTCCTGTCATGCATTTGATCAACCACTGCCACAATTCTAGACCAAACGCCTCTACCTTTGCAAACCGAGTCACGATCAAGGAACCCTCCACTTTCACCATTAACGGCTTTCACTACCCTTGCCCAAAGATCTCTCCCATTATTAATAAATCTCCATCGCCACTTCAAGAGCAATGCACGGTTGAAAGGTGCTAGAGATCCCACCCCCAAACCGCCTCTACCATACTCTGTTAATACTTTATCCCACCGAACCCAAGTAATTTTCTTCTCACCCAACTCGGCTCCCCAAAAAAAATTTACCGCAAGCACTCCAAAATCTTCAAAACACCTTCAGGGGCTTTAAATAAGGACAAGAAATAAATCCCAAGACTTCCCATAACTACTTTAACCAGGGTGAGCCTACCCCCGATAGAAAGCATGCGCGCCTTCCAAGAAGACAACTTTGCTTTAAACCGATCCACTAACCAATCCCAGTTCACTTTTCTCGCCATACTTTCTCCAATTGGCAACCCCAAATACTTGAACGGAAAAACCCCTGCAGCACACCCAGAATTCGATGCCATTCTCCTAATCTCTTCCTCCCCAACTCTAACTCCAAACACATTGGATTTAAGATGGTTAATCTTTAACCCAGAGCATTTATAAAACTCCCCGGGCACTTTTAAGATGCCTTGAAGATCTCGATGACTCCACTCAGTGAGGAAGAGGACATCATCAGCGTAAAAAAGACGAGACATGTGAAGCGCAACATTCCCAATCCTAATCCCCATAATCATACAAGAAGAAACAGCTTCTTCAATGGCGACGTGTAGTCCTTCCATAGCAAGAATGAATAAGAAAGGTGACAGAGGATCACCTTGTCTTAGGCCACTTCGCAGCTGGAACTCTTCAGTAGGACTTCCGTTTACCAACACAGAAGATCTAGCAGAAGAAAGACACCCAGAGATCCAACTCCTCCATTTAGCACCAAAACCGAACCTAACAAGGATGGAATCCAAATATTCCCAACTCAGATAGTCATACGCCTTTTCGAAATCTACTTTGAAGATCATGAGTTGTTTCTTTATTTTCTTGTACCAGTCAATAATCTCACTCACCATAAGCGGACCGTCTAAGATCTGACGGCCTTTCACAAAAGCCGACTGCTCACTACTAACAAGACTCCCCACCACCTTTGCTAACCGGATTGCCAAGATTTTGGCAATAATTTTATATTGAAGCCCTACCAACGAGATCGGTCTAAAATCCGTAACAAACAAGGGATTGTGTACCTTAGGGATGAAGGTAATAAACGACGCGTTACATCCGTTTGGGAGTTTCCTTTTTTCAAAAAACTCCAAAACAAATCCTCTAATGTCCACTTCAAATAAATGCCAATACCTCTTTATCAGATTGAAGGAGAATCCATCCGGACCGGGGGATTTTTTCCCCCCACACTGCCACACTGCCTCCCTGATTTCTCCCACTGAAACCATGTCTTCGAACTTGGCAGCATCAAGAGCCGAGAGGCGGAGTAGCCGAGAGCTACCAGCCAAGGAGCTAGAAGGAGCGAACCTGGAAAACTTCTCCTTAAAGAAATCGTAAAAAACTTTTTTTACCTCTATGGGGTCCGTACTCCATCTGCCATCATCCATGATTCCTTAAATAGCTTGAGTATGCCTCCTTTGTTTCAGCATTCCGTGAAAAAATCTCGAGTTCTCATCTCCATCTGTCGCCCAGAGGACCTTCGCTTTTTGAGCAAAATCTTTTATCTCTAAATTTTCCAATTCCGCCAACTCTTTCAACCATCCCCCACATTGCTCGGTCTCTAAGTTGGAAGCAATCCCTTGATCCGTTTTCAGATCCACTGCTGCAATACCCTCCAGAATATGTTTCTTCCTAAGCCCTTGAGAGGCTTTGTTTATTTTATTCCAATCACGCAATTTTCCTTTGACAAATTTCAATTTATCTTTAAAGGAAATACACAAATTGACCTGGTTGTTGTTGAAATCCCCCATCGCTTTAGCCAACACCTCATCAAACCCATGAACTTCGCTCCACGAATGAAAGACTCTAAAAGGAATTGGTCAATAGTCCAATTTTTTATTTTGCATAAAAAGAGGACTATGGTCTGACCACTTCCGTTCCAGGACCAAAACCGACAGGTCCGGAAGAGTCCCCAACACGCCTTCAGTAATGAGAACACGATCAATCTTACTCATTTTAGAGCCCACTTTGTTCGACCACGTGAATCTTCGCCCTCCAAGCGGAAGGTCTATCAGTTCAGGCTCTTCAATAAAATTATTAAAATTTAGTGCACCTTGAACACAGAAGACGAAACCAAGCTTGTCTCCCTCTACACGCACTTCATTAAAGTCACCAAAAAAGATGAAATGGCCTTGGTTGCCTCTCATGAACTGAAGAATCTCCTCCCAAAGGCTCCTCTTAGCCGCCACACCTTGATGAGCGTAGACATTCACCATGAAGACATTCTAGTCCATGTTATACCATCTCCCTTCCACTATAACATAATTTTCCCCACACCAGATATTACACCTTAGAAAACAAGTTGTATCCCACATTGATACTATACCCCCAGACTGGCCTCTCGCCGAACTACATGCAAAATCGAAATTATAGTTCCCCCACATCCTTTTCAGCTTAAATAATTCTAATTGCGTCATTTTCGTCTCCTGTATACCCAAGAAGTTTACCTGATGCTGATAACATAAACTCCGCACCCAGTTTCTTTTTATCGCCTTTCCAGACCCCCTGATATTCAGAGAGAGTAGCTTCATCTATCGACCATCTGAGCTCCCTTTCATTGATCCATCATTCCCGTCTGACCGCCTAACAATTGTTTAACTTTCTTCTTTTTACATTTGCGAAGAACAATACTACATCGCATCCCCGAAAAAACCAACTCCGAACTTGATTCGCCACCCCCTTTTCCCAGAACTTGTATCAGGGGGTCCGAATTTTCCACCTCCTTAAAAGCTTCCTTAAGATGCTTGAATCCAGGCGGATAGCTTGTCGTTTCGTTGTTTGACTTAGCTGATGTGGTTTGGGACCCCACCGTTTGCTTCTCTTGTAGCAACTCTACTTCTGTGAGAGGGACCATTTTCTATTCTTCGGGATCCTTTTCCGGACTACTCTCCACATCCGATAAATTGTCTTTCCCCATGTCTTCGAACCCGCCAACCTCTTCTTCTCCGTCATCTTCATCTTTCTCACTCCCCGAGTTCACTTCATTAGATTCCTGACTTTCAACCACATTCGTAATCTCTACAGACCAGTGCGCTACTTCACGAACTCGGATAACATACTCGATCCCTTCTACTACCACCATTGCCTTTTCAAAGATCAAATCAGGGGAAGTTGTGCTTATACAAACCCTTCCACAACTCACGGAGTCCTCATCATCGTTATCAAATCAGACAAACATTCCCCACCCCTCTGCCACCTTCTTAAAAGCATTGGCACTCCATGCACACAGAGGTAGACCTTCAAATTCAATCCAGACTACCCTTTCGTCAATAACAAAACTTCTCGAGACAGGTTTAATCGCCACAAAGAACTCTTTGAGCGCCGATCGTTGTTTGAACGTCAAACACGCTTTATGGTTAAGGAATTCAATCCACACCCATAAACCTCCTACATGTTTGATTGACAAATCAAATAATCCTTCATTGAGAAGAACCTTGATTAGGTTCGGCATTAAACTAGCCTCACGGACTTTTGCTAACACCACTTCCGCAGAAACTTCTAGTTGCAGTAAATCGTTGTCTTGAAGCATAATCTTCTTGATTGCACCTTCCTGAAATTGTCGTTCCAGTTTCACGCCTTCCCCACTTACCACTTTAGCATACGATTTAGTTCCCATACTACCCATATTCGGCTTAGGAACAACCCCATTAATTGGCACTGTATAGGACTTAGATTTTTCTCGCTTAAACCTGGCAACCGAAACGAAAAATGTGAAAGCTACCCATCCATTCTTTTGAAAGTCGACTTGCAAATGCCTCTTCATTCCCAATGCTAATGAACCGGATGAAACCGAATCGTCTCCCCGATTTAGTACTTTTGTTAGCAATGAACACGTCTACAACATTACCAAATTCCTTGCACCAAATCCATAACTCCCTAGAGTTCAAAGAATGGGGGAAATTGGTAATGAAAAAGGATGTGGAAATCCTTTCCAGACCAAGACCCACGTTACTAGGAGCTGAATTGTTCTTCTCCTTCCATTCCTTGTCGGTCTCACTCCCCTGTTTTTTATGAAACGATTTCCTGTCCAACTGCCGAACCCACCCATCTCCATCCAACTTGACTCTACTCCCCATACCTGCACAATTATCCTCCTTGTCGGAAACCCAACGGAAACCTCAATCAATAGGAAACAGTGTTGGTGAAAGACATCCTGGGCAAGTGACCTGACAAAAACATAAGTGTTGAGGGAGAAGAATTAACTGAGGAAAACCAGCAAGAGAAGCCTTTCCCGCTAGGAAATCGACTCATTAGACGACCATAGAGAAACGGGGAAGGCTCGAAAAGGGTCGGCGATTGAAACTGGAACGGTTGGACTCCCCTGCGTCCTCCATCTTAGTAGCGGAAGAGAGAGGCGGGAGGCCGAAGCTAAGGCGTTGCAGACTGGAGAAGAAGACCGGAGAGGTAGAGGTTGCGGTGTAAGGCCGGAGAGAGGGAGAGGGGGCGGAGAGGGAGTCGAAGGGGTAGCTGGTGGCGTGAGGCCTGAGAGTGCGGCGTGAGGCCAGAAGGGAAGAGGACCGGCGAGATGCCGGAGGGGGAGGAGCGGCGAAAGGCCAGGGGGAGGGGGGAGGCGCCGTAGGGTTTACTGTTCCATTCAGATTTTAAGGCTTACACACTTGAATGTTACAATCCCTTGCCAATTAATGACTATGTATCAATGTTATCGATTATTTCCTTCAACTTGTCCACTTGAAGGGTTGGACTAACAGTAGGCTCAACTTTTACAACATGTGTAGCCTTAGTGGCAAGAGAACCTATATTGTTTCCTTAAGCAACAAAATCACAAGCCCCGTTACAAAAGATTCATTTTTTTCTACGAAGAGAGTTTAGATTTGAATTTACATAAACTACAACCCAAAATCAGATGCAAAGACACTATTAATATCAATCTCTTGACTAACTATTCTACTTATTTTAAATGCAAAGAAACTATGGAATTATAAGTCAAACTGATGTTGCCGATTTTGGTCCAAAAAGGTAACAACATCAAATTGATGTCATGCGATTAATAAGTTTAACTATAATATAACATACATGTTACATACAAGTGTTCTAAAGCATAGTCACATATGTTTATAATGTGACCATCTAAAGAGATAAGTTAAGCTTTAAAAACACGATAAAATTTTGACCATAAAAGCAATATGAATATGAAACGATTGTGTCAATTCAAATCCATTATAAAAGACTATTGATTCATTTAAAATGGATAAATAAAGAGTTAAATCACTCATTCAACTTATGGCAAATACAGTTACAATACATGTATATAACCAAGTTTTAACAAAAGATGGAAGCAACCAAAAAAACATTTCAAATGGTCTCTTGTACAACAAATTATTCCCAAATTAGAAATCTCAATGTATGCTACACACTTAGATGAACTGCTACAACCAATTGCCTCCTGTATTATTTCATCAAAGGAAGTGCAAAGTTTAAAGGTTTTTCTAGAATATAGATTAAAATGGTTTGTAAGATTATAAAAAGTCAAACAACAATTAAGAGATGTAAAGAGAGTGTTGGTCCCGAAGGGTTACACAAGTTTGTAGAAGGGGGGGGGGGGGGGGGGGGGGTTGAATACAAACACACAGATTTAATTTTCTAAATTGTTTATTGATACATCATTAACAATTTACAGCTTGTTGCGGAGACAAGATTAAGGATAAACCTAAATCTAAACAAGTTGGAACACAAAGGTTTCTTGCACTAAGAGAGATAAGGAAATTACTAATAATAACCTATCTTGAGATAAGAGATTGAACTTGTCCAGAGTTAGCAAGTTACTTCAAATGAAGTGGGTTCATCTCTTTATATACTGCATGCATTTAATGCAAGTCAGTATACACTTTACACGTGTCATCAGCTGGTTGGTTGCATGTCATTGACCTTTGTTGACAACCTTAGTAGCCGCATGTATGAACAGTGTAGTATCAGATTTGGTGTACGAATTCAGACAATAAGGAG
The DNA here is from genome assembly GCA_033807775.1 of Saussurea involucrata. Lineage (NCBI taxonomy): Eukaryota > Viridiplantae > Streptophyta > Magnoliopsida > Asterales > Asteraceae > Saussurea > Saussurea involucrata. Next base: position 77,931,234 of record CM066322.1, read on the forward strand.
GTTCTATTCTGACATATCGTACGGAGGCGTGCAAGGGTGGTTGAGACAAAAGTACTTTGTACGGAAGACTTTATGATCAGCTTTTCGATGTTTCAGCGATCTATCATTTCATATCAGCGAATGATAGAGTTCAGCGATAGCTAAAGTCTTGTACTTGATACTTCACGTTGATTGGACAAATCTGAGTCTTCGCTGATCCGCATCAGTTCATTAGGAGACTTGTCGCTGGTTCTTGAGCTTGATCTTCGACTTCAGCGTAGAACCTATGTTGACGTAAAACTTGTCTTCAGGGATCATAAGTAAACAACTAACTTATCAGCGATCACCATAAGTACTGAACAGACTCAGACAATTATGGTGAACAGTTTCGCTGAATGTTTAATCTAAAGAGCGAGAGTTCCTATCAGCGGTACTAGAAGATCTTAGTACTTATCAGCGATAGTGAAACTCTGATACATATTGTTTACTTACAATTTTCACTAAGTATATAAGAGAGGGTCATTATCAAATCACTAAGGGGGCGTTTGGTTCGCAGAATGTTTTTGGATGGAATGGAATCTGTCAAAGGAATTTGACTTTGGAGGAATTGGAATGGAATGTTGTCAGGTTTGACCAGCTGTTTGGTTGACAGAATTGGAATGGAATCTGTTAAAAGAATAGGAATCTGTCTGTTTGGTTCACAGAATTTAACTTTGGAATTGAAATGAAATTTGAGTAAATGACCAAAATACCCTTTTGTTTATTTCAATTTTTTTGAGTAAATCTGTTTTGTTTCTATATATAATTAAAAGAAAATATTATATATATATATATATAATAATATAAATATATTTATTTCAAAAAAAAATAATATAAATATAAATTTACATTAATAATATTAATATCAATACCAAACCCTAATTCCCAATCAGATACACGTTCACTTCTTCTTCTTCACTTCTTCTTCACTTCTTCTTCTTCAATACCAACTAGGGTTCTTCGCTTCTTCTTCTTCAACACGCCTCCACAGCCGGCAGCCATCGCCGGTCGCCGACGTCTCCAATCCACCTCCCTCTCTGCTCGTCGTCCACCTGCTCGCCGTCCACCTGCTCGCCGTCCACCTGCTCACCGCCGACGAACCACCCTCTCCCCGCCGTCGACCTGCTCACAGCCGCCATTCACCACCATCTTGCCACCGTCGACCAGCTCACAGCTGACGAACCACCCTCTCCTCGCCGTCCACCTGCTCGCCGTCGACCTGCTCACCGCCGACGAACCACCCTCTCACCGCCGACGAATCGCCATCTCTCCGCCGTCGACCTCCTCTGTGAGTCACGACTTTTTGTTGTGTTTCTTCAGACGTGAATGTGTTCTAAGCTTGGGTTAAGGGTATTTTAGGAATATAGAGAATGTTAAATTCCATTCCATTGAAATACCATCTATTTGGTAAGGAATGTTGAAATGCTTAAAACATGGAATTGGTTGGAATTTGAGATTCCATTTCTTTAAAAACCTTGAACCAAACAATGGAATTGAATCTGGTCAAAGGAATTTGAGATTCCAATTCCATCAAATTCCTTTAAAAACCTTGAACCAAACAGCCCCTAAGGGTTTGGATCAACAGAGAGACAAATATAAAAAGTGGAATCAATTCCATGGGATACGTTAAATAAAGACTTATTGGGCATTATCTATGTAACACCCCAAAATTTGGAAAAAACAAATTTGGGACTTGCGGACGTCCGCATGGGCCAAGGGCCGGACGTCCACGATGCGCGGAAGTCCGCACGCCATCCGCGGAAGCAACAGAGAAAAAATGGGAAATCGGTCGAAGCACCGCAACCTGTCTGATGAGATATTTTGGGTATTTTAAGCCCTTTCTCTCTCTCTTCCCTCATTTCACTTTCTTCATAAAACACAACTCATCTCCCTCTCTCTAAAACCGATCTCTCTCAAGAAAAACCCTAAATCCCTTCTTTTCTCTTTCATCTTCTTCCCTCAAACCAAACTGTTAGGTCACCAAGATTTGAAATTGACTCACCGATGTTATTCCCTATACCTTACTTAGAATATTTTAGCATGGTTCTTTTGAAATGACTTGTACAAAATCGCAACTGTTCGGTGAAGTCGAAGATCAACCGAAATCAAGCTTGAAGACATTCTCATTGTGGAAGTAAGAATACTCTTCTCAACATTCAGCAAGTCATTGTCCACCGATGGTGTTTCCACACATCGATGGACACTCTGTCCACCGATGGTGTTCCCACACATCGGTGGACACTCTGTCTACCGACCCTCATATCGTCGGCCAGAAGCATCCCACCAATAAGGATGCTCAAATCGGTGGGATCTTTGATTGAATGGTTTTTCTTTGAAGTTTGTTTCAAGATTCAAGCCAATTATATCGGGAGAACATCGTCGATGCACTTGTCTTGGAAGACACATCAAGAAGATCATTTATTATGGGACAATATCTATTGCCAGATAAAAGTGACTATTTGTCATTTTATCCATTATCAGTTAAAGTCCCTTTCAGCATGGGTTCTATTCCTAGTACCAAGGAAAAGGTGATAAAGACATATCAACTTTTCAGAAGTCAACATCCTCAAGCAAATCTGATGATGACAAGTGTCCCAAGCATTTAATGCTCATCTCACTAAAAAAGGAAGAAGGTGTTCCCATGCAAACAACGCGTTCTGGAAGTTTCTCTCAGTGCAATAATTCTCCATTTTGCTTAAGAACTTTATATCTTTATTCTAAGTGTTCTAAGTTGTTTTGCTTAGTATACTTTGTGAAATATTGTTAGAATAGTTTATCTGTTCTTTTCCGCAACAATCTTTAGTTTCTATGTGTAATTCTTGTTGAAAGTTTTTCAATAATAGAATTAAAACTGTGAAAATTTTGAGTATTGTATTCAAACCCCCCCCCCCCCCCCCTCTACAATACTTGTTAAGCCATCTGTGACTAACAAATGGTATCATATAGGGGTGAGCAATACCGGGTACCCGCCTATTTTTCATGGAACCGGAACCCGAACCGGCGGTTCCTAGAAAGAAAGAACCGGAACTGGAACCGTTCCCGTCGGTTCCCTTTTTTTTGGAACCGGTCCCGGAACCGCTGGGAACCGGTTCCGGTTCCGGGTACCCGCTGACAACTTATTTTTTTAAGCAAATATGTGATTTTTTCAAGAAACAATTAATTAGCTGATCTTTTGTTGCTGTTTTTAAACAACTAAGCAAATATGTGATTTCAAGAAACGATTTAAATAGCAAAAACAGCAAATCAGCTGATCTTTTGTTGTTGAACGACTCTCGTCATTATTTTCTCAAGAAACAATTAATCAACAAATTAATCATCATCTATACCTATCTATATATGTCATTGATAAAAGTACCAGTAATGCATACAGAATTAGTTGAATATGAGAATACCTTGGTCTAGCACTCTAGTTGCTTGATCCTTCAATGCTCCAATCTCAAAAGCACCCTCACACTTGGCGGCTGTATGAAGAGCACAGTGAACTTTTCGGATTCAAAAATCAAAATAGGAGTAGGAATCGACAAACAATACCAAAATTGATTATGCATAAATGTTAAACATCCAAAATCGAAACTACCCACATCCCTAATTTCAACAAAACTCAACCAAAACAAAACCGATTTGAGAGGCGGCGCAAGAACACTCCAAAATGAAAATTTCAAAATACACTCCTCAAACGAAAACAAAACCCAAAGATGATTACAGACCTGGATAGAGCATCGAAAATCAATACAGAGAAGATAAACAGTGAGCATCGATACAGAGAAGAGAAGATAAACAGTGAGCATCGATAAACAGTGCAGCGGCGGTGTGTGCAGCGGCGGGGTGTTGAGACTTGAGAGTGAAGTGACGAAATTGAAGTTTGAATATGAAAAACTGGAAACTAAACCCTAATATGTTATTTTTAGTTTATTAAATTTTTTTACTTGTAGATTAAATATTTATATGTAATAAATATTAGATATTTAGATATATAGAATTATAGATATATTAAAATATACCGGGTACCCAGCGGTTCTGGTTCTGGGTACCCAGCGGGACCGGGTACCCGGTCTCGGAACCGGTCCCGGCGGGTACCCAGCGGGTAGCGGTTCTAAAAAAATGAGAACCGGAACCGGACCCAGTCACATCGGTTCCGTTATTTTAGGAACCGAAACCGGAACCAGTCACATCGGTTCCGGTTCTGGAACCGGCAGTTCTGGAGCGGTTCCGGTTCCAAAGGCGGGTACCCAGTTCCGCTACTCACCCCTAGTATCAGAGCAGAAAGTTTAATTCATAAACTTGATCTGCGATAGCTGCCTCTTCATCTTCAACAAATAAAAACTCTCTTCAAAACAACTTTTCAGAAAATGGCTCCATAACCAAACCTCCCAAGTTTAATCCTAACAACTTTTCTCTTTGGAAAAGCCGTATGATGCTATTCATGGAAGGATTGGATACTAGATATCCAACCATTCTCAAAGAGGGACCTATTATCCCTAGAGTCTGAGCTCGCTATGAAACGCACAGGCCTGGTAAAGAAACCGCTGATAAGGAGGTCTCTAGTGACTCCGATGATTCAGAGCCTTCTGACAAAGAGAAATCTAAAGCTACCGGTCGTTATATCCTCAAAAATCCTAAGAAATATACTGATGAGGAAAAATGTTTGGTTTCTCTTGATTCTAAGTTAAGAGCAATCATTGCACTCTCACTTCCTGATAAGGTCTATCACTCTCTGGTTAACTTTGAAACTGCTAAAGAGATGTGGACTACACTATGTGTTCTGTACGAAGGTACAGAGGAAGTGAAGAAGAGCAAAAAGATCGCTCTCATCAGAAAGTATGAACTCTTCACTTATGAAAAAGGTGAATCTCTTCCTAGCTACTATAATCGTTTCAACTATCTTTTAAATGATCTGAAGTTATTGGGCAGAGTCTATGATAATGAGGAAGTCTTATGCAAGTTCATGGATTATCTCCCTGAATTTTGGGAGAATATATGCACTTGCATCAAGACTACCAAGGACCTTGAGTTCATGCCCTTAACTGTTTTGTATGGATCTCTCTTCAACTTTGAACAAATCAAGTTACAAAGGAAATCTTTCATCAAAGAGATAAAGGGCTCTTTTATAGCTCTTGTCAGTGAAAATTCCAATAAATCTCAAAATGTTCCTAGAATCACCTATCCTTCATCAGACTCTGACAATGACTCCCTCTTCTGATAAGTCTAATGAAGAGTGTTTTAACTGTGGTAAGAAAGGACACTTTGCTTCTGAGTGTAGGAGCAAGCGTGTTGCAAATTCTAGGACCACATCTTCTGACAAATATTCTTCCAAATATGAGAAACCCAAAAACAACTCTTTCAAATCAACCTTTTCCAAGAAAGATACTCAATCCTCTTCCCAAGACCATCAAGAACGTGCTGAGAAATATAAGGCAAAATACAAGAAAGAGAAAGAAAGGAGTGAGGGTATTTTAAGAAAAGGAAAAGGTCTCATGGCAGAAACTCATAATTGGGATGAAGAAACTTCTGACAGTGATTCTCCCAACATGTGTTTCATGGCCATATCCGAAGATATGGAAGATTCTGAAAAAGCTACCTCTCTAATAGCTCTGGTGTCGACTGGGTGTTCGACATCATACTTTTAGGTACATCCTTTTAATGATATGACTGATAGTGAAAAGATTGATGCTTATGAATCTTTAACCAAAGACTTTTATACTGTCAAGGATTGCAAGAAAAGAAAATTTGTTCAAGTTAAAAACCTCACTTCTCAACTTGAAATTTGTATGTCTAAACTTGAAAAGTTTGAGGAAATCAAAGCTGAGCTTGAGGATCTGAAAACCATAAATCACATGATTTCAAAAGAGAAAAACAAGCTTTTCAAGAAACTAAAAAGAGAGCAAGAGGTTGTTAGAAAGTGGACAAATTCTTCAAAATATCTTGAGCAAATCTTTCATGATCAAGTCGGTGGTGATAGTAAATTTGGTTTAGGATTTGGAAAAACTATTTCTGAAACCTCTTTTCATGCACTTGTTCCTTCCTCTAGTGTATGGGATGATGCCTCAGAGTCAAGCTCTTGTGACTTTATTTCTTTAAACTCAGTTGATCTAGGTGAAACTTTAAAGTTTGGAATGTTTATAAAAGCAAAAGAATCTTCTTCAATTCAAACCATTGAGAAACAAGATTCTAATGATGTTTCAAAACCCATCCATGATCTTTTAAAGGATTTAACCATTGATGAAGCCTCATCTTCTAACTCTTCAAAAGCTAAGTTTCTCAAAAGAGCTAATGACACCGATCTCCCTTTAAAAAGAAAATCCTCAGACCTTGGGAAAGATCATTTCAAAAACACTTCAAGAAATCTTTCCAAATTTGCTTCCACCTCTGGTAATGGGATTTTAAGTTTTCCTCCTCTCATCTCACCCTTTGGTCCTAAAGCTATTCAAGTTAATGTCATAGGGAAAGGAAAAGAAAGATTGCAAAAACCCAAAAAGACTTTTATCTACAGAAAGTGTTATAACTGTGGTGACACTTTTCATCTTGCAAAGGATTGTCCAAAGGAAAGAATGGACAAAACCAAACCTAAGGACTCTTCCTCTTCTAACCCCAAAGGACCCACCACCAAATGGGTACCTAGGAACTAATTTGTGTATGCATGCAGGCCTTTGAGCACCATCAAATATGGTATCTGGATAGTGGGTGCTCACGCCACATGACGGGAAATAAATCTCTTCTCATCAACTATGTGTCTGAAAAAGGTCCATCTGTAACTTTTGGTGACAACTCTAGAGGCTACACCAAAGGATATGGAACTCTCACAAACGGATCTGTCACCTTCAATAAAGTGGCATTTGTTGAAGGTCTCATGCATAATCTCCTCAGTATCAGTCAACTGTATGATCTAGGATATAAAGTTATCTTTGAACTTTGTATCTGTACTGTTGTTGACAAAAACATGAAGGTGGTGTTATCCGGAAGAAGGATGGAAAATGTCTATATCATCGATATGGGACAAAATAATATTTCATCCAGTGTCTGCTTTGTGTCGGATGACACAGCCAAAAGGAACTGGTTGTGGCATAAACGTCTGTCTCATCTCAACTTCAAAACACTCCATAAAATTTCAAACAAAGAGCTGGTGACAGGCATGCCAAAGTTGAATTTTGTTAAAGAAAAGCTGTGTAATGCATGTGAAAAAGGGAAGCTCACCAAAACTTCTTTCAAGACCAAGCAATGCTCCTATATCACTCTTCCTCTCCAAATGCTGCACATGGATCTATGTGGACCAGTCAGCACTCCCAGTCTAGGAGGCAAAAGGTACATTCTTGTAATTGTTGATGAATTTAATAGATATACTTGGGTGTCTTTTCTCATGTATAAAAGTGATGCAACTGAAGAAATCATCAACTTTGCCAAGAAAAATGAAGTTCTTAATGGACAACTTGTACGATCGGTGAGAAGTGACAATGGCACTGAATTCAGAAATAGTGCTCTTGAAGACTTCTTCAATGAGAAAGGAATTTCTCAAAACTTCTCTGCAGTCAGGACTCCTCAGCAAAATGGAGTCGTGGAAAGAAAAAACAGGACTCTATGTGAAGCTACAAGATCCATGCTAAGTGAATCAAACCTCCCTACCTATTTTTGGGCTGAAGCTGTTAATACTGCTTGCTTTACCCAAAATAGGTCCGTGATATCCAAAAGACATGATAAGACCCCATATGAAGTTTTTCATGGCAGAAAACCAAATATAGGTTTTCTTCATGTTTTTGGCTGTGTGTGCTTCATCCTGAATGATCGTGACAATCTTGGGAAATTTGATCCCAAAGCTGATGAAGGAATCTTTGTTGGATACTCTCTATCCTCCAAAGCATATCGTGTGTATAATCTCAGGAGAAAATGCATTGATGAGTCCATTCATGTCAAATTTGATGATCTAAGATCATCATCTCTTTCAAATGATGATGATGAATTACACAGATGGATCTCTTCATGCATAGGTGATGCTCCTATAGTCAATCCTACCGATGCATCCTCCATCCCTTCAAATCCCTCTACTTCAAATAACCAAGTTGGGTCACCTCCAAAGTGCCTGACATTTCTTCTACCGAAATTGTCAATCTTCCCACCGACATGAATTCTCTCACCGACGTGCATTCTCCCACCGAAATTCATCCCACCACCGACTCACACCCTTCCACCGATCCTATGCCTACCACCGAAAATCCTGCCTTCCACCGAACCTCTGATCCCACTCCATAAAACATTCCACCACCTTTACCTCCTCCCACAAAATGGACCAAAGATCACCCCATAGATCAAATCATTGGTGATCAACAAGCTGGAGTCCAAACACGTAGAGGAGTTGGAAATATTTGTCTTTATGTGAACTTTCTCTCTCTTATTGAACCCAAGAAGATTGATGAAGCTCTAGCTGATCCCTGTTGGATCACTGCCATGCAAGATGAGCTTTCTCAGTTCAAAAGAAACAAAGTTTGGAGATTGGTTCCTAGACCTCCAAAGAAGACAATCATTGGAACCAAATGGATCTTCAGAAACAAAATGGATGAAGAAGGTACAGTTATCAGAAACAAGGAAAGACTGGTAGCTCAAGGATACAGACAGGAAGAAGGCATTGACTATGATGAGACTTTTGCCCCTGTTGCAAGACTTGAAGCCATAAGAATTTTTCTGGCTCATGCTGCCTATCGAAATTTTAGGGTCTTTCAAATGGATGTCAAAAGTGCTTTCCTCAATGGGGAACTTGCAGAGGAAGTCTATGTGAAACAACCACCTGGTTTTGAAAACCCAGCTCATCCGGACTATGTGTACAGATTAGATAAGGCTCTCTATGGTCTTAAGCAAGCTCCACGTGCTTGGTATGACACTCTTGCTGATTTTCTTCTAAAGAATGGATATTCCAGAGGTAAAATTGACAACACTCTCTTTATCAAGAAGACCTCAGGTAATCTCATTCTTGTTCAAATTTATGTAGATGACATCATCTTTGGTGCCACTGATGAATCACTGTGTGATGAGTTTACCTCTCTCATGATGAGTCAATATGAGATGAGCATGATAGGAGAGCTTACATTCTTTTTGGGCCTTCAGGTCAAACAAACTTCAGAAGGGATTTTTATAAATCAAAGTAAATATATTCGTGACCTTCTGAAGAAATTTAATTTTTTAGACAACTCTCCTATGAAAACTCCCATGGCACCACCTCTGAAAATTCATGCTGATCCGGATGGACAATCTGTTGATGTAACGAATTATCGAGGGATGATTGGTTCTCTTCTTTATTTAACTGCTAGAAGACCGGATATTATGTTTGCTACTTGTCTTTATGCCCGTTATCAAGCCAATCCAAAAGTATCTCATTTGGCCGCCGTAAAACGGATTTTCCGGTATCTCAAAGGTACCTTGCATCTGGGTCTTTGGTATCCCAAAGACTCAGGTTTTGAACTAATTGGGTATTCATATTCATATTGTGCAGGTTCCAAGGTTGATAGAAAGAGTACCACGGTAGCTGCCAACTCCTTGGTGGAAAATTAGTCAGTTGGTCTAGCAAGAAACAGAACTCAGTCTCAACATCAACTGTCGAGGCTGAATATGTTGCTACTGGAAGTTGCTGTGCCCAGATCCTGTGGATGAAAAATCAACTAAGGGACTACAATCAAATCTACTCAAATATTCCCATTCTGTGTGATAATTCAAGTGCAATAGCTATTGCAAACAATTCTGTTCTACACTCCAGATCAAAACACATAGACATCAGATATCACTTCATCAGGGATCACATCTCAAAAGGTGACATTCAGGGGCGTAGCCAGAAATCTAAGATAGGGGGTTCCAACATTCAATATCGGACTTTGTTAAAAAATAATACCAATAATACTATATCAGAACAAAAAATTAAACAAAGAAAAATTTGGATCTTAATAGAACCCTAAAAATTTCCAAACATCCTAATAGACCGTTTTATAAGACTTAATTTATAGGACCAAAAAACCAAAACGTCCTAAAAAATTTATATGATGTTTTGGGCGTCGTAAACGTTTTTTGAAAGGGTGTCCTAGGCTATGCCTAGACTAATCCCTTGGCAAATTATGACTTAAAGACATCAGCCCTGAGATTAAACCTCATTGGCCACAAATTGTGTACGCCTAGAGTCGAACGCTGGGCAGATGGGTTATTCTGTCACATCCCCCAAGGCCTTAACCAATACGCCACATCCCTTGTGGTTGTCGTAAACTTATTATAACGCATTTTGATAAGATGCTTTACTTTTTGGTCCTATAGATTAAGTCTTATAAAACAGTCTTTTAGGACACTTATAAATTGATGACGTCCAATAAATCTAATTTTGTTGTAGTGCATAAAGGGTTGGGTTTCGGTAAGAAGTGTCAAATTTGGTGAGTAGCGTGAGATTTTATTATAAACAGTTGAATGAGAAATGGACGAACATTAGGATGAGATGCACCGGATCAATTCCATTTTAAGCCACAATTCATCGAAAGTTATTTGATTAAAAGTGATCGGACTATAATGAGGGGGATGACAGATCTACTAAAGGAAAATAACTTTATATTGGTTCGAATCCAATTCGTGAGATGGCCATCTTGCGGTTTAAAAGCACTTCTCACACTTCTCACCAAAAATGATACTTCTCACGTGATTCCATACCGTAAATTATAAAGCCTTCAAGTAAACTAATTAAGTAAATAATTAAGAGTTGAGTAGTTAAATTTGTTTTGGATTATTATATTTATCTGAAAAAACAAAAATTAAAAACCAAAAACTAATATTATTAATATTCTATATTACAACTTAATTTAGAATGTACCTACAAAATTGCTAACCATTTACTTGGTGGAGGCATGAAACACAGAAGCATTGGAGGATGCAGCATTGGAGGATGCAGTAGCACAATAATTAAGAAATAAGAATAAGTAATTACGTATTTAGATAAAGTTTAGGGAGGGCTCTCTTGTAATGGGCTCCATTTTATAAATATTAATTCTTTGTCTATGCGTAATACACAAAAGATGGGCTGATAGTTGGGGAGGGCCTGGCACCGGCCTGTCCCCCATTAGCTACGCCCCTGGTGACATTGAGCTGCATTTCATTCATACTGATCTACAGCTTGCTGATCTGTTCACCAAACCCTTAGATGAAGCCAGGTTCAATTTTCTAATAAGTGAACTTGGAATGTGCAACCCTCAGTAATTGTGTGTTCTTATCCTTCACCGATCTCTCATCGGTACCCTCTTCTTTCTTTATCACCGACCACTCTACACCGATGTCATCCTCTTGCAAATGACATCTCCATGATTCCATCTCATCTCCTATCTCTCTACCGACATCTCTCACCAAATAACGTCGGTATGATCCTACCACCAATATCCTAGCTTCTTCACTAGAGAATCCACACCGAAAATAAATCCCTCCATCGGTGGCTTTGCTCAACATTGAAATCCACTTCGGTAATCTCCACCGAAGTCTTCATCGGTGTCCTCCTTTATCACCGACACCCCTCTTCCAATCAGTGTGTTCTCTCTCTTCCATATACCCTAAGTCGGTAGAAACTCTCTACCGAAAATCTACAACGTCCACCGATGCCTCTACCATTACCTCTACCGATTCTCTTTCCACCGATACACTCGATTGCCTCTTCACCCTTCTTATCGGTAGTACAATCCACACCGACTTGACCTCACACTTATATATCGGTATCGTTGTCGGTACTCCATCTCCACCACCGATTCTCCTCTATCGGTGGCTTATCCCAATCAGTTCTCCGACCAATTCATTCTCATCGGTGAATATTACCTTACCGAAATCTTCCACACCGAAATGCTTGCTCACCGATATCTCCCACCGATCTCTTCTTGCTTCTCTTATACGATTCCCTATGCATACATCACCCTAAAACCCTAGGTGTCAGTCAACTTGACCCTTCCTGTTCATGTAACATTTTTTTAACCACATATCCCAATACCCTCATCATTACCATTTTTAAATTTATTGAATATGTATTTAAATTCAAGCCACTCTTTCACACCCTTCCTAACCGTTGTCGCCCTATTTCAAAACCCACGACCTCTCATCTTCTCACTCCCTTTTATTATATAAACCCCATCTTCTCCATCCTTCTCATATTTTCGAAACCTGCAACTCATCTCTATATCATATTTCAAACTCCCAACTCTTCTCTTCAATGGCAAAATCCACCAAGATAGTCAAGAACATTCCCACTAGTTTTGAAGACCTCAAATTTAATCCTTGCAACCATGTTGTAAGATTCGAAGCGGATCCAAATCACCAGGAGTTCAACATCGTCTCCAAGTTCTTGTCTCGATCTCCCCTCCTTCATGCATTCACCTGCAACCCGAAAATGAGCAAAGTCCTCATTGGCCAGTTCTGGCTAACGCGTGTTTATGACCCATCAAACGAAGCCATCCATGCTTCGATTCTTACTACTAAAGAAAGGTGATCATGATCTCACATTTGGCGTCGACGATGTTCGCAATGCTCTAAAGATCACAGCTTTTCCATCATATGACATCATGCATCCAGACCATGCTTTAGACGAAGTAGTCCAGGCCATTGGATACACTCAACAATCTAACTCATCTTCCAAATCCTCCAAGGGTCCCGGAACTCTAATTCGTAGCAACATGGGAGGTATTTGGAATTTTTCTTCGCACATATCATCTATTGTGTATCTCGTAAAACGAGTGGGCACATCAATCTGCTTCCTACATTACCTCTCTCGCCCATGCACTCCTGTTCCAATGCAAGATAGATTTTGCTCAGTATTTCTTTACTGAGTTGGCTGAAGTGGCCCGACACCCGAAACGCAGCCAGGTGGCCTACCCGCGCTTTATCTCTATGATTCTTCAACACATGCTTGGTGCAGCTTTGGACGCCGGTAACAAAACTGCCATACCAAGATTTGTCTACGACTGGTCCTCTCCGGTGGTTGGTCACAAAACGCTCGATATTCCACCACGTGCCACTTCGCCCAGGTATGATATATTTTGCTCTCTCTCCCAATCTTCACTGGGGTGAGGTAGAAAACTCCTGGGTTTCAACACCCGGAAGTTCCCGCGGAACCCCAAGTTGTAGCGGTCCCTTCTCCCCGTCCTCGAGTGAAGTCGGGTGGCGCTAAAAAGAAACAACGAAAGGTCACCGACACCTCCGCACCCGCTTCTAGAACTACGCCACCGAGAGATCCCTCGGAGGCTTCCCAGGTTCAAATCCCATCTCATAAGCGGAGGAACTCAAAATCCCCTTCGAGATCTCCCTTAAAGAGGTCTCGGAAACCTTCAACCAAGCCATCCAAGCCAACTGTCGATTCTCAAAAATCGACAGTTGTTGAAATTCTCCCATCCGGGCCAAGGGAATCCGTTATCACCCCTACCGACTCCTCCGTTGCCTCTCCACAGGCTTCGGTTGTATCCTTGGAGAACCCACAACTTCCCTCCCCACTCGCTTCTTTGGGTGGTGGAGATGACTTTGAGGTCTCTCCCCTCGAAGGTACAGAATTCACACTTCACAGCCTAACACCCGATCATTATATGATCGATGATGCACAGCCCGCTGAGGGTTCCCCCACAGAAAAATCCCCCCCCCCCCAAGAGATTTCTTTGAATTCTTATTGGAAGACACTGGTTCTCCCCGAACCAATCCCCCTACCGACGATCTCATCACCGACCCACCATCTCCCCCACCAAAAATTATCTCACCGACTCCACCCTCCCCTACACCGAAAATTCCAACACCGATTCCCTCACCTCACCGATCCCCCACCCCCCACCGATCTGGCACATCTGAGGGTAGTTCTTCCTCATCGCAATCCCCTCCCCGACGACCACCATCTCCCCCACCGAGGCCACCTTCTCCCCCAAGAAGGATCCTTTATCCAGATCCCTCATGCACTCACTCAACCTCATCTACTTTTGTTGAGGAACGATTGCTACCACATACCCCAATATCACCTACAACTCCCCGATTTCAACTCCCCAAAGTTCGTGATCCAGGTTATGCAGGTATTCGGCTGCCGGGTTATTTGATCATTGAGGTTCAAGAAAGTGCCCGTCAATGTAGATTGGTAGGTACTCAATTTGAATCATTTAAACAGGCAACGGTCTCCATGATGGCTCAAGCAAATGAGCGGGTGTCTGTGCTCGAGTCTTGGCAACCTCAGCTCTTGGCAGATGCTCTTCGGGAAGCTTTTCGGCCAGTTTCTGAAAACTTGGTCTTATTATCCAACAAGGTGGAATCGTTGACCACCTCCCATTCCGACCTTGCGGTTTCTTTCGCTGCTTTCAAAGCATCCACGACAATAAAAGATACCGAGCTCTTTTGTCTTCACAGTGAGGCCCGTAGGCATCAAAATCTTCGGAGCAGTCTCTCTGAGTCCCTTGAAACTCTGCATCAAAAAGTTGATCTACTTGAAAAGAGCCTGGATTGGGATATGGATTTGGGTGACTTTACCTTGACCAATATTGATCCTGCCAGTATCAACCTTCTTTACTTGAAACTTGATAAGGTTTTTACTCTGTTGGGTTTGACTGTTACGGCTACTGCTGAGGGGGAGAAATCTGTACCACCACCAAAAATGCCTTCAGTTAAACGAACAAACAGCAATCAGCCTCCACATTCCACCGATCAACCACATATTCACATCTCCAAGAAAGCCACCGATCTTCCAGGTACCACTTCTACTCCATCCAAACAACCATCGATGGAAAACCCTCCACCGAAACCATTTGGTACTACTTCCTCTCCATCTCCTCAACAATCGGTGGAGAGACCATCACCGAAAGTCACTCCACATAAGTCACCACCGAAAGTCACTGTCACCATTTCTTCTTCACCGATCCATCATGCCCTATCGGTGGAGATTACCTCACCATCTCCATCGGTGGAGAAAAGTGCGGCACAATCTGAGGGGGAACAAGTGTCCGAGACCCCTAAAGATAAAGGAAAGAAAATACTATCTACCGAACAAGAAGCAGAAGAAGAAAGGAAAAAAGAAAGAGTTAGCCAAGTATGGGGCCCGACCTACGGGTGCCCAAACTCTAAAGCTGAAACCACCATCTCAAGAATCCAACCCCAACCTTGGTCTATCCCCTCAAGAACTTGAAAAGGCTAGACTTGCTCAGAAAGCCATAGATGACTCAAAGGCCCTCTCTTTAAAAGTTGCCAAGGAGGAAGCAACAAAAGCCAAGTCCACCGATCCTATCAAAACTCAAGAGTCTGTTTTGGGTGCTCTAAAAGAAGAAAGGGTGAGGAAATAAACTGGTACAAAAAGGCAATGCACTACCGAACGAACAGGTCTCCGATCTCAGGTATCAAAATTGCCACCTCTAAAGCTAAATCCTGCCGACATAAGGTTGATCATAGAGAGAGAAGATGGCATGTCTAGAAGTATTAGAGATTACCACTTGAAACAATTCGGCCTCTCCGAATGGTATGAAATCTCTAAACTCCTAGTGAAAAGTGTCAATCCAAAGAAAGACATATTCATCAAATGCATTGATAATTTGATGGATAAATTTAAAGAGTTGAAAAGGAAACATAACATCGTTCTCTCCATCGATGAAAGAGCCAAACTTCAATCCCTAAAGGAAGACATTCGTCTACCGAAAACAAAGAACCAAAAAGTCACCGACAACATTTTCAAATAGATGGCTGTGAAAGGAAGGATTCCCTATGTGGAAAATCTCAACTTGTCCCTTCCCACTTCAGGCACTTATCCCTCAACCACTCTAAGTCTCTCACCGATTCCTGGACTTTACTTTAATGATGGATTCGGTCACCGACGTTTCTTCAGGTTTTCCCAGATCCATTTGGCTGACATCATTCTTCTTGAAGGCATATCCAATCTGATGCCATACATCTCTGAAGCTCAACCATTTTACCAGAACATCCTCGCCAAAATCAAGCGTCGTCAGGAAATGAGAAAATAATCTAAGTGTTTTCCTTTGTTTCCATTTAAGTAGTTGTAAGATTTTCTTCATTTTCGAATGTATGAAGATTTAGATTAAATGCAAGTACTTCTCTTCTATTTGAATTTCCTTGTTGCACATAGTTATACTTTATTACTTGAAAATATTGTTTATAGTGTACATACTCATACAAAAGAAAAATAGAACAAAAAGAATGGTCTATGTGAAAAGAACCCAAAAAGAGTAAAAAGGGTCAAAATGCATTTTACTTTATGATACTCTTAAATATTCTAAGGATAGAGCTCAAATTCAAATAGGGGGAGATTGTTGGGTCACCAAGATTTGAAATTGACTCACCGATGTTATTACCTATACCTTACTTAGAATATTTTAGCATGGTACTTTTGAAATGACTTGTACAAAATAGAAACTGTTCGGTGAAGTCGAAGATCAACCAAAATCAAGCTTGAAGACATTCTCATTGTGGAAGTAAGAATAATCTTCTCAACATTCAGCAAGTCATTGTCCACCGATGGTGTTCCCACACATCGGTGGACACTCTCTCCACCGACCCTCATATCGTCGGCCAGAAGCATCCCACCGATAAGGATGCTCAAATAGGTGGGATCTTTGATTGAATGGTTTTTCTTTGAAGTTTGTTTCAAGATTCAAGCCAATTATATCGGGAGAACATCATCGGTGCACTTGTCTTGAAAGACACATCAAGAAGATCATTTATTATGGGACAATATCTATTGCCAGATAAAAGTGACTATTTGTCGTTTTATCCATTATCAGTTAAAGTCCTTTTCAGCATGGGTTCTATTCCTAGTACCAAGGAAAAGGTGATAAAGACATATCAACTTTTCAGAAGTCAACATCCTCAAGCAAATCTGATGAGGACAAATATCCCAAGCATTTAATGCTCATCTCACTATAAAAGGAAGAAGGTGTTCCCATGCATACAACGCTTTCTGGAAGTTTCTCTCAGTGCAAGAATTCTCCATTTTTCTTAAGAACTTTATAGCTTTGTTCTAAGTGTTCTAAGTTGTTTTGTTTAGTATACTTTGTGAAAGATTGTTAGAATAGTTTATCTGTTCTTTTCCGCAACAGTCTTTAGTTTCTATGTGTAATTCTTGTTGAAAGTTTTTCAATAATAGAATTAAAATTGTGAAAATTTTGAGTATTGTATTCAACCCCCCCCCCCCCCTTATACAATACTTGTTAAGCCATCTGGGACTAACACAAACCATTTTCCACCATTGTTGAAGATATGGAAGCTTGAAGATTTTGTAGGAGATTAGGATGCTTTGCTTTGAGGATTCAAGTGGTGAAGGTAATCTCTCCCTACCCAAAAGTTAGATCGTTGTTGTTTTTACTTTCTCTTCCATATTGGGGTATTATTGGGTGATTTTGGTGATGTTTGGTTAAGGTAATCTTCTATTCTTTTCACCTATGAAATTAGGGTTTTGGTATAAGTTGAGATCTTGAAGTAAAATGGTTGGGGAATGATTCTTTATGGGTGGATGTGATTATTTGTGGTTGGAAACTCTTGGATCTAAGTTTTTGGATGTTTTGGCTCGAAGGTTCAAGTTTCTTTAAGGGAGCTTACGTTTGGGGGAAAATCTAGATTTAGTCTAAATCTAGCAAGGTGAGTTCAAGTTGATTTGTGAAAACTTTGTACATACCAAAAATGTTATTTTCCAAATATTTGTGTGGTTTACTTGAAATTATCAATTGTTGAGTTATTTGATGAGTTTAACTCTTTTGAAGTATTTATCTTCATAAATGTTGTAAAACACCCATATTTTGGGTTTTTGGATATCTTGATGTGTTGGGATCATAAATATTTCCCTAAAAGATTTATTGCTCAAAATGAAGTTTATTTGATGGTTTAATCATGTTGGTGAAATTGATTTTATAAACCATTTGGGAAAATGCACAATTTAGTGGCAAAAGTCATTTTGAGAATTATAAGGGTATGAGTCCTTTTGGGAAAACCCTTTTTGTTTAACCTGTGTCGAGTTTTGGGTTAATAATGATTTTGTGGTACTTGTTTACCTAAATAATGTTAAATGCATTTTATGCTATGATGACCGTTATTTATGGGTCTAATGAGTTTTGAGCATTTTGCTCGGTTTTGACTTTGAGATAGTCTTGGGGATATTCTGTCCGGTTTTGATGACGCAATGTGGGGTCTTAATTATGGTTTGCATTTATTGCATTGTTTGGGCAAAATTTCACCAGTCTCGACCACGACCAAGGTAAGGAAAGAACTTACTTCTCTCTTCCAATGTGAGGTAAAATCCCAGAACATTGTTCCATGATCATAATCGAAATCGGGAGATATCTACCTCACGACGCTCGACCACGACGTCGTCTAGCTCTCACGACCGTCGCATAAGACCATGCGACCTCGACCAACTAACGCGTGATATAACTGTTATGTTTGTTCAGTGTTTAATGCAGGAGTCAACGTCATTAATGACCAACGGCTACAACCAGTAAAGGGCCATTAACAGCATTAAAGACAACGTCCGTTACGTCGGTTATATGAAGCATTCAAGGCACCAATTAAAGCGTCCGAAGACTATAAATATAGAGTTCAATCATCATTGAAAGAGACCGAATTCAAGAATCACACGGCGTACTCAAGAACACCTGAAGTAAAGAACTTTCTCTCAAGTGATAGCTCTCGACGCACGACATCCACGCACGACACTTCGTTTTTACACACGACACACGTTATTTACACGATAAAATCACTTGTTACTTTACATTTCAAAGTCTATCTTTCATTTGTATTGTAATCTCTGTACGATCAACACCTGAAACACAAGGACATCGCCCCTGTTTGGCGACCATAGTGCAGCGACGACCTCTACTGTCGTCCGCGGATTTTTTCCTCGTTGAGGTTTTTCCCGCGTCACCAAAATCTCTGTCTCATTTACATTTTTATCTTTTTCGCACGCTTTGTCGAGAGATTCTTTTCATTAGTTGTTAAGCTCCACAATCAACCTCAAGTTGTACTTGTGTGCAATTTTTGGCATTAACATTTTGGCGCCCACCGTGGGGCCCCATCTAGAGAAAATCTTCGACAAGCGTGCGCTTTACTAACGTTTTTTTGGAAGTTCCCTTCTTTCTGTTGCAGCAAAATGGCAAATGAGAGGGTCATAGAACAGATCACTGCTCAAATGCATGGGAAGCCCGAAAATACACAAAATGCTCCTGAAGCAGTCAACGATTATCGCCTGGAGGAAGTCATCCTAGATCCAAGAAATCCTGAGCAAAAAGTCTTTATCGGATCATCCATCAGTCCCTGCCACAGGGAAAAGTTGATATCTTTTTTGCAGGAATATGCTGATTGTTTTGCCTGGTCACATGAAGATATGGTCGGCATAGACCCCGACGTCATCTCCCGCAAGCTCAATGTCGACCCGTCGTTCAAACCTATCAAGCAGAAGCGAAGGAAATTTGCTCCTGAAAGGAATAAGGTGATAAATGACGAAGTCGACAACCTTCTCAAGACAGGGAAGTGTTGGTCCCGAAAGGCCTAAACAAGTTTGTAGAAGGGGGGGGGGGGTTGAATACAAACACACTATTTTACTTTTCTAAATTGTTTATTGATAAATCATTAACAATTTACAGCTTGTTGCGGAAACAAGATTAAGGATAAACCTAAATCTAAACAAGTTGGAACACTAAGTTTTCTTGCACTAAGAAAGATAAGGAGATTACTAATAAAATCCTATCTTAAGAGAGATTTGAACTTGTCCAGAGTTAGCAAGTTACTTCAAATGAAGTGAGTTCATCTCTTTATATACTGCATGCATTTAATGCAAATCAGTATACACTTTACACGTGTCATCAGCGGATTGGTTGCATGTCATTGACCTTTGTTGACAACCTTAGTAGCCGCATGAATGAACAGTGTAGTATCAGAGTGGTTGTACGATTTCAGATTTTCGGATGTTCTTATCTGACATTTCGTACGGTGGCGTGCAAGGGAGGTTAAGACAAAAGTACTTTGTACGGAGGACTTCATGATCAGCTTTCGTTGATTCAGCGATTATCATTTACTATTCAGCGAATGATAAAGTTCAGCGATAGCTAAAGTCTTGTACTTGATACTTCACGTTGAGTGGACAAATCTGAGTCTTCGCTGATCCGCATCAGTTCATTAGGAGACTTGTCGCTGGTTCTTGAGCTTGATCTTCGACTTCAGCGTAGAACCTTTGTTGACGTGAATCTTGTCTTCAGGGATCATAAGTAAACAACTAACTTATCAGCGATCACCATAAGGACTGAACAGACTCAGCGATATGGTGAACAGTGTTCGCTGAATGTTTAATCTAAAAGTGCGAGAGTTCCTATCAGCAGTACTGTAAGATCTTAGTACTTATCAGCGATAGTGAAACTCTGATACATATTGTTTACTTACAATTTTCACTAAGTATTTAAGATAGGGTCATTATCAAATCACTGAGGGTTTGGATCAACAATCTCCCCCTATTTGATTATGACATAGCAACAAAGAAAATTGCTATTTAATGAAAACATAAGGATAAAAAGAACTCATAAAATATTTGTCCCTTTTACTGTTTTCTGGGATCTTTTCAGTACAGATGGAGTAAAGTACATTCGCTGAAATCTTTCTTTAAATCTTTGAATCAGGTTACAATATGAATAAGAAAGATTACAAGTACAAGCGAAATAAATTACAAGTACTGAAGGATGACTGATACAATAGAGAAAGAGGTGATTGTTGTCAGCCTTCAAAGGGTTCTTCCTTAATGAGAAGTTCATCAAGGGTTGTCTTTTCAGTTGGAATCATCCAGTCAGGAACCTTTTCTCCTTTATTCTTTAGCTTCAGAGCAGCTTCAAAAATCAAGGGTTTTAGGTGTCGTGCCTGAATGTCTTTTCTGAAGTCGCACCAGTAGATGAGATCTCTGAGCTGTTCGATTGGAGTGATTGGAAGCTCAGCGATCCGTTGAAAGCATTTACGTCCGTCGTAGTCAAGTAAGAATATTCCATAAGGATTACTGACGACTTTACCAGGGACGAAAAGTTCACATGGTGGCAAAGAGATGTCAAGGGCAGATAGATCAGGATCAGGACCAAGTACTTCAGCGCGAGAGAAACCAATTCCAATTTCATTTCGTATGACAGGACCTGAGTTTGAATCTTGACGTTTCTTCTTTGGTGAGCCGCTTTTTCTTTTCGGCTTTAGATCAGGAACAGGAGGAATATCCACACAAGAAGATATCAAATCGATCTGTCTGTTTATCAGCTTTTCGAAATGATCCTTGTACTTAGATTGTGATAGTTGGATAGCTAACCTCATCTCCAGCCATTCAGAGAGACCATACCTTTTTACAGTGTCAGCACGAAAGGTTTCAGATGAGCCATCTTCTCTGAACAGTTTGATGTCAACAATAGGTACTCCGATGGAGGTTCTTCCAGAGATGAATACCTTGTTGATCTTCGCTGGACGATATCTGAAGTGGATTTTCTCTTTACACCAGATCAGGGTGGTCTGAGAAACTTCAGCTTTCTTTTCCACGATCTTCTGGGCTTGTTCCCAAAGCTTTCGTTGGATTTGAATGGGAATACGCTTCAGCTTGGGGTCTTTGACAGATTCTTGAGTGAGCTTGATGGCGTATTCTCTGTCTTTATCTTCAGCTTCCTTCCTTTCAGTGATGAGGCGTTCAGCTCTGAGATGATCCTGGTATTCAGCTTTTGAAATTCTGAACTTAGGAGGAACTGAAGGTAGTTGATCGCGCCTTAGAATGATTCGCTGATCCTCGAATCACTTTATCATTTCTTCTCTCCTCTTTTGATCTTCTTCACTCAGCTTTTGAGGAACTGAGGAAGGTATGTTTCTGTGCGAGAGAGGTTGTTCTTCTGGTTCATCAGTCTCAGAGATTAAATCTAAGACTGGGATTATGTCTTCAGCGGTAGCTGGAATTATTGGTGAAGTCGCAATAGTAGATCCTTCAGCGATATCCTCAAACAGGGGAGAGGACTAGCTGAAACGCAGCGATCTTACAAATAAGAACTGGGTAGAAGAACTTGGGTAGAAAAGATAGAAAAAAAATGTGATGTGTATGGTGTTTGTGGAATGGATAACTGATTGTTCAGAGATGATCAGGGAAGGAAAAATAAGTTTAGTGTACCTGACAAATCGGCTTTGCAAGTAGGATCGCCAGATTATCATCTTCAGCGATGCCTTTGTCTTTGCTTTTCTCAGCACCAGAGGCTGAGTGCTTTGTCTTTGTTTTTGTCTTCTCCCCTGTGGATTCGGTTATCACGATCCCTTTAAGAGCTTTTCGAGGAGCATGTTTGACGACAAAGAATTCGTCATCTTCATCATCATCATCATCATCGTTCCTTGGAGAGGAGGATGGTTCAGCTTCAGGGATGTCGATGTCTTCGTCTTCTTCTGCTTCGGATTCCTCAGCATCTTCTTCGAGTTGCTCCCCCTCAGATATAGATGCGAGGTTCTCGGTTCCCTCAGGGTTTTCATCTCCCTGAGGTCCAGTAATCAAATCTTCATTACCCTCTCCCCTGATAGATTCATCATGGGAAAGGTCTTCAGCGCTCTTATTTTGATCTTCAGCGCTCTTCTCCTGTTCAGCGCTCTTCTCCCCCTCTTTCTCATGATGGGCGGGGGAGGAATGGGTAGATTCAGCATTGGTGTTGTCTCTGTCTTCTGGGCCAGAGACTTTCACACAACCTTCAAGCTTAGCTATTCTGTCTTCTAGGCCAGAAATAGCAGGCGTGATTTTCTTCAGCTCTTGGCGATCCTCTGCGGTGAATGAGTCCAAAATAGGTGCAGGGGCCGGAGCAGGAGCTGGATTGTTTGCCTTGTTCACCAGCGTCTCGATCATTGTCTTGACAGAACTAAGGTCGGTCTTCACTGAGCCCAAGTCGGTCTTGACCACTGACATATCACCTTCGAGTGTACCAACCGATTTCTTCAGCGTTGTAACCTCGCTGGAAACGGTGGAAACTGACGATTTGAGATTGGTGTAGTCAGTGTAGATGTCGGAGAGCACTTTGGCAAAGTCGGCGAGAGTTTTATCAAGGTCTTTGATGTCATCAGAGGAGGCCTTCTTTTCCACCACAGCAGTCAGCTTCGTCAGATTCTCTCCAGCGTTTGTTACAGCTGTAGAGTTATTTGATAGACCGGTGGTGAGATCTGTAAGTTTCATCTCTATGGACTTCAGAGACTGGTTGATGTCTCCCAAATAAGGACCTGTAACATATAAGTACTTGTGAACAAAGGAAAGCTCAGAAGTTTCAGGTTTAGTTACAGTGTTTAAGGTGGGATCTGTACCTGCAGGAGCGTTGACGAACTCATCAAAGTTTCGAGTCCCTCCATAGTGTTCCATATCTCCCTCAAAAGTTCCGTGAGGGATGGAGATCTCTGCAGGTCTTTTCTTCGTCATTCGGTGAGAAGCTTCAACGGCTTCTTGAATGATGGCATCTCCAGTTTTAGCTGGAGGAGTGTCCAAAGAAATAGAGGGAGGATCGAAGGATAAGAATTGGGGTTGGGTTGCAAGTTCAGCGTTGGATTCACTGAGAAGTACTTCATCAGTCTTTTGAGAGACTGAAGAAGGTTGGGTAGATTCCAAAGTTCTAACCTCAGCGTTTAAGGACGCTGAAGTAGGTTTAGAAGGGATAGCTTGAATTGGTGTGGCAGAGCGTACCACAGAACTTTCCTTCAGCTCTTCAGAATGAGCTGAGGAGTCTTCAGCATGGAATTGCTGGGGTTGCTCCTTGGTTTTCTTGATCCTTTTGGAATCAAGAGGGGTAAGAGATTGTTTCCTTTTCTTAGAAGGAATGGATTTTGTGGCCTGGGAATCAGCGAGGGGTATTGTCGCTGAAGGAGCCACAGAAAGCGGAGAATTAAGTAGAGTGAGAAGGGTAGAGAGACGTACCTCGTTGGCGACAGGCTTGAAGTCGAGAACTTTAGGGCCAATCTGAGAGAGTTTCAGATCACCCTCTTCAGGATAGCTGTCCTTCAGGCCATATTGAAAGATGGCGCTGATGAATCGTGTGTAAGGGACCCATGCTGGTCGGTCAGCGGCAGAATCAACACGTTGAATGAGGTCTTCATAGATGATGGAGGCCCAGTCAATGTTGAGACCTTTCAGCAGTGCGTAACCCATGGCCTGCTGAGGTTGAGCGGCTTGATCAGAAGATCCGGATTTCGCTGTCATGCAGCTGATCAGGTGAGCGAAGATGAAGTTCATCTCGCTGGGCATCTTGGATTTCTTTATCAGCGTCAGCTTCTTCTCAGGTAGCTTGTCTCTTCCAGTCTCCCAGATGTAACCCATCGCATCAAGGAAAGCAATGATTTCTTCCCTGTCAGCGTGCTTCTTGTGGTCAGGTAATGGAATGAAATGATTTTCTGAGGTAGCGTTAGGGAATTTCAGAGCTTTGCGGATTATTGCGGGGGTTATCTTGATGGTGCCATACTCAGTATCGCTGAGTATGCAGTCGATGGTTTTAGATGGATCTTTGGCGGAGGGTAGGTCGGTGTGTCTGGCAGAGTACCAGAATTGGGATAATAGACGCTGACTGGCAGGAGGTGTGATTGTCAGTGCTGTGTATATGGGGCTATTCTTCAAAAAATTTACAGCGTCGTCTAGATGGGATACTGCTTCCGAGGAGGAAACTCGAGAAGCGCTGAGAGGTTGTTTGCCTTTGTCCAGTCTAGTTGATCCAGCTCAAACTTAACCTGAGGAGCTTTGGTGATTTCCAGTTCCTCAAAATCAGCGGAGATGGACTCAGCGGTAACATTCAGCTTTGAAGTTGCCATTTCACTGTATTATCAGTTCAACCAAAGATGTTAACAAATAAGAAATATCTTAATGTGGAAAGAAAATTTCCATTAAGATTTTTCGAATTTTGTCCATTTCATTCAGACAAAAAAAGTCTTAATGAAGATTAGGGTTTTTCTTGTTTTAAAAAAAAAACGAATATAACACCCATAAGCCTTGTATTCCAGTTTCTTAAAAAAAATGGATACGAAAGAAGAACAAGTTTAAGATTTTAGATTTAAAACTTGAAGAACAACCATGAAATGGTTGTGTTTATAAAACCATGAAAGAAAATGATTTTATTTTTGAGTTCTTTTGTTTGATCTTGTGTAAAACAATGATAAGATCGAAAACAAGTTATTCGCATTTGATAAGAGATAAGAACATATTAACCTTGAGTTTGATGAAGAAGATGATGAACAGTTCTTGAAGATTGAGAGCACAAAATGCAACAGTGTTCTTTTCTTGCGGAGAAAGATTGATTCGCGTAAAAGACAAATATAAACTTTGAGAGTGTTTATATAGGAAGAGAGTAGAGAGAGAAAAACTTGAGCGGGAAAGTTTTTCATCATGACACGGACACGTGTTTGCATTTGATTGGATAGACAACGAAACGTGCAAACGTGTGTCAGAAAAAGAGCGTGCCTGGTGTTATCCGTTGCAAAGACGTCACAACTGTCCTTTCACATTCTTTCGTTGTCTCTGAGGTTTTGAAAGAAAAACTCATGGACTCTTTGGAAAATATGAAGCACTGAATAGAAATATCAGTGAGGGTTTTAAGAAATTTCAAAATATCGCTGTTAAGGAAGAGATATTCAGCGATGTAAGAATTTGAAATCTTGCATTTTCATGCGTTTTGTCAGAGAGAGAAAACATACCTTGATATCAGTTTAACCAAATTTATTCAGAGAGAAGATGATGAAATGGATTGTACAAGTTTATTTTATCCGAGAGCCTATACAAGAATGTATAAACGTATCGCTGATTAAATGTGAACCTCTGAAGATTTATCCTTCAAAGTTCAGCATTCCAAGCTCGCTGATGAGAAAGTTGAATCTTGTCTCATCAAGAGGTTTGGTAAACAAATCAGCTAACTGATAATCAGTTGGGATAAAATGAAGTTCTATATCACCATTCATCACATGATCTCTGATAAAATGATATCTGATTTCTATGTGTTTTGTCTTTGAGTGTAGCACTGGATTGTTTGCTATAGCGATGGCACTTGTGCTGTCGCAATAGATTGGAATTTTGGAGAGCTGAAGATCATAGTCTAGTAGTTGATTTCTCATCCACAAGACTTGAGAACAGCAGCTTCCAGCGGCTACATACTCAGCTTCAGCTGTGGAAGTGGACACTGAGTTTTGCTTCTTACTTGTCCAACTTACCAGCTTTCCACCCAGGAGCTGACATCCTCCTGTGGTGCTTTTCCTATCCATTTTGCAACCTGCAAAATCACTGTCTGAATAGGCGGTTAGATCGAATCCTGAATCTTTGGGATACCAAAGACCTAGATTCGCTGTACCCTTAAGATATCGAAAGATTCGCTTTACAGCTTTCATATGGGATATCTTAGGTTCAGCTTGATATCGTGCGCACAGACATGTTGCAAACATAATATCGGGTCGGCTAGCTGTAAGATACAGTAGTGAGCCGATCATCCCACGGTACAGCGTGACATTGACAGGAACACCCTTTGTGTCCTTATCAAGTATCAGCGGTGGTGCCATAGGGGTTTTCATAGCTGAACTTTCAGTTAAGTCGAATTTCTTCAGCATATCTTTAACATACTTTCCCTGATTTATAAAAGTTCCTTTTTCAGTTTGCTTAATCTGAAGACCAAGGAAATATGTTAGTTCACCCATCATACTCATTTTATACTCATCTTTCATTCTATCAGCGAAACGAGTACAAAGCTCAGGGTTAGTAGAACCAAATATAATGTCAGCAACATATATTTGAACTAAAATGATATGACCTTTTATTTTTCTAAAAAACAAAGTTTTGTCAATCTTACCTCTCTCAAAATTTTCAAGATGGAGATAAGTAGAAAGAGTGTCATACCATGCACGAGGAGCTTGCTTCAAGCCATAAAGTGCCTTATCCAGTTTATAAACATAACCTGGACGCTTAGGATCTGAGAATCCTGGAGGTTGTTCCACATAAACTTCTTCATTTAGCTTTCCATTTAGAAACGCTGACTTAACATCCATTTGATGTACAGTGAAGTTTTTGTGTACAGCATATGCTAAGAAAAGACGAATAGATTCAAGTCTTGCTACTGGAGCAAAGGTTTCGTCATAATCTATGCCTTCCTCTTGTCTGTATCCCTGAGCAACAAGACAAGCTTTGTTGCGAGTTACAGTACCATGTTCGTCCAACTTGTTTCGATAGACCCACTTAGTGCCTATCACTGTTTTGTCAGTTGGTCTCCGAACAAGTTTCCAAACTTTGTTTCTTTCGAATTCAGTCAGCTCTTCTTGCATAGCGCTGACCCAGTTTGGATCTCTGAGGGCATCATCTATTTTCTTTGGTTCAGTTAGAGAAATAAAGTTAACAAATAAACAAATATTACCTGCACTTCTACGAGTCTGAATACCAGCGTTGGGATCACCAAGAATTTGATCGATTGGGTGATTTACAGTCCATCGCTGAGCCGGAGCATGCGTCGCTGACTCAGTCTGAACTGGAGAAACTGAAGATGAGGCTTCAGCTACTTCTGGATTATCATCTAAGAGAGGAATGCTTGCATTTGTCACTTCATTCACTGATTGCTGAGAAATAGATGGAATTTCTGAGACATTTGGATCAACTGCGGGTATAGTGTTTATAGGAACAGCTGAGACCCAAGATGTTTCAGCTTCACTATTCTGCATATTGGAAATGATAGTAGGACCATCATTTTCAGTTGTATGAGCATGAGTAGTGGGAACATCTTCTGAATCACCAAGATGAGAAAACATCCATTGATTCAGTTCTTCTGTATCAGCGTTCGGTTTAGAGTTCGCTGAACGGGATTCGTCAAACGTGACGTGAATAGTTTCTTCTACAGTTTTTCTTCTTCGGTTGAAGACTCTGAAGGCTTTGGAAACTGAGGAGTATCCAAGAAAGATTCCATCATCAGCCTTAGGATCAAACTTTCCAAGGGCATATCTGTTGTTCAGTATGAAACACTGACAACCAAAGATGTGAAGAAAGCTGATTGAAGGCTTTCTCCCATGAAAAAGTTCATAGGCTGTCTTTTTGAATCTTTTGACTATCAGCGACCTGTTTTGCGTAAAACAAGCCGTGTTGACAGCTTCTGCCCAAAACTGAGTAGGCAGGTGAGAATCGCTGAGCATTGAACGTGCAGCTTCAATAATTGTTCTATTTCTTCTTTCAGCGACTCCGTTTTGTTGTGGTGTTCTCACTGACGAAAAGTTGTGAGAAATACCCTTGCTCTCAAGGAAGGAATCAAGAGAACTGTTTTTTAATTCAGTTCCATGATCACTCCTTATTGAGCGAACAGTCATATTGTTCAGAGTTTCCATCTTCCGAACAAAGGTGATGAGTTCTTCAGGGGTGTCACTCTTAGAACGGAGAAACATTACCCATGTGTAACGAGAGAATTCATCAACTATGACCAGCGTATATTTCTTTCCAGCGATGGATTGTTTGTTAACGGGGCCAAACAAATCCATATGGAGTAGTTGAAGAGGAGATGACACTGAGGAAACTTGCTTGGACTTAAAGCTTGCCTTGGTCTGCTTTCCTTTTTCACACGCTGAACATAAGGATTCTTTGGCGTATGAATGTTGAGGTAGACCAGTGACTAACTCTTTGGATGAAAGAGTATTCAGTGTCTTGAAGTTGAGATGTGAGAGCCTCTTGTGCCATAGCCAGTTGACATCAGAAGATGCCTTTGAGAAGAAACAGGAGTTCTCAGTGGTTGTTGAGTCCATGTTTATAACGTAAACATTTTCCAAACGATAACCGCTAAGAGCTATCTTCTCCTTTTTGTCAGAGACAAAGCAGGATTCCTTAGTGAAAATCACTTTGTTATCCATGTCGCAAAGCTGACTGATGCTCAGAAGATTATGCTTCAGCCCTTCAACATATGCGACTCTTCTGAAGGATGTTGTACCATTTGAAAGTACACCATACCCTCGGGTGTGTCCTTTTCCATTTCCACCGAAAGTCACAGAGGGACCCTTCTCTTCCTTGTATTCAGCGAGCAGGCTTTTCTTTCCAGTCATGTGTCTAGAGCATCCGCTATCGAGATACCAGATACCCTTCTTAACCTGAAATACAAAGGAATATTAGTTTTGCTTGGGTACCCACTTCGCCATGTATACGTGTTTGTCAGTGGAAGAGGTTGGAATGGGTTCAGCAGTCTTCGCAGCATTTGAAGATTCAGCTTTGTCTTTCTTCACTTTGGTCAATTTCTTGACCTCAGAGGTAGGAGTCACCTTGACCTGACTTGCAACTGGTTTGGTCTTCTTGGGTGCTATCTTCACCTTAGCTATCTTATCAGCTTTGGTGGCTGTGGGACACTTACTTGCAATATGATCGGTAAGTCCACAGTGATAACATTTCCTATAACTAAAATTAGTTCTAGGACCACTTGAGTGCTGAGCTTTTAATTTGGAATTAGAAGTGCCAGCACCAAGTACACTATTGGTTTTTGAAATAGGACGAACATTCAGTTCTTCAGATTTCTTACCAAGGACATCTACTCTGAGTCTAGGAGTAGGTCGCTGAACTGATCCAGAGGTCTGATTTCTAGAACCAGATGAATGAATCACCAAGGCTTTAGAAGCATTCAGCTTAGGTACTAAAGTACCCTTCTGAGGATTTTGATAAATAACAATTCCTTTACCTTTGTCTTTAGAGACAGAGGTAGGTTTTGAATAAACCATTTTCTCCTTACCTTTTGAGGTAGGAGTTTCCTCAGGGATTGATGTAACCGACGAGGAGTACTGAGATGAAGAAGTGTCAGCTATTGAGGATACGAACGTTCCAAATTTAAGCATTGAACGTTCAGTGGTTGGTATTGGAGTATCATATTTATAACCCAGACCACGTTTATCACTCAGAGGAATCTGAGCCTTAATTATCTCAGTGATCTTTGTTGAAGAATTACACCATCCTTCAACAGTAGCTTGTTCAGCTTTTAATGCAGCGATAGCTTCCGCTCGTTCGATTTTGACTAGCTGATTTAAATGGACTTGATCTTTAAAATCTTCTTCAAATTTAGAAAGCTTTTCTATTTGAAGGTGGCAATTTTTAAGCTTTTCAGCGAGATCAAGATTTTGGTTTTCAATCACAGCTTTGCCGTTCATGGCTTCGTATAAACTTCTAGTCAGTAGTTCGATTTTACGGAGACTATCAGCTTCATCAATATTTACAATATTTGTAAAGAAGGAAGGTGATACCTGAATGGCAGATGTTGAAGTGGAGGGAATGTATGAACTTTCTTCCTCTTCTTCAATCTTGGCCATGAGACATTGATTTGCTTCATCATCTTCAGAATCAGATGATGAGGCTTCTTCATCAGAAGCAGCCCAATCATAGTCAGCCATCAGGCCTTTTCCTTTCTTCTTAAAGCTTTTCAGCTTTGCATACTTCTCCTTCAGCTTTAAGTATTTGTCGTCTTTATTCCTTGGAACAAAGGATTTCTTTGTAAAAGCTGAAGGTCTCATGATTTTCTTTAACCTGCACTCGTTAGCGAAATGTCCTGTCTTTTCGCAGTTGAAACAAGTAGCAGTAGCCTTATCAACAAAAGCTGATGACTTAGGCTTGTCAGCTATAGAAAGAGTTTTATTCTTTCTAAACATTTTCTTCTTGGCGAATCTCCTGAACTTTTTAGTTAGGAGAGCCAAGGATTCATCATCTGAAGAATCAGAATCTGATGACCCTTCAGAGTTACTTTCTAACTCAGTGATAGTGACCATGGGTCGCTGAGTAGAAGGTTCCTCTGATATTAAAGCAACAGGGGTGCTTTTGGAATCTTTTACAAGATTCTTCTTAAGATGGCTAGATTGCTCATGATTCAGCAATGTGCCATATAAGGTAGCAAGTGTCATTGATCTTAGATCTTTCGACAGCTTGAGACACATGGAATAATTGTCCCAGCTTTCAGGTAAACATTCTAAAAACTTTGTCAGCACTTCAAAGTTAGAATATTCCTTACCAACCGTTTTTAGATCTATAATTAAGCAATTAAAACGTTGATGTACTTCAGAGAGAGTTTCATTCTTACCAGAGATGAAGCTTTCGTATTGTCTTACCAGGTTGATCTTTCTTGAATCCTGGACTTCAGACGTTCCTTCATACTGAACACATATTGTGTCCCACATGGCTTTTGAGGATTTCAGGTTCATGACGGAATGGTAGACTTCGTCAGGAAGGGCCATGGATAGTATGGATCTGGCTTTTGTATCTATAGCCACTTTCTTCTTGTCTTCATCGGTCCAATGATGTATTTCCTTTGGAATCAGCCTTTCTGGAATAGCAGCTCTAGTTGCAGTGGTTGGAACTGCAGGATCAATTGTTACAGGGATGTGTGGGCCGTTTTCAAGATAGTAAGGTATAGTAGGGTCTACACCTTCTAAGAAGAGTGTCATCCTATTTTTCCATAAGTTGAAGTTATCTCTGGAAAATCTAGGGGGTTTTGCAAGAGAACCATTGTCTATATAGTGAGTGTTTGTGTTTGGGTTGGCCATTTTCAGATAATAGCTAGGAAGAGAAATATCTTAGATTAGATCTTGTTTATGAGATTAAACAAATCCGCTCTGATACCACTTGTTGGTCCCGAAAGGCCTAAACAAGTTTGTAGAAGGGGGGGGGGTTGAATACAAACACACTATTTTACTTTTCTAAATTGTTTATTGATAAATCATTAACAATTTACAGCTTGTTGCGGAAACAAGATTAAGGATAAACCTAAATCTAAACAAGTTGGAACACTAAGTTTTCTTGCACTAAGAAAGATAAGGAGATTACTAATAAAATCCTATCTTAAGAGAGATTTGAACTTGTCCAGAGTTAGCAAGTTACTTCAAATGAAGTGAGTTCATCTCTTTATATACTGCATGCATTTAATGCAAATCAGTATACACTTTACACGTGTCATCAGCGGATTGGTTGCATGTCATTGACCTTTGTTGACAACCTTAGTAGCCGCATGAATGAACAGTGTAGTATCAGAGTGGTTGTACGATTTCAGATTTTCGGAGGTTCTTTTCTGACATTTCGTACGGTGGCGTGCAAGGGAGGTTAAGACAAAAGTACTTTGTACGGAGGACTTCATGATCAGCTTTCGTTGATTCAGCGATTATCATTTACTATTCAGCGAATGATAAAGTTCAGCGATAGCTAAAGTCTTGTACTTGATACTTCACGTTGAGTGGACAAATCTGAGTCTTCGCTGATCCGCATCAGTTCATTAGGAGACTTGTCGCTGGTTCTTGAGCTTGATCTTCGACTTCAGCGTAGAACCTTTGTTGACGTGAATCTTGTCTTCAGGGATCATAAGTAAACAACTAACTTATCAGCGATCACCATAAGGACTGAACAGACTCAGCGATATGGTGAACAGTGTTCGCTGAATGTTTAATCTAAAAGTGCGAGAGTTCCTATCAGCAGTACTGTAAGATCTTAGTACTTATCAGCGATAGTGAAACTCTGATACATATTGTTTACTTACAATTTTCACTAAGTATTTAAGATAGGGTCATTATCAAATCACTGAGGGTTTGGATCAACAGGAAGATTCGAGAAGTAAAGTACCCTGATTGGCTTGCTAACGTCATGGTTGTGGCGAAGAAAAATGGAAAATGGAGGGTCTGTATCGACTTCACAGACCTCAATAAAGCTTGTCCAAAAGATCCTTTTCCATTACCTCATATCGATGCCATGGTCGACGCAACGGCAGGGCACGAACTATTGACGTTCATGGATGCCTATTCCGGATATAATCAAATCTTAATGCACGTCGAGGACCAATAAAAAACTGCATTTATGACTGACCGAGGTATTTACTGTTATAAGGTTATGCCTTTTAGACTAAAAAATGCAGGATCTACTTATCAGCGCCTGGTGAACAAGATGTTCAAGGATCGTCTTGGCGACACGATGGAAGTGTACATCGACGATATGCTGGTCAAGTCGAAGCAAGCTGTCGACCATGTCGAGCATCTGAGTCAATCATTCGACATCCTTCGGGAGTACAACATAAAGCTTAACCCGACGAAGTGTTCCTTCGGTGTCAGCGCCGGGAAGTTCCTGGGCTACATGGTCACTCGTCGAGGAATCGAGGCTAATCCCGACCAGATCAAAGCAATTATCGAAATTAAATCTCCTAGAAATTTCAAAGAGGTCCAAAGGCTCACTGGTCGAATAGCAGCTCTGAACAGGTTTATCTCTCGATCCTCAGATGAGTGCCATCTATTTTACAATGTCCTCAGGAAGAACAAGGGCTTCGACTGGACCGACGGTCATGAACAAGCATTGCAAAAACTTAAGGAGTACATGACATCGCCTCCTCTGTTGTCAAAACCTCACAATCATGAGGTGCTACACTTATATTTGGCTGTTAGTCCCAACGTAGTAAGTGCCGTCATGACACGGGAAGATGAAAAACAGCAAACTGCCGATCTACTATGTAAGTAAATCTCTCTGACGCAGAAACCAGGTATTCCTCGATGGAAAATTTTCTTTTGTCTCTAGTCACAGCTGCTAAAAACTGCGATACTATTTCGAATCGCATCCTATTACTGCCGTGACTAAATTTCCTCTTAAGTCTGTCTTAACAAAACCTTAGTTGACAAGTCGCCTAGCAAAATGGAGTACATATCTCAGCAGTTACGACGTCGATTTCAAACCCAACCGCGATCAAATCGCAAGCCTTGGCAGACTTCATTACTGATTTTAGCCCTGAATTGGAGAAAGAAGCAGAGCTCAAAGTGTCAACTGTGGTGACTTACGACGATGTGCCTTGGATCTTACATGTCGACAGATCGTCCAACGTTAGAGGTTCAGGACTAGGCGTCGTCTTAAAGTCGCCACAGGGGGGCAAGATGGTATATTCGGTCTGGTGCGATTTCAAGACCACCAACAACGAAGCTGAATACAAAGCCCTGATCATAGGAAGGAATATGGCCTACGACTCGGGGGCAACCACGTTACACATCAAAAGCGATTCTCTCCTGGTGGTAAACCAGATCAATGAGGAATTCGCAGCCAAAGATTCAAAAATGACAGCGTACCTAAAGGTAGCAAAAGAAAATTCCAAAAAATTTAAATCTTTTTCTATCGAACAGATTCCGAGAGACCAGAATACTCAGGCCGACGCTTTAGTAAACCGTGGGTCTGTTTTGGTCGAACCAAATTCAACACTTATCCCATAGCCTTTCATGAGGTAAGAAACGGATATTGTCAGTAAACTATCAACTACTCCAGGACAAAAGGTATTTCTTTTGGATCCCTCGTATGATTTTTTATTTACCTCGACGATAACTAACTAAAACATCAGAGGGTTGTTGGTTAGCCAACGACCAACCCTTGATAGTATTCTATCGCAGGATCGCACGACATGAGTCTATCACATGACTCTCGCAAGATTGTATACCATAAGTATTCAAGTCAAGTATATGATTTGACATATGATCTAGATTCATCGCACAGTTTAATTATACAAACGACATGCGATCTAAGTGTTTTAACTTAGAAGCATCTCATATATGCTTTGAACGCACGATTGTTTACACGACATGTATTTTAAGTGGTTGTCTATCAATTAAAAAGCCTTAGTCGCACGTATCTACGGTCATGTTTTCATACGTTTGAAACTGTATCTGACGGCTGCTTGTAACGAACAACAAAAAATCTTGTGGTCAAAAGGGACTTCCTTTATATTGAAGTACGATTACATTAAAAGGAACTCGACCCCCAACGGTCGATATAAACATAGAATTTTCTAAGACTGAGGAGGAACGTCAGTCGCGTCTTTTCCCGAGGCCTCGCCCTGAGGACCTTCGCCTACCTCCTCCTCCTCGACGTCCTTCTCATCAGCCGAATCAAGGTCTCTCTCAGACCCGACGCCCTTCAAGTAAACGTCAAGCTCCTCTGACGTCGAGCCAAGGGGATCCTTCCCCAGCAGATGTCGCCTCATAATTGTTGTTAATGCCAAAAATCGCACACAAGTACAACTTGAGGTTGATTGTGGATCTTAACAACTATAGAAAAGAATCTCTCGACAAAACGTGCGAAAAGGATAAAAATGTAAATGAGACAAAGGATTTTGGTGACGCGGGAAAAACCTCAACGAGGAAAAAACCCGCGGACGACAATGGAAGTCGTCACTGCACTTTGGTCGCTAAACAGGGGCGATGTCCTTAAGTTTCTGGTGTCGATCGTACAGAGATTACAATACAAATGAAAGAATGACTTCGAAATGTAAAGTAACAAGTGTTTTGAATGTAAAAACAATGTGCGTCGTGTGTAAGATGAAGTATCGTGCACGGATGTCATGCGTCGAGAGCGATCACTTGCGAGGAACTTCTTTGCTTCAGGTGTTCTTGGGTATACCATGTGATTCTGGAATTCGGTGATACTTCGGTCCCTTTCCAATGATGATTGAACCTTATATTTATAGTCTTCGGGTGCTTTGATCGGTTTCTTGAATGCTTTATGTAACTATCGTAACGGTTTGCTGACTTGAATGCCTATAATTGACCTTGTCGGTTATAGACGTTGTCCATTAATGACGTTGACTCCTGCATTAAACATTGAACAAACGTAACAGTCATAATGAACATTAGTTGGTCGAGGTCGCATGGTTCTTTGCGACGATCGTATGAGCTAGACGACATCGTAGTCGAGTGTCGTGAGATAAATAACTTATGATTTGACTTTTAACCAAGGGACAAAGTACTACTGTTTTACCCTATTATGGAGAAGTAAAATAAGTGTTTTCCTTTCCTTGGTCGTGGTCGAGACTGGTGATTTTTTACCCAAACAGTTTGCCCCCAAATTTTGAAAAAGTGGAGTGGCAAAATAGTTTTTTAAATTTTGCTTGTCGGGTGCCCATGGTTATGACACGTGTCGAAAGTTACCTTGGTTGTCCTAGAACTGAATCGGTTCAATTCCAACTAGAGAGGGAGGTCGAAAGAGGATAAAGCCGTGATGTCACTATGACGCACGATGGTGCTTAGCAGCTGTCATTGCCAGGTGTCGATGATCCGTGTGGTTATATGAAAAGACGGAGGCGTGTGTCGATCATCTGAGGACTCGACCTGACATGATCAATTGCTTAAATAGAGACCATAATGGGTCATTTCCTTTCATGGCTTTGAAAGCTTTTTAGGGTGAGATTCTCTCTGTCCTTCGCTTATTCTTCTTTGAAATTGCCAGGATATTTGCTTAAAATTTCGAGGCTTTTGAGCACCTATATATATATATGATATGGTTTTCTTGCTTTTTCATTTATTTTTGGTTAAGGCACTCACGCTTCGAGTTTTGTTGCGTTGCTTTTAGGTTCATCTTATGACGTCCTTGTTGACGGAAATCGATAACTTATCGAGATTTATTATGCCTGAGAAGGCACTGTTTGTGATCGATGCGATGTACGTGGACCTTGCGCATCTGGCAACGTCATCCTCTGCAGCCATGTCACCACTTTCGTCAGCCGACAGGGGCAAGGGTGTAAAGATGGGAGAGGATGAGAGGAAGGTCACATCGATCAACTTTATGTTGCCATCGGGCTTCCTAAATGACGATGTCCTAGACGGGACGGAGTCTCTTCCACATCTGGGAAAATATCAGCTCCTATCCTTCGAGGAGCGTTTTCAAGGGATCTTCGTCATAAAAACGAGATCACATATAGCCATACAGGCGTTCGTTGTAAGTTTTTCTTTCAAAACTCATGTTTTTGATGTTTTTCTTAGTTTGACATATTCGTTTTTACAGATGCTTCGATCTCTGCTTGTTCGATATGCAAAGACAGAGAAGTCGTTGGACCAGAAGTCGATCGTTGAGAGTATCATATTCCTTCCTCCAACCTTAACATTAATTTTAAGAGTCACATTCTCAAAATTTTGTGGACTCTTCTTCATGAGAGGTTGCGGTACAAAGCGTTGGGGAGCAACCTTGTCATACTCGTTTGATCCTTGCATAAGCTCCTTTGTGCGCATCAAGTTTGACGAGGTTTCGAAGGTCAAGATTTCGGACATAGACGCGACCGATAATCTATCCTTAGGATAAATTTCGATTTTATAAATTTTTCACGCCCGATCGTTGGTGATCGAGATGTCTAATGTAATCATGTTTAAGTATGAATGAAGTTTCTTTTGCATGTGAGATTTTTCATTGTTCATTACAAGCAATCGCCGAATAATGTCAATCGCATGAAAATACTTATGAATCGTATGTAACCATAGGTACGTGTGACAAAGGCTCTTTAAACGATTAAAACATAAGTCATATAAGCAAACATGCGTTTCAAGCGCACATTCAGAACATGAAATTTTCTTAAGACCAAACACTTAAATCGATGGTCGATTGTATAATTGAACCGTTCGATAAATCTAGATCATGCGTCAGATCATGTATCTGACCCGACTACTTATGTTATGAGAAAGTCACGCGATGGACTTATGTCGTGCGATCCTGCGATAGAATTTTGTCAAAGGTTGGTCATTGGATAACCAACGACCCTCCGATGCTTAAGTTAGTAATCGTTCGTGAAAAAAAATTATATAGAGAAGGGTTTAAAAGAAATACTTTTTTAGATGCGTCGCGTTCCAACTAAGTGGGATTTCTTGATTGTCGAGGGTCTAGAGCCGATAGGCTCCTTTACCCACGACTTCGGAGATACGATAGGGACCTTCCCACTTAATGGAAAGTTTACCTGCATTGAGTTCTTGAGTGTTTTGGAACACTCGATGGAGGACGTAATCGCCTTCTTGAAAGACTTTGACTTTGACATTTTTATTGAAATGTCGCTCGACCGCTTATTTCTGCGACGCCATTCTGATCAAGGCTGATTCTCTAAGCTCTTCGAGGGCGTCGAGGTCATAACTTAAATTAACCAGGTGGTGGTCGACGAAAGTATGCCTCGAGGTTGGGAGTTGGACCTCGACCGGTAAGACTGCTTCGCAACCGTAGACGAGAGAGAAAGGGGTTTGTCCTGTGGACGTGCGTGGCGTCGTGCGATTTGCCCACAGGACTGAAGGGAGTTCTTCGACCCATTTTCCTTTTGCAGCTTTTAATCTTTTCTTGATCGAAGCTACAATGGTCTTATTGCTCGACTCGGCAAGTCCGTTAGCTTGGGGGTATCTGGGAGTCGAGGTCGTCAGTTTAATGTTTCTATCTTCACAGAACTGTTGAGTTCTGTCGCTGATGAATTGGGATCCATTGTCACAGACGATTTCGGATGGAATCCCAAATCTGCATATGATGTTAGTCTGGATAAAAGAAATGACTTCTTTGTCCCTTACTTGGGAAAAAGCAGC
Organism: Saussurea involucrata; assembly: GCA_033807775.1. Classification (NCBI taxonomy): domain Eukaryota; kingdom Viridiplantae; phylum Streptophyta; class Magnoliopsida; order Asterales; family Asteraceae; genus Saussurea; species Saussurea involucrata. Next base: position 77,969,511 of record CM066322.1, read on the forward strand.
CGCTTCAACCCATTTGGAAAAATAATCGGTAAGTACAAGGAGGAATACCTTTTGTCCCGGGGCCAGGGGTAGCTTGCCGACAATATCCATTCCCCACCTCATGAAGGGCCATGGGATAAGTGTCGAGTGCAAGGGTTCAGAGGGTTTATGTGACATACCTGAGTGTCATTGACAAGGATCACAGTTCTGAACATACTTGACGGCGTCTTGTCGCAGTGTTAGACAAAAATACCCTTGTCGAGAGATACGATTAGCCAAACTGCGACCACCTGAATGATTGCCACATTCACCGTCGTGCATCTCTTGAAGGATTTTCTGGACCTGACTTTTGCTAATGACGCATCTTAGGTTTAAACCTGTTGACGCTCGTCGATAAAGCCTATCCCCAATCATGACATATTTAGATGCTTAGAATCTGATCTTCCGGGCTTCCATCTTGTCTCTGGGAGTTGGTCGTGCATGAGGAAATTTCGGATGTCGTACGACCAATCATCCTCCTCGTCTTCAATCTGGACGACATCGGCTTTTTCGATGGACGATGTCGCCAGATGGATCATGGGAATAGCGTCGAATATAGGTTCGACCAAGGCAGACCCGAGATTCGCTAAAGCATCGGCCTGAGTATTCTGGTCCCTCGGGATCTGTTCAATAGAAAAAGATTTGAATTTTTTGGACTTTTCTTTTGCTACCTTTAGGTATGCTGTCATTTTTGAATCTTTGGCCGCGAATTCTCCATTGATCTGGTTTACCACCAGGGGAGAATCACTTTTGACGTGTAACGCGGTTGCCCCCGAGTCGTAGGCCATATTCATTCCTATGATCAGGGCTTCATATTCTGCTTCATTGTTGGTGGTCTTGAAATCGCATCGGATCGAATACACCATCTTGCCCCCCTATGGCGACTTCAAGACGATGCCTAGTCCTGAACCTCTAACGTTGGATGAACCGTCGACATGTAAGATCCAAGGTACGTCGTCGTGAGTCGCCACAGTTGACACTTCGAGCTCTGCTTCTTTCTCCAATTCAGGGCTGAAATCAGCAATGAAGTCTGTCAAGGCTTGCGATTTGATCGCAGTCCTGGGTCTAAAATCGATGTCGTAACTGCTGAGATATATGCTCCACTTTGTTAGGTGACCTGTCAACTCGGGTTTCCTTAAGACAGACTTAAGAGGGAAGTTAGTCACGACAGTAATAGGATGCGATTCAAAATAGTGTCGCAGTTTTTAGCAGCTGTGACTAGCGACAAAAGCAATTTTTCCATCGAGGAATACCTGGTTTCTGTTAATGCCAAAAATCGCACCAAAGTACAACTTAAGGTCGATGTGGACTTTAACAACTAAAGAAGGAAATCTCCCAACGAAGCGTGCGACAGAGATAAAAATAAAGAAGACAAAGAATTTGATGACGCATGAAAAACCTCAAACGAGGAAAAAACCTGCGGACGACAGTGGATGTCGTCGTTGCACTATGGTCACCAATCAGGGGCGATATCCTTTGTGTTACTGGTGTCGATCGTACAGAGATTACAATATAAATGAAGGAAAAGACTTCGAAATGTAAAGTAACAAGTGTTTTGAATGTAAAACAATGTGTGTCGAGTGTAAAAGTGAAGTGTCGTGTGTGATGGTCTTGCGTCGAGAGCGATTCTTCGAATGAAAGTTCTTTGTTTCGAGTGTTCTTTAGAGTTCGAGTGCTTGTCTCTGTGGTTCGATGTTCTCAATCTTCTTCTGATGCCCCAAAACTGATGACCGAACTTGGAATTTATAGTCTTCGGGCGCTCTAAATGGCTCATTAAGTGCTTTAATGTCTGGTCTTGTAACCGCTGCCGACATTAAATGCGCTTTGATGATTGTCTTTGTAACCGCTGTCGAGTCTTTAATGTCATTATGAGCTCGACCGTTATTGACCGTTGTACCATAATGGCTTGTAGACCTGTATTAATGAACAAAAGAAACGACTGTTAACCATTGATGGTTAGTGTAATCGTAAGACCATCTTAAGTTCAGGACGTCGGTCTTATGGAGCATACGACTGTCGCCGAAATACAAGACCATGTATATGACTGTAAATGTCTTGTAAGACCTTATCTTAATATAAGAATAGTCTTATAAAAATGTCGTAAGACCATTTGGTCGCAGGACCAGGATGTCAAGACGATGCTGTCGCAGGACTAAAGTGATATAAGACCGATGACAGGAGACTGTCAACGTAAGACCGATGAGTCATAACTGGCGGCACGTAACTGGTGACATAGGACTAGTGACGTAAGACTAATGACGTGAGACTAGCGAAGTGCTACGTGCGACGCGTGATGTGCGACGCATGGCTGGCGACATGTGTTTGGCGACGGATGACTGTCAATATGTTGCTAACGATGTTTGTCATACGACATGCGACATGTAACATGCGGCAAGTGACGTGCGATTATGAAAAGTAAAGACACTATCTTAAGTGACTATTGACGCAAGATGTCTTTCAATAACCAACTATCGTGGTTATTAACGTATATCGGGAATATGATAATAATGGGTATTATCCTTGTCAGTCGGAGGTAATCAATGTCCATGGGTCATGTCGAGGGTGTGATTTTTTACCCAAATAGTTACCCCCCTCGAGATTTGAACTTCAAAGCCATTTGAATTTCAGATCTCGTACCAAAGTAAAATGTGTTTTTACGGAAACGTGTCACTTTTGCTAATTGGATCATTTTAGAAGAAAATCAACTTGGTCAGCTAAAATCGTGAGACCAGTCGATAGTGTTTTAAGTAAGTTGCGACGATCGAATGATGACCTTTAATGCGCAAGATACTTGTGGTATTCATCCGACGATCGTAAGACGATCTTAATACGTAAGGAACCGATGGTGATCGTGAGACAATCGGCATCTTTGGTTGAGACTCTCCTGGAAACCAGAAAAAGGAAAAAATGTTATAAGAAGCACAAGGGAAGAAGATTCAAATTAAAACAAAAAAAATAGGAAAGTACACTTACCAGTCATTTCTATTTCTTCTTTCGACTCCTCTTCTTCCTCCTCTTCCTCCTCACGTTTCTCCCCCCGATTCTCTCCTAAGTATACCAAATCTTCGTCGTCGTCCACCAAGTGTCGTATGACAAACGACCACTTTGCGACGCTGAACTCTAAAAACGCGTTGATCTTTGCCTGCGAGTTGGCGTAAGGCTTCACGTCCTCAAATTTTATGGCTGTCGACATGTAAAAAGCAAGTTAAAAATCAAGTAAGAAACATGGACGACATACGACAATAAAATTATAAAGCTCACCTGACGTATTCCAACTGGTCCTAATCCAGTCGCTCTCGGAGTCGAGGGTCGACTTACGCACAAATGCGTACCGAGTCTTCCATTTACGACCGTTCACAGCGGTCTTTAGGACCAAAGCACGGTCGCCTTTATACTGGGAGTATAAACTACAGCGATGACATCCGTCCTTCTTGGCTTGATAAGCCAAAATGAGGTCACGTACATTTATAGGAGATTCCCATTTTTTAGTGACGCGCTTGATCACTTGTACGACACGCCAAAACTGGGGCATTAGCTGACTTGGTCCTAAGTCGAATTCTAGCATAAAAGCATTAGCTAAATGCGAGTAGGGTCATTCGAAACCTATCTTAAAGGGGTATTTGTATATCACGATATATGTTAATGCCAAAAATCGCACCAAAGGGACAACTTAAGGTCGATGTGGACTTAAACAACTAAAGAAAGAAATCTCTCAACGAAACATGCGACGAGGATAAAAATAAAGGAGACAAGGGATTTGATGACGCAGGAAAAATCTCAACGAGGAAAAAACCCACGGACGACAATGGATGTAGTCGCTGCACTATGGTCGCCAATCAGGGGCAATGTATTGTTACTAGTGTCGATCGTACAGTGGTTACAATACAAATGAAGGAAATGCTTCGAAATGTAAAGTACAAGTGTTTGGAATATAAAACAAGTGTATGTTGTGTGTGTAAACTGCTGGTCGAGAGCGAATGTCATGCGTCGAGAGCGATCACTTGAGAGAGAATGCTTTTCTTCGTGTGTTCTTGAGTTCGCAGTGTGTTTCTTGCCTTTAGTGCTCAGTTTCCAGAGTTCGAGTATTCGTTCTTTTGCTGTGTGTCTGGTCCTCTTTTCTTGTCCTTGAAACTGTGGTTTAACTTGTTCTTTTATAGTCTTCGACAGATTTAATTAGCTCTTTAATTACCTCATTAACAGCTATAACGGTCGCCGGCAGTTAACTCTTCATAATTTCTCTTCGTCGGTTATATCCGTTGCCCATTAAGAATGTTGACTCCTGCATTAAACACTTAACAAACGTAACAGTCATGTTATGCATTAGTCGGGGTCGAGGTCGCATGGTCTCATGCGACGGTCGCGTGGAACGGGCGACGTCGAGGTCGAGTGTCGTAAGGAACTCTCGACTTACCTTCCAGGAGGGACGACAGAGTTTTTCTGGGTCTTTATCGGGACCTTATCTTAATACAAGATATAACTCATAATATGCGTCTTACCTTTTCTGGTTGTGGTCGAGACCTGTGAATTTTTGCCCAAACAGTTTGCCCCCAAAATTTGAAAGAAGGATGGCAAATTCGAGTTTTAAATTTTGTCAATCAGACGCGTAGGATTATGGCAAGTGTTGAAAATTACCTTTAATCGCCTTGGAACGAGACTGGTCCGCTTTTAACTGAACGAGAAGTTGAAAAGGGAACGAGGTCGTGACGTCATGCTGACGCACGATTATGCTTACCAGCTGTCGATGCCAGGTGTCGATGATCTTGTGCGATCATACGAAAGGACGGAGACGCGTGGCGATAATCAAGGGACTTGACCTGACGTGATCGCCTGCATAAATAAAGATCTCGATTGATCTTCCCCTGTTTACGATTTCAGGAGGTTTTAAACGGAGATTTCTTCTAGGGTTTCTTGTCGATTCGGTTTTTTCTAAATCTGCAATAATCTTTGATTTAATTAGGATTTTTCGAGGTCATATAAGATACGACTCTCTAGTTTGCGTATGCATCGCAAGTCCATCGCTAGGAAACCTAGGAAGAATTGGGATATCTGGGGTTTTTCGGACTTGCTTATTAATTTGACAGGTTTAGAAATGTCGACGGAGCCTAGGAGCACCATAAAAACCGAAGACGATCTAGATGACTTCAGAAGTCTGGCGAGGATTCCCATGGGGATTACCGTAAACAGGGCTGGGGGTGTTCGACCGGAAATATGCTCCAAAGGGTATGTCGTTATATACGAGTACCCGTTTAAGATAGGCTTCCACTGGCCATATTCGCCTCTGGCTAAGGCATTTATGTGCGAATTTGATTTATCGTCGGGGCAACTGATGCCCCAGTTCTGGCGAGTTATTCATGTTATCGAACGTCTTGATCCATCAATGGGTGTGAGAGACCTATTGACGGCGTACAAGGTCAAGAAGGACCACTACTGGCCCTATAGTTTGTTTTCGCGATACAAGGGCGAGGGCACCTTGGTTTTAAATACGGCGGTTAACGACCGAAAATGGAAGACGAGGTATGTATTTGTACGGTTAGCGACGCTCGACAGTGATAGTGACTGGATCAGAGAAGGTTGGAATATGACGGGTAAGTTATTAATCTGGATTGCGTTTTTAACCTGTTCTCCTTTGATTCCTTTTTTGACTGGTCCTTCCCCTTATGCTCAGATATTGATTTCGACAAGGTAAAACCTGACAAAGAATCCGAGGCTAATGTCAAGAAGTTTCTGGAATTCAGTGCTGAAGAACGGTCGTATGTCACGCGTCATCTAGTAGATGAGGATGACGACACTGTTTTCTTGAGTGATAGGATCAGGATGGGTCAAGAGGAAGCGGAGAAAGATGAAGAAGAAGAGGAGTCCGAGAAGACTGAAGGGGATGATTCGGAAGTAGAGATAACCGGTAAGTAACCTTTTTCTTTCTGCTCGACTCAATCTGTCCTTGTTTAATCTTCTGTTTCGCCATACAGGGGAATCTCAAGCGCAGGCGACATCTTCTGTTGCCAGAAAGATGGCCCAAGTAACTCGCAAGGTAAGGGAAGGCAGGGAGAAGGACGCTTCGACAACTGGGTCGAGGGTCCCGAAGAGAAAAGAGGTCCCGACGGCTGGGTTGGGTCTTTTAAAGAGGACGAGGATGTCCGTTCTAAGGGAACCGTCGTTGAAGACGGGTAGCCCATCGAGAGTTGCCTTGTCCGGGAAGGCGAAGGCGTCGACTGTGTTTGACACGACCGGCGCAAAATCTGGGGATATTGCGCAACCGGCGACGATGTCTCCCGTCACTCCATCTGGCCCTTCATCGGCCGACAAGGGCAAAGGCGCGCAGAAGGGACCTGTGGGGGAAACGACGGTCAACTTTACGTTGCCGTCGGATTTCTTGGATGTCAATGTCTTGGACGAGACGAAGTTGTTCCCCCACTTAGAAAAATATCAGCTCCCGTCTTTCAGAGAGCGTTTCGACGGGTTTTCTTTTGAAGAGAAAGAATTCCATGCTGCTGGACTCTTATTCTTGGTAAGTCTTTCTTTCAAGACTTGTTTTGTCGTTGTCGTTGTCGTTGTCATTGTCATTGTTTACTAACGACGCCCATTTTATGATTCTATAGGCGTTCCAAGCTTCTCTGGCATTACAGGCCGAGACGACGAATGTAGAAGTTTTAATGGCTTCCGCTATCAAGGATGAAGATGCAGCGTTAGCTAAAGAAAAAGCTGCCCTGGAGCGCGAAGAGGCGATGTCGGTGCGCCTCGACCATGCTTTGGACGAACTAGATGCCCTCAGTCACACAAGGGACGAGGTGGACTTGCGTTTGAAGGAATCTCTAACTTTGATGCGCGACCAGAGGGAGGAGCTGGAGGGGATGAAGGAATCCCTAACCGCGAAGAGAAAGGAAGTCGAGGAGTCCAAGGCTAAGGTGACAAACTTAGAGAAAGAGTCCGAGGAGTTGAAGGATGAAAATAAGTCCTTCTTCTCTTACGATCGACTTACTGCACGTGCGGCGATCATGCGACGTCACCTGCTGGGCAAGGATCCTCTAGTTTCAGCGTCAGACGAGCTGAACCTCTTCTACAAAAGAGTCGGGACCGAGAGAGATCTTGACTTGGATGACGAGAAGGAGGTCGATGAGGAGGTGGCTATTGAGGACCCTCAGGGTGAGGTATCGGGCAAGGTTGTGATCGATGTTCCTCCACAACCTTAGAAAAAATGTACCTGTTTGTTTTTGTTTTTTTTTGTTGTTTGACCGTTGGTGGTCGACTTTCTTGTAAATGATAGTTTATGAATGAAATTTAGATTTCTGTTTACGTTTTACGCGTTTGGTAAACAAATACCATATCAATTATGAAATTGAATCTAGGATACATAAGAAATCACGCGACTAAGGCGTTCATTGTAAAACAGCTTTAGAACGTAAGGCACAATGTACATAGCAGCAGATACATGCGACAAAGGTTTTGAAAGAAAAACAGCTAAATCGTGTGAGTAAGCATGTATTCGTGCGATCAAAGCATACACTGAGAGTGTAAATTTTTCTAAGTCAAGAGACTTAGGTTGTAAAGTCGCTTTTGACTTTGCGATCGTGCGACTAAATCTTTCAATGAGTTTGAATTGTATGTCCCCGGCAGCGGCGCCAAAAACTTGATGTGTGCTTTGAATAATCTTTTATGAAACGTCTATAAAAACCAGCATGACCAAGAAAGCTTCTGATTCCTTTAACAGTGGTTGGTTCAGGTAGTTTTTCAATAACTTCAAGTTTAGCTTTATCTACCTCAACTCCTCTTTTTGAAATTAAATGACCAAGGACAATTCCTTCTGTAACCATGAAATGACATTTTTCCCAGTTAAGAACCAAGTCAGTTTCTTCACACCTTTCAAGACTTTGTTTTAGATTTTCCAAACAATGATCAAAAGATGAACCATAAACAGAAAAATCATCCATAAATATTTCAATGGATTTTTCAAGCATGTCAGAGAATATGGACATCATGCATCTTTGGAAAGTAGCAGGTGCGTTGCAAAGTCCAAAAGGCATTCTCCTAAAAGCAAAAGTGCCAAAAGGACAAGTGGAAGTAGTCTTCTCTTGGTCTTCCGGTGCTATGGCTATCTGATTGTAACCTGAGTATCCATCCAAGAAGCAGTAGAACTCTTTTCCAGCTAACCTGTCCAACATTTGATCAACAAAAGGCAAAGGAAAATGGTCTTTTTGAGTAGCATTGTTTAGTCTACGGTAGTCCATGCAAATTCTCCATCCGGAGACTATTCTAGTTGGGATGAGTTCATTCTTGTCATTGGAAATGACAGTGATCCCACCCTTCTTAGGCACACATTGGACTGGACTAACCCAAGAACTACTGGCTATTGGGAAAATAATTCCCGCGTCTAACCATTTCAAAATTTCCTTTTTCACGACTTCTTTCATGACAGGGTTCAGCCTTCTTTGCGGTTCTATGGATTTGAAATTCTTTTCTTCTAGGATGATCTTATGTTGACAAATAGAGGGGCTAATTCCCCTAAGGTCAGCAATGGTCCAACCTATGGCTTTGGTGTGTAACTTCAACATATCCACCAACTTCCTTTCCTGATGCAGTTCTAGGGTAGCTGATATTATAACAGGTAATTTGTCTTCTTTTCCTAGAAAACCATATTTCAGGTGAGACGGGAGTTTCTTCAACTCCAGGTCGGGTGGTGAGACTATGGACGGAATGGTCGGTTTTTGCTCACTATTTTCCAGCAGCTCAAATGCTGCAGCAACCAAAGGGGCAGTTTCCTTTTCTATGGGAATTTCATCATCATCATCATATTCCTCACTTTTTTCCTCATCCTCCTCTTCTATCCTATAAGTCTGATTTTCTTCTTCCTCATGACATAATGACTCTATGGTACTTAGGCTTGAACAGTCTTCCATATCATTAGGGTACTTTAAGGAATTGAAAACATTGAATGTGACTTTTTGGTCGTGAAGTCTCATGGTCAACTCTCCTTTCTGAACATCTATCAAAGTTCTACCCGTGGCTAAGAAAGGTCTTCCTAAAAGAATAGGAATATCTTTATCAGCCTCAAAGTCTAAAATGATAAAATCAGCCGGAAAAATGAATTTGTCAACCTGAACTAACACATCTTCAATCTTACCCTTTGGATAGGCAATGGTCTTGTCTGCTAAGATGAGTGTGACAGTGGTAGGTCTTGCCTCTCCTATCCCTAAGCTTTTAAAAATTGATAAGGGCATGAGGTTGACACTGGCACCTAAATCACACAAAGCTTGTCCAACTTCCTTCCCCCCTATTGAACAAGGAATGGTAAAACTCCCTGGATCTTTTTGCTTAGGAGGTATTTTGTTGGAAAACAAAGCACTGCAACCTTCAGTGAGGGCGACAGTCTCATACTCAATCAGCTTCTTCTTTTTACTCAAAATATCCTTCAGGAATTTGGCATAATTGGGCATCTGCTCGATTGCTTCAACAAGAGGTATGTTGATGTGCAATTGTTTGAAAACATTCAAAAACTTTTTAAATTGCAATTCTTCCTTCTCATTCTTCATCCTTTGGGGGTAAGGAATGTAAGGGGGAACTGGTTTGATAATAGATTTGTTTGAAAGTTTTGAGCCAGATGGTTCCAATATGCTTGTGGTGTTGGACATGTTGGATGGACTTGAACTAGTGATCTTAGGGTCTTGGTTCTCTTTTTGATTTGGAACAACCTGAATTTCTGGAGTAGAATTGGCTTTGGATAATTTATCAAAATCTGTTTTGGTTAAAGGGCCAAATTCCTTCTCCACAATTTCAGGTAATTCTTTTCCACTCCTAAGAGTCACAGCCTTCACATGTTCCTTTCCTGGGGCCTTTGGGATTTCAGTATTACTAGGCAAAGTTCCCGAGGCCCTAGTGCTTTGATTTAAAGCAAGTTGACTGACTTGAGTTTCAAGATTTCTGATTGACGCTTGAGTTTGGGTCATAAACCCTTTCATGACTGCTTCCAAAGAAAGATTTGAGTCATCATGTGGAGGTGCATGATTTTGGTTTTGAAAAGGTGGTTGATTATTTTGAAAACCTTGATGACGATTATTCTGATGATGGTTGCTTTGAAAATTTCCCTTGTAGTGGTTTTGAGAACTGCTTGCTTGATTTTGAAAATTAGAATTCCCTTGTGGTTTTTGTGCAGGCGGATTTAAACATGGACTATTCCAAGAAAAATTAGGATGCTGCTTCCAACTGGCATTGTATGTGTTGGAGTGAGGATTAGGCCTGTTTTGAACATAGTTTACAGATTCAGAATTATGAGGACAGTGTTCATAAGAATGTTCATCACCACAACACACACATTGCACAGAAAGGACAGGTGCAGGAGATTTGGTGACAGGTGGTTGTGCTCCTTGACCTGAAGTGATGTTTTTAAGCATATTAGTCATGGAAGCAAGCTGAGCTGTCAATGCAGTGTATGCATCAATCTCATGCAACCCGGCAGACTTCTTTTGAGTTGAAATTTGAGCTCTTGGATCAGCCCATTGTCCATTGTTTGCAGAAATCTTTTCAAGAATTTCATAACCGGTATTGTAGGTGTTAAAGGTAAAGGCCCCTCCTGAAGTCGCATCGAGCATTTGTTTTGTGTTGGAATCAAGTCCATTGTAAAAAGTCTCGAGTTGAATACAGTAGGGAATGCCATGGTGAGGGCATTTCCTTAATAAGTCTTTAAACCTTTCCCAAGCATCGGAAATTGCTTCATCGTCCATTTGTTTAAACATGCAAATTTCGTTTCTGGACTTAGCATTCCGGGTAGGTGGAAAATATTTTCGCAAAAACTTTTCAGCCATATCACCCCAAGATGGTACTGAACCTGGTGTTAATGAATTGAACCATACTCTTGCCTTATCCCTTAGAGAAAATGGAAATAAAGTGAGCCTTAAGGCTTCGGGAGATACTCCAGGGATTAGAAAAACATCGGTGATCTCCATAAAAGATTTTAAATGAGAGTGGGGATCCTCCGATGGTAATCCGGAAAATTGACCATTAGCTTGCAACATATGAAACATGATGGGTTTTGGTTCAAAATGTAAAGTATCTAAATGTGGCCTAACAATCCCAGAATTCAATTGCTCAAAATTTGGGATTGCGTAGTCCATAATTCTTCCATCTTTCGAGTTTGCAAGATCAATGATGTTAAGTGGTTCTTCATTACCAATAGATCCATTATCATCCCCTTCCTCATTGTTGTGTTGTGGATGTTGAAAAGGTGGATTTTGTTGAAATGGATGAAACGGTGGATTACCAAAAAGTGGTGGGTTTTGTTGAAAAGGTGGATTTTGACGATTATTTCCAAAGATTGGTGGAGGCCGAATTGGATTTTCTAAAGGTGGTCTCATTTGATTTTCCAAAGGTGGCCGAACGTGATTTTCTAAAGGTGGTGGATTTGGTGGTCTATTTTCAAAACCGGGTGGGGGTCCGTCCATATTGAGAGAGTTTGATATTCTTTGAATTCTTCTTCTTTGATGAAAAGTTCTCTCAATATCCGGATCTAACTCGAAAAGTTCCCCACGTGATATTCTTGGCATACACCACTTTCAGAAAATCTTTTAAAATTCCCAACGGTGCTAGAAAAATCAAATCTTTAAAAATACTTATATAGACTTTTAGCTTACCAATCCCCGGCAACGGCGCCAAAAACTTGATGTGTGCTTTCTTTTGATGTGCTTTGAATACACCCACAGACGTGTTAATAGAACCAATAAGCAAGTATACTTATTTAGAACTATGTCGTCTTATCAAGTAGTAAAGTGGTAAAATACCGATTATCGTTCCCACAGAGATTGGAGTTAAAATTGCTATAAAAGTATGATGAAAGAAATGATTTCGGAAGATGATTTGGAAGAAAATCTTTTGTTTGGTTGGCTGATGATTAACACAGATTATAACAAACAAGAATAAAAGAGGAGCAAGGGTGTAAGACTTGTGATGTTATGATAAACCAAATTCCAGCAGACCAATGCTGCAACAATGCTACAGCATGAATCTGTAGTGATGCTGCAGCATAGCAGTGACAAAAACTAGTTTTATTATCTACTTTGAGACACGTTCCTCTCGGACTCTCACCATCCCATGATTCCAGTAGCTAGAGCAATCTCATCTCTGAGCAGAACCCAAGATAAAGGAACGATGGAAATGGCGTTCTCAAAGTACATGGCAAAACAAATTCTCTTTGTTAAAAGTCACTCTCTCGATATAACCCCCATACCTCCCAAGTTGTTTTACTCCTAAATAGCTTATCTCTAAGTCTATTCCATTTTAATCCCTTGAGAAAATGATAACTTATCAAGAATGAATCATTTTAGAAAACAAAAGTAACAACTCTCATTGCAAGTTACTCTCTCGATATAACCCCTTAAGTCATCCAAATTGACGTGCTATTCAATGGCCTATCTCTAGGTCCATGACACTTTAACACTATCAAAGTGATCAATTTGTCAAAGGATTTTGTTATCTTGAAAGAACTTGGGTTGGAATAATAAAACATCATTTTTGCCACAAAAATGCCTACTTTCTTTTGGTCATCATAACACCCCTTGTCTCACACCCAAGCTACAAGATTAGCTACTCATTACACTAAATGAAACAAAATAAATGCAAAATACTAGGAAAGTAAACATGATGATTGGAAGTGTAAAATACTTGGAAATGAAAACTAACTAAAGTAAAAGGCTAAAAATGTAAAGACAAGAATGTAAGTAATAAGCAATAAATGACAAGAGTACTAATGGAATGTAAATCTATGACTAACAAGAATATATACTGAAAAGTAAGAACATTAAACATAAGAAATAAGATGCAAGAACATTAAAGAGACTAACATGTGCAGTGTGATACTGCCCAGTGCTGCAGCACTGCATACGTGTATCTGGGAACAAAGAAAATTTAAAGGAAGAACACTTGAAGATTTGAAGAAGATGAAGAACATGAAGATGATTTCTGGAAAATAAACTACAGAAGTTTGGAGCTGATTTCAGATTAAGTCTAAGTGGGTTATCCAAAAGGTAAGATGTCCCCTCTATTTATAACAAAGGGGAGTGGCATCTTAGGTAATAAAGTACAACTAAGTCTAACTAGAAAGTACAACCATTCAACTAGAAGTACATCAACCAACTAAGTACTTACTTAAACCAACATTACAATCTAAATAGTGTTTCAGGGGTTACAAAATATCAGATTTAATCACAAAATATCAATTTCCAGCTCATTAAGTCGTCTCCTTCAGCCCCTTGATCATCAGATCCCTGCTGTTCCAATGCTGCAGCAATACCCTGTTTTGGCTGATTTTCTCAAAAATGCTTATATTAGCCTACCAACAAAGCAAAACAAGCTAACCATGATTCCTAGCTCCAAGAAAGTAAAACAAGATAAAAAGGACTCAAAGTTGGGATTTTAGAATGAAAAAGTCCTAACTAAACTAAAGAAATAAGTGCTTAAGTACTCAAAATTGAGCACTTATCAATAGGCGTTCCAAGCTTCTCTGGCATTACAGGCCGAGACGACGAATGTAGAAGTTTTAATGGCTTCCGCTATCAAGGATGAAGATGCAGCGTTAGCTAAAGAAAAAGCTGCCCTGGAGCGCGAAGAGGCGATGTCGGTGCGCCTCGACCATGCTTTGGACGAACTAGATGCCCTCAGTCACACAAGGGACGAGGTGGACTTGCGTTTGAAGGAATCTCTAACTTTGATGCGCGACCAGAGGGAGGAGCTGGAGGGGATGAAGGAATCCCTAACCGCGAAGAGAAAGGAAGTCGAGGAGTCCAAGGCTAAGGTGACAAACTTAGAGAAAGAGTCCGAGGAGTTGAAGGATGAAAATAAGTCCTTCTTCTCTTACGATCGACTTACTGCACGTGCGGCGATCATGCGACGTCACCTGCTGGGCAAGGATCCTCTAGTTTCAGCGTCAGACGAGCTGAACCTCTTCTACAAAAGAGTCGGGACCGAGAGAGATCTTGACTTGGATGACGAGAAGGAGGTCGATGAGGAGGTGGCTATTGAGGACCCTCAGGGTGAGGTATCGGGCAAGGTTGTGATCGATGTTCCTCCACAACCTTAGAAAAAATGTACCTGTTTGTTTTTGTTTTTTTTTGTTGTTTGACCGTTGGTGGTCGACTTTCTTGTAAATGATAGTTTATGAATGAAATTTAGATTTCTGTTTACGTTTTACGCGTTTGGTAAACAAATACCATATCAATTATGAAATTGAATCTAGGATACATAAGAAATCACGCGACTAAGGCGTTCATTGTAAAACAGCTTTAGAACGTAAGGCACAATGTACATAGCAGCAGATACATGCGACAAAGGTTTTGAAAGAAAAACAGCTAAATCGTGTGAGTAAGCATGTATTCGTGCGATCAAAGCATACACTGAGAGTGTAAATTTTTCTAAGTCAAGAGACTTAGGTTGTAAAGTCGCTTTTGACTTTGCGATCGTGCGACTAAATCTTTCAATGAGTTTGAATTGTATGTCCCTGCAGGAGAATGATCAAGTCATGGACTTGATCGTCTTTATCGTGCGACTTTGAGAAAATAGTAGGTTCGGTGATTACTGTCGTGCGATCCTGCGATAAAACGATGTCGGGGGTTGGTCGTTGGCTAGCCAACGACCCTCCGATGCTTAATTCAGTAGTCGTTCATGATGAAAAAATCGTATGAAAAAGAGTTAGGGAACATACCTATTTTTGAAATTCTCTTTTTAGTGGGGTGATTGCCCCCTGTCGTTTATTATCCTATTCTTTTTTGAAAGAAAAATCGGTTTTAAATGACAGGATGACACAACGATCCTGTGAAATATTTTATGTGTCGAGGTCAACCATGTTCTCGTGTGACAGGGCACCATAGTCGAGGATAGTAAAAGACAGAATGACACTGCGATTTTGCGGAGTATTGTCCATGCATGTGTCGACCGGGTTTTCGTGCGACAAGGCAAGATAGTCGACCTGTGGAAAAGATATCAATTTATTTATGAGGTCAGGGATAGAAGGATGAACCTGTCGAGACCTTGCAGTCATGCTTGCATTGACTTAGGATGATTCCTCTGACCCGCAACTACCGGATAAACTATCTTCGTAGCTTTAGGGTGGTCTTATAGCAATCACGAGCGACTTTCGGCTCACTTTTGATCTCCTGTATTCCCCATGGCGTAGGGAATTTCAACAGTTGATGATATGTCGAAGGAACGGATTTCATATCATGGATCCATGGTTGACCTAGGATGATGTTATAGGCCGACGCACAGTCGATGACACTAAACTTGGTATGCTTGTTGATTCCTCCGGCGTAGACTGGCAAGACGATATCTCCAATGGTGCTCGTCGTTTCCCCGTTGAAACCGACCAAGGTTGTCGAACGTCGGGTGATTTCCGAGCGATCGATTCCCATGGCTTTGATGGTGTCAAGAAAAATGACGTTTGCTGAACTGCCCCCATCGACCAAGACTCGACGTGTTGAACAGTTACCAACCGTGAGTTGAATGATCAACCCGTCATGATGCTTTTGATACGAGTCGCCGAGGTCGACATGGTCGAACACAATCTTTATAGCTTCTAGCTCCAAATCTGCTCTGGGTCTAGACGAACATGGGATTGGCCGATCGTCGGGCGCCTGACTGGCGTGACGTTTGGTTGCAGAATACGTCAGACCACACACGTCTGAACCACCGGTGATGCAATTGACGACCTTTGCATGCTCGGGGGTCGACGGTCGATGGTCGCTAGCTGGAGTCACGACGTCGTCGATGATGTCTTTGAGATTGCCCTTTGGGACGTGATATGCTAGCTCCTTTTTGAGAGCTATGCAATCATTTGTCGCATGACCATGGTCGATATGGAAGTCGCACCACTTTGATTTGTCTTTCTTAGCATCGTCCTGATCGGACTTCTTCGGCCACCAGATGGTTGCTTGGGTAGCTTTCAGAGCTTCGACCAAATCCTTAGTGGACCCTTTGAATCCATAAGAGGATATCTTGGGGTACTGAGGGAATTTAGTCGCAGTCTTAACCTCCGCTTTCGTCTTAAATCGGACATTCGAGATTTGTCGCGCGGGTTCTACTTTGGAAATCGCCTTTGTCTTGAACTCTAGCTTTCTCACACCTAACGACTTCTTGTCGTCGGTATGCTTGCAACGGAAGGCAGCGTCGTCCTCTACCCTCATATATGCTAGGGTTCTGGCTCGGACGTCTTTAAAATTCTCTAGGGGATACTTAGTCAGGTCGGTGTATAAACCTGAGCTATCGTCCAGACCACGCTTGTAAGCTTCGATTGCGGTCTTGATGTCACAATTGCGGATGCTGATCATTTTGGCATTGCATCTATTGAAGTAACTTCGAATAGACTCATTAGCCTTCGGCACGACATAATACAGGTCACTGGTCTGCTTCTCCATCTTGCGACTGCTGGCGAACTGCTGGGAGAATTGGTTGACCAATTCTGGGAACGACCCGATGGACTTGGGTTTGAGATTGATCAACCATTGGAGAGCTGGACCAGTGAGAGTCACACTGAAACTCTTGCACATGCATACTTCCTGGTATATGTGCGGAATCGAGATCGTCCACATGAGCTGCTTATACTACGCGACGTGCTCTGTTGGATTGGTCACACCGGAATACTTGGGTGTAAAGGCGGGGATATTATATTTCTTTGGGACCTCGACGGTCGTGATCTCGTCGATAAATGGCAATGCCTGATAGCCGGATCGAGGCTCGACATCGACATGCACGGCTGCCCCAAGCAGTTTGGCTAACAAGGACAGGACGCGCTCATTCTGATCTTCTAGCATTTTCAATCGCTGAGCGACGGGATCATTAGGGTCAAGGCTTGCCCCTGTTTACGGATTGATCCCCGAACTAGTACCATTACCATGAGACGATCCATTGGCGTCCCCATTGAAAGGGACAAAATGAGGCTGCGATCCATTCTGAAATGGCTGCGACCCTTGCTGGAAAGGCTGCGACCCTTGCTGAAAAGGCTACGACCCTTGCTGGAAAGGCTGAGATCCACCTTGAAACGGCTGAGACCCATTGTTCATGGGTGGCGGCCTTATGTACTGAGGAGGAACTGTCCCAAACTGGGGATTCGGGTTGAACGGTCCCGGCTGCTGGTTCTACATGAACGGGCCTGGGGGTTGATTCTGAGCGAACGGACCTGACCCTGGACCTGGATTCTGTACGAATGACCTAGGACCATTCTGGGGTCCAAAGGGATTTCTCAGTCGTGCGATCTCCTCAGCTGCTCTGCGACTCTGCTCTGTCATGGCGTTGATTTGATTTCGAGCGACTTCGAGCTCCTGATACATCTGGGCAATTACATGCTGCTGATTGCCAGGGGCTGCCATTTTCCTGCAACATTAAATAGAAGAAACTCCAAAAAACTGTTAGTAAGGTGCACGTTCGTCGATGATTTTCTCTAGATGAGGTCCCACAGATGGCGCCAAATTGTTAATGCCAAAAATCGCACCAAAGGGACAACTTAAGGTCGATATGGACTTAAACAACTAAAGAAAGAAATCTCTCAACGAAACGTGCGACGAGGATAAAAATAAAGGAGACAAGGGATTTGATGACGCGGGAAAAACCTCAACGAGGAAAAAACCTACGAACGACAATGGATGTCGTCGCTGCACTATGGTCGCCAATCAGGGGCAATGTATTGTTACTGGTGTCGATCGTACAGTGGTTACAATACAAATGAAGGAAATACTTCGAAATGTAAAGTTCAAGTGTTTGGAATGTAAAACAAGTGTATGTCGTGTGTGTAAACAATGTGTAAACTGCTGGTCGAGAGCGAATGTCGTGCGTCGAGAGCGATCACTTGAGAGAGAATGCTTTTCTTCGTGTGTTCTTGAGTTCGCAGTGTGTTTCTTGCCTTTAGTGCTTAGTTTCCAGAGTTCGAGTATTCGTTCTTTTGCTGTGTGTGTGGCCCTCTTTTCTTGTCCTTGAAACTGTGGTTTAACTTGTTCTTTTATAGTCTTCGGCAGCTTTAATTAGCTCTTTAATTGCCTCATTAATAGCTATAACGGTCGCCGGCAGTTAACTCTTCATAATTGCTCTTCATCGGTTATATCTGTTGCCCATTAAGAATGTTAACTCCTGCATTAAATACTTAACAAACGTAACAGTCATGTTATGCGTTAGTCGGGGTCGAGGTCGCATGGTCTCATGCGACGGTCGCGTGGAACGGGCGACGTTGAGGTCGAGTGTCGTAGGGAACTCTCGACTTACCTTCTAGGAGGGACGACGGAGTTTTTCTGGGTCTTTGTCGGGACCTTATCTTAATACAAGATATAGCTCATAATATGCGTCTTACCTTTTCTGGTCGTGGTCGAGACCTGTGAATTTTTGCCCAAACAATATACCCCTCGGGACATTCATTTGATCGGATCTGACATGCGCAGATCAATTCAACCCACGCAGGGATTTTGGGTAAGCTTCTAAGGTCATCAAGATCTGATTGTTCTTGAATTGTGCTTTCGGGGTCCATCTACATTTCTAAACAAGACTTAAGAAATCAAAGAAATCGTACCTTATATATATAATCGCTCTAAAATCCTAAATGAGTCGAAGATTCTTGCAGAATTAAAAGGGATCAGCTGAAAAGCAGTAAGGAAATCAAGAGGAAATCTCTACGTAAAACGTTTTGGAATCGTAAACGAAAATAGACCCATCGTGGTCTCTATTTATGTAAACGATCGTTTCAGATCGAGTACTCGATGGTCGACACGCGCCCCTGTCTTTTCGAATGACCACACGGATCACCGACACCTGGCAATGACAGCTGCAAAGCATCATCGTGCGTCAGCGTGACGTCACGACTTTACCCTCTTTTCGACTTCCCTCTCTAGTTTGAATTGAACCGATTCAGTTCTAGGGGAACCAAGGTAACTTTAGACACGTGTCATAACCCCGGATACCCGACAAGCAAAATTTAAAAAAGTTTTTGAATTTGCCACTCCACATTTTCAAATTTTGGGGGCAAACTGTTTGGGCAAAATTTCACCAGTCTCGACCACGACCATGGTAAGGAAAGAAGTTACTTCTCTCTTCCAAAGTGAGGTAAAATCCCAGTACATTGTTCCTTGATTATAATCGAAATCGAGAGATATCTACCTCACGACGCTCGACCACGACGTCGTCTAGCTCTCACGACCGTCGCATAAGACCATGCGACCTCGACCAACTAACGCATGATATAACTGTTACGTTTGTTCAGTGTTTAATGCAGGAGTCAACGTCATTAATGACCAACGACTACAACCAGTAAAGGGCCATTAACAGTATTAAAGACAACGTCCATTACGTCGGTTATATGAAGCATTCAAGGCACCAATTAAAGCGTCCGAAGACTATAAATATAGAGTTCAATCATCATTGAAAGAGACCGAATTCAAGAATCACACGGCATACTCAAGAACACCTGAAGTAAAGAACTTTCTCTCAAGTGATCGCTCTCGACGCACGACATCCACGCACGACACTTCGTTTTTACACACGACACACGTTATTTACACGATAAAATCACTTGTTACTTTACATTTCAAAGTCTATCTTTCATTTGTATTGTAATCTCTGTACGATAAACACCCAAAACACAAGGACATCGCCCCTGTTTGGCGACCATAGTGCAGCGACGACCTCTACTGTCGTCCGCGGGTTTTTTCCTCGTTGAGGTTTTTCCCACGTCACCAAAATCTCTGTCTCATTTACATTTTTATCCTTTTCGCACGCTTTGTCGAGAGATTCTTTTCTTTAGTTGTTAAGCTCCACAATCAACCTCAAGGTGTACTTGTGTGCAATTTTTGGCATTAACATGCATCATATCGCATATTATTGCGCATTATTGATATTTACATGCCCGGGTGCATTAGTCATTCCAGGATGGGCTTATTATTATAGATTGTGTTGCATTGGATCCATAGGCACGTAAGTCAGTCTTTGTTGAATAGTCTACTAGGTGTCGCGGGATTTGACTGGGCCCCATGTTTTATGACCTTTACTTTTCAAGGGTACACTAGGAGGGATGAGTCCAGTTGAGCTGTCAGGTTGATTGACGGGCGTTTTATTGACCTTCGCCATGTCGGGGCAATGCCATGGTTGTATCTCCGCTTGTGCCGAGCCTTTGGTGGTATTCTTAGTAATATTCTGCTAAGGTCAGCTGTCTCTTTGGGTATGTCTTGAAAGGCGTCGTATGGCATACTTGGGCTTTTATGCAGTGAAGTGTCGTACGATTAACATTGTTTGAGTGGCGTACTTTTGTGTTCATCCACTCTCAATGGATACGGGTCTCCCCCGTCGTTGACCAACCTTGCTGGGGATTTTATAATATCCATGTTTTATTATTGTTGGTCTTATACGATTGACTGCAATTCGATAGCTTTAATATTGGATCCCCTCCATGTATATTAAAGTTTGAATGAAGCAGGTCATTTCCATATTTATGGTATTTGAAACTTCATTACATTTTACGTTCGCGTGAGTATTGGTTCGTATTATGTTTTCGATGAAGTATTATATTTAAATGGATGGTTTTCCATGATTTACGGGTTGAGTATTTTGTCGTCAACCGTATTTGAAGGTTTTGCATAATATAAATTTATTCACGTATTGAGTGAGTTTTGTGATTGGTATTCATTTTGGAAAACGCTTTATACCTTTTGGGAATATTTCTCATAGAGTTTCGGTGTGTTGGAAAATGAGTCGTTTATATCATTTTTGCAAACTCTTTTGGAAATCATAATCTATGTTGCAAACTTTCATTTAAAGGATTATTTAAAACATGCTATAAACTCTTGAACTCACTAGGCATTAGCCTAACCCTTTTTATTTGTCGGCATGTGCAACAGGTTCAGGTTGGGAGTAGTTCTAGTGACACGTGTGAAAGGTTGTGTGCTAGAAAGGTGCTCGAGAGGTGAATTGATTAAGTGATGTCTTCCGCATTTACCCTTGGGAATAACACTTTGTGTTTGGGTTAAGTGATACCCGAAGTAAGTTTACTCTTTGTAATAAGACTTGAACTATATTCTGTAGAGGTTGATTATACATTTTAATTTGAGGTATTTCACCTATTGAATTATAGGAAGAAATCCTATTATTTCGGATGTATTATCGAAATTTTTATTTAGTTGCTCTTTCCAAATTCGAGGGTGTTACAAGTTGGTATCAGAGCATACGTTTGAGAGAATTAGGTGTTGATTTGGATACCTAGACTCAAACTAGCGTTCTTTTAAGTAAATGAGAGTGAAATTCACCGTTGGGCACTTTAAGATAGGATGTTTTGAGGTCGATGGAGTTGCTAGAAATGAGAATCACGTCGAGAGTAGCAAGGATAATCATGTACGGTGCATTCATAATGACACATGGCCAGTGTCATGGTGAACCTACTAGTTACATGTGCATATTTGAACTATTTTAATGTGATAGCCGTTTGGGTAGTGAAGAAGTTTCTAAGCGAATAGTCGTTAGAAAAGATTGACGAATTTAGTATTAGTTACTTAGGGTGACATTAAGCATGATATTTGCTTTAAGTGGACCATTTCGGGTCGAGATGGATGGTTGGATTAGAACCATAGACTTATTGAATCAACTTTGATTCGAGGAAAAATCGTAAGGTTAATCGATGTAATTCCCAACTTTGCCTTAAGAGGTTGAGCATCCGGATGATAATAGTGGACCGGAGGGATTTGGAGAAGTATGGGTTGAGACGTTGAGTGCCGACTAAGTTATGCACAAAATTTATTTTAAAATAAATTGCGTCAATTATTTCTTGTGTTTCAAATTCTTATATGGATTGTGTTACAAAATCTTGGAAAATGTTTAGCACACACAAGATTTTAAATCATGGTTTTTGAACCTGCATGAAATTATTTTATTGCGGGAGTTGCAAACTCCGTCGGGACTTGCTTTATTTTGTTATTGTCCAACGCTGCTTTCGGATACAGTGATATCCATATTTTTATGATGTTTAAGATGTTAGGCAAGTAACTACGGCTTATGACTTTAACATTGGATCTCCTCCACATATGTTAAAGTTTGGACGGAAAGTTATCTTCCATTATGTCTATGTAAAGTTATTTTGGGAGACTTTGTTTAATGCAAGTTTGTTGATCAATGTTGTTTATATGGTATTACAACAAGAAGGGGATTATTGGAATTTTGGCGTTTTAGTCATGATTTTGCTTATTGCAATTTGACTTTTGGAAGCTAAATGTTTGGTGCCATTTTATTGACTTGAGGTCATTGGGCCCATTGAATTCGTGGAGTTTTGTTTTACGACGTTTTGTGTCGTGTGAGTGCAACTTCACAAGGTGCATACTCCATTTAATTATGTGAAAATTTATGAGTTATGTTGGGGCATTTTGTCCCACTCGAGCTTTGTCGAGAAATATTATTTTATGCTATAAGACGACCAAAAGGGATGAGTTTTGAAACTTTGGTGTCGCGTGATTTCTCTTTCAAAGATTTGTGTTAACACATTCTGTTACAACTTGTTCAATGTATGGATTGGTTTATATCGTGACATAAGTAATGCATGAAAGGACACATTGATGATATTTCATAACAATTTGCTTATTGTGCTTTCGGTCAGTTGATTGTTTTATTATCATTTCAGGTAAATGCATTATATAGACCTAGGGGTATGCATAGCTTGGTAACCATTACTTCTAAACACTTTGATAAACGATTCGTGAATGAAAATGTTTTATTAACTCATTGTATAAATGAAGGTCATTGGTCAAAGTATGTTTTAATGTTGTGGAGATCATGCATGGTTTACAATACATAACATTTTGAAAACACGCATGTGTGAGTCATTGACATTTGGCCGATTTTGGCTCGAGGAACATTTTGGAAAATTGTAAACCTTTTTGGTTTTAGAGAAAATGTGTATTTTGAGTATTTTTAACGAATAAACTTTTAAGCATTGACGTTTTAACGTTTTATGTTACGAGTGCAAAACTTTTGATGTAAATGCTTCGTGAAGGGGATTTTGGAAAATTATTTGCCTAATCCTAGAGTGTGTGGAATTATTTATGTTTTGAACATTGATGCACACCGTTGATGCAATTCGGGATTTGAAATAGGTTTGAACCCTTTTGGTGTCAACAAATTACTAGCACTTATTTTCTCCTAAGTTTTGGGAAAACACATTGATGTGTGCGAGCCTTGTCAGAAACGTTTTACTCATGTGTCATTATATGACCGGATGAGAAAATTTTGGAAATTGATTTAAAGAATTTCATCTTTTGAAAATTTGTCGTGAATTATTTGATGCATGCTATTTCATTTCAAGAAAACTACTAGGAAAGTGTTACAAGCTTGCATGCATACTCCAATTGAGATTTTCTCATGATGTTTTCATCGATATTTTCAAATGATGAAAACATATTGATCTTGTCTTTAAACTTGGAACTGACACAAGTCATTGTATGTTTTGATCAAAGTGTATTTATGAATCATTTCATCGTTTTTGTAAAATAAACTGACGCGCGCAAATTTTGTTGGTGAACCTTGTTCCATGCCATTTTATGGTTAAAAAGGGAGTTTGGAGTCGAATTCCGTTCAAACTTCTTTTGAAATACGTGCAACCTTTTATTGCACACTATTTAAAGTAGACAATTACTTTACGTGCATGACATGAATCAATCCATACTAGGACCGTAGCGGTACATTTTAAAGAAGTTGTTTATTACGCTTTTGCATTTTTGTTAATAATCTAAAGTGCAATGAAATAGTTTTCAACATGATTTTTATATGTGGGACGAGTGTATCCATTTTTGCGCGACTACCGAACTGATAGCAGTAGTTTTATGCATACGATTAATTTAATATGAAAATCTTCGTATTGAAAAATTTCTATAAAAAGTTTTGATTGGCATATTTGTTAAATAATTCACTTGAGAACCTTGAACTCATTAGGACCTTGGAAAGGTTAAGTACCCCGGTTAAGAGTAAGTGTATATAGAACCTCGACTATGAAAAATTGAGTGTTTCGACGTATGATGGTGCTATAGACCGGATGGTATCGATGGCAGAGTCGATGTGTATGTGTAACTGAAGGGTTAGATTCGCGGTATCGTATTTTGAGGTTAGTGTAACCTTTTGTCGGCAACCCTGTTTTGGGTCTTGGACAATTTTCGCATAAAGGACCCTTTAGACACTGTATTGATAACCTTAGTTTTGTGGGAATGCTCGGCGAACGGAACTCGTGTGTGGAGTTCTGTTAGAGTTCAAAGCTTGGTGGTATGACTAGGTGTCAACCTTTTTGGGTTCAAGGTCGAGAACCGTTAGCGTATTCGAAGGGTGTAGTCCGATTTTAAATAAATAATGATAACGGTTGTAGTAATCTTAAGATGCTCAATTGTGATGAGTAGTTTTGGTGGAATAACTTCCGTGTGTGATTAAAGAACTTGTCGGTTTGATGATTAATATTGGGATGGATTCTTGGAGTCGTATAATCGATGGGTCAGTGACGACCGCATGTCTTGGGGTCTTTTAGGGCTCGTTGGAATTAAACGACCGTTAATGGTAGGAACAATTGGAATTAGAGATTCGGTTGGTCTCGGTATTAATTAAACCTTGGATTGATTTAGAGTCTGGACCGCAATCGGGGAAGTATGGAACATTCTAAGGTTAGGAGACAACCGAAGTCGTCTGATTAGGAGTTACTCCAGTAGTTGGAGCGTTCACCCGGACATAACAGTGTACCTGAGAGGGCATTGTTGGTAAGAGTTTGCTTGAGGTTTGTCTTAGCAGTCCGTGTGGGGAAAGTTTAGATTCCAGTTGGGAGCTGATGGGTTATGGTCGGCGTTGAGTTGGTTAGCCTTTGGTTGTAAAGAATTTAGATTTCAAGGACGAAATCATTCTAAGGTTGGGAGTATTGTAACACCCCAAAAATTAGAAAAAACGAATTTAGGACTTGCGGACGTCCGCATGGGCCAAGGGCCAGAAGTCTGCACGCCATCCGCGGAAGCAACAGAGAAAAAATGGGAAATCGGTTGAAGCAAGGCCAGACGTCTGCGAAGGACCATGCGGACGTCCGCGACCTGTCTGATGAGATATTTGGGGTATTTTAAGCCCTTTTCTCTCTCTCTCTTTCCTCATTTCACTTTCTTCACAAAGAACAACTCATCTCCCTCTCTCTAAAACCGATCTCTCTGAAGAAAAACCCTAAATCCCTTCTTTTCTCCTTCATCTTCTTCCCTCAAACCAAACATTTTTCCACCATTGTTGAAGATATGGAAGCTTGAAGCTTTTGTGGGAGATTAGGATGCTTTGCTTTGAGGATTCAAGTGGTGAAGGTAATCTCTCCCTACCCAAAAGTTAGATTGTTTTCACTTTCTCTTCCATATTGGGGTATTATTGGGTGATTTTGGTGATGTTTGGTTAAGGTAATCTTCTATTCTCTTCACCTATGAAATTAGGGTTTTGGTATAAGTTGAGATCTTGAAGTAAAATGGTTGGGGAATGATTCTTTATGGTTGGATGTGATTATTTATGGTTGGAAACTCTTGGATCTAGGTTTTGGATGTTTTGGCTCGAAGGTTCAAGTTTCTTCAAGGGAGCTTACGTTTGGGGGAAATCTAGATTTAGCCTAATCTAGCAAGGTGAGTTCAAGTTGATTTGTGAAAACTTTGTAAATGCCAAAA
This sequence comes from Saussurea involucrata, assembly GCA_033807775.1. NCBI lineage: Eukaryota > Viridiplantae > Streptophyta > Magnoliopsida > Asterales > Asteraceae > Saussurea > Saussurea involucrata. The sequence continues at coordinate 77,995,175 of CM066322.1, forward strand.
ATGTTATTTTCCAAATATTTGTGTGTTTTACTTGAAATTATCAATTGTTGAGTTATTTGATGAGTTTAACTCTTTTGAAGTATTTATCTTCGTAAATGTTGTAAAACACCCATATTTGGGGTTTTTGGATATCTTGATGTGTTGAGATCATAAATATGTCCTTAAAAGATTTATTGCTCAAAATGAAGTTTATTTGATGGTTTAATCATGTTGGTGAAATTGATTTTATAAACCATTTGGGAAAATGCACAATTTAGTGGCAAGAGTCATTTTGATAATTATAAGGGTATGAGTCCTTTTGGGAAAACCCTTTTTGTTTAACCCGTGTCGAGTTTTGGGTTAATAATGATTTTGTGGTACTTGTTTACCTAAATAATGTTAAATGCATTTTATGCTATGATGACCGTTATTTATGGGTCTAACGAGTTTTGAGCATTTTGCTCGGTTTTGACTTTGAGATAGTCTTGGGGACATTCTGTCCGGTTTTGATGACTCAATATGGGGTCTTAATTATGGTTTGCATTTATTGCATCATATCGCATATTATTGCGCATTATTGATATTTACATGCCCGGGTGCGTTAGTCATTCCAGGATGGGCTTATTATTATAGATTGTGTTGCATTGGATCCATAGGCACATAAGTCAGTCTTTGTTGAATGGTCTACTAGGTGTTGCAGGATTTGACCGGGCCTTATGTTTGATGACCTTTACTTTTCAAGGGTACACTAGGAGGGATGAGTCCGGTTGAGCTGTCAGGTTGATTGACGGGCGTTTTATTGGCCTTCGCCATGTCGGGGAAATGCCATGGTTGTATCCCCGCTTGTGCCAAGCCTTTGGTGGTATTCTTAGTAATATTCCGCTAAGGTCAGCTGTCTCTTTGGGTGTGTCTTGAAAGGCGTCGTATGAGACACTTAGGCTTTTATGCAGTGAAGTGTCATACGATTAACATTGTTTGAGTGGCGTAATTTTGTGTTCATCCACTCTCAATGGATACGGGTCTCCCCCGTCGTTGACCAACCTTGCTGGGGATTTTATAATATCTATGTTTTATTATTGTTGGTCTTATACGATTGACTGCAATTCGATAGCTTTAATATTGGATTCCCTTCCATGTATATTAAAGTTTGAATGAAGCAGGTCATTTCCATATTTATGGTATTTGGAACTTCATTACATTTTACGTTCGCGTGAGTATTGGTTCGTATTATGTTTTCGATGAAGTATTATATTTAAATGGATGGTTTTCCATGATTTACGGGTTGAGTATTTTGTCGTCAACCGTATTTGAATGTTTTGCATAATATAGATTTATTTACGTATTGAGTGAGTTTTTGATTGGTATTCATTTTGGAAAACGCTTTATACCTTTTGGGAATATTTCTCATAGAGTTTGGGTGCGTTGGAAAATGAGTCGTTTATATCCTTTTTGTAAACTCTTTTGGAAATCATAATCTATGTTGCAAACTTTCATTTAAAGGATTATTTAAAACATGCTATAAACTCTTGAACTCACTAGGCATTAGCCTAACCCTTTTTATTTGTCGGCATGTGCAACAGGTTCAGGTTGGGAGTAGTTCTAGTGACACGTGTGAAAGGTTGTGTGCTAGAAAGGTGCTCGAGAGGTGAATTGATTAAGTGATGTCTTCCGCATTTACCCTTGGGAATAGCACTTTGTGTTTGGGTTAAGTGATACCCGAAGTAAGTTTACTCTTTGTAATAAGACTTGAACTATATTTTGTAGAGGTTGATTATAGATTTTAATTTGAGGTATTTCACCTATTGAATTATAGGAAGAAATCCTATTATTTCGGATGTATTATCGAAATTTTTATTTAGTTGCTCTTTCCAAATTCGAGGGTGTTACAAGTTGGTATCAGAGCATACGTTTGAGAGAATTAGGTGTTGATTTGGATACCTAGACTCAAACTAGCGTTCTTTTAAGTAAATGAGAGTGAAATTCACCGTTGGGCACTTTAAGATAGGATGTTTTGAGGTCGATGGAGTTGCTAGAAATGAGAATCACGTCGAGAGTAGCAAGGATAATCATGTACGGTGCATTCATAATGACACATGGCCAGTGTCATGGTGAACCTACTAGTTACATGTGCATATTTGAACTATTTTAATGTGATAGCCGTTTGGGTAGTGAAGAAGTTTCTAAGCGAATAGTCGTTAGAAAAGATTGACGAATTTAGTATTAGTTACTTAGGGTGACATTAAGCATGATATTTGCTTTAAGTGGACCATTTCGGGTCGAGATGGATGGTTGGATTAGAACCATAGACTTATTGAATCAACTTTGATTCGAGGAAAAATCGTAAGGTTAATCGATGTAATTCCCAACTTTGCCTTAAGAGGTTGAGCATCCGGATGATAATAGTGGACCGGAGGGATTTGGAGAAGTATGGGTTGAGACGTTGAGTGCCGACTAAGTTATGCACAAAATTTATTTTAAAATAAATTGCGTCAATTATTTCTTGTGTTTCAAATTCTTATATGGATTGTGTTACAAAATCTTGGAAAATGTTTAGCACACACAAGATTTTAAATCATGGTTTTTGAACCTGCATGAAATTATTTTATTGCGGGAGTTGCAAACTCCGTCGGGACTTGCTTTATTTTGTTATTGTCCAACGCTGCTTTCGGATACAGTGATATCCATATTTTTATGATGTTTAAGATGTTAGGCAAGTAACTACGGCTTATGACTTTAACATTGGATCTCCTCCACATATGTTAAAGTTTGGACGGAAAGTTATCTTCCATTATGTCTATGTAAAGTTATTTTGGGAGACTTTGTTTAATGCAAGTTTGTTGATCAATGTTGTTTATATGGTATTACAACAAGAAGGGGATTATTGGAATTTTGGCGTTTTAGTCATGATTTTGCTTATTGCAATTTGACTTTTGGAAGCTAAATGTTTGGTGCCATTTTATTGACTTGAGGTCATTGGGCCCATTGAATTCGTGGAGTTTTGTTTTACGACGTTTTGTGTCGTGTGAGTGCAACTTCACAAGGTGCATACTCCATTTAATTATGTGAAAATTTATGAGTTATGTTGGGGCATTTTGTCCCACTCGAGCTTTGTCGAGAAATATTATTTTATGCTATAAGACGACCAAAAGGGATGAGTTTTGAAACTTTGGTGTCGCATGATTTCTCTTTCAAAGATTTGTGTTAACACATTCTGTTACAACTTGTTCAATGTATGGATTGGTTTATATCGTGACATAAGTAATGCATGAAAGGACACCTTGATGATATTTCATAACAATTTGCTTATTGCGCTTTCGGTCAGTTGATTGTTTTATTATCATTTCATGTAAATGCATTATATAGACCTAGGGGTATGCATAGCTTGGTAACCATTACTTCTAAACACTTTGATAAACGATTCGTGAATGAAAATGTTTTATTAACTCATTGTATAAATGAAGGTCATTGGTCAAAGTATGTTTTAATGTTGTGGAGATCATGCATGGTTTACAATACATAACATTTTGAAAACACGCATGTGTGAGTCATTGACATTTGGCCGATTTTGGCTCGAGGAACATTTTGGAAAATTGTAAACCTTTTTGGTTTTAGAGAAAATGTGTATTTTGAGTATTTTTAACGAATAAACTTTTAAGCATTGACGTTTTAACGTTTTATGTTACGAGTGCAAAACTTTTGATGTAAATGCTTCGTGAAGGGGATTTTGGAAAATTATTTGCCTAATCCTAGAGTGCGTGGAATTATTTATGTTTTGAACATTGATGCACACCGTTGATGCAATTCGGGATTTGAAATAGGTTTGAACCCTTTTGGTGTCAACAAATTACTAGCACTTATTTTCTCCTAAGTTTTGGGAAAACACATTGATGTGTGCGAGCCTTGTCAGAAACGTTTTACTCATGTGTCATTATATGACCGGATGAGAAAATTTTGGAAATTGATTTAAATAATTTCATCTTTTGAAAATTTGTCGTGAATTATTTGATGCATGCTATTTCATTTCAAGAAAACTACTAGGAAAGTGTTACAAGCTTGCATGCATACTCCAATTGAGATTTTCTCATGATGTTTTCATCGATATTTTCAAATGATGAAAACATATTGATCTTGTCTTTAAACTTGGAACTGACACAAGTCATTGTATGTTTTGATCAAAGTGTATTTATGAATCATTTCATCGTTTTTGTAAAATAAACTGACGCGCGCAAATTTTGTTGGTGAACCTTGTTCCATGCCATTTTATGGTTAAAAAGGGAGTTTGGAGTCGAATTTCGTTCAAACTTCTTTTGAAATACGAGCAACCTTTTGTTGCACACTATTTAAAGTAGACAATTACTTTACGTGCATGACATGAATCAATCCATACTAGGACCGTAGCGGTACATTTTAAAGAAGTTGTTTATTACGCTTTTGCATTTTTGTTAATAATCTAAAGTGCAATGAAATAGTTTTCAACATGATTTTTATATGTGGGACGAGTGTATCCATTTTTGCGCGACTACCGAACTGATAGCAGTAGTTTTATGCATACGATTAATTTAATATGAAAATCTTCGTATTGAAAAATTTCTATAAAAAGTTTTGATTGGCATATTTGTTAAATAATTCACTTGAGAACCTTGAACTCATTAGGACCTTGGAAAGGTTAAGTACCCCGGTTAAGAGTAAGTGTATATAGAACCTCGACTATGAAAAATTGAGTGTTTCGACGTATGATGGTGCTATAGACCGGATGGTATCGATGGCAGAGTCGATGTGTATGTGTAACTGAAGGGTTAGATTCGTGGTATCGTATTTTGAGGTTAGTGTAACCTTTTGTCGGCAACCCTGTTTTGGGTCTTGGACAATTTTCGCATAAAGGACCCTTTAGACACTGTATTGATAACCTTAGTTTTGTGGGAATGCTCGGCGAACGGAACTCGTGTGTGGAGTTCTATTAGAGTTCAAAGCTTGGTGGTATGACTAGGTGTCAACCTTTTTGGGTTCAAGGTCGAGAACCGTTAGCGTATTCGAAGGGTGTAGTCCGATTTTAAATAAATAATGATAACGGTTGTAGTAATCTTAAGATGCTCAATTGTGATGAGTAGTTTTGGTGGAATAACTTTCGTGTGTGATTAAAGAACTTGTCGGTTTGATGATTAATATTGGGATGGATTCTTGGAGTCGTATAATCAATGGGTCAGTGACGACCTCATGTCTTGGGGTCTTTTAGGGCTCGTTGGAATTAAACGACCGTTAATGGTAGGAACAATTGGAATTAGAGATTCGGTTGGTCTCGGTATTAATTAAACCTTGGATTGATTTAGAGTCTGGACCGCAATCGGGGAAGTATGGAACATTCTAAGGTTAGGAGACAACCGAAGTCGTCTGATTAGGAGTTACTCCAGTAGTTGGAGCGTTCACCCGGACATAACAGTGTACCTGAGAGGGCATTGTTGGTAAGAGTTTGCTTGAGGTTTGTCTTAGCAGTCCGTGTGGGGAAAGTTTAGATTCCAGTTGGGAGCTGATGGGTTATGGTCGGCGTTGAGTTGGTTAGCCTTTGGTTGTAAAGAATTTAGATTTCAAGGACGAAATCATTCTAAGGTTGGGAGTATTGTAACACCCCAAAAATTAGAAAAAACGAATTTAGGACTTGCGGACGTCCGCATGGGCCAAGGGCCAGAAGTCTGCACGCCATCCGCGGAAGCAACAGAGAAAAAATGGGAAATCGGTTGAAGCAAGGCCAGACGTCTGCGAAGGACCATGCGAAGTCCGCGACCTGTCTGATGAGATATTTGGGGTATTTTAAGCCCTTTTCTCTCTCTCTCTTTCCTCATTTCACTTTCTTCACAAAGAACAACTCATCTCCCTCTCTCTAAAACCGATCTCTCTGAAGAAAAACCCTAAATCCCTTCTTTTCTCCTTCATCTTCTTCCCTCAAACCAAACATTTTTCCACCATTGTTGAAGATATGGAAGCTTGAAGCTTTTGTGGGAGATTAGGATGCTTTGCTTTGAGGATTCAAGTGGTGAAGGTAATCTCTCCCTACCCAAAAGTTAGATTGTTTTCACTTTCTCTTCCATATTGGGGTATTATTGGGTGATTTTGGTGATGTTTGGTTAAGGTAATCTTCTATTCTCTTCACCTATGAAATTAGGGTTTTGGTATAAGTTGAGATCTTGAAGTAAAATGGTTGGGGAATGATTCTTTATGGTTGGATGTGATTATTTATGGTTGGAAACTCTTGGATCTAGGTTTTGGATGTTTTGGCTCGAAGGTTCAAGTTTCTTCAAGGGAGCTTACGTTTGGGGAAAATCTAGATTTAGCCTAATCTAGCAAGGTGAGTTCAAGTTGATTTGTGAAAACTTTGTAAATGCCAAAAATGTTATTTTCCAAATATTTGTGTGTTTTACTTGAAATTATCAATTGTTGAGTTATTTGATGAGTTTAACTCTTTTGAAGTATTTATCTTCGTAAATGTTGTAAAACACCCATATTTGGGGTTTTTGGATATCTTGATGTGTTGAGATCATAAATATGTCCTTAAAAGATTTATTGCTCAAAATGAAGTTTATTTGATGGTTTAATCATGTTGGTGAAATTGATTTTATAAACCATTTGGGAAAATGCACAATTTAGTGGCAAGAGTCATTTTGATAATTATAAGGGTATGAGTCCTTTTGGGAAAACCCTTTTTGTTTAACCCGTGTCGAGTTTTGGGTTAATAATGATTTTGTGGTACTTGTTTACCTAAATAATGTTAAATGCATTTTATGCTATGATGACCGTTATTTATGGGTCTAACGAGTTTTGAGCATTTTGCTCGGTTTTGACTTTGAGATAGTCTTGGGGACATTCTGTCCGGTTTTGATGACTCAATATGGGGTCTTAATTATGGTTTGCATTTATTGCATCATATCGCATATTATTGCGCATTATTGATATTTACATGCCCGGGTGCGTTAGTCATTCCAGGATGGGCTTATTATTATAGATTGTGTTGCATTGGATCCATAGGCACATAAGTCAGTCTTTGTTGAATGGTCTACTAGGTGTTGCAGGATTTGACCGGGCCTTATGTTTGATGACCTTTACTTTTCAAGGGTACACTAGGAGGGATGAGTCCGGTTGAGCTGTCAGGTTGATTGACGGGCGTTTTATTGGCCTTCGCCATGTCGGGGAAATGCCATGGTTGTATCCCCGCTTGTGCCAAGCCTTTGGTGGTATTCTTAGTAATATTCCGCTAAGGTCAGCTGTCTCTTTGGGTGTGTCTTGAAAGGCGTCGTATGAGACACTTAGGCTTTTATGCAGTGAAGTGTCATACGATTAACATTGTTTGAGTGGCGTAATTTTGTGTTCATCCACTCTCAATGGATACGGGTCTCCCCCGTCGTTGACCAACCTTGCTGGGGATTTTATAATATCTATGTTTTATTATTGTTGGTCTTATACGATTGACTGCAATTCGATAGCTTTAATATTGGATTCCCTTCCATGTATATTAAAGTTTGAATGAAGCAGGTCATTTCCATATTTATGGTATTTGGAACTTCATTACATTTTACGTTCGCGTGAGTATTGGTTCGTATTATGTTTTCGATGAAGTATTATATTTAAATGGATGGTTTTCCATGATTTACGGGTTGAGTATTTTGTCGTCAACCGTATTTGAATGTTTTGCATAATATAGATTTATTTACGTATTGAGTGAGTTTTTGATTGGTATTCATTTTGGAAAACGCTTTATACCTTTTGGGAATATTTCTCATAGAGTTTGGGTGCGTTGGAAAATGAGTCGTTTATATCCTTTTTGTAAACTCTTTTGGAAATCATAATCTATGTTGCAAACTTTCATTTAAAGGATTATTTAAAACATGCTATAAACTCTTGAACTCACTAGGCATTAGCCTAACCCTTTTTATTTGTCGGCATGTGCAACAGGTTCAGGTTGGGAGTAGTTCTAGTGACACGTGTGGAAGGTTGTGTGCTAGAAAGGTGCTCGAGAGGTGAATTGATTAAGTGATGTCTTCCGCATTTACCCTTGGGAACAGCACTTTGTGTTTGGGTTTAGTTATACCCGAAGTAAGTTTAGTGTTTGTAATAAGACTTGAACTATATTTTGTAGAGGTTGATTATAGATTTTAATTTGAGGTATTTCACCTATTGAATTATAGGAAGAAATCCTATTATTTCGGATGTATTATCGAAATTTTTATTTAGTTGCTCTTTCCAAATTCGAGGGTGTTACAATCTATTAAGGTTGTTGGACATGGAAGAAAACCATGTTGGATGGATAGTTGTGTTGAGGGGTGGTGGTAACCCCTGGCAGGGGAGCAGAGGGGATGAAAGGAGGTTGATCTATCTGCCACGTAGGGAAAGCAAACTTTATTTATCCCCTGTCACGATTACAAGGTATTAGCACAAAAACTCAAGAAAAAGGTCGACAAGTTAACATCATAGACCCTTTGTAAGTTAAGGGGCCGTTTACCCAACGCTTGCCCGGTAATAGTCAAAACTTTCATTTAACTTACCGGGTAAGATTTTTGTATATTAAAACGGAATTTTATGCAACATTTTTATCCGGTTAGCGCTTACCGGGTAAGAGTCGTTACTCTCACTTACCGCGTAAGACTATCGGTCTTTGTCATCGCTCATACCGGGTAAGAGTCGTTACTCTCATAATAATAAATATTGCATTCGGCAACAGCTTCTTTAATATGTTGATACAATGCATTTCATAAGAACATGGTCTAGAAAATGAAGCATTCAGATAAATATTTCTTCTACAGAATTTGATTGATGAAAACATAATGATCATGATTTTCAAAGTATTTATAAAAGTTTCTACAACAAAAATTGTATCCAAAATCTCTACTAAATTGGCTGCCTACCAACCTGGACATACACACACGTTCAAGGAATCTAATATGCTCATCTTTGTCAATAGATGCTCACTTCATACAAATATTGTGTTAAGATGTTATTGGTCTTAACGTCATAAAGAGTCGAGCTCAATGCAACAAAAGTAAAGAGATTGCAAAAGAGAAAAACACAATCGCTTCCAAGTAGCACAAAAAAAGTATAATTCATGAGTGGAACGAACATTCAAACTTGGTGTCTATAATTTTTAAAGCCACTTTACACAAAGATCACTATATGGAAGTGCAAACACTTTCTAGAATAATACTTCAAAAGATAGCATAAACCATACTAAGACGGTCATATAATTAGAATGCTCGTGACATTTTTATAGTTAAAAAGAGAACATATACCACAAAATCCAAGCAACAAACTAACAATCAAGTGTTTTTAACCAACTGAAAACTTAGCAATTCCAAAACACGTAAGGGTTATCGAAGTAAAATAATAATAACAACTTAGCAATTGTTATCCCGAACAACATCATATCATATTTCAAACACATAAGAAAGGTCAAGTACCCTAGTGAGTCTTCAAGGGATTGGTTCTTTAGCATAACATGCCAACAGATAATTACCTTACACACTCGGTTGATCGGTGTTAAAATGCAAAAAAATACTACCATTTGATCTCCACATGTATGCAAGATGTAGCCTTTTGTAAAGGTGTAACATAGAATCGTACAACACCTACTATTCCCATGCAATTTGAGAAATAGATTTATTTCACTCCAAACAACATAACATTAGATACCGGTGTGCATATTTATTAACGCAATCCCTTATTTGAATCTAGTTATTCTAATGAAAGTGAAACCAAGTAGACAATTCTATACCTTGTTGGCGGATATTTGCACATTATTCTCGTATACACAATTACTCCAATTCCTTTTGCAAATTCAAAAGCTTTGGCCACACTTTTGGCTTTCACCACAAGGGTTTCTGCTTCTTTACTCTCAATCCAGTGAAAATAAATTTGATTAAATAAAATAAAAGTCAAAAACCAATAAAAATGATATTTCATAGAGTGGATTTGCATATTACCTGGTTGTTGCCCAAAACATAACGGCTTTCACCACAAGGGTTTCTGCACAAATTAAGATGTTTTGCCTTCAACAACACATGATTTGCATATTACCTGGTACATGCTATGTTGTTAATCGCGCCGCTATAGCGGTGCAATAGCGTTGGTATTGCGGTTAGCGGCCATGACACAAATAGCGGTCTGAAATAGCAGTACCGCGATTAGCGGCGCTATTGATCACTAAATGACCACAAAAAAGCACCCACATAACCGCTATTTGTAGATAGGTTATTTTGGTGTTAAAAAGTAATTTTGTGGGTTTTTATTTAGGATTTGCATTCGGTTTTAGTTTAGTCCAATAATATAAAGGTTTCATTATTCTTACTTTTTTGGACTAGGACACTATTGTTTTTATTTTTCTGAACTTGGACTCCTTTATTCTTATTTTTTGGATCTGGACACCATCACTTTGGTTTGAAGAAACACATTGTTCAATTATTTTATTTGGACTTGGACGACGTCACTTTGACCTCTTGATTTGAAGAAACACATTGTTCAGTTATTTTTATTTGAACTTGGACATCAATATTCATATATATTTTTTATTGAATACTGTTAATGCCAAAAATCGCACCAAAGGGACAACTTAAGGTCGATGTGGACTTAAACAGCTAAAGAAAGGATCTTTCGACGAGACGTGCGACGAGAATAAAAATAAAGAGACAAGGGATTTGATGACGCAGGAAAAACCTCGAACGAAGAAAAAACCTGCGGACGACAGTGGATGTCGTCGCTGCACTATGGTCGCCAATCAGGGGCGATGTCCTCGGGTACTGGTGTCGGTCGTACGATGGTTACAATACAAATGAAGGAAATGCTTCGAAATGTAAAGTACAAGTGTTTGTAATGTAAAAACAGGTGTTTGGCGTGTGTGAATACAAAGTGTAAACTGTTGGTCGAGGGCTGTTGTCGTGCGTCGAGAGCGATTCTTCGAGAGAAAGTTCTTTGCTTCTGCTGTTCTTGAATTCGCTATAGTATTCTGGCTTTCAGTACTTGATTTCCAGAGTTTGAGTGTTCTTCTTTGTGAGTTCGGAGGTGCTTTCTCTGCTGTTCGATGGTGTTAGCTGATGATGATCGATCGTCCTCTGGAATGAAGGTCTAGCTTGGTCTTTATGGTCTTCGTGTCATTAATTAGCTCCATGAATGCATTTACTAACGGCTGCAACGGTTAGTAACGGTCGTCGGAGTGAATATCCATAATGATCTTCGTCCGTTACGGCTACTGGCTGTTAATGGCTTTGACTCCTGCATTAAACACTTAACAAACGTAACAATCATGGTTAACGTTAGCTTTGGTCGAGGTCTCATGGTCTTATGCGACGGTCGTGCGGATCGGGCGACGCTATGGTCGAGCGTCATGAGGAACTCTCGACTTACCTTTTACGAGGGACGACGGAGGCTTTTTGGGCCTTTGCCGGGACCTTATCTTAATACAAGATATAGTTCGTGATCGTGCGTTTTACCTGTTCTGATCGTGGTCGAGCGACGTGATTTTTTGCCCAAACAAATACATCAAATATTTTGATGAGTTATGTAAGCATATATATATATATAGATATATATATATAGGCTCACTATTTTGTAAACTTTATTTCGTGTAAACTTTGGATTTCATAGGTTTTTTAATGAAATTTTTCATGAAATTGTTTATTTTGATGCATATCATTCATTTCTTGATGAAATTGTTTCATATATTTGTGTTTATTTATGTAGTTTCATATTTTTTTTCATTCCTATGAAACTTGATGAAACTTTTTCGTTTTACATAAAAAAACAAAAATATATGAAACAATTTCATTAACAAATGAATGATATGAAACATTTTTATCAAAATAAACAATTTCATAAAATAATTTCATCAAGAAAACCTATGAAATCCAAAAGTTTACAAGTTTACACACCTTTAGCGGTTTACAATTTATTATCCCTCTATATATATATATAATTCTAGTTATTATATGAACTGCTATACCACTGCTTTACCATCGCGATAACCACTATTTCAGATCACGGTCTTGACCACGATTTCGTATTTTAACCGTTGTAACAGCATAAGGTACAGGTCAATTTATGGATGGGGAGACTGAGCAAACAGACAGACAAATTGAAAGAGGATCGAACCTATAGATTAGAAGGATGTGGTCCTTGGAAAATCAAAAGCCATATCGGGTCACAAAAGAGGCATATCCTGCAAATCAATCAAAAACGTGAGAAAAATCAATTCAAGAACCTGCAGAAAAATCAATTTCACAATTATAATTTCAACAACAAAAAATGAAACTCTAAGAAAATTACCCCCTGCTCAAACACATTCCAATCAGAGAAGCAAGAGTAGATGAAGACTGTTTTTGGAAAAAAAAACTATTATCTCAAAATGACAAAAGTATCAGAGGATTCTTGTAATCAAATACCTGCAACTCCAAGTTCGACAGAAGAAGTCGTGAAATCGTGGACCAGGGGGTGGGTGGGAGAAATTGACAGAGGCTGGGAAGAAATCGTGGAAGAAATTTGGAAGAAATCTGGGTACAACAATCGATATTTATAGGGCACGGTTGATACTCCATGAGAGTTTGTGGGAGAGAAATCAGGTTTAAATCGTGGCTGCATTCATGTGAGAGGGAGTTGAAGAACACGGAGAGGGAGACAAACCTGCAACGGTTGTGAGGAGTCATGGAGAAGAGGAGGAGGTTGTGTGTGGAGTGGGGAGATAACCTGCATTTGAGAGAGGGAGTTAAAGAATGTGGTTGAAGGAGTCTCTAAGACAAGGGCTAAGCGGAGAGAGTCTGAATAGTGGGTGGTAGCGGAAAACCGTAAAGTTCCACAGAGTGGCCACAGTGTTCCCACAGTGGGGGTGCAAGCATACACCTCGACTATGATCGCTACAAGTAATAAGGTGGTAAGTATTTACCAATTATCGTATCCACATGGACTGAACTACTGAGAATCGGAGAGTTTCACGAACTTCTTGCACAAGTCTCGGGTTGTAGAAAAATTTGTTGTTTTGTTGGAGAAATAACTAAAAATTAAATTTAACTCATGAATATTAAGAATGGGTATGGGTGTGAGTTTTCTTGAGATTTACGTTGTAACAAAATGGTTAGTTGCTTTGTAACACGAAAAGTCTATAAAAAGCATGATCTCTCGAAATGATGCTTTTTAAAGACCGGTCCTACAAAGTTTCCATAAAGTGTCCATTGTTACCGACTCTCGATCTTGCCGATTTAATTAAGTTTGACTCTAAACGTCAAGTTCTACCAATATGGAGATTTATACCCAAATCTCTTTGTGATATAAATCTCGATCGGCGTTTGAACCTTAATAAATCATACAAAACCCGCCTCTCGACGTGGTTATCAAAGACTCTCAAATCTTTGTGTATCACTTAAGCCGTATTTCGAATCCGCCCCTCTCGTGGTCAAGATTCAATACTAACACTTCAAAGTGATCGGCTTATCTGCGTTGAGTTTAAGTCCTGATTCAAGTGACCAATTTCGAGAGTTAGTAACGATGGCCACACCCAAGTGTTGCCTACTAGTCTCAAGTTTGCTCACACCCACACCCAAGGGGTGCTTAGCTTATAATTAAAAAGAAAGGCATAACAAGATGAAGAGAATACATAAAAAAGTACTTGCATAAATTTAAACAGGGTGCCTACAGTGGGTCACCGTGGACGAAATTAAATGTAAAAGTACAATAAGAACAATAAATTAAAAGCTATAATCTTCAAGCTTGGGAGCAAACTTGAAGATAACTAAACTACTGGAGTTAGAACTGAATTAAATGTGAATTCTCTATATATCTATCTATGCCAAAGCCTTGCCCCATGCCTCCTTTATATAGTCTCAAAAAGTGGAAGAACCCAAAGGTTACTTCGACAACATCTCTTGGGCAAAGACCAAACATCTTTTTGCCCCATGCTTAGAGGATATTCAGGGATTGCCCCATGCTTCCAGATCTCTTTAAGCACTCATAAATCTTCAGCTATTATTTCCATTGTCCAGATAATAGCACAATCCGATGATGTCTATAAATGGTTTGCTCGCGCTCACAGTGAGATGCCACCTGCCCACAGTCCAACAGTGCAATGTTTTTCCAAAAAAATAAACTTTTTGAAACTTCATCATCTGTTTATCACATTATAGACAAAATGAATGGAAAAGAAGCAAAGTGGGTATAAAAATGATATAAATTCCTAGAAAATGGGTAATAAATAACTCTAAAAAATGAGAGTTATCAGTTGGCTCGTTAATCTAAAATGAATTTGAATGACCCAGATTAAAAGTTACTTGAATTTAAACGGCCCAGATCTAATCAAAAACGATTAGACTTATCTGGGTCAATAGTATATATAATTCAATATTTTTTAATTCATAAATTACTTTTAATATCCTTATAGTTAGTTATTTAGTTACTTTTAACCCCTTACTTTTTCATTTTTCATTTTCGATCCTTATCATATTAACATAAATAATTGTATATGAACTAAAATGCATTAAAAATACATTTTTTACAAATTATATCATTGTAATTATCTCGTCACTACATTCGAAATGAGTCCAATATTGAATAGTTTTTGATTTAATTATTTTATTAAATATCATGAATATATACGAACTAGTTTCTTTTATATTTCCTACGGTTTCATTTTTCATTTTACACTCTTACCATATTAAAAATACATAATCATAGATTAACTAAAATACATTATAAAATGCATTTTTTACAAATAATATTATTATAATCGTCTCGTCAAAACCTTAAAAATAAGCTCAAATGTCACGGGTTTGAAGACTCCACTATCAAACGAATCTTTTTCAAAAAAAAATTGACCAATTAACCATATTAACATTTAATTTTATACATCTGTTATGCGATTTAAAAACACATAAAAACATAAAATTGACATCATATGATAGAGAATAAAACTGAACATGAAACAAGATTGTTCTTTCGAATTCTCGGCTTTAGATTCGAGATATTTCACGCCGAATCGCACGCGGGTACGTATCTAGTTTATTCTAAATAGTAAAATAAGATTTAGAGTAAACCTTAATTTTGGTCCATGTGGTTTGTAAAAAATAACAAAAATCGCCCATAGAGTTCATTTATTACAAATTAGCCACTATTGTTTGCATTTTGGACTGGTTTTGGTCCTCCACACTAACACCGTCAAAGAGGCCTCCGTTAAGAAGCCCCACATGACCTGCACACGACGGTAATCCTGTCATTTTACCCTCTCTTCTCTTTATAACAGTCCCACGCGCTCTCTTTTATCACTTTCATTTTCCCTCCTTTTTCGTCTAACACTATCAAAGCTTCAGTAACCAACAACAATGGTGATTTGCTATTGTGGATCGAATGCAGTTGTTCGCACATCGTGGACCAACAATAATCCAGGAAGAAGATTCTATTGTTGTCTTATTGTTGTAAGTGTTATCTTTTCCACCATAGCTAAAATCGAAGCCTTAACTAAAAATATGTCCATTTCTATTTCTCCAGGGATCCAACTGTCGATTTATTGGATGGGTTGATCCACCAATGTGTCCTCGAGCTGTCAAAGTGATTCCTGGTTTACTGAGGTTCAATGATATTCTTCAAGCAAGGATTCTGGCAAAGGAAAAAGAGGCTAAGAAGCTAAAATTAGTGTTGTTCATCACTTGGGTGTTGGTTCTTGCCTATTTGATTGTCTTTTGACTTCTCTGTTGTAATTGTGAAAACAGTTTACCTAATTTGGATGCATGTAATGAGATGGTTGTATTGTTTTGATTCTGTTAAATTGAAAAAATAATATTATCTTTTTGGGAAATTCATGTCTTTCTCTAACAGTCAAACTAACAGTAAATGCAACCAATTTAGATGCAAATGCAACAAATGCATAAGTGCATAACTAATACCATAACTAACAGAAGTCAAACTAACAGTAGGCCAAAAACTAATGTCAAATTAAAGTATGCAACCATGACTAACAGAAGTGCATAACTAATACCATAACTAATGCCAAATTAAAAGATGCATTCATTGCCAAAAAGCTAAAAGTTATAAGCTTTTACACAAATAAATTCACAAAAGATCAAAAAATAGAATGCACCTAATGTTTTCAAGCACCCAAAGTTTAAATCATCAAATAAAAGGTAAACTCCATGCAACCCTGTCTTCTTGACCTTTGCATGTCCTGGAGTTGTGGCCCTTTTTCTTGCATTTGGTGCAGGTAACAGTCTGTCCTTGCCTTCTTAGCTTTGACCCCTTCATAATTGGCTCAGTCAACTCCTTAAGTGTCTTCCTCCTTTTCTATTTTGGTCTTCCAACTTGGGTGCAAGGCCAGTCCTGAGGATTCGGATGCTCGTGGTGAAAAGTCAAAAAAAACGCCCCACATATATATAACAAAATAAACAATTTGAAGAGGTTTGGAATCTTAGGGGCCGTTACCAAACCCTTACTGAGGTTAGAGCTTATCAAGTCACATTACATTACGTTACAAAAGACGATAAAATGGAGAACATAAATAATAAAGTGTCATATCTAAAAGGGTTGTAATAATTTATATGATGTGTTTCTTAACAAGTAATAAGTGACGGTGACGACTTTTACCTCGTAAGTGCTTACCGGGTAAATTGTTACATATAATACCGTTTTGATAGACTACAATCTTATTCGATAAAATAAATTAGAGTATTAAATCTTACCAATAATGCTTACCGGATAAATATTTAAGTAAAAGTCCCCTTGTGAATCCAAATCCTAAAGTAATTAAGACTTCTCAAAGACATGCAATGGTAATTTTTAAAATAAAAAAATTAAGCACCTATTTTTCCTGCCCTTTCAAGTCAGGTCCTGACATTGAAGGAGTCTAAAGAAATTCAAATTCAAATTCATTTTTATTTGTAGTGAGGAATTAGGCTTTGCTATGAAAGAATATTTCTTTCTGATGCCCTCTTAAATTTTGATGCCTATGGCAAGCGCCATCATTGCCATGGGCAAGGGCCAACCATGCTTGAGTGTGATGCTTAGGAGCCAAAAGGGTGAGTGGACAATCTGAAACTGGCCACTTATCTCTCCCATTGATTGGAAAAACCTTGAATGCATAAACATCCATCTAGGTAGCAAGGGTGTAACAAGGATGCACCCAATCCTAGGAATACCCACTTTTTCACCATTTGATGCCATATACCAGATTGTTGCCACTGCATGCTTACATGGCATGCCAGTCAACTCCCATTTTCTGCAAGAGCACTCATTCTCTGAAGTATTTACAACACACTGATCCATCCAAGGTCCAGTAACTTGATAATGATGTCCCCCATTCCATATGACTCTATATCGGGAAGCTTCACTCTTCACTTTGTTAAACAATTTTGTTGTTGTGGGTGTAAGGGGTCCCTCACATCTTTGAATTGTGGCTTGTACTTTTGCTATCCTCTTCATCAAATATTCCCTTATATACTCTAATGCCATGATGATTGTCTTGTCTCTCCCATCAACCAATTGTCGGTTGAAAACCTCACACATGTTTAATAAAACATCACAATGATTTCTTCCTGTTTTTGCCATAAAAATTATGTTCAAATAAAACACACTGTAAATAATAGACTAAACTTTTTATAACAAAAAAACAATTTAAAGTTTACCTGTGAAATGGGACCTTATCCAACAATGAGGTGGAATATCTTTCAGATAGTTGTATGCTTCTTGCCTCACAACCCTTAAATCTTATATACACCTGTTAAACTCTGGAACAGTTGTTGCTCTAGCACACTTCCACAACAAATCTTTATATTGTTTCCCCCTCCAAGATTTCTTCATGTTTTCATGGATATGCCTCAAGCAATATCTATGCTCTGCACTTGGAAAAACTCTAGCAATGGCTGGTATAACCCCATGTTTTGTAAATTTAGCTAACAAAATTAAACCATAATTGATAATAACAATTGTATGTGTAAAAAATAGATTAAGTGTGTACCTTTTGTCTGTCAGTGATGAATGTGAAGTTTGAGTTCCTATCAAGACCCAAATCATCACCCAAGTACTCTAGAAAACAAAGCCCATGAGTCTGTACATTCAGATTCCACTATGGCATATGCAACAGGGTAAGTTCCATTATTTGGATCCACCCCAACTGCAGTCAAGATCTGCCCAGGGTAAGGCCCTTTCATAAAAGATCTATCCAAACCCAAGAGCTCCCTGTTCTGGCCTATATCCTAAGTCCACGCCAGCTTCACCAGGCTCTTGTGCATCATGATCACCCTGTTCTTCAGTTTCACTTACATGATCACCCTCTTCTTGAGTGTCACTTACATGATCACCATGTTCTTGACTACTTACATGATCACCATGTTCTTGATTTTCAATCCAACCTAGTAGTAAACTGTTTTTTACATGAGGAAGTAGCAGCCCCTTTCCCTGACTTTTTACATCTCTTTAATTTAGGTGGTTCCTCAACTGGAATTTCATCAATAACAACCTTAGAATGTTTTGGAGATTTGAAGTAAGTATCTTAAGTTGTCCTCCAATGCTCTGTATAAACCTCTATGAGTTTGTATTTAGTGGTGTACTTTAAGAAAGCTATTACATCTCCATCACCCCCTAAGGCATGGAGGCCATAATCTAGGTCACTTTCTAGGATAAAAAAAATGGTACCACATTGGTTACACAACAATATACCCTATCTCTTTAATCATATTGTCAAGTTCATGGACACTAAACTCATCACAGTCAACGATATCAACATAATTAACCTTACCATTCAAATACTTTCTTCCTGGACGTTTGGTAAACACCCCACCATGATTGACTTTGATGGAAATCAAATGGGGATGATCTTCTGCAAAAGTTTGAAAGACAAACCAATGTTACTTACTTAAAACTAAAAGAGTTTAAAACCCTGAAAATAAATGCAAAAGCATACACATTTACTTACTATAAACATAATAAGGATCAAAGTCTTCATTAGGAGTACGTATTTGCCACATTGTCGGACCCATTTCCAAGCTTCGATGATGAACCTAAAACCTGATGGCAGGGAAGACGAAGAAGCAGGGACGAATGACGATAAATGAGGGTTTGTCGTGTACTCGCGTGTGTTTAAAAGAGGAGAGAGGGTAAAATAACAGGATTACCCTCGTGTGCAGGTCACGTGGGGCTTCTTAACGGATGCCTCTTTGACGGTGTTAGCATGGAGGACCAAAAACAAAACCAGTCCAAAATGCAAACAGTTGTGGCTAATTTGTAATAAATAAACTCTAGGGACGATTTTCATTATTTTTTACAAACCACAGGGACCAAAATTAAGGTGTACTCTAAGATTTATTACTATTATTTTGAAGTTATAACAAGAGTAAACAAAAATATAGGGAAATTAACCAAAATACCCTAAGTTCAAGTCAAACTTACCAAAATACCCCAAAAAATAAAAAGTTTACCAAAATGCCATAAATTTCCGCGGTGAGAGCCCTCTATAGCGGACAGGGACTGAAAGTGAAAATTTTTGCAAGATTATTTACACTTCCAGTACCCACCGCGGGCCATCGCGGGCCGTCAGGGACTGAAAGTGTAAATATATCTTGCAAAAATTTTCACAATTGGTCCCTGACCGCGATCACAGTCTCCATAACGCGAGAAAAAATGGCATTTTGGTAAAGTTTTTATTTTTTGGGGTATTTTGGTAAGTTTGACTTGGACTTATGGCATTTTAATTAATTTCCCAAAAATATACCAAACAAAACAATCCCTAAAACCCTGTGAAGTGGTTTTATGGGAGCCCTTCCTCTAAACTAGACGTGAACGAAGGCGGAACCCTTAGGGGGCGTTTGGTTCGCTGGAAAGTAATGGAATCTGGTGGAATTGGAATGTGACATTCCATTGACCAGATTCCATTCCAGCGTTTGGTTCAATCTTTTGGGCAAATGGAATCCCTACAATTCCATTGAATTCCATTATTTAGCCATTTAACATTCCATCCTAAAGACAAGGTATTTCAATGGAATGGAATTAGATATTTTGATAATTCCAAAATCACCCTTTGCCGAACCTGATCTGCTCTCTCTTCTTCTTCTCCATTGCACACAGCAAGAAAACGCGTTCCATTTCTCCGACGATTTCCAGGTTCTGCAATCTCTATTTTCTTCATAACAGATTCGAAGAAAAATCACAGAGATGAGAGGTATCGAGTTATCATTGAATCAAACGCATAAATTGAGGCTGCAAAGAGCACTGGAACTATTGGAATCTCTCTCATCGGGAACCAATTCTAATGCTTCTGTCACTGTCGCCGATACCATTCCTGTTAATCAAGAAGACGGCGTTCTCAAGTAATCCTAAACCCTAATTACCTTCAAATATGCGTATCTTGTATTTGTATTTTGATTTATGAACTTCGAGTAACGATGTAGAAAATTATTAGCAAGGTGAACTTCGAGAACTATGTTTTTTCTGTTTCCAATTTCTAATATTGTTGTAATAATTTAGGGGCCATGGAACGACGGAGCTTGAGGGTGAAGTTGTGGCAACTGTGTGTGGAGTAATCGAGCGTGTAAATAAACTTGTCTATGTTTGCACTTTGAGAGCCAGGTCATCGACCATTTCTTTTATCTGAATTTGTGTTTCATAGTATCGATCCAAAGTGATGTTTGTTTCTTACCTGCTTGTTTAATTTGTTTGGACTCATGGTTTTTGGTTGGTTTCTAATACATTGCCGATTCAAAACAAAAAATCTGTTGGTTATGTTTGGTTATGCGTCAGTTATGTTTATTTCTATCTTGGTTTACAAAAGGGTATTTTGGTCATTTACTCAATTTTCATTCTAATTCCAAAGCTACATTCTGTGAACCAAACAGACAGATTCCAATTCCTTTAACAAATTCCATTCCAATTTGTCAACCAAACAGCTGGTCAAACCTGACAACATTCCATTCCAATTCCTCCAAAGTCAAATTCCTTTGACAGATTCCATTCCATCCAAAAACATTCTGCGAACCAAACGCCACCTAGGGGATGTTTGTTTTTATCAATTCAGCACTTATTTAGCAATTATCACTTATTTGGTCAGAGGTTTTAGAAATAAGTGCGTTTGTTTTTCTCAAAGATTCCACTTGTCACTTAATTTTATCTGGAACAAAAAGTCGAAACCTAAACACTTTTTTTCTTTCAGCCGCCTCCATCTCGTTTGCTCTCAAAATCACGCTGCTCTCTCTCTCTCTCTCTCGTTTGCGACTCAAGAACACAGTCAACACACTGCTGTCTCTCTCGTTTGCGAGCTCTCTCTCTCGTGTGCGACTCAAGAACAACTCCATCTCCAATCGATTGTAAGTTCCATCTCCATCTCTGCTCGTTTTTGGGTCTGTTCGAAATCGATTGCTTTCTTACGATTTCTTTCTTACGATTGGAGCAGATTTCTTTCTGGTGCTGTTTGCTTTTGTTACGATTGCCATTTCTGATTTGGTGCAGATTTGGTGCAGATTTCACCTCACTCTCTCGATTGCTTTCTTACAATTGGAGCAGATTTGGTGCTGTTTGTTTTGCAGTGTCGATTGCCATTTCTGAAGCAGTGAATTTGGTGTACAGGTACTTGGGTTAATTCTATATATTTGTACATATTACCGATATACTTTTCATCGTCGATGCTTGATTACAAAGTGAGAATTTGTTAGGATCTGGTTAGAATTTTATCACTTTAGGATCTGGTTAGAATTTTACAAGGCTGCGGTGCTGTTTACTTTTGTTATTTGGTGCTGTTTGCATATGCTTTATTGCAGAAATGGATTTTCTGCATATGCTTAAATTGGTGCTGTTTGCATTTGTTATTTGGTGCTGTTTGCATATGCTTTAAATTGGTGCTGTTTGCATTTGTTATTTGGTGCTGTTTGCATATGCTTTAAATTGGCTATTATACATGTTCTGTAACCTGAATCTTTAATTAAGCTACAATTTAATGGAAATGTCCTAGAGTTTTATAATTCTTTATGAGTGCCACTTTCTTTTTCATTAGTTGTTATGAGACTTTCATGTTTTCTATTGTATTTGAACCAATTAACGTATTTCAGTTGTTATAAAGAATAATTTTAGTAGTATAATTTAATTTAATTCAGCAATATCACATTTTCAGAGATAAAATATGTATTCAGTTGTTTTCAGATTTCAGCTTACAAAAACAAACAGTCTTTCTGATTCAGATTTCAGACTTCAGCGCCACCACTTAAAAACCAGGACTGAAATCAGTGTTCAGACTTCAGTACCACTTAAAAAACAAACGCCACCTTACACTCCGGGCGGCGCCTCCTCTTTTCCTCTCTATCTCCACTAGAGTGACAATGGCGAAAGGATCAAAAGCCCCAAAGAGCAACACCAAAACCCTTCAGAAACGACCATCTACTTTTTCCGACTCCGACATGGACGACGAAATTGATGCTTGTAAGTTTTTCAATCTTTCTCTCAATCATTATACATAGGTATTAGTTTTCCCCCCAAATTTGGTTGATAAAATGTTATGATTGTTGATGATACTTTTTACTTTTATTTCAGTTCATAAGCAGAGAGATATTGTTCCACTGGACCTAGCTGATGATATTGGGGAATCTGATGAAGATAATGAACAACATGTCTTCCAAATTGAGGTTCTTGTTGATGCTTCTTCCAATCCTTTTAGGTGCCAAGTGCATGATTGAATGTTTAGTTCCAATTGCTAACTTTGGACTCCTGGTCTATGAAATTTATCGTCACCAATATTAGTGTTTGATTTTGGACAATTAACATTATGTTTTCTTCTTCTTCTTCTTTCTTTAAGTTTGTTTCCAGTGTTGTAATAGCTTTTCTTTTTGCTTTTTAAAAAAGTATTTCTGGCGTTGCATTGTTCTTAGAAAGGATACTGGCATACTGCAATTCAGTCTTTCTGTGCGCTTGCACCCTTGTTGTATGACATCATCACCAATCTCAATATGCATTTTATATTATTGTTTATAGGATGGTAGTGATGAAGATGAAGATGAGGACGAAGATGACTCTGAGGATGACACCCAGCTAACTGGCTTTGCTGCAAAAAGTGAGATCAATCTACCACTTCAGTTTTGAATGTCTGGAAATTAATGTAGTTTCTTCGTTCTTCTTGTTTGGTAGGCAAAACTATTACCACTCCCAAGTTCCAAGTGATAATGGTATTGCCTACCGAACAAGAAAGTGGATCAATTAAAAGAAGACAAATGATAATGAGAGCTATTGACTAAACTTGTTCAGTTGTTTGTAAACTATCATCATTATGTTTGTTTAATTGCCGAGAAAATAACTGTAGTTGTAGTTTTTTCTGTTGTTTGTTATTTTTCATGATTTTGTTACCAGCTTGATTTGGTTAAAACCATATGCTTCAAATAGACTTTCTTTTTGCGAAACAAATAAATAACATGACAACAAAGAATTAGAGACACTGTGCCAAGATTGACTGGTATACAGTATACTTGCACAACAAGATTAACGACACAAGTATTAGCCAATAGAAACTCAAAAAGAACTGAAAATATGCTAGTTCTTTTTCCTTCCATTTCTACATGATTAGTGGGGCAAATTCTTGTGTTTAATAAATTTGATACATGCATGCTTGTAAGTTAATTTAGAGAGGTTGAAACAGATTTATAGTTTGATACGGAGTTCATGAATTTAATACAATGAATCTTGATTTCATTCATTGAATTGTTTGTGTTCTTTTTATTTTTGTTTAATTTAAATTTTCACTGTCTACCTGGTTACGAAGTTCAGTAGTGGCTAACTAGCATGTTATTGCTCACTTCCATAGTCGCAAAACAACACAAAAGTTTAAAGGCGAAGATTGGTGGTGCCATGGACGAAACACAAGATGATGCTGAAGATGAAGAAACTAAAAATGTTGCATGGGGGAGGAACAAAGGCATCTATTACGATAATGATAAGGTAACCACTATATTGAATTTCTGGACCTCGTTTTTCATTCAGCTGTGAAAATATGAATGCTTCTGATCTGTTATGGAAGGCTGTTAGAAACATGATTAATGTAGATGAGTAGCGTAATTTGAAGTGGATTTTCTTCTTAAACACATGCTTTATTTGTTCTCTAAAGGGAGAATCAAGTGAAGATGAGGAAGAGGCAGAGGTTTTGAGGCTGCAAAACGAAAAAACAAAGTTATATTCAAATGCGGACCATGGTCTTGAAGATGACGAGGAAGATGAGAGTGAAGGAGAACCGACATTTGAGGTTAGATTCGGAATCTGTTATGACATATGCTAGATGATTTCTCTCTACCGCTCATGTTTTCTTTATTTTAGGAGAATCTGAGAAAAGGAAAAGTTCCATCAAAAGCTACTGTGGGCCATGGTGCCCAAGATGAAACTGACGCGGGTTATGAGGTTGTCATGAAGGATCCAAATTCTTTGTCAAAAGAAGAACAAATGGACATTGTATACAAGTGAGTTTTCTTTCATTGGATCACATATTAGCACATTTTATGAAATCTTATACAGTTTTTGAACAAAATTTTGGTTTACAGTTCTGCTCCAGAATTAGTTGGTTTGCTATCAGAGCTAAATGAAGCGGTAGAGCAGCTTGAAACCAAAGTTGATCCAATTTTAAGCAAGGTGTGTTGTTCTTTGAATTTGAATGGATTCATTCTCTCTACTAACATTCATCCAAAAGTAGTCCTACGTAAAGCCAGAAAACATGGCACAGAAAATAAAAGCTTGCTTGAATATCGAACATTTTGTGCTATGCTTTTTTTCAACATTAAACTACAAGATCACATATTAGCACATTTCATAGACGTTTCATGTGTGCCAAACGTTTTCTCCTTCATAATTCTTAGATTGTCTCATTATTATTCATCTTTGACTCATTGATGTGGTTTTCATGTTTAATGATATTAAAATCATGGTTTTTTGTGTAGCTCAAAGAAGAGAAGAATTTAAATAAAACGGGCATACAATATATGGAGCTGAAGAAGCAACTTCTACTGTCTTATTGCCAAGCAATTACCTTTCACCTTCTTCTCAAGTCTGAAGGTCATTCAGTTCGTGATCACCCCGTTCTTGCTCGCCTTGTGGAGATTAAGAACTTGTTAGACAAGGTTAGTGTCTCTAATTAACATTCACTTTTTTAACTTGTGCTTCTCAAAAGTTCTTTTTTGCCAAGGTTTTAAAATTACGATCTACTGTAGTATGTCTTTTTTTTGTTTCTTTTTTTAGTTCCTGTTTATTACTTTCAAATGTCTTCTATTGGATGACTATCCGACTATCTGAAACTGTTCTTTGTTGGCAGATGAAACCACTTGATGAGAATCTATCATTTGACGTTGAGGATTTTCTCAAGAAACAGGCGACTACAACAACATTGAATTCTTCTGAGGAGATAGCAGCAATCGACCCTATTTCTTTGGTCAATAATTCCGAGACCACAGTAGTGTCCTCCGAAACACAAAAAGAAGTTAGTAACTTGATACTGTCTACAAGTTTAACATGCTTTAAAAATTATATATTATCTTGTCTTAAAATCTTGAAATATGTTTCCTCTCATACTTAGCCTCATGTGGAAACCAAGTTTGTGGAGAAGAATTTGATGGATGGTGATAACGGAGGAAAGCGTAAGCGTCAGGTGAGTTGTGTCAAACTATTTTTGATAATTGGTTGTCATAATCATTTTACTGGATTGACATCATTATCTTAATGTGGCAGAATGAGCAAATGGGCTTACAGAGTGTGGAAATGCTGAAAGTAAGAGCTGCCCTCGAGGAGAAACTGAAGCAGAAAGGTGTCTTTAACTTGAAAGCACCAAAAACCGATGGGGTTAAGAAGAACCTAAAACCATTGAACGGGTGGGTATCTTCTGTCTCAGTTTGTTGTGGTGAAAAACATCTATCTAAACTACCAAGTTAATTTTTGGTCTTCACTGTATTGAGCAGAAAGCTAGAGGCACTTGATGATTTTGACGATGATGCTTTTGACATCGAAGGAAACCGAAATAAAACAAGTAATAATGCAATGCCTTCAAGTAGACTATCCCAGCTAGTAGCACCGATGAAGAAGCCAAGGGTAAGATCTTCATATTGACTGCTTGATATTTAAGTCAATTGTTCTTTATTTTCGTTGACTTGCCTTTTCTATCTCACGTTTCTTTAAAATGAGCATGTTTCAACTTGTTGGTTCCTTGAAGGTTATATCCGGAGATGATGATTTACCAAAGCGAGATGATATTGGGGAAAGGCGAAGAAAACATGAAATGCGGGTTCTGGCGAGTGCTGGAATCCAGTCTGATGATGATTTACATGATGACGAGCCTGGCGCCCTGGAGGGTGATGGAGTTGATGATATAAATGAAGACGCTGAGACAGACTCAGAGTCTGATCTCTACAAAGAAACCAAAATAAAGCGTGATGCCAAACTAGCTGCTAAAGCACACAAGTATTCAAGGTAATTAATTGATCTTTTCTTCTTGATTTAGAGAGTCGAATATTATACAGCTGGCGTGTTAAGAAACAGAATTTCATCTGTTTGTTGTGGCATTGTTGAAATATTGTAAAGCATAATGGAAATATTGGTGGTTTTGTAGAAGCGCTCCTTCAGTTGCTGCAGAACCAGAAACTGTCTCTGATGGGAAACGACACATAAATTATGCGGTAATCATATCTGTGGACAATTATGATTTGCATAAGATGATTTTACTTGGACTCAACTTTTATGGTTTTGAACTTGGTGGGGGGTCCAGATGGAGAAGAACAGGGGGCTGACTCGCAAGCGCAACAAGGAGCTCAAAAATCCAAGAAAGAAATACAAGGTACGATGTTGCATTGAAAAAGAGTTATAGTCGATAAAGGGAATTTTGCATGTTCTGAGCTTGGTGTAAGCGGTATATACCTATGGATGGTGGTTTCACCCAACCCGAGTGGGGGCGGGGATTTCCACATAACTGGTGGGGGGGACACTGTCTCTACTCGCCCCCGTCCTCGGTATATATTAATATATAGGGATTGGTTCAAATAAGGAGTGGAAATATTTTTAGAAATTGGGAAACGACTATTTTATGAATTATTCATGATGAATAACCCTAGTATATTAATGATGATGATCATCATGAATAATTCACGACTAATTGGTTCCCAAAGTATATACTATTCTAGTTTGAACTTGACCATATATATATGATACAAATCAAATACAAACCATGTATTTGTTGCATATATGCATTATCCCATATGAATGTATGTCCATTATATGTATATTCTTGCACGTATGCATATGCATATGTATATTCACATTGTTCACATATGCACACTGTGGTTTGTAAGGTGTGCAACAAATGCAAGGTTTGCATTTTACGGAGCCTCTCCCTCTCTCTCTCTCTCTCTCTATATATATATATATATTACAAACCCAATTCGTACTAACTTATAAACCAATTTTCATCGATTGTTTCGTATACGAAAAACACGTGTGAAAATAAATGTTTATACAGTCTTGTCATATGTGAGACGTTCAGAACGGTTCTTTTCAACACACAGAATAGTCCTATATGTTTCACATATGAAAAAACACTGCATTTTCATACGTTTTCTTTTATATGTGAATCAACACATGAAAAACTGGTTTGTAAGTTTGTACAATTTATTGGGTTTGTATATATATATATATAGGGAGAGAGTTTGTGTAGGAATTGTTGTAAATATTGTGAGAATCAAGTATTGATAACGGGTGTTGATTTAAACATGAAACTGTGCAGTTGAAACACAAGAAGAAAGAAGTTGCTAGGAAAGGACAAGTACGCGAGCACAGGAAGCCTGCTGGTCCGTACGGTGGAGAAGGCTCCGGTATCAATACCATCAGCCGAAGTATCAGATTCAAGAGTTGATCATTGTTTCTTCTTGCTTCAAAAATTTTGTTACTTATGTCAACTTTTATTATTCTTAATATACATACAGCTTACGCCGTTTTTATATAATTTATTCATTATCAAAAATTCAAGAGTTGATCATTGTTTCTTGCTTCAAAATTTTGTATAAAATGTACCAGTCACTGTCTTCCATCACCAAACCAATGAAACCAAAGTTGTATAAAAACCGTGAATTTGGCCTACTTTGAGAATGCATAACCAACTTTGACCCGGGTCTTATTTGGCCTAGTCATCATTTTTTTTTCTGTCATCTCTAAAATAGCTCAAGGTGAAATCAACAATTACAAACCACAAGCGATGTGGCGTACTGGTTAAGGCTTTAGGGATGTGACGGATAACTCATCTGTCTAGGGTTTGAATCCAGACGTACACAACTTGTGGCCACTGAGGTTTAATCAAGGTTGATATATTACAGTCATAATTTGCCAAGGGATTAGTCTGGGCAAAGCTTAAGACACCCTTCAAAAAAAAAAAAAAATTCAACAATTACAATATAATTTGTCACATTGACCTTAGAACTTTGTTATTAGTTGTCGGTCAAAATGCGTAAAAAAATTGGAAAGTTTTACCTTTATTGCATTAATTGATGAAAA
This sequence comes from Saussurea involucrata, assembly GCA_033807775.1. Taxonomy (NCBI): domain Eukaryota; kingdom Viridiplantae; phylum Streptophyta; class Magnoliopsida; order Asterales; family Asteraceae; genus Saussurea; species Saussurea involucrata. Next base: position 78,023,639 of record CM066322.1, read on the forward strand.
AATTAAGAGGAAATTTTGTTAAAACTCTTGTTTTTCTCCTAATCACGGATGGAACTTGGCGGTTGAATGAAATAAAGGCATAATATTATTTTTCTTCTAAATAAATACTATTTATTTGCAAGAAAATTAGATTAATAAATTCTAAGACGTAACAATATCATGATTAAAGAAAACATAATAATAATAATAGTAATAGGATTGATGTGGTCATCAATGGCAATGGTACGATGATGTTGGTTTACCTTAAATCGGGAGGAATAACATTATAATGCTCGTTCCTCTTCAGATCAACAACATGATCCAAGAAAAGAAACCCAGAAACGAACGACGAAAAACTTGACTTGTTAAAAATAACAATTTCCACATGGAAAACATAGTCTTAGATTGGTTCTTGGTAACAAACCAACAGTACCTAGTGAGATAGAAAGAGAAGAGGATTCACCCTCAAATTTGCAAATCCTAAATCTACATTTCAAACAGGTACTTTGAACCCCCAACAAACACCAGGAAAAAAATAAATAGAAAATAGTATCTCTCCGAGTTAAGTTTACGTATTTGTGTATTTAGATATTGCTGCTATCCATCCATTCAGTGCATGGTAGGGGGGCGAGGTGCACGTGGACGAACCGGGGTCTTGGATGGGCTAACCCTGCATCATCATCAACATAATAATAATAATAATAAAACCATCCATTCAACAAACCAATTTACACTTTTCAAACACATCATCAACAATCACCTCACCTTATCGGCAGTGTTCCCAATACTGCACCGCTACAGTTGAGGGCCGTAATTGCACTCTCCGCCTGAAAAGTAAAAACACATTTCGTTTTTCATACACCCACTCCACACATCCATCTTATATGATAAAAAGAATGGAAACAGAATATGTTTGTTTGCATATCACAATCTAATTTTAGTAACCTTGAAATGACCCTTTTTTCAATAAATAAAAAGAATGCAGTGAGGGGGGTAACTAATGCATATATCAAAATCCAAGACAAGTAATGGTCAGGCCGAAAAAGCCAAATTAACATTCACTTTAATAACCAACTAAGTAGCAAAGCATCCAAATATTCTGTTTTTGTCAAAATGTTTATAAAATGATCCAAACTCCAAACCCTAAACGACTTCCTACTGTCTACTCCTAAGACAGGACAAGGGGCAGATCCAGCTATCATGTCGTCTGATGCTCTTTCTATGTTCTCCCTGCAACTTGTTTTTGTCCTTTTTTGCCCTTGCTGGTATGTACCATTTCATTTGTGAGAATATCCAATAAGGATATGAACTTCTGGTATTTGAATTTTTGCATTATTTGTTCTTCGATACTCGACTTCACATTAAACTTCAGTTGCCCAACACTAATTTCAAAAAAAATCATAAACTTTGGACTAAACGGACATAACCAGTATCAATATTTTAACACTTGCGTGTTTATACGACTTACTTGTTCTGATATAAATATAAAAAAAGTAATTGTATTCTAAAAAGTAGCATGCTCCATATGCCCCAAAACAAATCCAATGTTCCCTCTTTTGCTTAAATTCATTGCAATGTTACCCTTTTTGCTAAATTTTAAGCTAAAAGACCTATTTGCACATTAGTTAATAATTACAAACTATTGATTAATCAATTTTGGTCCACAAGGTTCCCCATGTTTTGTCAATACTGATCTATTTTAGATGTTTAACCAAGTCAAACAATTATTTAAACCATGGGCCGAGTCAGACGCCACTTTTTGGGATGGAGTACCAAAACTGAACCACGTAAGCATCCGTCTAGAAGGTCTCACCCTCGTATATATGTTTATGTTATTAATGCCTATCTATATGTTTATGTTATTAATGCATGTTTGGAGCATAAAGACAAGCTCCCTTTTCATTTTTGTGACATAATGCAATGCACATATTTAAAGCAACAAAACCAGCTATAAAGTTCAAGAAAAATCACCATCACAAACTCCACAAATGCAATACGAGTTGAATGATGATAGTCTCCTAGCAACCTCAAGCGATAAACCTATGAAACAATAAAGTTTTAGTAATATATGGTTAAGAATTGAAGAAGCAAAAATGTATTCAGATATTGTATATGATAATATGACAACGACAAACCTCTCCACAAAATGATTCGAAGAAGAGTTTCACATCTGCCTGCGTAACCTACTCCAAACAAAACAAAGATCACATATATGCACCCATGCTAATGTTCATGAAATGCATGCACAAGAAACAAAATCTTTTAAACTACCTTCTTATCGATGTTAGTACAATAGATAGTTCTTGCACACATTTCCCTTTCATCTTCAGACTAAACACAAAAGAGGGGCAAAGAATAATGGTGTTAGCACAACCATACATTCGTAGCGTTTTCCAGCTTCATAAAATTTTAAGGTGACAGAATCTCACCCGTGGCAAAAATGTTGGATTTACGGGTGCAATTGCAGTTTTTGAAGGAAGCACCCTGACTGGGTAGTACCCAAGCATAGTTCCAGCAAGACTCAATGCATTCCTTGCACCTTCTGCAAGAATATTATAGACAACAGGATGAAACACCAAGCAAAAATCTATACATATATATATATATATATATATATATATATATATATGCTAAAGTACCAAAGGTTACATAGACATACCCTCATCCGTAAACTCAATGAAAGCAAAACGAAGAACTGAATTAGGGTCACCACATATGCGGCAATCCACAACCTATGGCATAAAGAAAAGTAACAGTTAAACAATCATTCAAACTCATGATATATCACCAACATCATGATTTGGTTCACATATTTACCTGTCCACAGTTGATAAAAAGGGCAGCAAGTTGTTCTTCAGTTACCTAAAGTCATACCATCCCAAATATGTATGAATAATTCTAGTCATAAAACAGAAAACTCCAAGCAAGATTCAAGAAAATATTAGCCTGCAGTAACTATATAACTATATATGACTCTTCACCTGCTGATCAATGTCGGAAACATGAACTGTTCTCCGAATGACATCTTCACGTTGCGCCATGTTGGTTCGATTATTCATCCTTCGTTTCCCATGACTAAAGTTACCCTTCTTCTAGCCATTAACAATAGAAAGTCAGAACAATCAACACCAGAAACACATCATGACAAAAATAACTCAGAGGGTGTTTGGGATTGCTTATTTAAATGACTTATCTCCTTGTTTCATTTTGTCACCACAGATAAGTTATTTCTAGTGTTTGGATTGGGAAGAAAAGAAAAACAGTTTATGACTTTTTGTCACCGTAGATAAGTTGTTTTTAATAAGTTAGTCCATATTCACTTATCAACTTATTTGAAACAGCTTATGATTTTTTTGGTTATTTTACATGTATAAGCAATACCAAGCACCCCTAGCTAATCCAAATACTTTTTATTTTTTTGAATAAGTCCAAATACTTTTTATATCTATATTCCTTTTTGATTTAGTAAAACATACATATATTTCTAAAAGAATCCATTAAACCATAACAAGAAAACTGAAATAACTAGGGTTTGGATGTGAATAATGAGTATATACCCTTCTATTAGAAATGCCATTGATGTTGGCAAAGGGGGCATGGTTAGTTTGTAGCAGGAAATCATTGACAGAAGAGTAACCAAAGTGAGCAGCAGCAGCAGATGGTGGGAGTAAAAGAGACCCATTAAAATTGTTATTGTTGGAGAGAGAAGGGGGCACAAATTCTTCAGCCATAGGATTCAATTTGGACAACATTTCAGCCAAATCCTTCATTTCTTTCTTAAAACCCTCTTCTTCATGATCATGATGATCAACACCACTCATGTTCATCTGCTGTTGCTGATGATTATGATGATGATTCAAAACACCGTTTCCATTAGGTATCATCTTAGTCGCCTGCTGATGAAAACTCTGATGGTGATCGTTGATCGAAATCGATGATTTCGACTGATCAACATCGGTTGATTCGACCCGATTGTTGGACCCACCGTTCTCAACAAGAGTCATGTTTTTTATCGATCGACTCACCGACTGACAGACACTGATCTGAAAAGGGGTTATTTATGGTGTTCCTCCTCCTGCGAAATTAGCTGATTGTAGGCATCAAAATCCAAAAATTGAGCTTGATTAGAAACAAAAACTTGATATAATAAAAAAGAAAGATGCCGACAGTATTGAGTTAGAGAAGAAATTACCTGTTGGTTGGAAAAGCCTAAAATAGAGTATTAAATCATGGAATTGAACACACACACACACACACACACAGAGAGTGAGAGAGAATTAGAAGAAGAAAGAGGGCAAAAAGAGCATCACTTTCTTTTTCCTTTTAATAATGAATCGCCATTTCCTTCGTGATGTTGTTTGTCTTCTTCGGATCGGCGCTTTTCGCACACTACTTTTGGGACATGCCACAAACACCCAAATTTATTAGATCACAACTATGCATCATTTCATTAATCAAGGTGTTTGGGATTTTGATTATTTAAAACAACTTATACTTTATTTTGTAAGAGTGTTTATCAATTTATCTGAGTTAACTTGGAGTCTTATAAAAAAAATGTTTTAAGTTATTTTTTGGGGTGTTTGAGATTGCTTATACATGTAAAATGACCAAAAAACTGATAAGTTGTTTCGAATAAGCTAATAAGTTAAAATGTAATGACTTATCGAAAACTTCTTATTATCGGTGTCAAACTGGTATAATTATTTATTTTTCTTCTTTATCCAAACACTAAAAACTTTTTATTATCAATACCACACCGGAACAAGATAATAAGCAATCTCAAATACCCCTTACAATTGCTAATAGATGGGGCACAATATTAAAAAAAAAACCGAACAACAGAACAAGTGCACATTTAAAGTGGATCAGAAGTTCGTAAAGTGAAGTCGTGGTTTGATCATGTGGAAAAGTCAATGTGATTTGACGTAGAAAAAGTCAATTGTGTCGATTTGGAGAATAAGATAAAATTTTCAAATGAAATTGACTTTTTGAGCAACACGCATGACTATGTCTTAGGCATAAGCCCGATATGTTTTTAGTCGGCTTACAACAAAGATTTTTTTTTTCCAGTTTTTTGGTTGATTTCGAGAAAAAATAGAGGCTTTTTGTTGATATCCTTTGTATTTTCTAATATTCTGTAGCATCACTCAAAGTTTACCTTTCATACCTAAAAAAGATACTTGTGAAACTTGTACCTAAAAAAGATACTTGTGAAACTTGATTGAACGGGTGCACAGGACACGTGGGTCCTTCATAGGTCCACGCCTAAATAAATCACTAATTAAAATGTGGCATAGTGGTGACAGATGTGGGAAAAGACGAAAGGGTCGTTTACCAACATAAATTGGGTAAGTTATTATCGGGTAATAATTATCATCTTTATTTACCTTATCACATAAGATTCTCAGTCACCAAAATAACATAGTATACACATATTTTACAGGTCTCTTACTAACATAGTATGCACATATTTTACAGGTCTCTTACTCAGTAAGTGTTAACCAGGTAAAAGGAGTATCTTACTTACCTTTTAAGATTCTCGATTAACAAAATAGTACGAGAATATTATTGAATAGACTATCATTTCTGACCAGATACACATCCCTTACACTGTAGAAACAATAAGTATTTAGTTATCCGATAAACATATATAATAATTGTTTAGTAAACTCCCCTACGTAAAAAAATATCACTTTTAGTTTACTTTCTATAAGTGATGCATTAACCATGGGACATTAACAGTGTATTTAAATGTGGGTACAAAATATTGTTAAACACGTTATAAAATTGTCATGTATAATAAGAACGTGGGTACAAAAATTCGTTTGATAAAATCTAAGATTTTTCTATAAGTTGACAAAAATATTATTCGTATGATTACTCATGAAGTCACACACGTGGTGCATATTAACTGGTCCCACATAGAACTCGCCATCTAGAAACCACATGTGAGGAGACATTTCAGAGTCGACTCAACGGCTGAGACTAGCTGACAATTCCATCTCGGGCATGATTCAAACTAAAACCTATTGTATATTTGAGCAAAAACTAAGTTACATGCTCGAGGGCTAAACAATATCTACGTTTATTATCAGGCTTACCGTTTTCAAATAAAGATAGGATAATAATTCACTTACCAATTAGGTACACACATAAAGAGCCTTGATGCATAGAAAGAAACATAGGGTTGTATTCAAGTAGTACGTCGTCTACATGATATGACGCTCATGCAGCGATTTATTAGCAGAATTAAGACGATAGATATAAGATATTATTACATATTATTAGCCAAAGAAAGGCACGCTTCTTCATAAGCAAATCTAGAAGGCTTTCAGACACATCATCTCTGAGCCTTCTTCATTCAGACAAGTCACTTGTTGAGCTCCGCACTTCCATACAGAATAACCAGATTCGCTGCCACTTCTGTAACATTATAAAAAATCGTCAATCGTCCTTGATCTTTACATTATAAAAAATGTAAATAAAAATATAAATCACAGATGAGGGGATACCTTCCTTTTCCTTTTATAGGCAAAGAGAAGGTATCCGTGCATAAGAAACTTAATAATTCTACCAAATGAGGTAAGCGCTTACTTACTAGAGGAGAACCCTGAAATACTTACCCTCAAAGCGAGATCCATGAACAGTTAACAACAGAGGAGTAGCTGATGCATGTGCGAGAGCCCCCGCCCGATGCAGGGATAATGCTGCATTCCCCTGCATCGGCGTGTAAACGTTGATTGATTGCTATTCAGAATCTTCATAAATATCATCATCAGAGAGTTCATCGAATGTTCGCATATCAAGCTGATAACGAAGGATTCCCCCAATTCCACCAAAACCTCTGCAAAACTGAGATCCCTCTTGTGATCGGTTGGTCACAAACTGAAGTGTGCAACCAAACTTTCTATACTCATTAGCAAACCACTCGAGCAAAGACATCTTTTCCTGAACTTCTAACTCCGCATTGGTGGTTGGATCTCTGTAGTTCTTTTGATCAATGTCTTGCTCTTTATTCAAGTGCTTTATGATCACCTCGCCTGATACGATATTTTTAAGCGTATACCTGTTAATGTCTAGATTTTCCCACACGATTAGGGTTTCAACGGCACCCATTTCAAGAGCCTTCATGGTGTCATCCACACCAAAAACATATTTCCCAGTATCCTGACTAATCTCCTCAAAGTACTTGCCAATCAGCCGTTTCTCCTGTATAAACTTAACATTTGCAAGGATCTCAGCCGACAACTCTATAGCCTGATTAAATCCATTCTCACCTCCATAAGAAACATCTACAATATTTAATATTTTAGCCTGGAGACGGGGGTCAAACATGTCTGATTGACTAAGTTCAGTTTTGAAGTCAGCGGACCCCGCTAGTATGAGTCCTGAAACATTTGGTTGACTAGTTGCAGGATTGATAAAGAACTGAGTTGCGAGCTCTGCGGTCTTTCTGACATAGTTGTGCCTTTTTTCCATTCGCAAACGAGCGAATCGCAATGCGGATTGTCCTCCTCTTCCATGCTTCTTTGGGAGATCAACGCTGAACTTGTGAAGTACTTCCCTAGTATTACCACTTAATGTTCCAAACAGGGTTCCATTCCCATCCATGACTATAAAACCGAACTTTTCATCAGACTCTAATAGTTCGTTCAGAGCCTCTGTATGGAACTTGTTATCACAAAGATACAAGGACGCGTTAATGGGTCGGAAGGGCTCGAAATCAATTGTAACCTTCTTTTCCTTCCCATCTTCAGTAACAATGGTTCCGGTGTAAAGCACGAGCCCGTTTGGAGGAACCTTGTTGTAGAGTTTGAGCCTTTGTTGGGCAGAAGTTATTGCACCCAAAACTGATTGACGGTTAACTCTGCTTTTAATGTTTGAAGCGGTTCCAAATTCATCTCCGAGCATTTTTGTCACCCGAGATACTTGATCACGTGGAGGCATAATCAGAGAAATCATGCTGGTTCCATTGCCTCGAGCAGCTTCCAAGGCTTTGATAAGCTTCTTAATCTTCCAAATCTCAATGTTCTTGTCAGTATCATGAGCGTCTGCCATCGTGGGATGATGGACTGCTGAACCAGTAAGAAAACTACCTGATAGCATTATATTAGTCCACACATGAAAATCTTGCTCATTATATCTCAGCTTAATGAGGAAAGATAGTACAGAATATTACATGTCACCGGCAGTACAAAAAGGGAAACTAATTTTATGTGCAAATGGAAGAAATATGCTACATATACGTTGTTATTCACACAAGTGTAAAAGAAGTAGAAATCAGGTGCAAATGGAAGAAATATGCTACATATACGTTGTTATTCACAGTTTCACACAAGTGTAAAAGAAGTAGAAATCAGGTGCAAATATGAAATCCTCAAATCAAATATTAAGGTAATTCTTTAAAAGACACGTTATTCCCAGCTTAATGGTTCAGTCTCAGAATTTATCGGTTCCAAAAAGGGGCTGCTTATTGGTCTATGATATTCTGTTTAGCAGGAAAAGGCAAGTCATACCTCAAGCGTTCACAATAACATGCTAAAGCATGGAATCAACAAATTTAACTTGGGACAAAAAGCGCCTTTGATCAAAGGAGAGTTTACAATTAAGATTTTCACCGATTAATTATTTACTATTTCATAAACTTTGTAGTCAACATTCTTTGTTGTTTATTATGAATCACAATACATTGGGATTAAGAGGGCGCATAAGTGGTTCATTTAAATGCCAAATAATTCTTTAAGATTATGTAAACTGTAAACATGAGCATTAACATTTTAATATCACCATATTTTGATAGAATTACTTTCCTAAATGATTGATTTTATTGTGTCATTATTACTATCGGTCAGAGTCAGACGGACTAGAAAGATTCTTTCAGAGTTGAGAAAAGTCGTATGATGAACATAAGTCGAGAAAGTCAATTAATGAACACGAGTTGAGAAAAGTAGGTTAATTCATGTTCAAATGCTTGATTTAACAGTAATTTCTAATAAAAGAAAGTGATGCAGCCACTTAAAGCATAGGAGGGTTGCTTACTCAGCATCGAGCAGGCATTTTTAGAACACTTGCATGTATACCAGATAACTCAAAAATATAATCTACCAACATATAAAAAATATATGACCTACCAACCTGGGATCTTCTCCAAGATAATCAAGTTAGAGTTGTCCTAATAATACAAACCAAACCATACCAAACCAAACGACCCCTTATATCCCACTCGTGAGTTGGCCTAATAACAATAATGCTAATGTTTTGGACTCCAAAGTTTGGAAATATTTATTGTGCTTACAACTATGTGTTCATTTAGTATCAAGTAACTCTATGTTGGTTAGCTTATTATCAACTTTCGACACTCCTATTGGATTTGGGGGTGTGTTTCTTAGAATGAAGATATAATGTGTTTTTTCATGTGTATTTTCTTGTATATTTATTTGCATAATCATCAAATATACGTCATGTCCCTGTCATACCTGTATCCTCATTTATTCAGATTTGTTTGCACCTGTTTCCTAGCGTCTTAAGGGTGTTCCATTAGGCTCCACAATAGAATAGCTCGAATGCGCTACATAAGACAAAGTCGCCCCCAAAACAAAACTGATTGATCAATTCATTCATCAAACTAAGCTAGTAGTTGAGTTCCTATACAAGTGTCCTATCGGCTAAAGATGTGGTATGTTACTTACCATGACTTTAGGCCTTCCCTGATTTATTATTTCATCTTGATCTCCGCTGGTTTTTATAAAGATGCGCAATTTATCATCAGCAAAAAAGTTCAACAAACCGATGTTCAGAAAACAAGAAATAAACTATAGAGCCTTAACAATGTAGCAGAAAAAGGATAGATTGAACTCACCATTCACAATTCTTACAATATGATATATGCAATTATCATAAAATCACCTTGCAGGTGAATGAAGAACCTAATTTACGCTAGTTCTTTTTACATCTCAAATGTGGTGAGACTAGCTGCACTTAATGAACTGGAGTGGCTTCCAGGAAAGGAACCCATTAAAGAAATGCTTTATCAGCCACAAACTTTCCTATAAAAGAATATGATTCCTCGCAGCTTTAACATTATCACCAACAAGAAACTACATCATAGAAACCAAAAAAAGGAACACCCAATTAAATCTTGTTTGGCACTGATTCGATTGATATGATTTTGGTGAACCAAAGTGTCATCTTAACGGGTTAAAATCCACCAACATAACTAGATTTACAAACTGCATCATAACGCCTAAAACCAAATCCTTAAAACTATATATAGGAAGCTACTACTGAAACTGTCGATCCTTTATAAGCTCTATCCAACATGAAATGTTGCGTAACAACCAGATGTTCTCTTGACAATTAAAAAACAAATATTAGTCTGGTTGTCCTATGCATACTCAGTTAAGTCTCTAAGACAAGAACGGCGAAGCTTTTCTTGCGGTTAATATCTAATTATTGGTACCAGGCCAACACCAGAGAAGTTATCATTTGCGGTATTCATCATTAAATCCCCTTAAAAGGACACCCAAATAAACAACTAAGCCTATTTACCAACTACAAAATACTCATCTGTCACAAAAACCACCCCTATTCGGCTTTTCTGTATGGTTGGTATTATTGATTATGGTTGGTATTATTGATGAAAAAATGTTCTATTTTCAAGCCAAAAAAATAAGAACGGTCAGATTATTTCAAAATAAATATTTTAATGAACAAACGGAAAGGAACCTTCAAATCCACAAGCTGCAAGATATTACCACTTCAGGAATGGATAGGCCATTCAAGCTAATAAGCAGTTAATCAAACAATAACCTTCAGGAGTTGCAAAACTAAATAGGTTGTTCATCAGCACAAATTTTATATATGAAAAAGGAACTAGTTTCAATTTCCAGAAAACAAAACGGATTTTTGTCGGATTGCTGTACGAATCAACATACACCAAACAAAAAAACTAAAATCACAAGATCAAAATATATTAAATGATTACAAAGGTGATATCTAACTAATCAACAAATTGAATCCGTAAAACAGGATAAATCAGAAGGCGCATAGATTCTTTTTTCTTTCTGATGATCGTTGATCAATATGCATAATAAATTACAGAGAAGACGAAAGGGAAACGTAATCATGCAGGCAAACATAATCAGCAAGTTAAAGCAACAAACCTAAAATTCAGATTAAGGAGGATAAAAATCTATTGCATATGATCCGTGAATTGCATGCGATCGAAGCAAATGTTCGATCGGAGTTCAATTTACCTGAGAGAGAATCCGCTACCGTGCTTTTTGTTCTCCGATATTTGGAGGAGAAGGCTTTATTTATTTGTTTTTATTATGAAATAGAGTCTATTTATTTAGAGTAAACTACATTTTTGGTCCCTGTGGTTTAGTGATTTTAACACGTTTGGTCCCTACAATTTTAAAATTACACTTTAGCCACTGCAATTTTCTATTTGGTCCGAATTTGGTCCCTCGTCGTTATCTCCGTTGAAAAACTCAGTTAAGTGAGGGGTAATTTGGTCTTTCTCCACCTTTTTTTTGTCTTTTTCGGTTAAATAATAAAATAAAATATTTTATATATTATATTATATATACACACATATATATATACAATATCATCATCTCCATCGCCAACCTCCACCCCCTCACCCATCTCGTCCTCTGCTTGCTTTTTGGTGATTATTAAATTGTCGTCTTCTACTGTTCATTAACATGACCCAAAGATCCAGCAATCTGGCTCTAAACTTCCTTTTCACATCCAATAAAAATCATGGTGTGGGGGATCTTGACTTTATCTTCTGCGTTATCGCAACACATTCATATGTGATTCTTGAAAAAAGGTTCAAATCTTTAAAACCCCCATCTTGATTCAAGTCCTTGAATTCCATCTGTCTTGTTTTGGGATGATGTTAATGCTAATGGATTTTGATCGTCAAGATTCATTTGTTAAATTTGGTTGCCTACTATATATATACTTTATCTGCATAAAAACCGTAACATCCACATAAAATAACAGTTCTTGATATTCTTTTTCATCTTTAAGTTCAACCTTTACATGTGGATGCTGATCTTTCCAAACTATTCTGGTTCTTTCCTTGTTCAATCGGATTTACAACACATACATATATACACTCACTGCACATATATATACACGAGATGGTTGTCGAGGATGGTGATCGGAGTAGGTGAGGGTGCCGGAGAAGACCGTCGGAGATGCGACGGTCCCTGTGTCATGTGTGTGTTCGTCGGAGAAGAAGATGACGATAAAGAGGGTGAGAGAACTTCCAGATCTGTCGAAGATGGGGAAGGATGACGTGGTCGTGTGGTTAGGAAGAAGAAGACACTCGACAAAGAGGGTGGGAGAACTACCTGACGTGATCGTGTGGTTGCCGGAGGAGGTGTCGGAGAAGACGCCGGAGAAGGGGTGGTGGGTCGTTCCTGTGGCATGTGTGTGTATATATATATATATATATAATATTAATATAAATTAGAAAAAATTACAATTTGGTCCCTATAGTTTTAAAAGAATTGTATCACTTCTCCCTATAAAAGAAAAAGACGAAAATACCCCTTAATTTAACTGAGTTTTTCAACGGAGATAACGACGAGGGACCATATCCGGACCAAATAGAAAATTGCAGTGGCTAAAGTGTAATTTTTAAATTGTAGGGACCAAATGTGGTTATAATCACTAAACCACAGGGACCAAAAGTGAAGTTTACTCATTTATTTATTATTAGTAGTAATAAAAGAAAGTTTTAAATTCTTGTAATATAAAATGTTGTTACGCCGAAATATCAGACAGACAGATACAACTTTTAAGGGTTTCGTATCATATTTTATGATGAGTCATTGAAAATTGATATTTTTATTTATCCTTTTTCAATTATTTTTATATTACTTTAGACTTATTTATTAATTTTCATTATTTCATTTTAGTTTTTTCATGTAGAAAAAGTTTTATTAATCTATATTATCTTATAAATTATTTAACAAAAATTCTTAAAAACAAATTTTTATATATCAAATATTATTTATTGATGTGTATTACTCAAGTTCTAAATGTGTGGCGTGTCGGCGAGACCAAACCTTAAGCCTTAGGAGCCAACGGCGAGGCCACGACGTTTACCAAGGCGTGACTTAGACGGCAAATATCTATATCATATATAATATTATATACAAAAACATATGTTTTGTACTATTACTTGACGAGTCAATGATAAATAAACAGGTTAAATTAGGTTATATGTTAAAAACTAGAAAATAAGATATTAAATACGTAAAGAAAAATCAAATATCGTGTCACAAAAGACCGCACATTAGGCCATGACGTGCCACAGACATAGCGTGGCGTGAGACACAAGTCTTAAGTCACGGCGCGCCATGACAGCTGTTGCGGCGAGCCTTTTAGAACAGTTTATTATTACTTAAAATTTAAGATTACAAGTAGGTAATTTATGTATACAACTTTTTAAACATACATGTTTGAATTCGTAACTAAGCGGTAAATAACCAAATACAAGATAATCATCATACTTTAAATATAAATAATGTAAAATATAATCAAGATCATAATACTTATTTATTATTTTATAAAAAAACATTATATTATTAAACCTAAAACAAATTACATCATTAATAATTCTAAATCAAATAAAAACAAAAATTAAATTAAAAGAATTTATAAAAAAAAGGAATTATCGCTTTCACAAAATCATACAAAATCGTGTTATAAAATCGACAAAGACACAAAATAAAACGAATCACTATAACGAGATGTATTAGAGCATCTCCAACAACTATGCTAAAATAGAAAAAGTGAAATTTTAGCATTTTTGTTGCTCCAACAGCTATATTATCATCTATGCTAAAATAGAGAAAAGATGAGAGATATTGTAAAAATCTCTAAATTTAGATAAATCTCTAAATAGATGGATTTCCCCCAAAACTAATTATTCCCCCCCAAAAGCAAACTTTTCTTTCTAACTTTTCATATATTGAATATTTTAATAACATAATTAAATAAATTGAATATTTTAATAAGATGATTAATAATAGAGTTGCTAAAATAGCATAGCTGTTGGAGTTGGATGCAATTTTTTTTAGAGATTTTAAATTTTTTTACTCTATTTTAGAAAAAAATTAGTATAGCTGTTGGAGATGCTCTTACGCTGTATTAAGCAAGTTGACCTCTAATAAAAACAAATTCAAAAAGAGGTTTATGTTATTTAAAAAACTGATAAACGGTAGATACATGAAATAATATGATATAAATTCTAATAATTTAAAGAAAAAACATAATTTTCATTTTGAAAACGTTATTTTTCTCTTAAAAACATTAAAAAGAACAAGAAGATTGGAAATTATAGAAATTACAAGAGTAAAATCCATAATTTAGATATGTTTTTATTTTAAAATAAGTACATCTTTTTTGTGGTCTACATTAGTGGTGGCCAAATTTTGGGTTCGGGCCGGGTCGGAGGAAAAAACCGGGTTCAAACAGTAAAGGCTAAAACCGGTTCTGACGAAAACCGGGTCGGGCCGGGTTTAACCCAAAAATCACTGACCCGTTTACCGGTATAGAAAGTCGGTTTGTATAAAACCGGGCCGAGCAGGGCCCAAAACCGGTTCTTGATCGGGCCGGCGATTTTTTTTTTAATTTCTTTGTATAATTAATTAATTAGTAAACTTTAAAAAGTAAAAAATTGGATTGGATCACTAAAATACACTTTAAAAATACGTTTTATTTATAATATATATCACTAAAATACACTATTTACGTTTTATAATTTATATATAATTTTAAGTTACAAACTTACAAGTTACATTGTTACAATACATAAATTCTAAACACCCGAAGGTCCCGCTCCCGAATATAGCGAGAGCCGAGAAATGAGAAGTGTATGCGTTTTTTGCGAGAAACGAATATAGCGAGAGCCGAGAAATGAGAAGTGTATGCGTTTTTTGCGTTTTGTAAGCAATGTAAGGTGGTGATATGAACCATAACACCCCTAGTATTTATATGGGGTTGGAGGGTGAAAATTGAGCAAAAAAAACGGGCAAAAACCCACTCCAACGGCTCTCTAACGGCTATATTTTTTTTGAAAAAAATCGGACCGGGCCGGGTCGGACCAAGAACCGGGGCTCGAACCGGTTTCGGGTCGGGCCGGGTCGGACCGAAGAATTTCCTAAAACCCCAAACCGGTCCCGGCTTTCGGGCTGGAAACCGGTTCTTGACCGGGTCGGGCCGAAACCGGTTCTTGGTCGTTTTCGGGTCGGGTTGGCCTGTCGGGTCGGGTCGGTTCTGGTCAATTTGGCCACCACTAGTCTACATTTTGTTATACTCGGGGTTAGTGATGGTCATTTAGACCCGACCCGACCCGATCGGGCAACCCGAACCCGACCCGGTCAAAAACCGGTTTCCAGCCCGAAAGCCAGGACCGGTTTGGGTTTTTGGCTTTTTCTTCGGCCCGACCGAAACCGGTTCATGGCCCGGTTTTTGGCCCGACCCGGCCCAAAACCGGTTTTTTCAAAAAAAGTAGCCGTTATATAACGGTTATATAGCCGTTATAACCGGATTTTAGCCCTTTTTTTGGTGTTTTTTCACCCTCCAACCCATATAAATACTAGGGGGTGTTATGGATCATATCACCAACTTACAAAACGCAAAAAACGCATACAATTCTCATTTCTCGGCTCTCGATACAAACCTGGAGAATGATCTAGACGGTGTGGAAGATAACTTAGCCGAAAACGAAGCGGATGAAGTACTAAGTACGCCGGGAACCGTAACCGAAAATTCTGATGCTACTAGTGTCAGTGACGTCTCACATTACGACGATGACGAAGAAGAACCAGACACCGACCGCCTTGATGATCGCACGGCTGCAAAAGTACAATTCTCTTGAAGACTACAATCCAGATCAGAATCCATACTACGCTCCATACAATCCATACAATTACAATCCATGGGGATGGGGTGGTGGGGATGGGAGTTCGGGAGCGGGACCTTCGGGTTATTAGAATTTATGTATTGTAAGTTTGTAACTTAAAATTATATATAAATTATAAAACGTAAAAGTGTATTTTAGTGATATATATTATAAATAAAACGTATTTTTAAAGTGTATTTTAGTGATCCAATCCAAATTTTTACTTTTTAAAGTTTACTAATTAATTATTATACAAAGAAATTATTTTTTAAAAAAATACGAAAATACGCCGGCCCGATCTCAGAACCGGTTTTGGGCCCGACCCGACCCGGTTTTTCCTAACATTAAACGGGTCAGGGATTTTCGGGGTTAACCCGGCCCGACCCGACCCGGGTTTTACAAAACCCGGTTTTAGGCGTTACTGTTTGAATCCAGTTTTTGTTTCGGCCCGGCCCGACCCGACCCGAACCCAGTTTTTGGCCATCACTACTCGGGGTCCTTATCACCGACTCCGTTAAATAAAATCCGTTAATCCATGAATATATTTGTCAATTTATATTCGAATTAAATACAATTTTAAACAACCTCGTAAAATATCCCAAGTGTTTTAGTAATTTGTCCTACCACCCCACCCCCACGTGGAGCTTCTCTTTCTCTCCATCCTACCAACTAATATAAAACTATTATATACATACATATATGAATCAAATTTCTATTTGTTCACATAGTAGTCACATATACACATGCATATGCTCAAATTCAACTATGAACTTAGGATGAATCTTGGTCCTTTTATCTTGGTCCTTCCATCTCTATTGATTCAATGACTCAAATTAAATAGAGTTTTTAATTGAAATTATTAATTAATGTGATTAGGGATAAAAATAGAAGATAATTTAAACTCACGCCTATCATATTTGACTTTTTATTTTCTTTTTTAATTAAAAACTTTTACCCCCCTTAAAGTTTAAAATAAATTATTTTAAAAATTACTAATATTTTAATCAAACAAATTACATCAAAAAAATGAGAATTCTGTGCTATTCGATATGACATCCATCTCGATATAGTTTTTTTTGTTGTTTTAACCATTTTTACGTGAAATGTCATATATGTGTTATATTCATTATGAATATTTATGTATTCAAGTGTTTATAACATCTCGACACCGTAAGTCCGTAACTCAACATCACCTTCTACAACACTTTCTTCAACGTCCTAAGGCATCGTGTTCTTCATTACCGTAACCCAACACTCATCGAGATGAATCGGGAACCTATCGAGTTTCGATTGTGAACCGAGGAACGAAAGAGAGTGCGTCATGTCTCTACACCTTCACGGGTCACTCATGTATTATTCTTCATGAATAATGTATCATTCAATATGAATAATTAATCATTCAGGGTGAATAATACACGATTCATGAATTGTGTATTATTCACCCTAAATGATGTATTATTCATCCTGAATACTGTATATCATGAATAGTGAATGAACGTTCACCTTTGTTATTCATACTGAATGTGGACACCTGGAGATGTGCATACATATTCATAAAGAATAAAACCAAGTTGCGGTTGTGAATCGAAAAACAAAAGAGAGTGCATCATGTGTTCACACCTTCACGGGTCATTCATATATTATTCATCATGAATAATGTATCATTCAAGGTGAATAAGACATGATTCATGTTTAATAATACATGAATCAGGAATTCGTGTATTATTCATCCTGAATGTTGTATTATTCATTTTGAATACTGTGTTATTCGTCGTAAATAGTGACCAGGGTACATGTCTAAAACAATATGAATTATATGACCAGGGTACATTTCAATATTTCATGTCTAAATTCCATAGATACCTGACGCATTTGGTCTGGAAGAAAGGGTTTCTTGAAATTGCAATAGTTAATGTTGACTTTCATGGGTTAAAGCATTATACTGCGTGTATTTTCCCTTGGTGTGTTTCATATTTTGTGTTAATATATAAAGAGACCTGTTTGTGTCGAAGTTGAAAAATATTCCAGCAGAAATGAGAAGTGATGATGGAGTTTTCTTTTTAAGTTTATGTTTTGGTGACATGGTGTTTATGTGACATTTGAGGTTTTTCAAAGTCGCTCCATTTTAGATGCCGACACTATCCGACACACCATCAAATTGAAAGACTAAACAAATCACGTCAATTCTCATTCTTGATGGAACATTTTTCCATTTTGATACAAGCATGCATGAACCCAAAATATGAAACATGTCATTTTTTGGTCATATAATGCTTCACCTCTTATGTATTATTAACCTCTAAAACTACATTTAAATTAAAGATGAAAAGACACAAGTGGAAAAATCAACATTAGTGCATTGTGCTTGCTCATGATTCCTAAATAGATAGAAAGCACAAATTACAAATGTCTTGATGACCCGGTATGGGGATCGGTATAATACCTGAGAATGGTTTTCCAATGAGCATTTATTGACATAAGAGCATACCCGTAAGCTTTGAAGACTTTTGACATAAGAATAAGAGCATACACATTTAAACAAATCATAGAATCATAAATACCAAGAAAACTACTTGAATTTGAAGAGCTTAAATGTAGTTTTTATAAAGAGAAATTCACAATACAACCACACGCCATTGTAAAAAACCAACTCAGGTCTGAAAGCACAGAAAATTAAACCTACAACAGTAGATGCCAGAGATTAAACATTAATCACACAAGCAACCAAAATAAGTATTCTAAACAAAACATAAGCAGTAGGCTAGGAACATCAATAAACCATCAGACCTGAGACATAACCAAGACAACTGGGCGGGCAGTAGGTTAATAACATCAATAAACCATCAAAAAAATGATGTTTTAACAAATTATTAGAAATTACAATAACTGAAAAAGAAGATTTGTGTTGTAATCCATGAAAATGAAAATTGAAAACAACAATAAACAAATGGAATGTTTGCAACTTGCCTTCAAACTCTAAAATTACAATCACAATCAATCAAAAAACCAATCTTTATGCATAACATTGAATCTTTATTGATTGAAACTGTACATACATTCAAACCTTATGGTTTGGTTTAAAATAGGTAACTCGCAGTTCAAATCATATGAAAACAATTAGTTCCAATCAACATGTAACAATTAAAAATTCTTAGCTCTGTGTCCCATCGTCATTTAATATCGAACTTGTATACATGCTTGACACCCGGAGCTATACTTTGCAATTTTTGCTACTCGCTACAATTTTAAAGAATTGTGTTGGTTGGAAACAACCAGTTCTAATTGAGTCTATGATTTTAGGTGGATACTGTATTTGAAAGAACATCAGGTGGCACAATCTGGAAAAAAATAAGCAGACTGTGATTCTCTCTGTAGAATAAATATTGGAGAATCATCGAGTTCTAGATTTCTTATTTGTATGATTGAAAATCAACAGATTGTGATTCTTTTTCTGGTTTGATGATCAACATATTGTGATCAACAGGTTCATGGTTGGGAGCAAATTAAATCAACACAAAAGTATTTCCTTTTTAAAAATAACAACACATAAAAAATAAAAAGAAATTACCTTGATCAGAATCGGTATAAGGGAGTGATTGATCGAGAGTGAATCGGTCGGTACCCCATGGAAACAGATGCAGAGAAATAAGTTTTACTTCTTAAGGTGTTATTTGTTTTTTAAGAGGTCTGAAGTCTGAAATCTGAATCATAAGACTGTTTGTTTTTTAAATTGAAACGTCTGAATCTGAATCATAAGACTGTTTGTTTTTGTAAATTGAAACGTCTGAATCTGAATCATAAGACTGTTTGTTTTTGTAAATTGAAACGTCTGAATCTGAATCTGAATCATAACAATGTTTGTTTTTGTAGCTGATAAACATTTAAATATGTATAATTATCTATTTTATGCCTCAAAATGCTATACCGTTGAATTTATAAAAACATCAATTCATTATAATTAAATTATACTACCATATATTTCTTGCACATTCAAAAATTCAACTGAAATACGTCCATTCATTCAAACACAATAGACTACATGAACAAGTCTCATAACAAGTAAAATCAATGTTAATTTTGCGTCAAATGTGTCGCAATTTCTTCTCTTAAACTAGCCATATATGCTTGGTTAGCAGTACTCCCATGCGGTTGAAACCTCTTCAACTTCATCTTCACCATCATCCCCTTGCTCATTGGGTTGATCATATTCCGAAAATAACTCATCATTTAAACCTTCCCTTCTGATGAAGTTGTGAACCGCAAAACATACAATTACAACGTCTCTTTGAACCTCAAGTGAAAATGGTGTCATTCTTTTCAATATTGGAAAGCGTGCTTTCACGACACCGTAAGCACGTTCAATTACATTTCTAAGTTTTGCATGAGGATGATTAAATTTTTCATACTTGTTCATTGGGCGTCGACGACGGAAATCTCCAAGCCAGTATCTAACATTACGATATGGTGCCATAAATCATCGAGTGTTCGTATACGCAACATCACATAGATAATATTTATCTGAAAACAATAAATAAAATAGTTATTAATATTAATATAATATATATTACCCTAAATCATTAGTATACCTGGAGGAGGAAATAGAAATCCAATAGCACCATCTGTCAAAGCCTCAGAGGAAATGGAAATCCAATAGCACCATCTGTCAAAGCCTCAGATAAAATTCTAGAATCGTGTGCAACCCCTTCCCACCCGACAACTGCAAATGTAAAAACCATGTTGAAGTCACAAATTGCCATAACGTTTTGATAGCATTCACCCTTTCCGCGTCCTCTATATAAATGTTGTTCTTGAATATGGACGACAACATGTATTAAAGTTCCGTCAATGGCGCCAATTGCTCCCTACATTAAAAGAAATGTATACAACTATTATTATTATTATTTACCTTAAATATTGTTCTTGAATAGAGACGATAACATGTATTAAAGTTCTATATAAATATATGCAACTATTATATTATTATTTACCTTAAATATTCGTCGTAACCTCCTATTATTCCCTGGGACATTCGGATTTGGATTGAATTATGTAGGAACTATGATCTCTTTAGCAAACTCCATCATTTTATCCAACACTTCATGAAATATTTTATGAATTGTTTGGGTCGAGTGTTGGAACCTGCTTTTTCAACACCCTATAACGTTGATTGTGACCTATAATCATCAGAAAGATAGCCATCTTTTCTTCAACCGATATATGTTTGCTATCCACTAACCAGCCTCTTGCTTTAAAGTGATCACATAGTTGAACGAAAGCATCATGGGACATTCGTAACAAATCGATACATTGCCGATTGCTACCTTCAAGTAGTTCATTAGTAAATTGACGTCCAGACAATGCATACATATTATCCCTTTTTCTTTTCCAACGCTTTCGCATGTAGAGCATATAAAATAACACAACAATGATAAGTATAGATTTTTCAACATCATCCATGATGAACCTGTTAAATGCATAAATAAATAAAGTTTGTTCAATATCAAACATAAACCAAATAACATGTTAAAAGAACTACCAAATAACTACTTGTTCAACTTCCAAATAACATGTTTAAATAAAAAAACATAAACCAACCAAATAACACGTTCAAGTAACTACCAAATAACTACTAGTTCAAATAACTACCAAATAACATGTTCAAATTCCAAAAACTACTCCATAAATCCCAATCTTCTTGCAGTCCTCGAAATCCATTGTGTTAATAACTGAGGGTCTGGAGGGATCGCCATCCATGTGTCTCTTAATATTTTTGTGTGGTCGAAAATGTCAACGGCTGCACTATAAAGAGGACTTATTGGATCAAGGCCAAGAGTGTTCAACCGTTCAAGACAAACATCTATGTTTGGGGCTTGTTTTGAAACAAGTGTGAAAAGTGCATTCCTCATTTCAATAGCTACTTCATCCATGTCAACCTTTGTTCTACTCCTCTTTTTCGGTCTAGCCAAGAGTCTTTCTTATGCTTCACAAGAATCGGTCTGTAATCAAAGCAATGTAAAAACAACGAAATAAACTAGGATGTAAAAACCATGAGTTAGAACCTTAAGACAGCAACACCAATGGAGGGCTGCAACCATTAAACTACGGAAATGAACCAAATTTGAATCGTCCGTAAGAAAACCTAGAATTGAATCGCCCCAAAATATGTGTATTCAGTGAATCTGCAACAGAAACCAAAATCAAGAACTACAAAAATCAAATAAACAAAAGTGGTAAATTGAGTCAAACCCAAATGGATTATCAAAATGATATGTTCTTGAATCGGTATTCAAGAAATCTATCATCGAAGGAAACAGGAAGAACTCTTTTCGGATAAATCCCCCGTTTATTCAAGAACGCCCAAAATCACATCAAGAAAGTTGGGGAAAATTAGGGAGCCATACCGAAGGAAGAAACAGGTAGAAGAAAAGTATGAATTTATCCAAATCGGTATGGCTCGCAGGTGAGACGTGAAATAAGCAGTACGAGGGATGGAGGTTAGAGATAGGATTGTGTTCATGTTCGTTTGTTAAGAAATTGTGTTTGTTCGTGTTCGTTTATGTTCGTTCATTAAGAGATAAACGAACATAAACGAACGAACTTAAAAAAACATAAACGAACGAACAAAAAACAACTACCGTTATTAATGTTTGTTCGTTTAAAACATTGGTTTGTTCAAGTTCGTTTGTTAAACTGTTAAACGAACGAAAAGGAAAATAAAAACCCACTTAAACAAACTAAAGGTGCATCCACTTCATAGGCGCTCCAATCCTAACATTTAAAACAAGCCATTGTATTCAAGCCAATGGGCTAGATCACTTGGCCAATTATTGTGGTTGGTGGTAAAATAATTAAATTGTATAGGAATAAGGGTTCTATTTATAGCCAAGAGGTGAAGCAAAAGAAAGCTTACCCGATGTGGGATGAAAAATTCAATCAGCAGAAGAAAGCTCACGCCAGCCGGTGGGTTATCTCCTCCTCATCCCACATCGGATGAGGTAAACTTTCTCACATCCATATCAATGTATAAATAAAGTTGAGGGTTCCATTAGTCAATAAATTTTCAGTTATTTCCATTTTTTTAAACTAAATTATTAAATCTTCATTAATTATTACTTATTAATCAGTTGTTAACCTTTTAATTAATTAATTGTTAACTTATTATTTTAGTAAACGAACATAACTAAACAAACATTACCGAATGTAAACGAACATAACTAAACGAACGTAAACGAGCGAACGTTCACGAACGTAAATGAACGAACTAGACCTTTGTTCATGTTCGTTCGTTTAACTAAACGAACGAAAAAACTTGTTCATGTTCGTTCGTTTATTAAATAAACGAACTTCCCGCCGAACGGTTCACGAACGGTTCGCTGAATGTTCGGTTCGTTTACAACCCTAGTTAGAGAGGTACAGGGGATGGAGTCATGGAGGTCGATAGAAAGTATGGGTTGGGTTGACTCTTTTAGTTGGACTGGGTTGACTCTTTTAGTTGGGTTGGTTTAAAAGTTGTTGTATCAATGAGTTGTACATTGTGCTTTAAGAGTAGTAATTAAGAGTTTTTTAAAAAATATGCATAAAATGGTGGTACATTATGCATTAGGAGTTGTCTTTAAGACTTTTTCCTAAATGCATATATAAGTAGTATAGACATATACATATTTATATACAGATGGAAGTGAAATAGAGGTTGAAGGGGTGTTTGGAATTAGGGCTTATTAACTTATTTTCTTTTGTCACCATTGATAAACAGTTTTTAGTGTTTTGATGGGAGAAAAAGAAATTGTTTATAATGTTTTGTTATCGTTGATAAGCAGTTTTTAATAAGTCATTTCATACTAACTTATCAACTTATTTAAAACAACTTACGAGCTTTTTGGTTATTTTATATGTATAAGTAATCCCAAACACTTCTAAATAACAACTTATTGGCTTATTAAGTTTGGTACCACTATAAGCTAATCCAAACACTTTTTATAAAACTTCGATTTGACACCACATAAGTTAATAAACATTTTGATAAACAGTTTTTAGTGTTTTGATGGGAGATTTTTTTTTGTTTATAACGTTTTATCACCGCTCATAAGCAATTTTTAATAAGTCATTTCATACCAACTTATCAACTTATTTAAAACAACGTATGAGTTTTTTTGGTTATTTTACATGTATAAGTAATCCCAAACAGGCAAACACCCCTAAATAACAACTTATTAGCTTATTACGTTTTGGTACCACTATAAGCTAATCCAAACACTTTTTATAAAACTTCGATTTGACATCACATAAGTTAATAAACACTTTTACATAAAAGCATAAGTTATTTTAAATAAACAATCCCAAACACCCCCGAAGAAGATGAAAATGGCGGTAAAACACACCTCTAAAACACCCGGTAAGCACACATTGCGAAATCTAAAAAACATACATACACACTTATATTGAGACCTAATCAAATGAGAACTGTGTAGTTTGTGATAACCGTGAGATCCAATGTGAGCCAATAATTTTAGATAATTAATGTTATTTACTAAAATAAAATAAAGGGTAAATTGGTAATTTATATTTTTTGACAACTCATAATTAAAACCCTATCTTAGTTCCAACACCGCTTCCATATATTCATTTGCCTTCCTAGATCTACATCAGCGCCGTACAGAAGCAGCAAGATCATCAACCAACGCTGCACCATGTAGTTGCATCTTGACCTTTGGTTTGTCGTTATTTTTACGATCGATTGCATACCGGTAAGATATGAAATAGAGCAGCTGATGGATGATGATCGAGATATGGCTGAGATGTACCTAACTGACAAGAAAAGACGAATGGATTCATTGTTTTACGGTGGAGAACAATCTCTGATGGGATACCGATTAAATGATGGCACACAATCCATCCCTGCTCTAGTTTCTCCAATTTCTTCACCTCCAGGTCAAGCAGAGTAGTTTTGTACTCGCAAAATAGGTTACTCCGGAGAAAAATAACACCGATAATGCGATACACGATGGGATAACAACAAACAGTCCACGTGAGTCGATAACATCGACTCTGGCTTCTGGTTCAGATCTACTCTGGTAGCGCTTCCGACCAAGTCCCTCGAAGAATGGGTATCACAACAGGTACAATGGTATCACAATGGGTATCACAACACGTATAGTGGGTATCACATTAATTAGGTATCACATTTGTATCACAATAGGGTATCACATTTGGTATCACAGTTGGGTATCACATTTGGTATCATAATGGGGTATCACATTTGGTATCACAATGTATTTTCTTGTTTTACGAAGTGTATCACAAACTATCAGATGGTGTTGCTTTACGAAGTGTATCACACTATGTTTTTTCTTTATTTTCGTCATTTTGTTAAGGGTATCACAGCATGCAGCATGCGTTTGCCGGAACAATTTTGCCAGAAAAAAGTTCGCCGGAGAGAGAAGAGAGGAGGCAGGAGAGAGGATATTTTTAAAAATACCTAAATTGCTCTTTAATTAAAATTTAAGTCAGAATATTGTTGATCCAAACTCTCTCAGTGATTTGATGACGACTCTTAGAATACTTAGTAAAAATTACATTTAACATCTGTATGTATTAATGTTTCGCCATCAACGATCATATGCTGAGCATGTTCAGTGATCGTTGAAGGCTTCCTATGTAATAGTGTTATTGTAATACCTGAAGACAAGCCTCGCGACAAAAGAGTTCATCGCTGACGTCGAAGACCAAGCTGATGAATAAGGACAAGTCTACTCATGATCTGAAGCAACATTCAGTGAAACCAATACAGGTCTACAACGCGCGACAACTCAAGAACAAAGCTTCAGCGATAGCTGAGGTTTTCATCAAGCCTCACTAAAGAAAGACCACATTAGCGATCGTTGATCACGAAGTTTGCAGTTCAATATTTGTTTGTCTTATCCTCTTGCAAAAATAGTACAAAGGTACAAAAGCAAACATGTTTTTGTCCATAATCGTACAACCACTCTGCCAACTACATTGTTCACCATGCGACCAAGAGCATGTCTTTGACAAATGTCAGAAGCATGCGCCCAATAAAGATCCTGACACGTGTAAAGTACCTCTGTCATGCATTAAATGCATTAGGTATAAATAGGAGTGATACCCTTCATTTGGAAGGGTCCTGCATCTCTCTTAGTGCTTCGTAGAAAAACTCTTTTTTCTACATACCTCATTCTCTCCTTATTTCTAGTGCAAGAAACTTAGTGATTCTCATAGTTTGTTTAGATTAGGTTTACTTAATCTATTTTCGCAACAAACTGTAAATTGTGTTTATCAATAAACAATTTAAAAAGTAAAATTTGTGTTTGTATTCAACCCCCCCCCCTTCTACAAACTCTCACCCTTGTAGAAACCCTTCGGGACCAACAATTGCCAAAATTGATAACTTCCTAATGTAACACCCATAATTTTCGGGTAAAGATAATTTCAAGCGAGTGTAGAAATTGATCTTTTAAGAGAAATAGAAGAAATAGAATTTTGCATTGAATCCTAGATTTATAGTCTTGTTGGATGAAGAATTCAAATACGAATCCAACGGTTCTTTCCAGAGCAAAAACGAAGCTAAAACGAAGAATTAATGACCAAAACAGTGATCGAGCAATAAATCGGGCGACCAGTGTCGTGCGCGAGTTTTGGCGCGGGTTTAGCTGCGCAGAGAACCGTGCGGAGAACTGAAACTGCATAAAACGCGATTTTCATCCCCTATTCTTCATTTATTCATAACTTTCTCTACACAACTCCGATTTTAGTTATTCAAGTTGTTATGGTTTCGTTTTTGAGAGATATTCAAGGATATAGTAAGAGTATTGAAGTCTATTGGAAGATCCAAGAGTATTTGGTGGTGGTAAGATTTCTTCTCTCTCTCGATTTTAAGCAAGGGTTTGATGTTTTTGACTCTTCTCCTTACATCATTCATCTATTGGTGTGATTTTCGTAGCTTTGTGATAAAGAAAAACCTCGTGGGAGTGTTGATCTAAGATCTAGAAAGAAACCCTTGAAGATTGCAAGTCATCACCAAAAGAGACTCTCATTTTGGAGTAAAATGTAGATTTAGCATAAATCTAGCAAGGTGAGTTAAAGTTGATTTGTGAAAACGTTGTACATGCCAAAAATGTTTATTTTAAAGTGTTTATGTGTTTTACATGAAATCATCAATTGTTGAGTTATTTGGTGGGTTTGGATTATTTGAAGTGTTGATCTTTACAATCTTGTAAAACACTCACATTTGAGATTTTTTGTAAATAGATAAATAAATCATAAATGATAGTGTTTTGATGAGTTATTGTATAAAGGAGGGTTATTTGATAAAAAAATGCACTTTTAGTGTTTGCTGGAAATATGTAAAATTTACGTTATGGGACGTTTTAAAAATACGTATAAGTGGGTCTTTTAATTAATTTGCATATTAGTATGTCTCATTCTTATAAATCTCATGAGATGTCCATCGTTGGGTTTTTGGACACTTTGGTAAATAAAATTTTGAGAGGTTGCCCTTTTGGACGCTCTATCTCATAAATGAATATCATTTGACTTTTATGCACTCTTGATGCTTTTGGTTTATAACCCGTTGTGAAAGTTATATGTTATCGAGTTATAAAGTATTTGTGTATATAAATGGTTTGATTTCATTTGGAAAATGTCAATGAACGGGGTTTTGAGTTAGTCATGCCTTTGGAGCATGTATTTGCATATGTTGATCGACTTTTAACAAATGGTCATTTGATCTTTTGAGCTTATGACTCGGTTTTTTACTCTGTTGGGTCTTGGGGACATTGGTCCGATTTTGATACTCAATGTAGAAATTTGGTTATGATATGCATGTATTGCATCTTATTTGAGAGTTACATGATTTGAAGGTGTTGGTTATTCTTTTGGAGTCATGTATTAATTTCTAAATTAAGCAAACTTGTTTTGGATGGTGAGATCCCAAGGTAAAGACCTGGAAAAGTTGAACTTGGTGGTTCTAGGCTAAAACTCCGGTTTGGGTTGATGCCTCAATAGACTAAAGATCCGGTTTTCGTTGATGTCTCCGTCGACTAAAGATGCGGTTTGGAATGATGTCTTACAAGGCTAAAGATCCGGTTTGGGTTGATGACTCAATTAACTAAAGATCCGGTTTGGGTTAATGCCTCAATTGACTAAAGATCCGGTTTGGGTTGATGTCACAATAGACTAAAGATCCGGTTTGGATTGATGACTCAATAGACTAAAGACTCGGTTTGAGTTGATGTCTTCATGGACTAAAGATCCGGTTTGGGTTGATGTCCAAGATTGACTAAAGATCTGGATAAAGTTGATGTCATAGGCTTTTCCATCCATGAAACATGCTTGTAACATATATTTGTGGTTTAACTTTGTGTACCCGCCACATTCGATGGAACCGGGTCTCCCCCGTCACCGAAATGTGTTGTTTTGGGTATTTACTTTTATCCATTGTTTTTGGTGACGTATTATATTTATATGGATTGTTTTCTATGATGTATAGGCTGAGTATTATGCCTCATCCGCGTTGGGATGTTTCGAATAATAAAGTTTTATTCAAGTTTACTTTATTTGGAAATTTAATATTTTATTCACGTTTTAAGTGAGTTTTGGATTTGAGTCCATTATTGAGAAATGCTATATATTGGATCTTTCGTCACGGGATTTGTGTGCGTTGGAAAAATGGGGTTTTTGCACATTTAATATAAATCCTTTTCGAAAATCATGATTTAAGTTGCATTCTTTTCGTTTAACGAATTATTTAATCATGATGAAAACTCTTGAACTCATTAGGAGTTAACTTAACCTTTTTATTTGTCGGCATGTGCAAATGGTTCCGATTTGGGAATAGTACTAGTGACACTGTGAAGAGATAAGTGCTAGTTGTGTGCTCGAGAAGTGAATAGCTTGCTGAAGTCTTCCGCATATTGGGAATAGCAATTTTGTATTTGGGTTGAGTAACACCCGACCTTATGTAGTCTTGACGTATGACTTAAGTTAATGAATGTTGAAGTTATTTCTGTTTTAGATATTTCCAAGGATGGATTGTAGAAGGGGATTTTGTAGCTGTAACTGCGCCTTATTGGCTTCTTTTCAGGCTTTAACAAGCAAGTTATCCTTTATTTGGCTATTTTATCGAAGATTTATTTAGTCGTTCTTTCCAAATTTAAGGGTGTTACACCTAATTTATCCTCTGATTTGTGGTTGAGATTGGATCTCACAGTTATCACAAATAACTCAGTTCTCCCTTGAAAGACCCTTATATATATATATAGAGAGAGAGGAAATTTCAAATAAAAACTCATTTTCAATTGTGAACATGAGGAGGGATCTTAGCTCTTCCATCTCTATTGATCCTTTATTTGGCTATTTTATCGAAGATTTATTTAGTCGTTCTTTCCAAATTTAAGGGTGTTACACCTAATTTATCCTCTGATTTGTGGTTGAGATTGGATCTCACAGTTATCACAAATAACTCAGTTCTCCCTTGAAAGACCCTTATATATATATAGAGAGAGAGAGAGGAAATTTCAAATAAAAACGCATTTTCAATTGTGAACATGAGGAGGGATCTTAGCTCTTCCATCTCTATTGATCCAATGACCCATATTAAATAGAGTTTTTAATTGAAATTATTAATTAAGGTGATTAGGGGTAAAATGGGAAGATAATTTAAACACACGCCTACCATGTTTGACTTTTTATTTTCTTTTTTAATTAAATAATTTTACCCCCCTTAAAGTTTAAAATAAATTATCTTAAAAATTACTAATATTTTAATCAAATAAATTACATCAAAAAATGAGAATTTCGTGATTTTCGATATGACATCCATCTCGATATAGTTTTTTCTTCATTTTAAATGTTTTTACGTGAAATGCTATGTATGTGTTATATTCAGTATGAATATGTATGCACGTTTCCTGGTATCCATATTCAGTATGAATAACAAAGGGGAACGTTCATTCACTATTCATGACGAATAACACAGTATTCAAAATGAATAATACAACATTCAGGATGAATAATACACGAATTCCTGATTCATGTATTATTAAACATGAATCGGGTATTATTCACCTTGAATGTTGTATTATTCATGATGAATAATATATGGTGTCCACATTCAGTATGAATAATACATCATTCAGGGTGAATAATACACAATTTATGAATTCGTTTATTATTCATCCTGAATGTTATATAATTCATGCTGAATATTGTATTATTCATCCTGAATATTGTATTATTCATCATGATTAGTGAATGAACGTTCACCTTTATTATTCATACTGAATGTGGACACTTGGAGATGTACATACATATTCATAAAGAATAAAACCAAGTTTCGATTGTGAATCGGAAAACAAAAGAGAGTGTGTCATGTGTTCACACCTTCACGGGTCATTCATATATTATTCATCATGAATAATGTATCATTTAGGATGAATAATACAACATTCAAGGTGAATAATACACGATTCGTGTTTTATAATTCATGAATCAGGAATTCGTGTATTATTCATCATGAATGTTGTATTATTCATCCTGAATGTTGTATTATTCATTTTGAATACTATGTTATTCGTCATGAATAGTGAATGAACGTTCCCTTTGTTATTCATACTGAATATGGACACCAGGAAACGTGCATACATATTCATACTGAATATAAAACATACATAGCATTTCACGTAAAAACAGTTAAAATGAAGAAAAAACTATATCGAGATGGATGTCATATCGAAGAACACGAAATTCTCATTTTTTTGATGTATTTTGTTTGATTAAAATATTATTAATTTTTAAGATAATTTATTTTAAACTTTAAGGGGGTAAAAAAATTTAATTAAAAAATAAAATAAAAAGTCAAAGATGGTAGGCGCTAATTTAAATTTCCAGATTTGTCCCTAATCACTTCTCAATTGGTTTCATTATGTTTTAACCATTGATTAATTTTCCAAATCTTGATCAATGGTTGTGACTTGTCCTCGTGTTCACAATTGAAAATGAGTTTTCATTTGAACCCACCCCTATATATATATATATAGGGTTGGGTTCACGTGAGACCAATGATTTTTTGTGAGACCCGTAAGACCATTTGGTGTCCGTTGATCAAATTTATAAGATGAAAATCTGATGGTTATAATCTGACAATAACTTTGAACGTGAAGGGGCATTTTTGACCATCTAATTTTCCTATTTTTTCTTCTTTAACACAAGTCTAACTTTCCTTCTTTTAATTCACGATTGAAAACACGAGGCTTCTTCCTGTTACAGCAATCGACTTCCATTGATGTTGCTTTCTTCCTTCGATGAAATAGGTATTCGTCCTTTGATGAATCGGCTTCCATCGACACTGCTTTCTTCCTCAGATGAAATCGGCGTTCTTCTCCTAATGAAATCGGTCTTCTTCCTCTGATTAATATCTCAATCGATTACTCTCACTAACACTGTTGAAATCACCTTCTTCCTCATAACTTCGTGAACTTCTCTACTTTAATACAGGTAATAAAACCTTGTGCAAATACATAATTTGTTAATCTTTAATTTTCTTGCTTTGTTTATACATAGTCGATAAGAATTATGCTTTAATCTAGGGTTTATGATATTTTAATTTCAGGTAAAAGAATGTCTAACAAAGATGATCTCTAAATTATCTTGAATGATGCTTTCAACAATGTGTAGGGTAATCAAGGTCATTAGTTTATTTTGAATAATTTTGTTGTTGTGAAGTTTCATTAACCAGGTGCAAATATTCAAAACTTTCCAATGAATAGTTTTGTTGTTGTGAAGATCACAAACTGAGTTCTTTTGGTGCTTCGAGTTCAACCGCTTCAGGAATCGAAACGTAATCTGGTGCTCAATTTCTGTGGGGAAGTCCCGATATATACCGTGACCAAGCCAAATGACCTAGCCATGGATTTCCCACCATCAGCCAATTATCAACCATGGATCATCCATTCACTAGGATCCATCAATGTGGAACGCATGAGCGATCGAAGCCAGAACTGTCGTGTAGAGCCCATTACAAACCAGATGGATTACAAGAACAATTTCTGCTCGATCTCGATAAAATTGCCAGCAGGGAAGATACTAGAACAAATTTAATGATAAAAAACATTTCTAATAAGTAATTTGTACTTGTTTGTATCTAATTCAAGGTTTATACCAAAAGAACTCAGTTTGTGATTTGTTGTTGTGAAGTCTCATTACCTGGTTAGTGCTTATGTGGGTAGACTATTGCAACCAATGTCACTTTGATAGACTATAATCTTACTCGTTTTGTTAAGTGATAGTGTTGAACCTTTAATTGTAAGCATTTACTGGGTGGGTGTCTAGGTAAGTAGCCCCTAATTGCTTGTGAAGATACGTTAAAAATATCATTTATGATCGGTAAACTTATTCCTTCACATTAAGTTTACTGTGAAGGAATAAGGTCACTGGTTTAACTTAATGTAAAGTTTATGATAGATATTCATTTATGTAAATGGAGAAATCATCATTGACTCGAGTAAAGGTTATAAGAAGTCACTCAATTTATAAAATTGGTACAAGGAATGACTTAATTTATAAAGTTGACTCGAGTAAGCATTACATGCAATAACTTATTTAATAAGAAAATATTAGTGTTATACAAGTTTCCCTTCTCATGAAATAGAATGCGAAGGGGTTGGGTCACGTGAGACCAATCTGTTTTCGTGAGACCAAGAAATTAACACTAAACATTCACAGCGATTCATTGTGAAGGTATAAAAAACAACGAACCTTCACAACAAAAACATTGTGAAGGTTTAGCTTCACAATACCTTCACAGATTTTTGCTGTGAAGGTTTAGTGTTATTTTTGTGGTATCACGGAAATAGCTTGGTCTCACATGATCTCAAGTCGAATGCGAAGTTCAAGTTAATTTATAAAATTGGAATTTTACAAAACGTGTATGATAATCTTACTTGCGAAAGTTGTATTAACTATATGTATAATCTTAAGTCTACTTGATCTCACTCTTGTGCATGGACATACAAGTTATGTTGTAGAACCTTAAGTCTACTTGATAAATCTCAAGTCTCAGTTGATAAACATGTACCTTCACAACATCAATGTTGTGAAGGTATAAAATAATAAATGTAGAATAATAAAAAATCTACTTGATAAACCTCATTCTAGTGACTAGTGCATGGACATACAAGTTAGTATCATTAGATAATAAAATGTCGACAAACGAAAATGCAACTCCAATTATCAGTTGTACCTTCACAACATTGAATGTTGTGAATGTGCGAAATAATAAATGCAGAATAATAAAAATTCTACTTGATAAATCTCATTCTAGTGCATGGACATACATGTCATTATCATTAGATAGTAAAATGAAGACAAACGAAAACGCAACTCCAATTATCAATTGATAAACTTGTACCTTCACAACATCAATGTTGTGAATGTATAAAATAATAAATGCAAAATAATAAAAAGTCTACTTGATAAACCTCATTCAAGTGCATGAACATACAAGTTAGTATCAATAGATAGTAAAATGACGACAACCGAAAATACAATTCCAATTATCAGTTGATAAACATGTACCTTCACAACATTGATGTTGTGAAGGTATGAAATAATAAATGTAGAATAATAAATTCTACTTGATAAACCTCATTCTAGTGCTTGGACATACAAGTTAATATCGGTAAAATGAAGACAAACAAAAATTCAACAGCTGATAAACCAGTACCACCACAACATCTATGTTGTGTAGGATGAAATAATAAATGAAGAATAATAAAGTCTACTTGGTAAACCTCATTCTAGTGCTTGGACATACAAGGTAATATCATTAGATGGTATAATGAAGACAAAACAAAAATCCAACACCAATTATCAGTTGATAAACCTATACCTTCACAACATCTATGTTGTGAACTAAAAACAACATATAGTATTTTATACATGCTACTAAAACATCATTGCCAACCAGCTTCCTAGTCATTAACAAAACTACCTCAAAAAACTACTGTGTAAACTGTTGGGAACTGAAGATATGCTAAGTATGGTTAGTACTGCCAGAACAACATTACTACTGCCAGATCAATGTTAGTGCTGCCAGAACAAAGATACTACTGCTAGTTCAAGGTTAGTACTGCTGAGTCATTAATGCTGCAAGAACATGATTAGTACTGCTAGACAAGTTACTACTGCTGGTACATGGTTAATACTGCTGAACAAAAGTTAGTACTGCTGGTGTCTTACGAAAACTGTTAGTACTGCTTGGGCATATCGAAGATTACTACTGCTGGAAGATTATTAGTACTGCTTGAAAAGAATGAAGTTAATACTGCTTGGGATCAGAACATGGAATGCGAGATTGAAGGAGATAAAGATGGAATGATTGAAGATATACTTAAAAGAATATTCTGAAGATCAATCTTATTTTGATAGTTATCTTGTAATTATTCAGTATATATATTTGTTGATAGATAGCTATTAATAAGACGAAAATATATACGTATTCGTGAGATACTGAAATTGATTTCAGAGAGAATTAACCTCAAGGTTTAGAACCCTATTTCTAGAGAAGTAGAAGTCGTCTTGATTGAGCCTGTTCATCAAGATTGAGGTTTGGTTGTAAGCTTGTGAGTCGAAACAGTGAATACAAACAACTGTGTATTTTCTGATATATTGTTCTTTGATTGTGGGAGTTAAAGTTCTATTCCGCAGATTCTTTAATTCTGAATTCTAAGTATTGTTAATCTTGTTAAGATTCGATCCTGACAAGTGGTATCAGAGCTTGTGTTTCTTAGAATTCTACAATCATTATGGACAACTCTTTTGAATCAAACAGTACTTTTGATTGGAGTGATCAAGCAGAAGAGGCAATTCAGAATCATGCTCTCATGGCAGAAGTCTCAGATATTCCTACTGAGGTAAAATCTAATCTCTGTTCTCAAGCTTGTATAGACACTGTTAAAAGGTATATAGATCACAATCAGGGAATGTGTGATGACCTTAAGAGATTAGAAAAGGACAGAAAAGACTATGTAATAATTGTTGAGAAGTTTGAAGAACAGATTAGGGCTTTTCAAGCCAATGAACTTCAACACTCATATGATACAAACTACTGGAAATGGGAAAAGGGTGGTCTGGAGTTCCAACTGAAAGAGTCCAGGGAAGAGTGTGAGAAACTAAAAGGAGAGCTTGAGAAAGTTAAACTTGATGTAGAAAAGTTTACTTGTGCCTCTAAAGTCATGGACAACATAATCAACTCTCAAATCCATAGTAAGTTGAAACCAGGCATAGGGTACAATGCCACACCCCCACCCTACAACAACAACTACATCCCTCCTAGGTCAGACCTGTTAGAAACCAAGGATAAAAAGGACTTACCTGAAGGAGCTACTAAAATAGATCCATCAGATGAAGTTGTTGTGGAGGATAAAACTGAAAAAGAAGAGTCTAAGAAAAGGGACAAGAATGTCAGTGGTGAGATTCCCTTAGAGAATTACATAAAGACAATGAGGATGGTGGAAGTCCATGGGATAAGAACAATGAGATGAAAAGGACTGGAAAGGGAAAAGGAGTTCATTATACACAAACCACTGTTGTGAACTCTAATACTTGTGAACATTGTTCTTGCAAGAAATCTCAAGAGAATAAGCCCCAAAAACATGATAAAAGGAGGGGAAATCAAAGAAATTGGAATAACCAGTGGGCACAAAAGCAAGGAGTTGATCTGCAAAGGATTAACAGACCAAAACCTTGCTTTATTTGTGGCAAATTGAATCATCTTGCCAAATACTGTTATTTCAATCCTATTAACCAAAAGAAAAGTTTTCAAAGAAGTTTTCAAAAATCTTCTGGTTATAGGAAGCCTGCAAGGAATAATGTTGTCAGGATCGATTCTTAACAAGAATTAAACTTCTTAGAAACAGAATTTAGAGAATCTTGCGGAATAGAACTCTAAATCAATTAAAGAACAATCAATAGAAATTCAATACACTGTATATATATCAAACTGTATTACTCACAAGTTTTACACCAAACCTCAATCTTGTTGAACAGGCTCAACAAGACGATTTCTACTTCTCTAGAAATAGGATCTATGATCTTGAGGTTAATTCACTCTCGAATGAATATCAAATTCTATTTCACTCGTATATTTTCTTCTATATTCTTTTTTTTTTTTCACTTGTATATTTTCTTCTATCTTTTTCTTCTCTCTAATAGCTATCTATCAATACTATATATACAAAAGTAATTACAAGATAACTATCAAAAGTAAATTGATCTTCTGAATCTTCGTTAAACATATCTTGATCAATTCCTTATTTGTCTCCAAAAGCATCGCATACCAAACTTATCAACTCAGCAGTATTAACGATGATTTGGCTCAGCAGCATTAACAACCTTCAGCAGTATTAACCTTCACAGTCTTCAAGCAGTAGTAACTCAGCTCAGCAGTACTAATCATGTCTAGCAGTAGTAACTTCTTCTAGCAGTAGTAACTTCTTCTAGCAGTAGTAACTTCTTCTAGCAGTAGTAACTTCTTCTAGCAGTAGTAACTTCTTCTAGCAGTAGTGACTTCTTCTAGCAGTAGTAATCTTGCCCAGCAGTAGTAACGAAGAACTGGCAGTAGTAATGTAGACTTAGCAGTACTAACCATACTTAGCATATCTTCAGTTCCCAACAATCTCCCCCTAACTTGACTTTTAGGAAAAGAAGTCAAGTTCTTCAGATGATGCTTCCAAAACTTAGTCATCATGTACACACAGATTAGGACTTAAACCTAGACTCTGATTGAGAATCCTTTTTACCAAGAATCTACCCATTGCTGAATCCTTGTTGCAGGTCAGCTTAGTATGTAACATTCCTTGCAGCCTCTTCATGCTGTGATTGTATATTTCATCCACCAGATAGTATTCTTGAGTTGCAGAGTCAAGGGAGATGACATATACTCCACAGTTTTCATAGAGCATCCAGTTGGTAATGGCTTGAAACTGTGTGTTTAATCTATGCTGAACTGCTTCAGGTTTGAACATTTGGCACAAGAATTCAAGTACCATTTTAGAGATTGACATCCCTTGCTCAGTCAGCATGTTTTCATACATCCTCATCCCAACTTTGAACATCTCTTCTAAGTCTGATCTTGAGCAGGTTCTGACAATTTTTCCCCAAGTAGAAAAGACTTCAAATTTTCCATCTGCTCTTTTTATCCTAATGAACTCCTTTCTACCATCTTTCAAAGTGTCCCAAAAGATGATTTCAGGAGCCTTAGATGATATTGGTTCAGCCTGAAGTGGAATTGGGTTAGAGTCAACACTAGTAATGTACAAATCACATTGGGCATCCTTTTGTGATTGCACATTGCTTGATTGCCCTGATGGAGTTGCCACTTCTTCTTCAGCAACTTTTCCATCAGATTTTTCTTTCACTGTTTCCTCCTGGGCCTCTTCTGCAGATGACTCCACCCTTGGCTTCTTTTCATTTTTCTTCTTTGAAGTTATGGGCTGGGTTCTTGGTCTTTTCTTTGACATCATCTTGGTTCTTTTAAGAGTTTTAACAGCTTCAGGAGTTGGTTCAGCTGCTTTAAGTTTTTCAGCAGCAATAACCATTTCTGCTGCTATGGCTGTTACTGCTTCTCTTAGAACATGTAATGATGCTGCTTCAATACTGTTCTTCACAATCCAGTATATTTCTTCATCTATTTCAGCTTGAGTTGTAGTTACTGCTTCCTGCTCAGTTTCTGCTGCTTTGTCTGTTTGGCCTTCAGCAGCATTAACTGTTTCTGCTGCTTGTTCACACTCAGCAGCATTAACTGTTTCTGCTGCTGTGGTTTCTGCTGCTGTGGTTTCTGCTGCTGTGGTTTCTGCTGCTTTAACACACTCTTCCCCCTTTTCTGTCTCCCCCTTATTCTGTGCACTGGACTCCCCCTTAAACTGTGCATAATCCATTTCCATCTCAGTCTCCATGTGAACAGTCTCCCCCTCAATTTGTGGACCCTTCATTTTCAGTTCTGCTTCTGACTCTGACTCCCCCTTTTTGGGAGCATCATCAGTTGAAGGTCTTCTTCTCAGCACAAATCTTGCCTTTTTCTTTTTGTGCAGCAACTTGGTGACCATCTTTTTGAGCTTCTCAATTTGAGACTGTTGGTAGGTGACCACAGTCTTCAGTTGCTCAATCTCCTTCTTTTGTGCCATAACATCCAAGTTGATATTCCCTATGGTTTCCATCAATTCCTCATAGTTATATCTATCCTCACCTTGTTTAGAAGTGTTTACCTTCTTTAAAGGATCACTGGAAGTTTTAGCAGAAGCCTTCTGCCTAGCAGAAGCACTACCTGCCCCCTTGGTTTCTTGGCACCTGGGTCCTCCTAATGATTTCTCATTTAGAGTTGCCATGGGGAAGGTCTTAGTTATGTTACCACTGTCCTTCTCTGTGATAGCAGAAGTAGTGGCAGCCTTAGCACCCATATGGTCATCCTTCTCCTTAGAGACCACCTTCTTGGGGTTGGGAGACACCCCTGTGGTTTCCCTGTTGATATTCTCAATTGGAGAATGCTCCAACTGAGGGCTTAAAGGCTTAGGGCTCTGAGTAGGTACATCAAGGGAAGGAACCTTGTGCACCTTTCTTCTTTGAAACCTTTTGGTGATTGTGGGAGTGGGTTGTTCAAGAATGGACTGAGGGATGTCTTTTGAGATGGAAGGTTGGGATTGGTCATCAGTGGGTTGATCTAATGAGGGCCTTGATCCTGATGCCATACCTTCAGAGGGGTGGGACACAACCATCATTGTAGAGAACAATGGTGTGTCAACTCCTTCCGAGTCCCTAGGAAGTCTTTTCATATTTGAAAAAACCTTCCCTTTAGGGGATTTGGGTACATATACCTCAGTAAACTGAGGTAAGTCCATCAATTCCTTGTTAAGAACTTCTTGCACAAACCTTGGATACATGAAAAAGGTCTTTTTGGATTCCAAGTTTGATACAAGATCATTAAAGATCATTGCTGAAAAATTGTACTTTCTGGCAGTGGATAAGCAGACCAAGGCATATGCAATGGGACTGCTGAACTCACTCCATCCAGTAGTTTTCTTGGAAATACAGTGCATCAGGGTATGAACAAGAAATCTCCATTGGTTGAAAAATTTTGACTTGTAGAATTTAAAAACACCAATGGGACCTTCATACCCCATTCTTTGTAAAGTAGAAAAGAGTTCTTCATTAGGAATAGAAGATATACCTGAAGCATCATTCAACTGAAGAGAGATGCGAATAACCTCTTCAGTGACTTTCAAGGGTTTATCACAAACCCTTGTTCGAATGGTTTTCTGCCCTTCTTCGAAACTAACAGTGGCATTCTCCCAAAATTGTGTCTGATGTTCGATATAGATTGTTGGGCTCACTGTTAGGGCATAGGAGATGTGCGAGGATTTGAGAAAATCGACTATATCGTGGAATCCCGCAGCTTGTTTCGGCTTCTGAAGCATGGCTATTTCATTGTGCTCATCCACAAACTCCATGATTCCTGAGGATTCTTGAAAGAAAAACACAGAGATTCTGGGGAGACTAGGTTAGAACGAGAGAGAAGAAGTAAATGCGAAGAGTCGTTATGAACATTGGCGGGCAAACAGGGGTATTTATATGCCCTAGATTATTAAAAGCAGTATTAACGACATAAGCAGTATTAACTACCTAGCAGTATTAACTACCTAGCAGTATTAACTACCAAGCAGTATTAACTACCTAGCAGTATTAACTACCAAGCAGTATTAACTACCAAGCAGTATTAACTACCTAGCAGTATTAACTACCAAGCAGTATTAACTACCAAGCAGTATTAACTACCTAGCAGTATTAACTACCTAGCAGTATTAACTACCTAGCAGTATTAACTACCTAGCAGTATTAACTGCACTAGCAGTATTAACTGCACTAGCAGTATTAACTACTGAGCAGTATTAACTACCAAGCAGTATTAACTACCAAGCAGTATTAACTACCTAGCAGTATTAACTGCACTAGCAGTATTAACTGCACTAGCAGTATTAACTACTGAGCAGTATTAACTACTAGAACAATATTAACTACTGAGCAGTATTAACTACACTAGCAGTATTAACTACTGAGCAGTATTAACTGCAAAGCAGTATTAACTACACAAGCAGTATTAACTACTGAGCAGTATTAACTACTGAGCAGTATTAACTGCACAAGCAGTATTAACTACTAGAACACAGGCAGTAGTAACTCTGCACTGTGCATCACTTGTCAAATCCTCAAATGTCAACTTACACATCACTTTTACCACTTCTCTTACCTTCTGCAGGATTATGTTCAAAAGTAGCATGTCCTCCATCAATTCATTGGAAATATTGAAGGCAGGCCATGTTACCTGTCATGTGCCTAGAGCAACCACTGTCAACATGCCAAATGCTTCTCCCCATAAGCTGTTGGCTGCCCTGCACATCTGATAAATCAATTAGTTTTGTTAGGGACCCAAGCCATAGTGGTCTTGGGTCTCCCTTGATCATCAAAATACTTACATTCTGTTTTGATGAGCTTGTCAAAGTGAGGAACATCAGTGCTTGAGTACTTTGTTTTGATGATTGGTCTAGAAGCAGTACTAACTGATGTAGAAGTGCTAACTTTGGCAGCACTAACATTGCTTCCAGAAGTACTAGCCTTCTCAGCAGTATTAACTAACTTAGCAGTACTAACACTAGAAGCAATATTAATTGTTGAAGAAGTACTAACTGTGTTAGCAGTACTAACACTGCTAGTAACATTATTGCTTCCAGCAGTACTAACATTGTTAGCAGTACTAACTGAGTTGGCAGTATTATCATTAGTACCTTTAGGCATCCATACTCTAACACTTTCTGTTTCTGCCTTTTTCATGTGGCTTATGGTTTTAACTTGTTTCTTTGCCACAACTTTCCTCACAGACTTTTTATATCCACCATTCTTTCTGTAACCACCAGGTTTTTGAAAAGATCTTTGAGCATTAAACCTTTGGTTAACTGGATTGAAATAACAGTGTTTGGCTAAGTGATTTAGCTTACCACAGATGAAGCAAGGTTTTGGCATGTTGATTCTGTTCAGGTCAACTCCTTGTCTCATAGCCCACTGGTTATTCCAGTTCCTTTGATTTCCCCTCTGATTATCATGTTTTTGGGGCTTGAGCTCTTGAGATTTCTTACAAGAACAATGTTTACAGGTATTGGGAGCCACAACTGTGGTCTGTTTGTAATGGACTCCCTTTTCCTTTTCAGTCCTTTTGATCTCAGTGTTCTTGACACATGGACTCTTACATTCCTCATCAGAGTCTACTTTGTCAGTCTCATCCTCAACAACTATTTCTTTTTCACAAGGATCTATATTAATCTTTAATTCAGGTTCCTTTCTATCCTTGGTCTCTAACAAATCAGACTTGGGAGGTATGTAGTTGTTATTGTAGGGTGGAGGTGTAGTATTGTACCCTATCCCTACTTTCATCTTGTCATGGATTTGTGCTTTAATGATGGTGTCCATGGTTTTAGAAGCACAGGTAAACTTTTCAACATCAAGTTTAACCTTCTTAAGCTCTTCTTTTAATTTCTCATTCTCCTCCCCAGACACTTTCAGCTTAATCTCATACTCATTCTTCTCCCACTTCCAATAGTTAGTATCATAGTGGTGTTGAAGTTCATTAGCTTGAAAAGCTCTAATCTGTTCCTCAAACCTTTCTACAATCCTAACATAATCTTTCACATCTTTCTCTAGACTCTTAAGGTCATCACACATACCCTGATTGTGATCCCTATATCTTTTAACAGCATCAATGCAAGCTTGAGAACAGAGTTTAGATTGTACCTCAGTGGGAATATCAGATACTTCTGCCATAAGAGCTTGATTCTGACAGGCTTCCTCAGCTTGATCACTCCAATCAAATCCCATTCCTTGTTGAGAAACATGGGTTTGAGAGGAGCTTCTGTTTTGGTTTCCATTTGGAGCCTGTTGATGTGATCCTCCATAACACTCAACCTTGGACTGGTCAAAGCCTTCACCATCTTCTCCAATCTTTCCTTCATTACATGGGCCATTTTCTATGATGTCCCATATTGCATAATTAGTAAGAAGAATGTACTGCTTGATTCTCAGTTTCCACATGTCCAATTTATTGGGTTTGAGCATGGGAACTTTTGAAACAGGAGTACTGTGAGTATCCATTGAATTGTCCATAGCTTCTAAGATACCAATGCTCTGATACCACTTGTCAGGATCGATTCTTAACAAGAATTAAACTTCTTAGAAACAGAATTTAGAGAATCTTGTGGAATAGAACTCTAAATCAATTAAAGAACAATCAATAGAAATTCAATACACTGTATATATATCAAACTGTATTACTCACAAGTTTTACACCAAACCTCAATCTTGTTGAACAGGCTCAACAAGACGATTTCTACTTCTCTAGAAATAGGATCTATGATCTTGAGGTTAATTCACTCTCGAATGAATATCAAATTCTATTTCACTCGTATATTTTCTTCTATATTCTTTTTTTTTTCACTTGTATATTTTCTTCTATCTTTTTCTTCTCTCTAATAGCTATCTATCAAT
The DNA here is from genome assembly GCA_033807775.1 of Saussurea involucrata. NCBI lineage: Eukaryota > Viridiplantae > Streptophyta > Magnoliopsida > Asterales > Asteraceae > Saussurea > Saussurea involucrata. Next base: position 78,066,144 of record CM066322.1, read on the forward strand.
ACTATATATACAAAAGTAATTACAAGATAACTATCAAAAGTAAATTGATCTTCTGAATCTTCGTTAAACATATCTTGATCAATTCCTTATTTGTCTCCAAAAGCATCGCATACCAAACTTATCAACTCAGCAGTATTAACGATGATTTGGCTCAGCAGCATTAACAACCTTCAGCAGTATTAACCTTCACAGTCTTCAAGCAGTAGTAACTCAGCTCAGCAGTACTAATCATGTCTAGCAGTAGTAACTTCTTCTAGCAGTAGTAACTTCTTCTAGCAGTAGTAACTTCTTCTAGCAGTAGTAACTTCTTCTAGCAGTAGTGACTTCTTCTAGCAGTAGTAATCTTGCCCAGCAGTAGTAACGAAGAACTGGCAGTAGTAATGTAGACTTAGCAGTACTAACCATACTTAGCATATCTTCAGTTCCCAACAAATGTGGCTAAGAAACAAGCTAAATCTAAAAGCCACATGAGAAAACAGACTGAAAAAGAATGTGTCAATATCTGGGTCCCCAAAAGCACCAATGTTAGTACTGCTACCTCAGATAGTACTGCTGACAAGAATAATGCTGCTAGAAGCAATACTACTGCCAATACTGCTGCTAGCAGTGTTAGTGCTGCTAACTCTGTTAATGCTGCTAACTCTGTTAGTGCTGCTAACTCTGTTAGTGCTGCTAACTCTGTTAGTGCTGCTAACTCTGTTAGTGCTGCTAACTCAGTTAGTGCTGCTAACTCTGTTAGTGCTGCTAACTCTGTTAGTGCTGCTAACTCTGTTAGTACTACTAACTCTGTTAGTACTTCTTCTAAGGTTAATACTGCTTCTAGTGTTTGTGCTGCTAGACCTATCATATTGACAAAATACTCCAATTCTGCAGTACCTAAGTTTGAAAATCTCATCAAAACCAAGTGCAAGTACTTTGATGAGCAAGGGAGACCCAAGACCACTTCGGCTTGGGTTCCCAATAAAAACTAACTGATTTATCAGATGTGCAGGGCAACCAACAGCTCAAGGGGAAGAGCATCTGGCATGTTGATAGTGGTTGCTCCAGGCACATGACAGGTAACATGGCCTGCCTCAAGAATTTCAAAAGAATTGATGGAGGACATGTTGCTTTTGGAAATAATCCTGCAGGAGGTAAGATAAGTGGTAAAGGTGATGTCAGAAGGTAAGATTACATTTGAGGATTTGACAAGTGCTGCAAAGTGCAAGTATAGTTACTACTGCTAGTGCAGAGTTACTACTGCTAGTGCAGAGTTACTACTGCCAGTGCAGAGTTACTACTGCTAGTACATCTTTTAATACTGCTTAGTTATTAATACTGCTTAGTAGTTAATACTGCTTTGATTGTTAATACTGCTTAGTTATTAATACTGCTTAGTAGTTAATACTGCTTTGATTGTTAATACTGCTTAGTAGTTAATACTGCTTAGTAGTTAATACTGCTTCGTAGTTAATACTGCTTAGTAGTTAATACCACTTCGTAGTTAATGCTGCTCAGTAGTTAATACTGCTTAGTAGTTAATACTGCGTAGTAGTTAATACTGCTTGTGTAGTTAATACTGCTGTGTAGTTAATACTGCTGTGTAGTTAATACTGCCTTGTAGTTAATACTGCTAAGGAGTTAATACTGCTTAGTCGTTAATACTACTTTTAAAGAAAATCAGGGCTAATACTGCTATATATACTCGTTCAGCCCGCCAAAGTTCATAACGTCTTCTTGCATTCAATTTTTCTCTCTCTATTTCTAACCCTTTCTTCCAAGAATCTCTGTTTTTCTATCCAAATCCTCAGGAATAATGACGACAATGGAGTTTGTCGATGAACACAATGAGATTGCGATGCTTCAGAAGCCAAAGCAGGCCGCAGGGTTTCATGATATTGTGGATTTTCTCAAGTCCACACACATCTCTCATGCCCTAACAGTATACATCGAACATCAAAAGAAATTTTGGGAGAATGCCACTGTTGTATTTGAAGATGGGCAGAAGATCATTCGCACAAGGGTTTGTGACAAACCCTTGAAGGTCACAGAGGAGGTTCTTCGCATTACTCTTCATTTTGATGATGCCTCAGGTATAACCTCTCTATCTAATGATGAACTCTACTCGACCTTACAAAGAATGGGGTATGAAGGTCCCATTGGAGTTTTTAAATTCTACAAGTCAAAGTTTTTCAACCAATGGCGATTTCTTGTTCATACCCTTATGCACTGTATTTCAAAGAAAACAACTGGATGGAGTGAGTTTAGCAGTCCCATTGCGTATGCCTTGGTCTGCTTATCCACTGCCAGAAAGTACAATTTTTCAGCAATGATCTTTAATGATCTTGTGGCAAACCTAGAATCCAAAAAGAGATTTTACATGTATCCAAGGTTTGTCCAAGAAGTTATTAACCATGAATTGACGGATTTACCTCAATCTGCTGAGGTATATGTACCAAAACCCCCTAAAGGGAAGGTTTTCTCAAATATGAGAAGACTTCCTAGGGACTCGGAAGGAGTTGACACACCATTGTTCTCTACAATGATGGTTGTGTCCCACACCATTGAAGGTATGGCATCAGGGTCAAGGCCCACATTAGACACACCCACTGATGACCAATCCCAACCTTCCATCACAAAAGTAATCCCTCAGTCCATTCTTGTACGACCCACTCCCAAAATAACCAAAAAGTTTGAAAGAAGAAAGGTACACAAGGTTCCTTCCCTTGATGTATCTCCTAAGAGCCCGAAGCCTTTAAGCCCTCTAGTGGAGCATTCTCCATTAGAGAATATCGAAAGGGAAACCACATGGGTGTCTCCCAACCCCAAGAAGGTGCTCACTAAGGAGAAGATTGAGCATGTGAGTCGCAAGGCTGCCACTACTTCTGCTAGCAAAGAGAAGGCCAGTGGTAAAATAACTAAGACCTTCCTCACGGCAACTCAGGGTGAGAAATCATCCAGAGGTCCCAGGTGCCAAGAAACCAAGGGGGTAGGTAGTGCTTTTGCTAGGCAAGAGACACCTGCTACAACTTCCAATGATCCTTTAAGGGAGGTAAAAACTCCTAAACAGGGTGAGGATAGATATACGTACGAGGAATTGATGGAAACCATTGCCAACGTCAACATTGAGGTCATGGATCAGCAGAAGGAGATTGATGAGCTTAAGAAGGTGGTTCTTCATCAAAACACCAAGATAGAAAAGAATAAGAAGCTGATCACCAAACTGCTACAAAGAAGGAAGAAAGCTCAGTATGTTCTGAGAAGGAGAGGATCAACCTCTGATGCTTCCAAAAAGGGGGAGTTAGACTCTGATCTAAACATGGAGGATGCAAAGATTGAGGGGGAGCATGAGTATAAGGTTGAGCGGGAGACTGAGCAGGCTGCAGATATTACAAAGGAAGCAGAAACAGAACCAGCAGTAGAAACAGTTAATGCTGCTGAGATTGAGAAAGAAGTAGAAACTGACCAAGCAGTAGAAACAGATAATGCTGCAGTGTCTGAGACTGAAGCAGCAGTATCTGAAAGTGAGAAGGAAGCAGTACCTGCAACTAAATCCGAGATTGATACAGAGATATATTGGATTGTGAAGGGTAGTGTTGAAGCATACAAGGTAATATCATTAGATGGTATAATGAAGACAAAACAAAAATCCAACACCAATTATCAGTTGATAAACCTATACCTTCACAACATCTATGTTGTGAACTAAAAACAACATATAGTATTTTATACATGCTACTAAAACATCATTGCCAACCAGCTTCCTAATCATTAACAAAACTACCTCAAAAAACTACTGTGTAAACCATTACACAAAATACCTAAAATATAAAACAATGTACAAGATCGTTTCACAAGAAAACCTATTTTCCAAATCTTCGGTAGGTTTTTCCAGATGTCGATTTTGTCTTTGGCATCAAAGCTTTTCCATTCCTTCACTTCATTGGCTAATATAGACTTCATTGTGTTCAAAGTGACTGCATTTAGTTAACAAGAAATCATACAACGAAAGGCCAAGTTAACGATCAGATAACAACACTACCTTCACAACAAACTTACTGTGAAGGTTTATTTTAACATTACCTGTTTCTTCAACCCATGTAGCTTTCAAATCCCTTGGACGCATATTCCTTTGAAAGTATGGGTTGACTTGATGGCATAAGGGATATGTGTTCATCGTCTCTCAAGCTCACTACATTCTCTAAAAAGGAATAAACTTAGAATGGTTTGTTGCGATAAGATGGATGTAAATTGTTTGTAATGTATTTATTGATGACACATAACACTGAAATGAAGGCAAAAGACCAGAAAGTTCATTAAACTATTACCTTCAATGTTCATCTCATTTTCACGTTTTGAAGTTGGAGCTTCGTTTGGAGTACTTCTAAACGTCGCAACAAGACTTTTTGTTAATGGTTATTTTCCTGTTGCCATTTTCAGTGAGATTGATGAAATATAAAAAAATAAAACATGTGAAGTAAAAAAGCTTGTACTTTAAATGTAAGGGTGAGTATATTCTACATACAAGCCACTAGATGTCATCCAGACATATAAAAGCATAAAAGCATGGAGATTTACCATTTCTTTTAATAAATCACATTAACAATCTAATTGTACCTATGTGTAATTTAGCCCTTGTAGTACCTGTATGTAACTACAAGATGAAAACCTCATTGTTTCCATATTTGTCATTTTTCTGTGAAGTATGATGTGATTGCACACAATAGCAGTACTACAATGGCCTAGGCAGGTGCAGTGAACCAACAGAGAGAGTTACTGGAAGTTTGTTTGCACAGTGAGGGTATCTTTGAAAAAATAAAGTACTATACAGTAATCATTTAATAAAATCTAAAACCACAGGTGGTCTTTGAGTCTTTGATCCAATTGAAAGTAGAACCAATTCATATTACAAACATTCATTTAGTCCTTGAACATATATTTATTATAATTAGTTAATAAATAGAACATAAACATGGAAATCTAACATCTAATGCTCAAGTATATGTACTATAAAGTGGAGTATTATTGATCTATTACGCAAGTGAAGTTTGATCAACCTGTCTCAACCGGAAGTTTTAACACCATTATTGCCTCATCATAATAGTTTATGATATTGAAATACCAATAACTCAAATTATAAGCAACATATCAAAGGCAAGTTGGTCAGTGAAATCAAGTGAACCTTCACAATAAGTTTGAAGTGAAGGTTTGTTCATTAAATATGAAGGTAAGAACTATTTGACACAATTTTTTTAGGAAAGCTCGATGATATTTTACTTTTCTTCTACTTACATTAAAATAAAGTAAAAAAGCAATTAAAGAAATCTAAACAACAAACCACTTAACCTGCACAATAACGTGTAGTGAAGGTTCATTCAGTTGTTACCTTCGGTGTTCCTCATTTCTATGTTCAGAAGCAGAAGAAGAGGTTTGAGAATCTTTGTCACCTTCTTCGTCTAGAGCACTTTTATATTTGGAAACAAGCTTTTTTTGTTAACCACATGCTTTTCTAGTTTAATGAGCCTGTTGAGATACAAACAAAATAGCACACATTAAAAGTGACCATGTGCGTCATGTAGGTTCATTAAAATCTAAACATCGTAACAACAAAGCAACAACATCGGAAACATAATCCGGCAACATACAATAAACACAATCATACATAGAATTAAAGCATTAGGTTTAGGTGAAGAGTTGAGTGGTGGCAGAAGTAAGACTCCTAGACAAACAACAATTTGTGTTTGGTGATCTATGCAAAAGTTCTATTTAGTAGTGTCGAATATATCCATTGCACATGTCTTGCACACGTGTCAATGCATGAAAAACATACTAGTAGTAAAGCATTATTTTCTCAATATGAGATGCCTTTGGTCACCAACGAGACTTTATTACCGGAAAACGTTTATGAGCCAAATATATCTTTTATAAAATGTTAAGCTTAATTGAATCTATAGACTATTGATACCGAAGGAACATATATTGAACATAAATAATAAACGGGGATATTAATAACTAGTGATCATACTAGTATTCTAGCTTAACTGGGATATATATAAATGAATATTATAAACTAATACTTGAAATTACAATCCACAAAACCCTATTTCCCAACGCAGTCAGTGATTACCAAAGTATTTGAAATTACAAATATAAGATATGGTTTGTGGGTTAGGTTCAAGTGAGACCAAACTGTTTTCGTGAGACCGTAAGACCAAAAATAACACTGAAAGTTCACAGTGATTTATTGTGAAGGTACGGAAAACAACGAACCTTCATAGCAAAAACACTGTGAAGGTTTACCTTCACAATACCTTCACAGTGATTTATTGTGAAGGTACGGAAAAGAGCGGACTTTCACAGCAAAAACACTGTGAAGGTTTACAATCATTGAATCCATACACTTAAACCAGATTTTTGATATACATATAAAATAGGTAATATTCCGCTCGTTGAATCTAAGTAAACTAGACTAGCACAAGGTAATGATCCATAAATGTAATGCAATACTTAAAACCCAAAACCAACTTAATGGGGGAAGGTACCAAAACGTCATGGTGACTAATTGAAATAAAGAGCCAACATGATTTGACTCTATAGGTTTAGTTTACTTGTTAAACTAAACGTGAACAACTCCAACAAGGTGAGGTTCCCGTCAATATATTTACTAGAACCAACCTCTTAAACGTGTTTTGGTACCATCCATGCCATTTCACTTAACACACCAATACATGGACAGGGCAAAGATAATCTTTCTTACAATAAAACCAAATTTTACTTGGCCTTGGTTCTTTGCTTAACAAAAGCATAATTATCCCAAGGGTTAACTCAACTATCAATCTTTCAACCATAGCTACAAAAGAAGTATATAATTTCTACTGCAAATTCAACAATATGGTTTATTTCAAGTAGGTTTAACAAATTCAAAACACATATCATCCCAAAAAACTAAACAAAGCCAGAGGAACCTGTTACTACTGTCGTGCAAGTCGACTATTTAATTAGGGTATGTCGAAATGAGCTGAGACTCTGAAATTTGTGGAGCTTTGAAGTAGAAAATTCAATAAAATTGGAGAGGGTTTACGAGAGAACATTTTGAATCCTAGAATCAAAAACATTTTTGAGATTATTGCTACTATATAAATTGAAATCATATCACAAAAGACGGATGCTGAAAAGTAATTGAGTTAGAAGGAGAATGATTGTAGTAGTGATGATTGAAGTTTACCTTGAGATGATTGAAGTTTACCTTGCGATGAGTGAAGAGATGAAATCGAAGATACAACTTTAATCGGTGAGAAATCTCTAAGTAAAAACATCGATGATCCTGAAAAGAGGTCGACAATCGAACACGTAATTACATCTACCAGAAACCCTAATCGATGAGAGAATTTTGAGTTATTTCATAAAGCCTGTTTGAACTTCATAAAAGCCACAAGACTTCAAATAAATTACACATATGCCACCGTGCAACTTGAGACCATTGATCACTTTGATAATCTAATCCAAAGGCTATGAATAGGTCTTACCGGTCTCACCAAATTCACTTGGTCTCACATGATCCCAAGTCTCTATATATATATATAGGGTTGGGTTCGGGTGAGACCAAGGGTTTTTCGTGAGACCCGTGAGACCAATTTGTATCCATTGATCAATTTTATAAGCTAATGATCTGATTGTTAAAACTTTACATTATCTTTGAACGTGCAAGGGTATTTATGACCATCTATTTTTCTTTTTTTAGCCCACAATAGAAAACAAATCTCACTGCAAGTCTGCAACCGTGTACTTCTATGAACTCCGCCTTCTTCCTCCAATAAACTCCGATGTCTTTGTCGATTGAATATCTTCGTCGATGTCGTCTATCAGCCAGAGTGTAAACTTCATCCAACAATTTCCCTATCGATTTTAATAGCAGTTGCCTAATTCCTACACTGTTTCTTTTTACTTTAATACAAGTAAGAAAATCGATACATATACATAATTTTCTTTTATCTTCGATTTTTATTCTTTTTTGCTTTAATACGTGTAAGAAGATCTTATAGATAATTTATTAGAATGTCTGCTATAATCTAGGGGTTGTGATATTTTTATTAAAGGCAGAAGAATGTCCAATGAAGATGATTATCAGAACATCTTGAATGATGCTTTTAACAATAAAAGGTATAATCAAGGTCATTATAGTTTATTTTGATTAATTACTTTCGTTGTGAAGGTTCATTAACTGGATGAAAATATCTAAAATAAGCCCGGGATCGACGTAGCCGAGAAAGAACAGTGGGCTCTGCGAAGAGAGGGCTGTCCACGTTAAGCCACATAGGCTGTTTTGGTGCAGATACCTGTTGTGAAGGGTGGGCTACCCACATTAAGCACACTATGGTTGTTGTTAAGCTACAGAGGCTGTCTGGTGTGGCTACCTACTGTGAAGGGAGGGCTGTCCTCATAAAGCACACTGTGGCTGCCTGTTGACAGCTTTTTTCGGGTTCGTGATACAGCAGCTAGCGGCAACAATCTGCAAGTCAGATCATGGGTGGAGCTGCGGTTTGGGTGCAGGTCACAGCTGAAACCACGGTGGCGTTTGTCTCTCGCAAACAGGCTCGCGGGTGATGCTGCTTGGTGAAGTGGCTTAATAAGAATGTTTTATTCTCATGTATTGTTTCGTTGCGTCATTGTGGCTGAACTGTTTTGTAACTTGGTTCTTAATTGTTGGGTAATAAAAGTATTTCTGCCATTAAAAAAAATATCTAAAATTTTCCAATGAATTTTTTTACACATTTTGATTTTACTGAAAAGATGTCTAATAAAAATAATCCCGATAACATTTCGAATGATGCTTACGATGGTGCACAATATAATCAAGGTCATTAATTAGTTTCTCTTGATTGATTGTTTTCATTGTGAAGTTCTTAAAACTGATTATGCTTGTAGTCTTTAAGAAATGTCTTAAACCTAACGCTTTGACGCACATTTCAGCCACTCTTATTACAATCTAGCATTGAACAAGTAACCACCTGATTGAGGAGGGATAAATTGGTCATAACCTTGGTGTTTTCTTGGCATACCCAGGTTGTGTATTGGGTTATTGACCATATTTTAAAGCCGACTCTTATTATGCATATACGAGTATCATCATATCAGCTTGAAGGTAAGCTTAATCGTAGGACAATATGGTCAATAACCATGACCATAACATTGGGGTACACTTTGTGGGTAACATGTGGGTGACCATAAAATTTGGGTGCAGTCTGTGTAGTCTATGCATAAGAAGTTAGGTTCACATTGAAACCACCATGATAATAAATTTATCTAGTTTGACACCTTAAGTTCGACTAGTCTCAAGGTAATACACAATGTCTTAATTTAGCACTCTAATTTATACTTACCTTCATGCGAATTGCATAAATCTTCACAACAAATTTATTGTGAAGTTTAGAATATTTTATAATAAGGTACTATAAGTGCTCTCCTACTCTGACTTCCTACAGCAGCCTGATTTGAATTAAGTTTGATCCATATGGAGGTTATGAGCAATGACTTAATGTAACACTATGAATTAAACTTACTTTCTTGTAAATTTTATGAACCTTCACAACAAACTTACTGTGAAGTTTCAGTTGTATGTTGTGAAAGGTTCAAAAATATTTTATCTGAATGTAATATAAATTAAATATACAATCTACATAGTCAACTTAAAAGGATCATGTGAGTCTTTTTATCCAGATAACACTTCATTTAATTGTATTTTATCATGTTTTGCAGATTAGTTCCCAAATTGATGATGATGATGGAGATTTTCGATCTTGCTTTAGTAATCTTGTTTGGAGTGAATACATTGAACTAATACAGTTTGAAGAGCAACATCTTACTTTTGGCATAGTACAAATTGGAGGCTCGTCTATGGTTGAGTGATATGTTGGAAATTCGAGATAGATGGATCCCGACATATTATAGGGATATCCCAATGTTTGGACTCATGAAGAATGCTTCAAGATTAGGAAGTGAAAACTACTTTGGCCAAAATTCAAATCGAAAATCAGCACTAGTGCATTTTTCCAGTCCCTTTGAGACTGCAATAGATAAGCAAAGGTATACACAACAGTTACTTGATCATCAAACGAGGATGCAACGCCTAAGATGGAGACCCCTCTTTTAATAGAGACATGTAGTAGAAGTTTACACAATGATTTTTTACTTGATCATTAGTTGCTTATATTTATGTGTATGTTGGAGACAGTTTTGTGTTAATGTATTGCATGGTCTATTTTTTAAATTGTGCCCTCAAAAGTTGTTTTAAAGGTAAGTTAAAACATTCACTTGTGACTAGTAACCTTATTCCTTCACATCATGTTTATTGTAAAGGAATAAGTTACCAGTTACTTCATATTAACTTACGTGTTGTTAGGTTGATAAACTTGCAAAGTTCACGGTAGATAGTCGTTTCCATAGATAGTGAAATGACATGAAAATAGTGTCATTGACTCGACTAAAGGTTATAAGCAATGACTAAATTTAACACTCTGAGTTAAAGTTCCCTTAATGTAAATTTTATGAACCTTCACAACAATTAATATTACTGTGAAGTTTGATAAGAAATTAATTGCAATATGGATAAAGAAAGAAAATGTACATTTAAGGTATGCTTTTTTTTAATGAATTATGAATTCAATCAGAGCTCATACTAGTTTTCTTTCTCATGGAATAGAATGTGAAATTCAAGTTAATTTATAAAACTGGAACTTAACAACACGTTTCTGTGAAGGTTACTTGTAAAATTGGATGGTTGTATCAACTTAATGTAGAATGTTAAGTTTACTTGATAAACCTTACTCTAGTGCTTCGACATACAAGTTAAGGTCCCCTTACCAAGAGCTTACCCACTAAGCGCTCACCATGTCTTTTGCCATACCAGATATACATGACTAGGACCCAAAGTCTTACCCGGTAAGAATGATGGTAATGACCGAGAGTCTTACCCGGTAAGTGAGGGTGACGACTCTAACCCGGTTAGTGTTTTATAAGATAAATTGTTGCATATGATGCCCTTTTGATTAACTAGAATCTTATCCGATAAGGTAAATGAGAGTGTAAACTCTCGTCGGTAAGAGTTTGGGTAAACAACCTCTTAATGTCATTCATTAGTAAAATGAAAATAAAACATATAAATCTAACTTGGTTTATTAGTTGATAAACCTGTATGAATTATTAAATCAACTCCTCGAAAAGCTCAACAATTCTCATGAAGCTCATGAACTTGCCTATTATAACACAAAAAATAGTCAGGACTAGTTTATACGTCTACCAAAACATTACTATCAACTAGCTTCTAAATCATCAACAAAACTACCTCATAAAACAACCTTTTTGATCATTATACAAAGTACCTAAAACATAAAACAAGGTACCAAATTGTTTCACAAGATTTGTTCCAATTCCTCCTTAGGTTTATTCCAAAGTCGGTTATATTCTTCGACATCATAGTTTTCTCATTTCTTCACTTCGTCAGCTACTTTACAGTTGATTATGTTTCGGATAGTAGAATATTTGTTGCATACATTCTCCTCAAATCCTTAATTTGCTTTTCTTGGGCTTTATTCTCGATACTCTCTTCTTCAAGCCTACCTACAAAACAATTCAGATAAAGCATAATGAAATATAGTTAAATGAAGTGTTAACAAGATGAAAAAAACTCACCCAATCCATTTAAGTTGACTATGTAGAATGTATATGTAATTGATATTACATCCAGATAAAATATTTAAACCTTTCACAACATACAACTACAACTTCACAGTAAATTTGTTGTGAAGGTTTATGAAAGTTACACTTATGTGTTGAATGATATGAAGTATTGTTGAGTTATGTCCTAAATTGAACAAAACATATATAGAAGCACGAGTTAAGGTAGAAAAAAACTCAAATCATCACAACAAAAACACTGTGAAGGTTGCTTTGTTGTGAAGGTCCGATGTTATTTTTGTAGTCTCACGGGTCTCATGTGATCCCAAGTCGTCTATCACATGGGTTTACCAATATCTATGGCAAACTTCCATAAACTTGCAGAATGATTTCCTTTTGTTCGATGTCGTCTATAATCTCAAATGATGGGATCTTGAATGTGAAGGCAACCAAGTAGTAATGCTCCCTCGTAAGATTATGAGGAAAACTATTTTGTTACATACCTATTCAAAAGGTTCAGAGAGATCTAAATACAAAATACAATGAAACGTTAAGGTTACTTGATAAAATTGAACCTTCACAACAAGGTTACTGTGAAGGTTCAGTTGTTTCGCTGAAAGTAGCATTAATTTATATGATTGTACCTTTCGTGACATCGTCGTAACTTAGTTTTAGTAGTTGGCTAATATCATAACTACATGAGACTTATATGATGTATCTGAAGGTACTCCAACATTAATAATAACTATTATTATTTTTTCAAAGCTCAAGTGGCATATAACTGAATACGAACCAAATGGAAATCAAGACACCATATGTTATAAAAGACGGGTATTTGTTATTACCTCTCACAACCTTTTGCTTTTGACACCACTCAACCTTCGCAACAAGTTTGTTGTGAAGGTTCATATTTTCACTTCATATATCTTACATACACATATTCATGATGAATCATGTTTTGTATGATACCTTATTATATGGGTTGTAATCATGGTGTTGAAATACTAGTAACTCAAATGATAAATAAATTATAAATACTAAGATGGTCCTAAGTGAAATCAAGTGAACCTTCACAATATGTTTATTGTGAAGGTTTGTAAACTAGAAAGGAGAAGTTATAGCATTTTGGTAGACAACCAAAACCATTGGGAAAGATAATCCAAATGAAGGTTGGTTACACTTGACTGCGTTAATTCACAATATATACACATGTCAATCTCATATATATATATATATATGCACATGCAAATAATCATGACGAACCATGTGGTATATGATAATCTACTTTATGAGTTGTGACCTTTGTATTAAAGTATTATTAACTCAAACATATATAAAAGATAAGTTGGTCAAAGTGAAAAAAAGTAAACCTTCACAATAAGCTTATTGTGAAGGTTTGTAGTTAATCCAATCGGAAGTGAACTAGGAAGGATATAAACTTGATATCAACCATCATTAAAACTAATTAAGTTTCACATCAAAATAGCTTAGAAACATAAAAGTTGGACAAAAATGTATTTTTGCAGTTGATGTCGAAAGATATTTGCTCCTCATTTAGAAAACCCAAGAAATCTATTCGCAATTTCTTGAGTGAAAATTTTTTGTAAGTATTGCTAATTGCTTATTAAAGACACAAGGCTAAGGTTAACATCATAACGACACTATAAGAACTCAATTTAAATCACACACAAACTATTTATACACATCCCTACTCATAGTTAGAAAATTTCTGATCGTCAAATTCAACAAATAAGGTCGTGAAAATAAGAATAAAGATGACCAAACAATGATATTTTCACCTTAACTCTTGGTATGTGCTCCTATGAAGGAGTTTTCTAACTTACATAGGAAGATGAGATAAAATGATAATTTTGATCTCTTGTCAATTGTAGTATGGAGCAAGCAATTGACATCATTGGTTTCAAAAATAAAATCACCATCATTCATGTTTAATATAGTATCCTAGTCTTCACACTAATAATGCAGGTAGTGGTGTAACAACCCAAAGCCTGCTTAACATAAAACATTAGCCAATAGCCCATAAGGGTCCCAAATACATCATAAACTCCAATATCAATTACATTGATTAAGGTCCTCAAGCAAATACAACCGAGATGCTAACTAAACAAAAACTGGAACTTGACGGTCTCTAACCTCGCACCTCCGTCTCAAGCCTTCTCCTTTCCCTTGCTACAAGCACCTAAGTCACCCTTTCCTGAAAATGGTTTTTAAGTTTTGAAAGCGAGGGTTAGACCATGAGGTCTAGTGAATTCCCTCCTTAAAAGTGTAACTGCAAAACATTAAAAACAAAACACTTTTCCATACACATAACACTTGACAAGTTTGAGCTCAAACAAGGGTATACACAGTGGTACGGACCAATAACACCTTACAAAGCCAGGCACGGCAACTCATCACCTTACAAAGCCAGGGACGGCAACTCATCACCTTACAAAGCCAGGGACGACAACTCATCACCTTACAAATCCAGGGACGGCAACTCCTCACCTTACAAAGCCAGGGACGGCAACTCGGGGGTCCTCCACTGTGTAACCCGACTCTATCACAAACATAAACACTTAGAACATGCTTTAAACTTACTCGAGGAATATCCTCCTTCCACATTACAAACTAACACTTTTCATGCATAAGAAAACATAAGATTCATGATAAACAAGTAACTCATTTTCAGACATATCAATTCTTCGCATTTCATTTTAAAAGATAGAAATAATGCATAAGGGAACTCACCTGATGCTCGGCTAAACGACTCACTACTTGGGAGCTCGCTTAAACACCAAACGGTCACCTGAATTGGGGTTAACAAATGAGGTATTAGACTCCCCAATCATGCTCTAAAACACTTTCCATAATGTCCTAAGACAATCCCCTAAACCAAGCCTCGAACCCAAGCCCAAACGACCAACGAAGCAAAAACGGAAAAACAAGAAACAGCGCCTGGCGCCGATGCTGGCGCCAGTCCATCGGCACGGACCCCTGGACAGATTTTCCTGCACGAGATTTCTTCCCAAAACTCAAAGATTTCTCATCCCCAAACTTCCCCAAATCAGATTCAGCTCTCCTAAAACAATATTTTAGAATCAACACCCAAAATGGATGAACAAAACTTATAAACCTCCCTTGAAAAGGTGAACTATCACCAAGAGTTCTCAAACTCCTCAAGGGATTCATCCAACACACCCTTCCACAAGATTTCATCTCAAAATACAAAAATGAGAAGAGATTGGGATCAAGAACATGCATCTAAACCCCATTCTAGACACAAAACTTAAAGAAAGGTGGGTGGAGTTATACCTTAGCAGCAACTTCTTCAATCTCTAGCTGATCCACCTTCTCCAAACCTTCAATGGTGGAACTTGAGCTCCTTTCCTCTCTAGAGAAGTTCCAGCCGAAAACAAGAGATGGAAATAGGGTTTTTGAAGGGTTTTGTCTTAATAAACTTCTCTCTATCACACTCCAGCCACATAACTTTCAGGTTTTTACAAAAGAGCCCCAGAATTCTTATTTCTGCACTAAATACCACAAGAGATGAAATATGGGATGTTACATCACCTCCCCCTTAACAGGATTCCATCCCCGGAATCTCATCACTGAAAAGGTGCGGGTACCTTGCCCTCATATCGATCTCGGGTTCCCATGTTGCCTCAAAATTTTCTTAGGAAGTTACCACTACATCCCTACCAAACTAACTTCTTTGTCTGTCCAATTCTCAACCATCCGGCCTCAATTGCTCACACTGACTGCGAAGCTACACCAAACTTCTTCCCAACCGACATTCCCCAAACATGGGTTAAGACATACCAAAAGCACTCTAGATTTTCACCGAGTGCCTCTAAACAAATCAATAATTCCCAGTTCTTTCGAAGACTGCCACTACTCCATTACAATGTAGTCCAATTCAATCTCCTATTGAAACACACTACTCCAAACCATGGGAATATTTTCCCATCCAACTGTTCTCCCGACTTGAGATTGACAATGCTCGAACCTTCTAATCCAAACATCTTAGTTCCATTCACCTATCCATCCACTCCCGATCGGCATCGACAACGTACAGTATTCTTTGACATCGTCCCTAGGCCAACCACTACACTCTCGGGTCTGCAGCACGCCCAGTCACACACTTGTAATCTCTTCGTTCAAACATACTACTCATCCAAAATACTCTCTTTAATAGAATACGACTCTACTCGAGTTAACACCGCAATAACCCGAATTTCTAAACGGGGGCTTATCACTCCTTTCGTCGACATTACACACTACCATTCTCATAACGTTACCGCCTTCTCACCACCAAATAACATTCATCAAAGGAAGAACGCCCTCCTACCAAAATAGCGTTCGCCTGGCACAATTGCGTTTCCTCAAATCACCGATCACACGTGCCTTAACAGTTACAAATCAACGATCCAAACTCCCCACATTCGCTAAGCCATAATTCCATTCTATACACAATCATGTCCTTCGCTCAAATCCACTGAATGGTTCCACTAACTAGGAACTGCCTCCAACGTTCACTTGCCCTCTCACACGGAGGAGTGACCAAGCTCATTCTAACTATCTCCCTTAATCGGACACCGATCAACACGCTCGTGTGAAACATTCTCCTCGACGATATCGCATCTAAACCCACGGTCTCTCAACTAGAGCACCACATTCGACCACCTGTTCCCATCCTAACCTGATACATTAAGGATCCCTCAAAAGAATGACTCACCCACAAGCACCAACTTTTAGACCGGTCGCATGAACTTAGCTTTCTCAACTCATTAACCAAGACATAACAACAATCCCTTATCTTATGCCTTAAAAAGAACAGTTCTTCAACTATAGTCCGCCCAATCAACGTCTCACGACATCGTCTTACAGCGAGTCCGTCAATACTTGATCTTTTATACTGTCAACATCTTCTCTCATGTTTACACAAACTTTCCATCGCACACCGCTACAGCCTAACAGAACAACTTCTCCATACTTATCAGTCAAGACCTTTAGCCAAGTTCTCATGAGGTACTTAACACCAAGAACTACCAAGAGTTCCTAACTTTCCAACACCGCCGACCCGCTCATTCTAATTCATTACATCCACGAAATACTCCAACGCTCTTGCCTAAACTTCACGACGAAGCACTACAACTTAACGGGTACATTATCCTGCTCGACAATCGAGTGAAGCATGAAAACTCACCCAAATCCAATGGGATCGAAAAGGACAAGGGTTCTCTTGTCATCTCGTTACCAACCGCAACTTAATCTCTTGATCTCAACCTAGTATTAACGTATACCGCCCGCAAAACCACACACTTAAACCAGGCATGCTCATTACCTTTGACTATTCCAACATTACAGCAATTCAACATTACATCTATGACCTACACGTTCCTTTGATTCCAAGTGCTACCACTTCCTCATGCTACTATCGCACCACACGACTACTTTGCAATCAGGCTATCATGATTTCCTTACACACACAAAGGATACTACTTACTTCACGACACCCATAACACCAAACCAAACAAAGCCAAAACGTTAATCGACTTTGCCCTTCTCGGGTCTAAATGAACCACTTGACAAGGTCAATTACTCAAGGTACACCTGTTTCGATTACCCTAATGTTTCGTTCTTAAATGGATCATCATACCCCATAAGAAAATCACTTAAGCAATCACGATCTCTTACTTTTGTACACCCACACAAAGTGGTCAAACGTCACGTCGGATACCTACCTTTCTCCAAACAACTTCTTGCCTCTTTGTAAGAAAACTCAACAAGATAGCCACACTATAGCTACTTCTCCAATACCAACCTCCCGACAACTATCCAACAAACGGCCACTGATTCGACATCGATAATCGACATGCAATTGCCCAGTCGCCTCACGACGAATCAGGATTCTCGAAAGAATCTATTTCTCCTAACTCCCGAACCAGTTCTCGCTCCTCGTTAACTCCTCGCAATTTATCTCCGCTGTACTAGACACCTTACCCATAAGCTAATCATCCAAAGCCTCAATGGACATTACATTCACACCGGTGATCTCCCGTTCTCCCAATGCCTTCACTAGGTATTCCTATTCCATACCATTTACACAATTCAACGACCTCATCCACCCACACCCAACGGGTTCACTCTCACGTTTCAATCTCCTGACAAAACCTCCACATTAATGGACTACATGATGATTTCATTCTTTCCTGACCATCTAGGATTCCTAACATAACCCACTTCGTCCTACGCCTTATAACCAACTTATACCCCACCGTTCTCCCTCGAGAGACTAAACACAAGATCTTTCTTAGCAAGATCTAATTATCAAACCATCTCAGTACTCCAACTCGAAACCGAAAACATTACATTAGGTAACGTAACGCTACTGATTACTAATCCACCAACAGAAACACTTTGGCCATTTCAACTTTACTGCGATTAAAGCTATTCTCACATATCCCGACAATAGTTCAAACTACACTCATACCAACATTCCAGCTTCACTACCCAAGACTCCAGGTACTCACCCACTTACTCTAACGGAACACTATGGTCATAACTTGACCACATCTTATACAACTAGCAATTTAACTCCCAAAGCCCTTTCCTTGGCTTAAATCGTAACATCCTCCCCCCCCCCCGACCTAGCGAGTTCATAGCCTTCTTGCATAATGACACAACGATTGAAATCATTTTGCGCGCTTTTAAGAAACACGATAGATGCAAAAGTATAAAGCGAGTTTGAGTATGCATGAAACAACATTACTCAAAATGAATAGTAAAACACAACGATCGCAAAGATCACTCACAGGCACTCTTACGATAATTCGTAACCCTGTCCATCCAAATCGGTGCTGACACTACGATTGTCTCCAATGAAACCCTTTCGCGTATGGCCGGAAAATTTTCGAACGAAATTACTTACCCAAAGTGGGTCTGTCAACTCCAACACTCGCTTACATGAAAATAACGAGTCAGTACTCATTTTGTTTGTAAAACAAACCTTGCAATAATGATGTTCTTTCATATTTTCGTAACGAAGATTCTCTCCACAAGAAAAAACGTGAAATAATTCGTAAATCACTAAGTTCAAAGCTTTATCGTATGATGAAAACAAGTTTGTCTTTTACTTTAAAGAAAACACGCTCGTACGCGTCACTCATTTCCCAAAACAAGAAAACATATCATACACGTACATGCTTTTTATCACGAAGGAATCTCGTATAATGCGTTTAACAACAAAAATGCATGGAATTCAATATACGAAGGAAGGCTATTCACCCTAACTAAGTCAACCGTTGCACTCACTTTAACTCTTTACTGGTACCATACTATAACCAACAACCGCTTCCTTACTTATGCTACAACTTGTAGCACAAGTGCTTCATAACCTACCTGATCGACCACTCTTACATGCATACCACAAAAACAACACTGATCTTTTGCAATCATTAATCTTGCCACTAAACCGCTTGACTAGGGAATCCAAGACTAGGTTCCCTAACTTGATCTCGAATTAAAGGTTTCAGGATGTCCGCATAATTCTCACTCCTAACTCCACTGACCGACCCATGATCCTAAGGGTGGGGACCCACTAACACTAGGAGTCGTCCCCCCCCCCCCATACCACCATTAATTAATTTGAATCCTAGAAAATTTACTTCTAGACAACACTTCCTCTAGAAGTTGCAAACATCCCATCATAAGGAATCTCTTCCATGACACATCAACTATTTGCTATCAAACACAAGGTTAGAGCCCTCTACATACCACCACCCTCACCACTCATCCCGACAATAGCGATTGGTCACACCCATGCACCTGTAGATCCATAATAGCATTGGCCAGATGCTACTTGAATTTACCTTACATGAGGGTTCTCATTACCATTGTCAAGATATCCTATGTTTACGGTCATTCCTAATGACTTCCTATATCTCGGTTGTGTCCCTATCCTCAAAGTTTAAGTTTAGGCCCATCCGGTCACCTAAATCCCTTAAACTATGGCTCTGATACCATTTGTAACAACCCAAAGCCTGCTTAACATAAAACATTAGCCAATAGCCCATAAGGGTCCCAAATACATCATAAACTCCAATATCAATTACATTGATTAAGGTCCTCAAGCAAATACAACCGAGATGCTAACTAAACAAAAACTGGAACTTGACGGTCTCTAACCTCGCACCTCCGTCTCAAGCCTTCTCCTTTCCCTTGCTACAAGCACCTAAGTCACCCTTTCCTGAAAATGGTTTTTAAGTTTTGAAAGCGAGGGTTAGACCATGAGGTCTAGTGAATTCCCTCCTTAAAAGTGTAACTGCAAAACATTAAAAACAAAACACTTTTCCATACACATAACACTTGACAAGTTTGAGCTCAAACAAGGGTATACACAGTGGTACGGACCAATAACACCTTACAAAGCCAGGCACGGCAACTCATCACCTTACAAAGCCAGGGACGGCAACTCATCACCTTACAAAGCCAGGGACGGCAACTCATCACCTTACAAAGCCAGGGACGGCAACTCGGGGGTCCTCCACTGTGTAACCCGACTCTATCACAAACATAAACACTTAGAACATGCTTTAAACTTACTCGAGGAATATCCTCCTTCCACATTACAAACTAACACTTTTCATGCATAAGAAAACATAAGATTCATGATAAACAAGTAACTCATTTTCATACATATCAATTCTTCGCATTTCATTTTAAAAGATAGAAATAATGCATAAGGGAACTCACCTGATGCTCGGCTAAACGACTCACTACTTGGGAGCTCGCTTAAACACCAAACGGTCACCTGAATTGGGGTTAACAAATGAGGTATTAGACTCCCCAATCATGCTCTAAAACACTTTCCATAATGTCCTAAGACAATCCCCTAAACCAAGCCTCGAACCCAAGCCCAAACGACCAACGAAGCAAAAACGGAAAAACAAGAAACAGCGCCTGGCGCCGATGCTGGCGCCAGTCCATCGGCGCCGCCATCGGCGCGGACCCCTGGACAGATTTTCCTGCACGAGATTTCTTCCCAAAACTCAAAGATTTCTCATCCCCAAACTTCCCCAAATCAGATTCAGCTCTCCTAAAACAATATTTTAGAATCAACACCCAAAATGGATGAACAAAACTTATAAACCTCCCTTGAAAAGGTGAACTATCACCAAGAGTTCTCAAACTCCTCAAGGGATTCATCCAACACACCCTTCCACAAGATTTCATCTCAAAATACAAAAATGAGAAGAGATTGGGATCAAGAACATGCATCTAAACCCCATTCTAGACACAAAACTTAAAGAAAGGTGGGTGGAGTTATACCTTAGCAGCAACTTCTTCAATCTCTAGCTGATCCACCTTCTCCAAACCTTCAATGGTGGAACTTGAGCTCCTTTCCTCTCTAGAGAAGTTCCAGCCGAAAACAAGAGATGGAAATAGGGTTTTTGAAGGGTTTTGTCTTAATAAACTTCTCTCTATCACACTCCAGCCACATAACTTTCAGGTTTTTACAAAAGAGCCCCAGAATTCTTATTTCTGCACTAAATACCACAAGAGATGAAATATGGGATGTTACAAGTGGCTAGCCATGCAAATTTTGTTAAATTTAGGATGCAAGAAGATGGTCGTATGGTTAGTCGAGGCCTCTTTCCAAAGTCGACATGAATGTTAATGCTCTATACAAGATTAGGTTGTTGGTGCACCAAGGCTAAGTCCAATGTATGTTGTCTTTGTTACTTTCTGCTATGAGGTAACTAAATGATGTACAAATAACTTAAACACAACTATAGTGACAGTTCGTAGTAAATAGAAAACTTATATCTCATTTAAATTTGTTTTGATTTATGACCCAACAAAGCAGGGCACGAAGCCATGGCCATTATAGAGGATAAATAAGCAAACAAACATCACAAATAATCGCATATGAAACTAACGATCCGTTTACTAAACACTTACCTTGGAAAGCGAGTTACCCGTTCAATTACCTTATTGGACAAACATAATAATGACTAAGAATCTTACTAAGATTCTTACCATGTAAGTGAGGGTGATGACTCTTACCCGATAAGCGCTTACCAGGTTATAAGCGCTTACCAGGTTATAAGCGCTTACCAGGTTATAAGCGCTTACCAGGTTATAAGCGCTTACCATTAATCCATTTTGATGGCCAAGAATGTTACCCCATAAGGTGAATAAGAGCGGTGACTTTGGTCAGTAATCGTTTGGTAAATGGCCCCTAAGTCATTTATCAACATCCTGACTAGGTACACTCATGGGCATGCACCCTTATGTAAATATTATGGTATTTTAGTCATCATTAAAAAAGTTATGAAAATGCTCATCGAACTTTATTCTCACAATGATAATTTTCTTTCTCTTATTCCCTCAAAAGCAGGGGCAATTGCATTGAAAGTTTAAAATAACTAGTGATATCTACATAAACTAAATGGGAAAGCAATAAGAATGGATGAAATTGGTTCTGTACTCCTCTCAAAAGATAACTTTGTAGTATCTAACAATGCTAAACATATTATAGTTCTTTCATCGCTAAGTAAACAATCAGAAAATAAATATCATTAAATAGAAATTACACATGAATTATGTGATCGTTGTCGCTCATAATAATGATATCTAATAGTGATATATAACAAATGAAGGCACACAAAGTAGAAAGATGGTACATTAAACACATATTTTGCTTGAATCGGTACCGATAAAATCAAAATCGTATTAGCGAAACCCTAATATTAGCACCTTACCGAATATATAATTGCTTGTTGATGTTGAAGATGAAGATTACTTTCGTCGGCTTTATCACAATAGAGAAATTTTCCAGTAAAAATAGACGTTTTTAGGATTAGGATTGCCCCAGAGAACGGAAGGAATGGAGAGACGAAGCACCAAGAATTTAGAGATATTTGGGTTGATTTGAAAAGAGTTGAGACTTGATACAAGATTACCCTTTACTTTCAAAATAATGACAAAAATGCCACTGTGCATATTATCACCATAGATTGCATTTGGGATCTAATCAAATGGTTAGGGTTTGGTCTCACGGGTCTCACGAAAAACCCTTGGTCTCACATGATCTCAAGTTTATATATATATATATATATATATATATATATATATATATATATATATATATATATATATATATATATATATATAGAGAGAGAGAGAGAGAGAGAGAGAGAGAGAGAGAGAGAGAGGTCCCTTCTTTTGTTAACCACTCAATTAGTGTTAACCTTGTTAACTAATCTGGGCCATTAATCATCAAAATCAATGGCTAAGATTAAAAGCATTTTTAATTCATAATTAAACTAAACCCACGGCTGAAGCATATATGCATAGGGGTATTATAGTCATTTAATAAATCTTGATAAGGAAACAATTAAATCGAGAGCTACATTTAAGGACCTATAACTTATCTCTAATTGATTCGCTCTCTCTCTCTCTCTCTCCAATCTCGATTCAAAAGTAAATCACGCCGGAGAAGGAACTGCAGTAGGAGAAGCAGGGGCGGTCGTCGGACCTGGAGGAGGCAGCCGGACGAAGTGGAGGAAGGATGTCTTAGGTGGAGAAGTAGGGCGGCGGTTGCGTTAGAGAGCTTCGCCGGAGAGAGAGAGCGTCGCCTGAGAGAGAGAGAGAGAGAGAGAGAGAGAGAGCCGCCAATGGAGCTTCGCCTGAGAGGAGCGCCGACCACACAGGAGCGCCGATACACGGAGAAGAAGGTGGTGGCTGGCTGCTGGAGTATCGGAGAAGGCGAACTAGAGGTGGGATGCAGTTCGCCGGCGAGAAAGGTTGAGACCGGAGGTGGCTGCTGTGGTGGTGCGCCGGCAGTCGGCTGCCGGAGTAGGTCACCTGCGATGGTGGCTTTGATGGCGTCTAAGCCCTACCATCGCACAACATCAGAGAGAAAAAAACACTGTTCAACTGGGTTTTTTCATATATGCAATTTTAAGAGGTGCATATATGCAATTATATGATGTGCATATATGCGGTTTTAAATGCATATATGCACTTTTTTGATCTTCATATATACAACTGATGCGCATATATGCACATACACTGTGCATATGATTATTTGTCATGTTGGTTTGATCATTCTTATGGATACACGCTATTTTGTTTATGTGCATATATGCAAGTTTACATAGATTTATGGTTGTGCATATATGCAAGTTTACATAGATTTATGGTTTACACAGATTTATGGTTGTGCATATATGCAATTTCTCTTATGTGCATGTTGTAGGTGTAAAATATGCATATATGCAATTTTGACATGTGCATATATGCTTCAGATGTTAAGTGTAAATATATGCAACTTTGATATGTGCATATATGCAATTGAGAAATGATGCATATATGTTTAGGGTGTAAAGTATGCATATATGCAATTTTGATATGTGCATATATGCCGCATGTGTAAAATTCAGATAATCCAGTTTTAATAAGTGCATATATGCACATATCAAAATTGACACACCACTTTATTCTTCAGATGAATGCATATTTTACCAGTAAAAACGTGGAAATAATAAATAAATGCATATGATAAGATTAAGATAAAAAAGGTTGAAGATTATCATTAATATAAAAAATATATATAATAATAACTACCAAGAATATGTAAGCGTTGAAATAGGAATGTAATATTACTTAAAATAAAAAAATACCGGTCTTCCAATAATACCCTTCCATAAATCGGCCAACAACTAGTAAAACCAACTATTTATCTTGATTCTTATTGGTTGAAAAAAGTTAATAGGGTTAACACTAATTGTGTGGTTAACAAAAGAAGGGGACCCTATATATATATATATATATATATATATATATATATATATATATATCTACATCATACACACAGAAAACACGCACATAAAAACAAAATGAATTTAAAAGATTCATCTAAAAGATGAGCTCATGAGGTTTCATGTGTGCCTTTAGTGAAAATCTTGCACCCATATAGCTTTTCCGATCATTATCGCAAGTGGGTCTTTTTTACCCGGTGATCGGTCTGCTTGTTTTGTTCAGGTGCCTCGATTCCACCCAGATAGCTTTGCATTTAGCAAAAGCATGCCCTGTGGTTTTGCCGATTTTTTCCTGTGATCGGAGTTATAGGTGGGTCGTTTTTTTTCATGTTATCAAAGTTGGAGGTTTTCTCTTTTTTCCGGTCAATGGGTGAAAGATGAATAGAAGATTGTCGATGGTAACTCAAGGGAGATGGAAGACAAAGGGGAAGGGAAGTTGCAGTGGTGGTGGGGGAACTGAACGGAGAATTAGATCAAAGGTGGGGGAGCGGAATGAAAAAGGTCGATGGTGGTGGAACTGGCTAAAGAAAGCGGGTGGTGGTGGAACGGACCGAAAAAATCCGCCGCCGAGGCGGGGAACGGAAGAAGAAGACTTGTCGTGGGAGAGATAAACTTGGTGGGTTTGGGGAAGAAGAAGAAACAACCTATATATATTATATAATAATTAATCTTTTTACTTTTAATAAAAAATAAACAAAAAGGTAAATTGACCACTTTGCCCTTGATTTAACAAACTGTATTTAAAAGAGTTAGTGACATGACTAGAAGTGTAACGAAATGTAAACCACAGGGATCCCGGTGTACTTATTTCAAAATAGGGATCATATCCAGATTTTGAGCTAACAACAGGGACCAACAGTGTAATTTACTCAGAAAACAAGAGTAAATTACTGTTTTGGTCCCTCAAGTATGCAAAAAATTACGAAACTGGTCCTTTAACTTCAAAAATTACCGTTTTGGTACCTCCGGTATGTAGTTTGTTACGAAATTGGTCCCTCGAGCTTACGACCATCTATTTCCCTCGTTAAGCTCGAGGGTAAAATGGTCTTTTTATATATTTTTATTTCTTTTAACATTTTCTAATTAATTATACAATTTTTTCTTGAATCTTCATCTTTTTCAAGAAGATTATGAAGAACACCATGATCAAAAACACATAGCACCAAGAACAATTCAAATATAAATACCTAAATCAAACCATATTGAAATCCTAAAAATCTAAATCAAACCCATATATAATCACCTAAATAAAAATCAAGAACCATAACTAAAAATTAAGAACAACATTTATAAGAAAAAATGAAAATCAATCTAAGAACAGTCCATTAATTCAAAACCCTAAACAAGAACAATCAAAACGCAAACTCAAAATGGTAAGGTCCATATCTGTATGGAGAATGAACACGTAGAGAAATATGTATGGAAATAGAGCAGAGAGAGACAAAGAGAGAGAGGAGAAGATGCCGGAAAATGGCACGACGCCGGAAAAGACGTTGGAAAATCAAGCGACGACGGAAAATCAAGCGACGCCGGAGAAGCACAGGGACGATCCTTCTCTCATATCTGCATCTCTCTCTCTCTCTCTCTCTCTCTCGATCTCTTCTCTCTCTCTCTCTCGATCTCTCTCTCTCTCTCTTTTAGCAAGCTGGTTTTTTTTCTGAAGGAACTTGCTTCTTTTAATAAGTTTAGTTTTCTTAGTGATATTGATTTCATATTAAAAAACAAGTCTGATATTATTTTAGGTTTTTTAAATCTTAGGTTTGAGTTAGTTTTTTAAATCTGGATTCAATTTAGGTTGTTGAATATGGGTTTGATGGTTCTTGGTGTTCGTGATAATCTTGATATGGTGTTCTTCATAAATTTCTTGGAGAAGATGAAGATTCAAGAAAAAAATAAAAAATAAAAGAAAAATGGTATAATTAATTTAAAATGTTAAAAGAAATAAAAATATATAAAAAGACCATTTTACCCTCGAGCTTATCGGAGGAAGTAGACAACCATCAGCTCGAGGGACCAATTTCGTAACAAACTGCATACCTAAGGTACCAAAACGGTAATTTTTGAAGTTAAAGGACCAATTTCGTAATTCTTTGCATACCTGAGGGACCAAAACTGTAATTTACTCAAAAGACAATTATTTTTGGTGGATGTCTTTCTTTACATGTTATGACTAACGGTTTTATATATTTTTTTCTTGAAATTACATCAAAAATATTTTATTTCAAACACTATTAAGTTGATTTATAGAGATTAGAATTGTATAATGCAACATGATATATCTCAATTTTAATGTTTTATATTATATTTTGTCTTTGTCGATTTTAAAATATAGTTTTGTGTGATTCTAAAAAAGCGATAATATTTTTTTTATAAATTTGTTTCATTTAATTTAATTTAGGTTTAATAATGATGTAATTTATTTTAAGTTTAATAATATAATTTTTTTTTAAAATAATTTAATATTTTATTAGAACTCAATAGTTATCCTAGTTATATTTTAGATTATTTATATTTAAAATGAAATGTTTATCCTGTAACATCCCATACTAGCTACAACGGGTTAAAAACATACAAAGTAGCTAAATAAATTTGATAACCAAATAGTCTTAGGGGTTGTTTGTTTACCTCTTAATGATGTCATTAAGAGGCACACGTCTGAATCGGCCAGACCTAATACTGTTTGGATGGAATTTATAAAGGTCTGAATGGTTCAATTTCCCGTGAATCACTCCTTTTCCCATCTGCTAGCCGTACGATTTAGATTGCAAAGTTTCCCAAGTTTGCCCTCACGTCATTAATTCTCATCGATTCTCCAAGAGACGTCAATCTCCTTCCCTCTCGATTCTCCCATTTGCCTCTATACTCTCTCCTCTCGATTGATTGTTGGTACACGCCATTCTCTCCTCTCAATCGATTGTTGGATTCGGCCATTCTCTCATCTTGATCGAGTGTTGGAACTTGGAAAGCCAACGACAGACATGTTCGAAGTCTACCATCGATTTAAAAGGTAAGCTCTCGACTTGTTACATCCAATCTTTGAACAATTTCTATTTGACTTGTATCTATTTTGTTTGTATGTATTTGAACCCAATCTTTGAACCATATATATTTGCACTGCATCCACTGTATCTACCATCGATTCATGCTAACAGTTTGAGTAATTGGCTTAAAACTGTTCGAAGTCCTGTTGCAATCTATTTGAGTATTCGACTTAACATTCATGCTAACAGTTTCACGATACATAACTTAGTTATTGCATTTGTGTTGGATGTAATTAAGATCATATATAAAAAACATAAGCAATTCTATTGTTCTATTACATCCACTTCTGTTTCTTGGAACAACCAAATATATTCATTGATGATGAAAATTTGTTGCAATATATATGAACAATGGGTCTATTGTTTCCACTTTTGTTTCTTGAAATTGCAACTAGTTTGATACATTCCGTATTGTGAAGTTCCATAAACAGGATACATTCCATAAACTGGATACATTCCATATTGTGAAATTCCTAATTATGATAGCTTTCTGGTACCAAAGTTTATTGATAATTGGTGATATAATGTTTTGGATAGGGAATTATATGAGATTTGTTTTATGTGGTCATTTGTTAGGATTTCAATCTTGATTTGTTATATGTCGTCAATTGTAAAGTATGGACATTGTTGGTGAGGGTTCGCAACCAAAGCGACGTAGAATAAATTGGAAAAAGAGAGTGTGGTGCAAACATTTCTTGAAGCATGTATACATGAGGTCGTTATACACGAACGAGAAGGCACTAGTCTTAAGTCGCGTTCATAGAAGAATGTTGCGGAGACACTTAAAAACAAAAATAACTTCATATCAGATCAAAAACAATGAAAAACCATTATGATTATTTGAAAGCAACATACAATGATTATTAGAAATTGAGGTATCTTTATAATTTTATATCTTTTATCATTTGGACTCTATAATTTTAGTTATATAATATTTTTTTAAACAAAAAAGCAAATATATAGAACCAATAAGGAGTATTGGATTGCTTTTTACTGATCTTTGTGTTCAACTATTTGATGGAGTTCAAGTAACGAAAATTGAAAGTCATGGGCCACGTTATAGTATTCCCGACATATTCGACCCACTTTCTGATCACTCGAGTGAAGATGTTGATGTAGTTCCTAATACTCAACAAACCCCGACACCAACTTTAGGACAAGAGTGTGACTCAATCATGCCAACACACAACTCAAAAATGTTATCGAGCGTGCTTTTGGTGTATTGAAAGCAAGATTCCCAATTTTGAAGCAAATGACCGCTTATCCTTTTCGAATACAAAGAAACATTGCAATTGCTTGTTTTGCGGTCTATAACTTTATAAGAATGTGCAATATGCAAGATCAATTATTCATGGATTACGACAATAACCCCATGTTCATTAATGAAGCACACGAACAAATTGGCAGAGGCGAGTAAGAAGAGATGGATGCAACACCTTGGGGTCCCCAAGACAATGATTACATGGCTAATTTGCATAATGTAACACCCTTAAAATTTAAGTATTTAAATATAGGGAAAAATCCGGAAAATGGGTAAATTTAAACCTCAAAACACAAGCCAACTAAAACTCTTAATACAAGGGGTAGCTTGGACAATGAACAAATAAAGGAGTGTTGAAATATAATACGCAACAACCTATTAATCTAAACTTATGATAGTCTAGATTAATCCGGGTGTTTCTATATCTCCCGAAAGTCTCTCATCTCGATTTCCAAAAGCCCGTCCTTCCCAAGCTCCTAACCATGGACGGCAACGCCACGATCTAGACGCCACTAGGTGGAACCTGTAATCCACAACATACCCTCAAGTGTTAGACCAAAAGTATAGAGATTAAATATTCGAGCAATATTAATGGGATTATATCAATGCCAAAAATAAAGATACCGTCTCCACACATTCTCCACATTACCGAAATCCACAAGTTATTGTGATCCACACCTGTCATGAAAATAAAGAGACAAAGCTCCAAACGGGGGAGACCCGTACCCATCTTGGTGACAAGAACACGTGAGTGGAGTCACCGCGATGTTGATGGATTACAACTCAAGTCCCGGTCTTAGTTCCCATGCCATATAGACATCACAACCTAAAACCATAAATTGCCTTTATTGCATACTCCGTAGAGTTACACCTCAAGGACTTACGGGCACCATATTGCATATCCATCCTAGACGAGTTACACCTCAAGAACCCACGTCCTTTATTGCATACCCGCTAGTAGCCACCAATGGCTTAACCAATATATACACATATTCCATAATGGTCTAAATCCTCGTGCACATGGAATTAGAATACCCCAACAATCCAAAATCACCTCATGTATGCATACTAAAGACATTTATATAATTAGCATGGTATTTGATTCTTCATATGACATAACAATTTCCATTAGGCACATAGAAGATGTAAATCCCATCTTCACTCTCTACCATTGAAATACCAATTATAAGTACACCTCAACTATCATCATTAATGAATATAAATATGAATATACATACATATTTATACACATACATATATTTACATGTATGTACACACCCACGTTCTATTTGACACACAAATGCAAGACATTCATGGTTATGGACAAATAAATAACATTTACTCCAAGTAGCATTTTAGGGATAACACCTTAGGTTTTCAAATCAAAACCCAAATCACGTTGTATGAATTCTCAATGACATCTAAACGTAAAATAACTGAGTAATAGGGATTTAGACACTCACCTATGGGTTCTTTCAAGAAACCCTAGAATTGAAGGTTACTTGGACCTTGAAAGTGGAAATCCTAGATTCAAGAATTAAGAGTTCTCAATAAGATGATCTTATGTATAGATTCAAGAAACCCAACCAAAATTAAACTTACTTGGGTGTGAAACTTCAAAATAAGAAACCCTAATCTTCCAAGTAGCTTGATTTTCAGAAGTCTTTGAGAAGATGGGAGTAGCAGCTCTCACTTGTGATGACAATAATTAAGAGGTTGCTACCACCAACAACAACCCTAAACCTTAACAATAGATGTGGGGAAGAAGAGAGGAATAAGGAAGGAAAATCGCCTAGGAGAGAGGGAGTGACGAACTGCAGCAGAAATTTAGAGAAATGGTTCTCAAACTCAGCCTAAAAACACGACCCAAACAGCACCCCGACCCTCAGGCGCGACATTGCCAGGGCGACAATGCCCTGGTCATTCTCGCATGTCATTCTCGCGATCCACAAGCAAGCTCCTGTTCGATTTCGATTTCTCAAGTGCAGGCCGCGACATTGCCAGGGCGACAATGCCCTGGTCATTCTCGCTGGTCAATGTCGCGAGTGGCATACCAAGTTCTGTCCAGAATCGGATTTTTTGCTAAAACTAACCCCTTTGGTTCACTAATGGTCACGATGTGGAACTGCATGAAAGTAGGGTTTGCATGTATGGAAAAAGAAAGGTTCTCATTAACTAGATATACACATATATGTCTACATATGCTCACACATACATATATATAATATAATTGTTTAAGCCTATGATTACGGGAAAATAAATGTAGTCGTTAAAGTTCCACGGCATGGAAGGATGGTTCTACTTACTTGGAAAAACGGAGTGTTACATTAACTTATAACCTCACAAACAAGTAACGTAACTTATTCGGGGTTAAACTCTAGAATTAATTCTTCACATAATAAGCTATATCTTACCAAAAAGTTTTACTCAAATCATTTAATAACCCCAAACATCAACTGTTATAAAAAATTGGGATGTTACAATACTCCCCAACTTGAAAATGATTTTGTCCTCGAAATCGAAGCTAGGTAAATAAATGAGGATATTAAATCTTCATATTCTCTTCTAACTCTAGGGTCATAATAACACCTCAATGATGTAATACCATACCCTTAGGTTACAACTTCTTAACTGATCTTTCTATAACCCTTACAGTCCCTCCAAACAACTATTCTTACCATCGCTTCTTACCTTAATAAATGAAATCACATCATACCAAACATGAAACATTTTGTACATCTCTTTACTTTAAATCTTACATACTTAATTCACAAATGAAAATCCAGAAATAACAAGGATTCATCTTTTCATATCTTTCTGAACCTTACCTCTTTCATCATTACCCACTCCCCAACTTAGATTTACAAACCTCCTTAGAGTAACTGTTATCATCAAATCCTTATCCGACTATTTCTTGGTCTACCATACCGTTATCATTTCTCTCATGCTTACACCGAACATCCACCACTCATAGTTACAGTCCAAAAGGACAGTTTCTCTAGAATCGTCAGCTAAGACTTTTAGCCCAGTCCTCGTAACACCGAGAACTGCATTCAATGCACTTCTTTACATCCGCGGAATACTCCAACACTCTTGACTAAACTTCATAACGAAGTACTACAGATTAACGGTTACAGTAAACATTCTCTACGATAATAAAGTGAAGTATAAAAACTTGCCTAAAATCCAATGGGATTGAGAAGAACAAGAGTCCTCCTCTCACCCCACCATCACCACAACTAAATCTCCAGGTCTCAAAATAACATTAATGTATACTACTTGAAAATCCACATACTTTAAATCAAGCATACTTATCACTTTTGAATACTTCAATAATTACGGCAGACCATCATTACATCCCTGACTCACACGTTTCGTCGGTACAAAGTGCTACCACTTCCTCCCACCACTATCGCACTACGCGACCACATTGCAACCAAGCACTAAAGTGTTGTATATCAAGGGTGGTAATTCCATTGAACCTGTAGTATGACTACATTCTTAGGTCCGATCTTTCTATTATTGCTTTCCATGATAACGTGGAGTACTACCCTCAAAACCTTACTTCTCTCTTTCTCCCAACTTTTCCACATGCCGATAACATTTTCCCATTACTATACATAACTAAACAGTTGTACCCAAAATTCTAACTTAAAGCATTCAACCAAGTTATCTTGAAACGACATCACCATCCAAGTTATTACATATTCTTTGATCTTCAATTAATGCTTTCTCGGACAATTCTTTCTCACATAAGAAGCAACTCACATTCCTTAAGGATTTTGCTTCTACTACACTACATTTTGGCTAACACACTCATCATCTCTGTTAAACTTCCAATGATTTAAAAACGTAAACTTGCTTAGCCACTCACACAACCAAAAATCACTTTGGATAAACACCCACTACCGTTCCGACATTCTATTCCGATATTAGTCATATCACTACGCCATCTTACCAACCACATGCTCCAACAACTTTATAAACCATCCACACCGTAAGTAACACGCTCATCTAATACAATAGTCCTTCACTATCCTAACACCCTTACACGGTGGTCCTTTAACTTTTAATCTTCTGATTCACGACTTAACATTCACACATGACCTCAAAATAACCGATGTATTCACCTCATGTACACTTCAATTATAATGTAATTAAAATACATCTAACTCACATCATGCAAAACACGCTCTGAGACGTAAAAATCTCACAACCCCTTCCTTGCTACCTTCCCAATGAATTCAAATCATATATGTATCTATATGTACACGTATATGCAACTCTCTTATACTTAACAATGTAGACCATTCACCAAGGTTCATTAGTTTCAAAGGTACTAAGAATACAAGATCATTAAACGGTCCTCACACATAAGACCAATACTTAAACCGACACTTACTTAAACAAAATGCAATTAAGCACATAACACATCATAATTATTGCAACACCACAATAAACTTAAAAAGCGTATTTTGACCACATAGCTTTCATTTATGCAATAAATTAACCAAAACCTCTTTCACTCGCGATTTACTCGTCAATCACTCAAACTCCCAAATGGGGTGTTTCATAAGATATGCAACGTCCGCTTTGCGCATACCCTCTTCATAACAGCATACCGGTACCGCTCACGGTTTTGTTCCTACCCGCACAGGCATACGCGGGACGCACCCAGACCGCACCCAGTGATAGGCAAAAGACCTCATACCCCTTACACAACCGCCGACTTCAACGTCAATAGTCGACCTGTCGATACTTTCTTAACCTATCCTTTAACAAGGGTCCCTAACTGAACCTAATCCTTCCAACATATCATGATCCAATTCACATCCCATCGTCTTCATCTCCAATTTATCCGTGCAACGATAATATCGCAAGGTCACCATAAATTCTTATTTGACGTCGAGGATATTTCCTTTCTATCTCACCACACTACTCATAGCGAGTTGCTAAATTCCATTACCTTGATGACTTCTAGCCCTTCCTCCGGACACAACCGTCCTCGGTAACTGTATTTCTAGTCACCGAGCAAGGGTACAGACCCTCAAACAACCAACGCTAAAGTCCTCTTTCGACTCTCACACTGTTCACCCCTCATCTTGAACACAAAATTCCAAAACTACAAACATTCTCCCATGGTTTCTCCAACACCTCTCCACTCTCGGAGTTCTTTCTTAGCTTATAGTGTAATACTCTATGACCTAGTGAGTTCATAGCCTTTATGCATGACAACGCGATAGATAAATCATTTCGCACAATCTCTCATTTTAAAGAACAACACTTGGAACAATTTGGGTACACATGACCCCAACATTCACATGACTCCAAAGTACTGCACAACGATTCCGAGAATCTTTTGCATACCACTTTCAGTAAAACTTAATCTTTCTCAACCAAAACGATGTTGTTACGACAGTAATATATATTTACTGAAAACCTTTTCATACGACAAAAGTTTGAAAGAAATTACCGACACGAAGTAAGCTAGTCGGTTCTCACACTCTTTTATATGATATCATCAGGTCAATACTCTTGTTGGTTATAAAAGATTTGCTGGCCAACGTCTTCTTGACCTTTTTGTTATAATTTAATTTCTCATGTAAAATACGAAGTATTTTGCAAATTACTAAGCTCAAAATTTCGTTGTGCGCCGTAAATGGAATTGCCTTTTTCTTTAAATACACGCTTGCACATGCTGGCTCAAACTCGACTAAAATTGCTATTTATGCATTTGTTTTGAAATCACGAAAAACTCATGTAACACACACTAGGACACCATACATAAACTCTACTCGCAAATGAAGGCTACTCACCCAAACAAGGTCAATCGTTTCACTCACGTAACTTATCATTGACACTCTATTTCCGACCAGTGGTCTCTCCCTCAGCCTTGTAACGTTTGCTATACATGCATTCCACGACCCACTTACTCAATCATTTCATATTATTTATGTCTTGTTCAATCAACTCACATTCTATCTCTACACATTTCAATTCACCTATTAAAGGTTGCCTCGGTGGACGTTCATGAGTCCCGCCCGTTCCAGGTTGTCCTTCCAACCCTCAATCATTTACTGGTCTATCCTCCAAAGAATTGAAGGACTTTGGTGGCATTCTCACCCTCGTTCTGCTATAACACAAAGGGATAATCATAAGAAATGGTTATACGAATATAGACATACCAAACGTACTTTACCGATCATTAGTTACTGTAACACTTTAGAAACAAGTATGCTTGTGTAACCATATATTCATAATAACAGTAGTTAACTGGAATTGTGAACATATTATACATAAGAATCCTCGTTACCATCGTTACCGTACTAATTTCACGTATTTCCGTCGACTCTAAGACTATCCCGTCTTATTACATCTACCCATATCTCACGAATCATAACTTAATTCATCTCAGCTTAAGTCTAGGTACCGCACCAGCATACCTAGTTCACTTAAACTAATGCTCTGATACCAACTTGTAACACCCTTAAATTTAAGTATTTAAATATAGGGAAAAATCCGGAAAATGGGTAAATTTAAACCTCAAAACACAAGCCAACTAAAACTCTTAATACAAGGGGTAGCTTGGACAATGAACAAATAAAGGAGTGTTGAGATATAATACGCAACAACCTATTAATCTAAACTTATGATAGTCTAGATTAATCCGGGTGTTTCTATATCTCCCGAAAGTCTCTCATCTCGATTTCCAAAAGCCCGTCCTTCCCAAGCTCCTAACCATGGACGACAACGCCACGATCTAGACGCCACTAGGTGGAACCTGTAATCCACAACATACCCTCAAGTGTTAGACCAAAAGTATAGAGATTAAATATTCGAGCAATATTAATGGGATTATATCAATGCCAAAAATAAAGATACCGTCTCCACACATTCTCCACATTACCGAAATCCACAAGTTATTGTGATCCACACCTGTCATGAAAATAAAGAGACAAAGCTCCAAACGGGGGAGACCCGTACCCATCTTGGTGATAAGAACACGTGAGTGGAGTCACCGCGATGTTGATGGATTACAACTCAAGTCCCGGTCTTAGTTCCCATGCCATATAGACATCACAACCTCAAACCATAAATTGCCTTTATTGCATACTCCGTAGAGTTACACCTCAAGGACTTACGGGCACCATATTGCATATCCATCCTAGACGAGTTACACCTCAAGAACCCACGTCCTTTATTGCATACCCGCTAGTAGCCACCAATGGCTTAACCAATATATACACATATTCCATAATGGTCTAAATCCTCGTGCACAAGGAATTAGAATACCCCAACAATCCAAAATCACCTCATGTATGCATACTAAAGACATTTATATAATTAGCATGGTATTTAATTCTTCATATGACATAACAATTTCCATTAGGCACATAGAAGATGTAAATCCCATCTTCACTCTCTACCATTGAAATACCAATTATAAGTTCACCTCAACTATCATCATTAATGAATATAAATATGAATATACATACATATTTATACACATACATATATTTACATGTATGTACACACCCACGTTCTATTTGACACACAAAAGCAAGACATTCATGGTTATGGACAAATAAATAACATTTACTCCAAGTAGCATTTTAGGGATAACACCTTAGGTTTTCAAATCAAAACCCAAATCACGTTGTATGAATTCTCAATGACATCTAAACGTAAAATAACTGAGTAATAGGGATTTAGACACTCACCTATGGGTTCTTTCAAGAAACCCTAGAATTGAAGGTTACTTGGACCTTGAAGGTGGAAATCCTAGATTCAGGAATTAAGAGTTCTCAATAAGATGATCTTATGTATAGATTCAAGAAACCCAACCAAAATTAAACTTACTTGGGTGTGAAACTTCAAAATAAGAAACCCTAATCTTCCAAGTAGCTTGATTTTCAGAAGTCTTTGAGAAGATGGGAGTAGTAAACGGTTCTCATTATACCGTACTTTATGCCCACTAGACCAGATGCATATTTCTAGCCAACGCCACACAATAATTGTGTATCATCACTCTTTCTATTGTATGCTAAAGTTATACAATTCATCATATATTCTATATCTCTATGTACAGAATATTAATTTCAACGATTATCCCCACTTTGCCATTTAGCATCGGGGATCAACATCTCAACAATTAACTACAGTTCCGGACTCATAAATAAGTCCTTACAATTTAACATAACATGGTTTTTACATCAACAACAGAGTTATAAACATATAACAAATAGCATATAACTATCAGATTGTATTCCACATAAAAGCTTCAAACTACTACTGAAAGTCCAAAACTTTTCGCAAGCCACTGTAGCGAAAAGCTACACTTTTCGCAAGCCAAAGCTGCGAATTCCTCACTTTTCGCAAGCCAAAGCTGCGAATTCCTCACTTTTCGCAAGACACTGTTGCGAAAAGTTCACTGTTCATCGTCACTTTCATCTGTTAAGCCAGTTTATAAAATCAGTGTATTAAGCTTACTACTTCTCAATTAATTCATATAAAAGCATTCAGACATAGTTTAACACCTATCTATCTCGATTTCAATGGCTAATTTTAAGAAGAAGTGAATAAAACTCACCTGGTCAGAAACTGAACACTGAGCAGTTCTTCAAAACTTCAAATCAGCTCCCCAGAACAGTTCTAAACATATAAAACACTGCTGAGTCATAACTCACTCTCGATTTCTCTCTTTCTCTGCGTACTGAGTAAACACACACACAATTAGTCACTTAAGACTAATTGTGTGACACCTCTTGATAAAACACTGCTGAGTCATAACTCAACTTACCAACCACACCCTTAACTTTAAAGGAATGACATAACAAACCCTCAAGATAAATTTCACATTTAACTTTGCACTATTGCCAAATTACAAACTTAACCCCAAAGTTAATACTTGTAATTTACAAAATAATACAACGGAAATTCGAGATGTTACAATACTCCCCAACTTGAAAATGATTTCGTCCTCGAAATCAAAGCTAAGTAAACAGATGAGGGTATCTAACCTTCATATCCTCTTCCGACTCTAAAGTCACATTAACACCTTATTGATATAATACCCTTGTACCTATAACCACATTCCTCTATTGCAATTTCTCAACAATTTCTCTAAAATTGTTTCCCATTCCTTCACACAACGACTCATACCATTTGCTCTCACTTTAATAAGTGAAATCACATCATAACAATACGAAATATTTTGTATATATCTCTTCATTTCAAGTCTTATATACTCAAACACAGATAAAAGTCCAGGAAGAATAAGGATTCACCTTTCATATTTTCTGAATTTTACCTCTTTCATCATTACTCACTCCCCATCTTGGATTTTCAAGCCTCCTTAGAATAACTGTTTTATCATCCAATCTTTATCCGACTATTTCTTGGTCTACCATACCGTTATCAATTCTCTTATGCCTATACATAACATCCACTACGCACAACTACAATTCAAAAGAACGGTTCTTCTACAATCACCAGCCAAGACCTTAGCTAAGTTCTCGTAGCACCTAAAACTGTCACAATCTTCCATCTTTCCAACACGGTCAACCCAATCATCTCATTTCTTTTATACATAAGAATTAACTCACATTCCTTAAAGATTTTGCATTTACTTTACCACAATTTGACTAACACACCCATCATCTTCGTTAAACTTTCAATGATTCGAAAACATAAACTTACCTAGCGATTCACACAACCAAAATTACTTTGGATAAACACCCACTGCTGTTCCGAACTTCTATCCCGATATTAGCCATATCACTACGCCATCTTACAAACCACATGTTCCAACAACTTTATTTGACAAATAATACTCTTCAACTGGAATCTCCGAAAAGACTTCCATCGGATGCTTCCTCTTTCTAACTTTACATTACATACTAGTTGACACATTTATCTTGGCAATTGAAGCCACTACTCGTTCGTACTTTCTCCACCCATAACATCTCACGACAGACCAGGTCTCTCATGGTCATTCGTACACAATTTAAACGTATTTTCATGTTCTATCGCATGATTAACCGAGTCTATTTCACTAATTATTTCTCCCCAACTTTAGTTGAACCACAACTCACGGGTTTCTAATTCATTTAACTTACTCGTTCATGCTAGCTCTTTTGTGATTTCAACTCATTACACAGACAGGGCACAATCCCTCACAGATCGACACAGTCTATACACTCACTTCCTTTGTGCCTAATATTTATTCCTTTATAAACCATCCACACCGAAAGAAAAACGTTTATCTAAAACAACAGTCCTTCACTTTCCTAGCACCCCTACTCGGTGGTCCTTTAACTTTTAATCTGCTGATTCAAGACTTAACATTCATACATGACCTCAAAAGAATAACCAATGCACTCACATCATGTAAACTTCAATTATATTACCAATCCTACAATTTCAACCCCAAGCCTACGTCGAGCTTATTAAATCGGGCAAATGCCCTCAAAACTCAACCGAGTCCAAAACCGAACCATCTGTTCAAAGGATCTAATGATCATTTATCAATATTAACTAATGCAATTAAAATGCATCTAGCCCTCATCACACAACACATGCTCCGAGGTGTGATAATCTCACAACCCCTTCATTGCCACGTTCCCAATGAAGTCAAATCATATATGCATCTATATGTACACGTATATGCAACTCTTTTATAACTCGACAATGCATATAACTCACTAAGGTTCATTAGTCCCAAAGGTAATAAGCATATAAAATCATCAAACGGTCTTCACACATAAGACCAACACTTAAACCGAAATCAACACATATTCAAATAAAATGAAATTAAGCATATAGCACCTCCAAGACTCCATCTCGAGTCACTAAAACCGACAAGCACTCAAAAGGCTCATTTGAGTATAAATCAAGCCTTTAAGGCCAAAATAAACGTTTGGTTAAATACGTGTCACTCACACGGTTACGTAAACCAAAATACATCGTTACTCAAACTATTTACTCTTTTAATTCCTCCATTGGCCATCGACCCCAAAAATGAAAGGTTTATAACTCTCAAAACATTCATATGGTCGGATTGACCAAAATCCCCAACCTACACGTTCACACTTTAAAATGTAACACATCATAGTTATCGCATAATCACAAAAACACTAAAAGTGTATTTGGACCAAATCCTCTTCACTTATGCAATAATTTAACAAAACTTTTTTTTTATTTTTTTTACTCGTGATTTATTTATCAATCACTCAAAATCCCCTAAATATGGGTGTTTCCCAAGATATATATATATATATATATAACTATTTTGCGCGTACCCTCTGCATAACAACATACCGGTACCGCTTACGGTTTTATTCTTGCCCGCATAGGCATACGCGGGACGCACCCAGACCGCACCCAAAGACAAGAAAAAGGGCCTCATACATTTAAGTAACTGTCGACTTCAACGTCAATAGTCGTCTGTCGATACTTTCTTAACCTATTCTTTAACAAGGGTCCTTAACTGAACCTAATCCTTACAACACATCATAATCCATTTCACATCCCATCGTCTTCCTCTCAATTTATTCGTGCAACATTAATATCGCAAGACTACTCATAACGAATTGCTAATTCTATCACTTTGATGACTACTAATCCTTCCTCCGGACACGACCGTCCCATTGGCAACTGTATTTCTAAGTACCAAACAAGAGTACCGACCTTCTCACAATCGATACTAAAGTCTCCTTTCGACTCTCCCACTGTTCACCTCTTCTTTTGAACACAAATACCAAAACTACAAACATTCTCCCATTGTTTATCCAACATCTCTCCACTCTTGGAGTTCTTTCTTAGCTTATAGTGTAATACTCTACAACCTAACGAGTTCATAGCCTTCATGCACGACAACTTGATAATTAAATCATTTCGCACATTTTTCCATTTTAAGGGAACAACACTTGAAATAACTTGGGCACACATGACCCCAACATTCTTATAACTCCAATATTCTGCACAACGATCTCAAGAATCGTTTGCATATTAATTTCCGTAAAACTTAATCTTTCTCCACCAAACGATATTGTTATGACAATAACATATTAAATGAAAATCTTTTTATAAGACAAAAGTTTGAGAAAAAAAATACCAACCTAAAGTAAGTTAATCGGTTTTCACACTCATTTATATAATACCATCAAGTCGGTTCTCTTGTTGGTTATAAAAGTTTTACTGGCCAACATTTTTCTTATCCTTTTTGCTACAATTTAACTTTTCATGTAAAGTATGAAGTATTTTGCAAATTGCTAAGCTCCAAAATTTCGTTGTGCGACGTAAAATGAAATTACCTTTTTCTTTCAATACACACTTGCACATGCTGACTCAACATCGACTAAAATTGCTATTTATGCATTTGTTTTGAAATCAAGAAAACTCATGTAACACACACTAGGACACCATGCATAAAACTCTACTCGCAAATGAAGGCTACTTACTCAAACAAGGTCAATTGTTTTACTCAGTCAACTTATCATTGACACTCTACTTTCGACTAGTGATCGCCCTCTCGGATTTGTAACACTTGTTATACATGCATTCCATGACCCACTTACTCAACCATTTCATACTATTTCCTATCTTGATCAATCACTTCACATTCTATCTCCACACATTTCAATCCACCTATTAAAGGTTGCCTTGGCGGACTTTCATGAGTCCCGCCAGTTCTAGGTTGTCCTTCCAATTCCCAATCATTTACTGATCTGTCCTCCAAAGAATTGAAGGACCTTAATGGCGTATTCTCCATCATTCTACTATAACATAAGGGGATAACCATAAGAAATGGTTATACACATAAAACATACAAAATGTACTTTACCGATCATTATTCACCGTAACAATTCAGAAATAAGTATGCTTACGTAACAATATATTCATAATAACAGTAGCTAATTGGAATTATGAACATATTATACATGAGAATCCTCATTACCATCGTTATAGTACCAATTTCACGTATTTCCGTCGACTCTAAGACTATCCCGTCTTAGTACTTCTACCCGCATCTCACAAGTCATAACTTAATTCATCACAACTTAAGTCTAAGTATCTCATCAGCATACTTAGTTCGCTTAAACTATTGCTCTGATACCATATTGTAACACCCCAAAAACAGGGCTAATTTAAACCTTGAAATTTACACCAGTTATGACAATAAAACTTCAAACTTATATAACAAGAGGATCACTGTAAGGTTTTCTATATACAACACTTCTAAATCAAATAACCTATTAATCAAATCATACATCATAATTAGATTAACTAGGTTATCTAATCATCTGTCCCAAAACATCAAAAGAATACTAGATCCTCTGTCATCTCCAAGTTTGAGTTCTTCCCCAAAACCCTCAACACACAATCCCGCTTATCTCCCGGAGCTTGTACCTGGTAAGAAAATTCAACTTGAAACATTAGGCTTTCGCCTAGTGAGAATATTCAAATCAAATTAAAATTCAACAATTAAAATATTAACAGATATATCAAACCTGTTATCAGCCATCTTACCATACCAAGCTCTTATCAACCACTAGAATCCACCCATTCCCTTACTTATGACTAATTCATCTAGTCATCATACTACCATCAAGAATTACTATAAATCCCACCAGATTATAAGTAACTCCAACTCCCAGAAATTACAGTTTCCAAACCTGCTTCTTTCTGAATTGAGATTACAATTTTTCTACATTGGTTTATCTCCAAACTTCTCTACAATGAAGATATCTCATCTTTCGTTTGAAATGGGAATTACAACTCTAAGTCTGCTATTCCTCATTTCATTTCCTCCCCACCTTGAATCACTGGTCCCCCCAAATGAGATTTTATTTTATCGCGATCATCAACCACCAGAGACCCTCACAGATGATTCAAGATTCACTCCAACAACTAGAAATACATCCCAACAGTCCCTGGCTAGTAAACGGTTCTCATTATACCGTACTTTATGCCCACTAGACCAGATGCATATTTCTAGCCAACGCCACACAATAATTGTGTATCATCACTCTTTCTATTGTATGCTAAAGTTATACAATTCATCATATATTCTATATCTCTATGTACAGAATATTAATTTCAACGATTATCCCCACTTTGCCATTTAGCATCGGGGATCAACATCTCAACAATTAACTACAGTTCCGGACTCATAAATAAGTCCTTACAATTTAACATAACATGGTTTTTACATCAACAACAGAGTTATAAACATATAACAAATAGCATATAACTATCAGATTGTATTCCACATAAAAGCTTCAAACTACTACTGAAAGTCCAAAACTTTTCGCAAGCCACTGTAGCGAAAAGCTACACTTTTCGCAAGCCAAAGCTGCGAATTCCTCACTTTTCGCAAGCCAAAGCTGCGAATTCCTCACTTTTCGCAAGACACTGTTGCGAATTCCTCACTTTTCGCAACCCTCTATTGCGAAAACCTTCACTTTGCGCAACCTACTGTTGCGAAAAGTTCACTGTTCATCGTCACTTTCATCTGTTAAGCCAGTTTATAAAATTAGTGTATTAAGCTTACTACTTCTCAATTAATTCATATAAAAGCATTCAGACATAGTTTAACACCTATCTATCTCGATTTCAATGGCTAATTTTAAGAAGAAGTGAATAAAACTCACCTGGTCAGAAACTGAACACTGAGCAGTTCTTCAAAACTTCAAATCAGCTTCCCAGAACAGTTCTAAACATATAAATATGCAATTAACTATCTTTCTTACAAGAAATCAGTAAAAGAAATCAAGTTTCTTACCACACATTCAAGCTATTCCTTTTCTTCTTCTCTTCTTCTCGTTCTTTCTATCTC
This sequence comes from Saussurea involucrata, assembly GCA_033807775.1. Lineage (NCBI taxonomy): Eukaryota > Viridiplantae > Streptophyta > Magnoliopsida > Asterales > Asteraceae > Saussurea > Saussurea involucrata. The sequence goes on from CM066322.1 coordinate 78,109,767, forward strand.
TCACTCTCGATTTCTCTCTTTCTCTGTGTACTGAGTAAACACACACACAATTAGTCACTTAAGACTAATTGTGTGACACCTCTTGATAAAACACTGCTGAGTCATAACTCAACTTACCAACCACACCCTTAACTTTAAAGGAATGACATAACAAACCCTTAAGATAAATTTCACATTTAACTTTGCACTATTGCCAAATTACAAACTTAACCCCAAAGTTAATACTTGTAATTTACAAAATAATACAACGGAAATTCGAGATGTTACAGAGAATCTTGTCCTTGACTTATCAGAATACCAGTTAATGCAATTAGAACATAGGAACCAATCCAAAACAAAAATAAAAAATAAAACTTTTGTCAAACATTTATTTTCATTTAACACAAACTGGGGGTAAAATGATAATTTTGTGTCATTCAGACAGTTGATTCAGAACAATTGTCAAACAATCATTTTATATTTGACCTTAAAACATACAAAGCATCTTAACCATCCTGGCCACTTAATCATACGACACTAAATCATCCAGTTTCTACCAAACAACCCCTTAGTTATAGAAAACCAGACATTATGGTATATATATATATATATACAATCCCCAAAGTAACTATACAAAAGTGAGGTCCGGTAAGTTAGTTTTCAAAATATCCACTCCTGGTCTCTCAACCCATATAATCCTCCAGTCTGTCTCTAGAACCTAGAATAACAAATAGGGTTGAGCAACAACTTAGTGAACCGATCAACAAAATCAACAATAGACAATATAGGATAAGTACCAGTTATCAATAAAACTTTGATACAAATAATTTAGAACCTTAGTATTTATCTACTAGAATCATTATTTTTGCACAACAAACTTTATGCGTCGTTGTTTGGACGGATTTCACGTATATTTTAAACACATCTAGACGAATTTCCGCTCCATTGCGCGAAGCTAGTATATTTTTAAGATACATACGAATAATTTGATATTATTTTCTTGTTTGTCTTTGTCGATTTTATAATATGGTTTTGTGTAGTTTTAAAAAAGTGATAATGTTTTTTATAAATCTGTTTAGTTTATTTTTTATTTAATTTATGTTGAATAATGACGTGAATTACTTTATGTTCAATAATATGTTATTTTCTATAAAAAAATAATTAAGTATTTTGTTAGAATTCAATAATTATTATAATTATATTTTAGATTATTTATATTTAAAACGAAATGTTTATTCTGTATTTATTATATTTATTAGTTAGTTATGAATTCAAACATGCAACTGTAAAAAGTTGTACTCAAGCATCCTTATCTGTAATCTTTTTTTGGAGTATATAAATATATACGGCAAATGTAACAAATAAACTCACACACCCTCCTCACATTTGGTGAAGTTTGAACCTTTGGCCTCCTAGGAGGCCAAAGGATCCGATACCGCTAGGCCAAAGACCCTTTGGTCCTTATTTGTAATCTTGAATTCTAAATAACATGCGTAAATAAACGGTAACAGATACATAAAAACTTGTTTTTAAGAAAATTTTCCAAATGCTTTATAATATAACTAGAAGCGTACTCGCGTAATGCGATGCGACATATCTCGATTTTAATTTTTAATTTTATTTTTTGTATTTGTCGATTATATAATACGGTTTTGTGCGGTTTTAAGAAAGTGATAATGTTTTTTTATATTTTTTTTATAATTTTACTTTATTTAGGTTCAATAATGATGTAATTTACTTTAGGTTTAATAATATACTTTTGATAAAAAAAGATAATTAAGTATTCTTTTCACATTCAATCGATTATCATGATTATATTTTAGATTTTTTATAGAGTAAACTACGATTTTTGTCCCTGTGGCTTGGTGTCTATAACGACTTTCTTCCCCATGGTTTAAAAACTGTTTTTTTCGTCCCTATGATTTGCATTTCATTTCTCTTTTCATCCTTCGTCCTAACGGTGTTAAAAAATATCAGTTAAATTGGGGATAATATAGTCTTTTTACCCTTTTTATATTTAATTGCATTATACACTGTTGAGTGTTGACTAAAACAAAAACCTAGTCTCACCTAACACACAAACCCTCCATAGCCCCCCCCCCCCCCCCCCCCCCTTCTTCCACAAGCCCATCTTTCTCATTTTCATCAACCATGCACCCCTGCACCATTTTTCATCCCTCCCATTTAATTTTATGTTTTTTTAATTAGAATCAAGGGAACTCTCTCTCTCTCTCTCTCTCTCTCTCGTAGGTATACAACATGTTATGGTTGTTGGATGGTGTTGAGCTTCAAACCTCTTACTTCAAGGCACATTCCCATCAAGGTATCAACCATTCAACCCTCTCACAGCAAGTTCATAAATTTGTTTCCATAAAAATTTAAAGATTTTTCCATCATCATGCATGTCCTTCCTCCCACCTGAACCATGTTCTTTGGCTATGGATAAGATGACCACCACCATCATCACTTTTAAGGTCCTCTCTCTCTCTCTCTATATATATATATATATATATATATCTTTCTCTATTGTGTTCTCAATATATACATATAAATTCTACAGGACACAAAGTGACATATGTGTGTTTATTCAGTTCATCAAGAGGTGATCAGTAAACTACCCATCACCTAAATGAGTAATCTCGGTATATTCATTTAGTTGAGATAATCCTTTAATTATAGAGGGTCCATGAATGTATAGTAGGGATTCTTTTCTATCATACCATATTTGTCTAACGAGTTTTTTTTTTCTGCAGGTTCGTAAATCTTCTTTTTCCTTACATATCATCTTCTTTCATCATCATATTTCAAATTTCTTATGATTTTCTCCCACGATGAATCTTCATGCACACAGGTTTCATCGCTCATCATTCAATCTTTAGTGCTAATATTTTTGCAGGTGGTCTCATTGGAGCCATAAAATTCCCCGAATGCTTCTCCCTTTGAAATTCCTTTTACATTTTGGCCACAACATGAACTAACTGGATTCCGATAAAAAAAAAACGAAGCATCTATTACCTCTTTCGGTTTGTGTGTTAGGCTAGCTTTTTGTTTTAGTCAATATATATTATTTAAATATAAAAAAGGATAAAAGACCATATTACCCTTCATTTAACAATTATTTTAACTCTGTTAGGATGAAGGATGAAAAGCAAAATGAAATGCAAACCACATGAACGAAAAAAGCAGTTTTTAAACCACAAGGACGAAAATAGTAGTTTACTCTTTTTTATATTAAAAATGTAATGTTTTATCGTGTATTTGGTTATGTTTATCAGTTAGTTATGAATTCAAACATACAGTTTTAAAAAGTTATACATATGCATCATTTTTGTAAAGTTAAAAATTAAGTAATTTAACATTAAATAGTAGTACATAATACTTAAAAAGTTATTTTTAACACTTTAAAACAAATACTTTATAATATAGTATAAATATAAATAAAGATATTTATCATTTAATTATTTGGATTCAAATATGAAACATAGGGCTGTCAGGCTGAATTGTTTGGTCAGAATGATTAAGAGACTCTCATGATATAGTGCAAAATGAAATATGGTTGTTTGGTAATTGTTAAGAATGAAATTAGGGCGTTGAATGGTTAAGGGAAACCCATGATACAAAATCATTCAGTTGGTTTTAGAATCATTAAAAGACAAATTTTTTTTTTTTGCCAAACAAGATTCACCTTTAAGCAATTTAGGGGGTGTTTGGGATTGCGCTTGAAAACAACTTATCTCCTTATTGCGTTTCCACGCCGGAGGTGAGTGTTTGGATTAAAAAAAACTCTTTATCACGTTCCAGGGAAGGAGATAAGGAGTTTTTTGAGAAGCAACTCCAGACTAACTTTTCTGGAACGGAGATAAGTTATAAGCAAATAAGCATAAGTTAAAAATATAAGCACTCCCAAACACCTCCTTACGCTGTGTTCTCAAATCAGGAGAGAAAAGAATGGAAAAGAAAGAGAGAGAAAAGAAAGGTAGGGAAAATAATTTTTTTATTTGTGTTCTCGGAAGCAAAGGAAAAGGAAGGAAAGGAAATGAAAGAAAATATTTATTCGTGTTCTTGAATAGGAGAGAAAGGAAAGGAAAGACGTTATTTTTACTAAAATACCCTTAAAATATATCTATTATAATGAAAGATTGGGTAGTTTTGTAATTTTAATAATTATAGTAATTATTTTTAATTGTTTTCCTTTCCTTTCCTTCCCTTTCCTCCCACATTTGGGAGGAAAGTTTTGGAAGAAAACTTATCATTATTTTTCTTTCGTTTTCTTTCCTTTCTCTTCTAAAAAAGTTTCGAAAACACGAGTTTTTTTACTTTTCTCCCCTTTCCCTCCCCTTCCTTTTCTTTCCTTCGTAAAATGAGTTTCGAGAACACAGCGTTAGAGGTTGTCTCTTGGTGAAACTATTAATAGGTAAACAAACATCACCGTACTTATTTTTTGATTTAAGGCTCACAAATCCCAATCGGATTCCGTGTAAATCACAAGGACCAAAAATATAATTTACTCTTTAAGCTCAGGTCGATTTTGGTTGAATCGAAAGTTAGAAGACTAAGATTGTCATTCAACACAAAGTACCTTATCATCATCATCTTCTTCGTATATATGTGAATGGATAGAACGCATAACAGAAGCCAACGAAAACCAGAAGATGGCCTCCTCCTCTGCGTCCACTTCGGCTACTCTCACTCTCTCATCAATTCATCTTCACCAAGAACCAAAATCATCCCTTATCTCCTCCTTCACTTTCAAACCAAACTCTAAGACCAAAACCCTGGTTTTACAATCCCAATCAGAATGCACTAGACCCACAATTTTGAAATCTGGTTTTGTAAGTTATGCGGTGTCTTCCAAGAATTCTCCATTTTTGGTTTCTGCGGTGTCTGCTGAAGCCGAATTGGATGAAGAGGTTGATGAGGAAGTTGAAGGCGGTGGTGTTGCTACGGCGGCTCCGCCTTCATCCACCAAGCCTAAGAAAGGAAAAGCTGCTTTGCCTCTTAAGAGAGATAGGGTATGTTTATGTTGTTTCATTGTCGATTGATTTGGTAAAGGATTTTGAATTATTGAACCCTTTGTTGCCCAGAAAGACCCCCAATCATTTCTACATTGAGGGGCTGTTTGTTTACCTCTTAGTAGTTCCATTAAGAGGCAGCCTCTGAATCGTTAAGAGGTGAATCTTGTTTGGCAAAAAAAGTCTGCCTCTTAATGGTTCTAAAACCCTGTGAATGATTTTGTATCTTGGATCTCCCTTAACAATTCAGTGCCATAATTTCATTCTGAACAATTACCAAACAATCATATTTCATTTTGCACTATATCATAAGAGCCTCTTACTCATTCTGACCACTTAATCATTCTGCACCAAACCATTCAGCAACCGCCAAACAGCCCCTGAGTTTTTGCAAAAAAAAATCTCAAAAACGTTTTTGTTCTTGTATTGTTTATATAATTGAATGTATGTTGATAATTCTTACACAAGGACAGTAATTGTTTTCACTTTTGATGTTTAAAATAGTTAATTGCACTCTACAGAGTCAATTGTGGATTTTTAAATGAGGTTCTTTTTTTCATGGATTAATTATGGCAAACCCCCAATTTTACTAGTTTAGAATTTGTAGTATTGAGAGAACTATTTAATCATGTACACTTGAACTGTAAAATGTCATAATTCTTTATATTAGTTTATAATTCCTATAGTATATACCAGTTGCCTCTGTATAATCAACCACCAGCAATGTTCAAGAAATCTTGTTTTTCTCTTGATTTGTGCTGTTAAAACTCATAGGAAAGGGTATATGTATATGATCCTATGAGAGGAGCTATCATGTTTCAAGATTAAAATGAATATCAGTTTCCACATTGATTTTATGCAAAAAATGCCTTGCAAGTTGTGTCACTTCATATTTGTAACTCCCTACTTTGGTGTCATTGCATATCCGGTAGTGGATCCCGGCTAGAAGATAAAGAGTCTTTGGTTTTTGAGTTAAGGAAAGACAAAAGAAGAATAGGGTTTTCTACTTCCGTTTGTTTTTATAGGTTTGCTTTTGACGTTGTGTGAAAGAGGATATAAGGATTGGGTTTTCGACTTCTGTTTGTTTTTATAGGTTTGCACTGGTGATACAATTATACAAATAGAAGCATCCCCAATGAATTAATTTCCCATGGCTTTCAAAAAGAGCACTCGATTCGCCCCATAAGTTTCAAATAATTGCAAGTTCCAAAGTCCAGTGGATCTTTTGCAAGTCTCCTCTGTAAGAAAGACATGTATGACTTCAAAAGCATGGCATACAAATTCTCATTGTTACTACCATCTTAGCTGTAGTTGGTTCTATATAGCCAATTAAGCTATAAAGCTTATGGATTTTGTACCGCTCTCTGTAGCAATTTCATTAACTTTAGCTTAGTATGTGTTTTTGTCAATATTTCTCGAATATACTATTATTCCATGCACAGGAGTAGTAATTGAAGGTGATATATTACAAATCTCAAATGCCCATTTAAAGTACATTGAGAAGGAGGGAGGTTCAGGGGAAAACCTCAATAAAATGAAAAACTGAAGAACACCCTGATACCCGTTCATCTGGGCGGTATGCACATGTGCATACAAGTAATTGAAGTTGTTTTTCTGGCTTTTATGCACGTGTGCATTATGCACATGTGCATATGCACTTATGCATGTTACAAATTAGTTGTATGCACAGGTGCATACCGTCTAGATGAATGGTTACCATGGTGTTCACCAATTTTTCATTTTCTTGAGGTTTTCCCCTGGACCTGACCCCAAAATTGATTCATTCTTTGACTCATTTCTGTTTTTCGTTATATGAGGTCTGTTTCAATGACGGGGGAAGAAAAAAAAAGATGAAACCCACAAAAGGAAGACGAGAAACATATGAAATAGGATAAACGGGTGGAGGGAGGCTTACCATATTCGTCACTTCTTTTTTATACATTGAATTGCCTTTTGTCCAATTTGTGTTTATCAGACTAGGGCAAAGAGATTCTTGGAAATTCAAAAGCTGAGGGAGGTCAAGAAAGAGTATGATGTGAAAACTGCAGTATCGTTGCTCAAGCAAATGGCAACTACAAAGTTCACCGAAAGCGCAGAAGCACATTTTCGTCTTAACATTGACCCAAAATATAACGATCAGCAGCTGAGAGCAACAGTGAGTTGCTAGAAATTTTAGTTGGAGTTCAATATAATCTGTCACCTTAAACGATTTCTTATGTTTCAAATATTTTATTTTAGGTAAATTTACCCAAGGGAACTGGGCAGGTTGTTAGGGTGGCTGTTCTAACTCAAGGTTATATCTCTTCTCATCTTGTTTCGATTTGAATTTTGTGACAAGGGGCAAAAAGGGTATTGAAAATTTAAAACTATCCAAAAATGGAAATTGTTGCATTTTGCATGAGATGGATGTAGACATGTAGTAGACTAGTATATTGGTATAATTATGAATTCTTTTTTATTATACCCTTTTTGTTGGATTCGGTTTTTTCATTGTTCAACTCTACAGGTGAAAAGTTCGATGAAGCAAAAAATGCAGGAGCAGATATAGTTGGTGGAGAGGACTTGATAGAACAAATCAAAGGAGGATTCATGGATTTTGACAAACTGATTGCAACTCCAGATATGATGCCTAAGGTTTCAGTTTTATTATATTATTTAGACAAGTACTCCCTCCTTCTCCAAATAAGTGTCCGTAATTCTACTTTAGCTTGTCCCAAAATAAATGACCGTTTTCAAAAGTAAGCGTCTATTTTCCCATTCTACCCTTAATTATGAGATGGATAAAATTTCTTTCTATTATTAAGGGTAAAATCGCTCTTCAAAAAAAAATTAAGGGTAAAATCGTCAATTCAATGGTATAATTAGACATTCTAAAATTGTGTACCTTTTTTCATTGTGGACATTTATTTTGTGACGGAGGGAGAACTACCGTTTAGAGGAATTTACAAAGAACCCTTGTGCCCCTTTGAACAAAAGTGAAGAGGAAAACTTTGCCACCATCCTTGAAAATAGTCAAGTAGTAATTTTTCTTTGTCCCAAAAAGGAGTCCTATTTCAGAATTTTGCCCTAAGACAGATGTGATATCACTGAATTACCCTGTCATTCAGATAATCTGTAATTTTCAATAGAAAAATGTCTTTAAATTCTGTATATATTTTAGAGTGGGAGAGATTTCTTTTGTCTTTAAGAATGCCAATTAAGCAGAAATTAATGAAAGAAGTAAGTGCAAGGGTGCTTAATTTAGTATTATTCAATTTTCTGCCGATGTGATCTTGATGTGTAATGCTATGCCTCGAATATGTATAGGATTGTATAACTCGTGATATTTGGTTTGTTTGAGTGATGATGAAATTAGCTTGTGGCACATTTTGATGTCTGTGTATAGGTCAATATTGGGTGGCGAACGTGTGTTATGAGAATGAATTTTTGTAAAATGAATCTTTTGTGGATCAGGTTGCTAGTCTTGGAAAGATTTTGGGACCGAGAGGACTGATGCCAAATCCTAAGGCTGGGACTGTTACAACCACTATACCTCAGGTAAGATATAATCAGCACATAGTTTATATGATGAGTACAGTTCTTAACTGTGGACATTGTGTTGCATGTTCTCAGCTTATGAAGATATATATATATATATATATACACACACATGTGTGTGTGTGTGTGTGGACGAAGGATCGTGTGAGAAAAACAATTAAGGTGAGAAGTATACGAAGGGATTTGGACCCTTTATAACTTTGAATCTCTGAATTGCGCTTTAGGAGAGAATTGATCCGGTGCAAATTGGTGCGTCTCTTTAGTGTTGATCTTCAATTAGGATTGATCCAAAGGTGGACATCCATTCTTACCCTTCTCACCATAACTTTCATTCTCACCGGAACTCAACCCCCTATATATATGTATATATATATAGAGAGAGAGAGAGAGTCAGGTTTAGGGGAAAATTACAAAAAAAATGGAAAACAGAGGAACACCCTAATAAGTAATAAGCATTCATCTGTATGGTATGCACATGTGCATACCGGACAAATTACTTTTATGCACGTGTGCATACCGTAAGATGGTTATTAAAATGGTCTGCAGTTTTCCATTTTTTGTATGGTTTTCCCCTAAACCTGGCAAGTTCAATTGCAAACTTAAGTTCCGTTGTGAACCGGGGGGACAAAGGAACATTCACGGGATATTCATTATGAATGAGTATCATTCATCCTGAATGGTGTAAGAAATGCACGTTCATTATTCATTATGAATGAGAACAAATGTGGCCATGTGTCGCACTTTTTTTTATGCCCCAGTTCACAACGGAAAATAGGTTTGCAACTGAATCCCCCCCCCCTCTGTCCATATATAAAAGGGTAGTGGTATACTACTGGTATCCAACAAAAGTTGCTATAGTTTCTCTAAAATAGAGAAACAAACGTCAAAATCTTCTACCAGAAAAAAAAGAGAATTATATTTAACTAACGGTTTGATCATCTTAGAGATTCTAGCATTGATTATATCGTTTAAATGTTGGAATTGTTACAACCAATATACCTCAGGTAAGATACAATCAGCAAGTAGCTCACATAATAGGTACAGTTCTTAATTGTGGACATTGTGTTGCAAGTTTTCAGCTTATGGTACATATATATGTATATGTGTATGTATAGAGTTATATACATGTGTGTATGTAACTATGTATAGATGGTAGTGGTATTTAAATCTCACAAGTGGAAGAGGCCTGTGTAGGGCCCACTATGTAAGTGTGAATGGAGCTTGTGTACGACGAGACCTCTTGTTCCTACAACTTCTATGTGAAATTTACTTGGTTTCGTTTGGAAGACTTGACCATATCATACTTTGCAGACCATAGAGGAATTTAAGAAAGGGAAAGTGGAATTCAGAGCAGATAAAACAGGAATTGTTCACTTGCCATTTGGGAAGGCAAATTTCTCAGAAGAAGATCTTCTAATCAACCTCATGGCTGCAGTGGTATGTTCTGAAACTCCCTATCTTTTGTTTTAATTCGTACGTTATTAAACACTATTTCTTAAATTTGGCAGAAATCAGTGGAATCAAACAAGCCAACTGGGGCAAAGGGAGTATATTGGAAAAGCGCGCATATATGCTCATCGATGGGGCCTTCGATCCGGTTAGATATAAAGGACATGCTTGATTTCAAGCTTCCATAGAATGAATAAACCATAGAAGATGTAAATTTGAATCATCATCTCATCATCTGCTGCTTGCTTGATTAGCTTCTTGAGCTCTGTTCTTGAAAGAGGGAAGAAGTAGGTCAAATGGTTGATAGAAGTAAAAGAGCAAGAAAGCTATTTTCTTGGATCCACATTGCCATTAGTGTTCTTTCTTTTTATGTCGATTCAACATAACATTTGCAATTTTTGTATGACTTATTCTGGTTCAGAGTTTTAATGTTGGTTTTCCACACATGGTTGGGTATGTGTGTGTTTTTGGAAAATGTAAATATGGTATCCGTTAGAGATGGGCAAAAGTACCGGTCCTTGGTCTGGGCCAAAGTAGACTGTGCACTAGGTTAGACTTTTAGGACCGGTCCGTGTCCATCTCTAGTATATGAGACATAGTTTAAATGAGGTTTATGAACGGCGTTTTAAATGGACATGAAGTATTTGGATCAGAGGAAGTTACACGACCTATAAAGATAATGGATATTATATGTTATAGAAGTTCGTATAACTTGAATCAGAATTTATTTTATATTTTTAATTAACTTGAAATATATGCTTATTCTATGGACATCTTAGATTAATGACCATGTTGGATCTTGTATTTTTTTTTTTTCATTTTACAAGGAGGGGATACAATATGGGGAGGATAATGATGTTTGTTTAACTAAAATTACAACTTGAGTTATTTGTGTGTTTATTTATTTATTTTTGTTTGATTTTATTCAAACAAAATAAGATAAATGTCCAATTTTAAACAAAATTGTTTGGAACATAATAATTAAAAGAGTAAATTACAAATTTTGTTTATGTAGCTCTATGAAAAACAGCAAAAATTATAATTATTTTTTTCATGATTTTATTTTTGTTATGCATCAGATTTCTTACTAGGGGTGTGTAGAAAGTCGACTGATCCAATTAGAACCGACCGATTCAATTAGAACCTTCATCTGGACGGTATACACACAAGTAAAAGTAAATTATTTTTAGTTTTTATGCATTTGTACGTATGTACATGTGCATGTTATAAATTGCTTGTATGCACAAATACACAATGTCCACCTACCAGGATGTTGCTCAGTTTTTTTTCTTCTGAACATGGCGCTATTATATTAATATATCATTTATAATAATCAAATATAAAAGTTATATGCAGTTTGACGAATAAATTTTTATATAAACGGGCTGTAATATCTTTGATTAAAAAAATATATAAAAGAGAATATGGTTTTGTTGTATATGAGTCAAACCGGCCGCGTCCTATAAACGCAGCTTTTGGTTTCGCGTATCCATCTATCAAATCCAAACACCCCCAACTCTCTCAACAAGATGCAGATATTCGTCAAAACCCTAACCGGGAAGACCATTACTCTCGAAGTCGAGAGTAGCGACACCATCGACAATGTCAAAGCCAAGATCCAGGTTTCATTCCAAACGTAGATTTAACTTGATGTTTTCATTTTCAATGATCAATTCTTGATTTTCATACTACTCATATCAATTCGAATTGCTTCCACTACTGAAGATGATAGAACTAGGGTTTTGCTATTTCATGATTACTTTGAGCATATTTACAATCCAGAGTGTTTTAGGTGGATTTAGGGTTGTATTTGTATCACATATCAGTTCCTAACGTCTTGTTTATCCGTTATGATCGCATGTATTTTAGTTGTGTCCGTTTATTTTCTGTGTGAGAGTACGTAGGCTAATTTTTTTTGGAAAAGGGAGTATATTATGCTTACCGAGTTCTAACGATTCATGTAAAATTGTGAACCCTTTTTTCAATTTTTGGTGTTGCTTTGTCAACGTAGTACTCCTGTGAATTTTGTGAATCTTATGAGTAGGTTTTGATCATGTTCTGTATAAACCATGTTACAAACAGAGAAATTTTGGTATAGATGTGTATAAAAGTTGGTTTTTGTTGATATGGTAGTTATTTGTCTCATATTTCTCCCCATGCTTCTCTAGGCAGGGATTCACTGTATTCCTTGTTGAAAGGAGGATTAACTACTTTGGATGAACTTTCATCCCTCTTCTCAATTACGTGGATTAATTGCAATGCTCTTGTAAGTTTGTTGCTTCAGAGTAAGTTTGGTTGATAAGCTGTGAGTTGTTTGCATTTTGAAGGACAAAGAGGGTATCCCTCCAGACCAACAGAGATTGATTTTTGCTGGCAAGCAATTAGAGGATGGACGAACACTTGCTGATTACAACATCCAGAAAGAGTCAACACTCCATCTTGTTCTAAGACTGAGAGGAGGAACTATGATCAAGGTTAAGACTCTTACAGGGAAAGAAATTGAAATTGACATTGAACCAACTGATACAATTGATAGAATCAAGGAGCGAGTTGAAGAGAAAGAAGGAATCCCTCCGGTGCAGCAAAGGTTTACCTTTCTTATTCTCCACTATTAATCAACTGCATTAAAATATTTCTCACCTTTTTGAAAGGAAAAGGGAACAAACAAAAGGATCCATTTCTTAATCATCTGGTGATATCCTATTTTTGTTTTGTTGCTGATTGGTATGAAGTTATAGAATCTCTGAAAAGAAAATAGGCACTCTATATGTTATTAAGGTATTCAAGTAGTATATGATAATGGATTGATCGTTGCTAGTTGCCACCCGTCCCTAAGTTGCAAAGTGCTAGCAAAAAAAATATTGTATACATTCTTAAATACTATTATACTTAATACATGGTAGCTCTGGAAACTAGGATTCTTTAATTTCATCGTAGCACCAACGAATCTTCAAACAATTATAATAGTATTGGTCACTTTGTATCGTTTATTTCTTTGCTTAGCATTCATCTTTTTAGCCATGCAGCCGATCAAATGTTTGCTCCAAGTCCCTTCTTTGTCCCTTGGTCTAAAATTTAGGGTGGATTTCTTTTGGTTGTTTAATAACTTCATTTTTTTAGTCATACAGCTGATCAAATGTTTGCTTCAAGTCCCTTCTTTGTCCTCAGGTCTAAAATTTAGGGTGGATTTCTTTTGGTCATTGAATAACTTTATTTTGTGGACCCCATTCAATTACTCAATGTGAGGGGAAATATAGATGGGATCCACATGATGGAGAATGGAAACAAGGTTATAAGTGAATGGCACTCTTCAAAAATTTGGAATGACAGAAGTTCCAAGGCCATTTTGGGACTCGAAACAAAATAAAACTAGAATGCAAAAACTCATGTATGAGGCATGACTCGTTTGATCGACACAAAAATGCTTGTTGGGGACCAAACTACAGGGTTCAGTGTTGAATTCGTGTGCAAAATAAGGAATTAGTTGTTTTGACTATATGTGATATAGATATGCATACAACTATTTGTAACTACATTTATATTTAATGCTAATTACTTAAAATCTCTTAAAAACAACTAATGAAGCTTTATGTACTGCTTTTAATGCTAATTACTTGATTAATACTTATCTCTAACAACCTTAAAATTCTTAAATTGTGGACTCTTATTAATTAATCCTTATCTTTAACCACTTTCAAATCAACTCCTTAAAAAGCGTCATTCTTTAAACAAATTTATAAAAAAAATTAAAATAAATTAGAACATTAAAATCGAGATATATCGCACTGCATTGCGCGAGTAGACTTCTAGTCTATCCAAAATAGGCATTATTTTCTTTAATGATGTGACCAAAATAACCCAGTTCCAAAGATGTTGCTATTTGACCTTATATCCATCAGCTAGGGAGAAAAAGGAATAATTCTTAACTCTGCACTTTCAGCGATCTCCCTACTCACCTTTGCCCTGATTTCAGTCTCAAGTTCCATCGAACCATTTCACAATACATGATTTCAGTATGCACTGAAATCTGAAATATCTTCTTCTTTATCATGGACTCATGTAGTCATGATGCACTGAACAAGGAGACAAAGAAAAAGTTAAATTTTAAACACGATGCACTTGAAACTGAAATAATTGTTTCCCTCATTGTCATGTGGTGATGATGTATTGAACAAGAAGACAGACGAAAGGAAATCCAAACATTAAGAAAACATTTTTACTTGAAACTGCATAAATATTAAGAAAACCATTACTAATAATCTATTCAATTACACCCCTCCCCCGGTTTGGTATTGAGTGCATAATCAAAAGGGATGATTTTGAGTAAAAACGAATTGCTGCCTGCCTGCCTCATAGTCTCTTTAGTTTGAACCTGATGCACTTAGTGAAGAAAAACGTATCTTGAGTTGAATTAGTAGATTGTTGGCGATGAGGTTCTCTAGTAGAGGTGGCTTTTAAAGGATTGGCAGATGGTGCTGAAAGCTGCTGGTGCACTAGAGAGTATGAATAGGGTCTTGATACGCAGGTCATAGGCGATGACAAGAATAGAGGGTAGAGGGAGAGTTCATTCATTTTCTTTCTTTCTTTCTTTCTTTCTTTAATCCCTTATCAAGATAGACTAGTGATATGCTTATCTACATATGAAAGCGATATAGACTAGTGATATGCTTATCTACATATGAAAGCGATATAGACTAGTGATATGCTCATCTACATATGAAAGCGATATAGACTAGTGATATGCTTATCTACATATGAAAGTGATTTAGACTAGTGATATACATATCTACATATGAAAGCGATTATAGACTAGTGATATGCTTATCTACATAAGAAAGCGATAATAGACTTTTTTAAGTTTTACATCTTATAGCAAATGTCTTTGGAACAGTGTTCCAAGTGTCAGAGCTATATGGTCAGGTGACCTTCTAGTGCTTAATAAAACATTGCTTGCAATATTTCAATCTTATCTGAGTAATAAGCAGTTTATATATAGTGTAGTTATCTCCACATTATTTAAACCTATGACAAGTAAATCTTGATTCAATATTATTTTGATACCGTTACTTTTCTAAATGTGTAGTTTCGTCATACCACTAATGCAATTACTCAGATAAGATTGAAATATTGCAAGCAATGTTTTATCTGGCGAAGGGCCCTGATTACAGTTGTGCAGTTTACATTATACATGAAACAAATGCTTTTCTTGAAAGAATGGCTAGCAATATTTCTAACCATTAACATTTCGCATTCACAAGGCACTACGGTGCTGAGGTCATACCTGTGATCATTTTTGGTTTTGAAGTGGCTCTGTAGATCTGGTGGGGATTTAATCGAGAATTGCTCAAAGTTCACAGATTTGCACCTTTAATGTTGAAACCTGGCTCAACCTTCTCTACCTAAACATTTAGATCTAGAGGGCCCAATTATTTTATTATATAGTACTAGTCCAAAAAATTAGTACATAAGACTTATTTTTTTTTTATGAAATATGACTGAGCCAAAAATATTTTAATAGATAAGAGCCCAAAATTGTATTAACTAATATGCTATTTCTTCTGGCCTAAGTTTTTTATGTGATACGAAGGTCTAATGTTATTGCCTATTGCTATCTCTATGTGTTTGGCTGTTTCCTTGCTTCAACAATTCAACAGATAACAACTTTAAGCTCATGTGTTTGGCTGTTACTATTTGCTTATGTTGTTTGCGTAATTGCTTTTCTTGGCTAGCTATTGCTATCTATTTGTGCTTCTATAGCGTATATTGTATTGTTGTTTGACAATCCTTTATTATTCTCATGAATAATGATGTGTTTCATGGTTTTGTGATTAATCAATAAGGTTTCACTATTAAATGCATTCAATGAATTACCTTATGTGTATGATATTCTATAAACTTTTAATCCAAGCATCTCATGGTAGAGCAAGAAAAGAAGGAAAAAGTTCATATATTTTCATCCATTTTTTGACCTTTTCATCTTTCATTGGGACTCTACTACACACCACAAGATCTATTAAGTGCTCAACCAACCATTTTTTGAGCTTGTTGACCACAAGTCTCATTCATTATTTGTTCTTATAGGATCTCAACAAATCATCTTTTTTAAACATTCTCACATATTCTCATTTGCCTTCTTGGTTACTTTCTCTACATGAGTTCTTTTTTGTATTGGAATAACACATATTTCTTTTGTCACGATAAGAAAATTCTTACTTTTAAAAAATTTACCAACCATATATAGTAGATGGTCAAACTCATCTAGTTTTTAGGATTTCAACACAACCCTTGTTTTTTCATACATTATTTGCTGCTAAATACCTAATAAAGAGTACAAGAATTTTAAGTACTCCTATTTATAATACACAAGAATAAGAAAAAAAAATCCTACATGAATTATTAGTATTTATTTATTGAATATCTTTTTCATACTTAGCGAGGGCTGTTGTTTTTAAATACACCCATGGCCTATAAAATGCCGGGAACGGAAGATTGACAATTGAAGTTGCGTCCTCAAGGCTTTTATAATAATAGATCTATTGCTCCTCCTATCTTTTTCGAACACAAACAAGCATGCCTGCTAAAATAAGTATGAGCGAAATTTCTTTTTGGTTTGATTGAATTCATAGTTAAGTGCTA
The DNA here is from genome assembly GCA_033807775.1 of Saussurea involucrata. Taxonomy (NCBI): domain Eukaryota; kingdom Viridiplantae; phylum Streptophyta; class Magnoliopsida; order Asterales; family Asteraceae; genus Saussurea; species Saussurea involucrata. The sequence continues at coordinate 78,126,380 of CM066322.1, forward strand.
CAATACTAACACATGCTTGTAGCCAAGCGCAGTCTTAACACATGGTTGAGGCCGGATGCAAAAGAAGGAAATAAGAATTAGTTTTCTATTGGAATGTGAAAGCTTGAGCATGAAGTTCAATTTCCTGTTATGCTCTGCAGCAAATTTACGTACTCGTGAAATCAGGAACTCATATTTAGTCCTTGCATTGGTTTAAAATCATGAATTTAACTAATTGTTAAGACACGATACATATTTTAACTATTGCAACCGTTAATGGAAAGGCTTCTAGAAGATTAGATGATGAATGATGAAGTGATATTTGTATTTGTAAGGGTGTTAAAAACAGGAGGAAATGGGCTAAAATAGAATTGTATTGGTGCAGGCTGATTTATGCTGGGAAACAGCTTGCAGATGACAAAACAGCAAAGGACTACAACATTGAAGGGGGGTCTGTACTTCATCTAGTTCTTGCATTGAGAGGTGGTAATCTTTAGAAAATACCTGCAACTGCTATGCTATCAAAGTTTACATAATTGAGCTCATACTCAATGATATATTCCATGTGAGTCCATAATGAGACGTCGATTGACAATGTGATTTGTATTTCTATTTGTACTTAAGTTTCTGTGCATTTTATCTTGCATTGCTTGGAAATATGTTGTCTTTTCTTATTTTCCTGGTCCAAAGAAGCATAAAATTAAGCAAATCTTTGATGGAGGTGTTTTTTCATGCTAAAAGTAAAAACAGAAACAGGGTGGGTCTTGGACTCTTGGTGTTCTGGATGGCTGCTGAACCAATTGTCCAAATTGTAGTAGGGGACCATGATAACCAGTTGGTGAATCACTATGCTTGCATTTTTGTCTTCTCTAAGTTTGTAGGCATGCATATATGGATCACTAGCAAGCCTTGCAACTAGTGGTGGCCATGGGCCTTTAACTGGTTCTTTTCGGTCTTCCTGCAATCGGTCGGTCTTTTTAAGACGTAACTGGTCCTTTTAATCGGGTTTTTTTTTCTAATATTTAAAATAACTTTTCTTTTAATGAAATGAAATGTGTTTCCAATTAAACTTATCGGTTAAACATTGATTTAATTTAAAAACACTTCATTTTACTTCAATCAAATATTGTATTTGCTTATCATTAAAACTCGAGAAATGGGGTTTTGGAAACACGATATATTGCTTGATTTTGTGCTAAAAAGACCACCAACTTAAGACAGACAATACCGTACCTAGTCTAGCTTCAAAAGAATTGCACCCGATGATGATTATTTGGGCTTTTTAGACCCACCTTCGCATCTCTGCATGCGACACAATTCTTTTGAGTGATTATTTTCGGTGACATTGTTTTGAAATTCTTAATTTTCTTAAGAGTTCAAAGCTAGAGCGACTGTGTTTCTGGAAGTCAAATGTTGGAATTGAACTAAAGTTGGAAAACTGATGAATACGTGAGCCTTTTCATGTGAAAAAGACCAAGAATCTTACCTGGTAAGAATGAAAGCAAGAACCGAGAGTCTTACCCGTTAGCCAGGGTCGTTGTCTCTTACCATGGTTAGCGCTTACAGGGTAAATTGTTGCATAAGATACCGTTTTCTTGACTAAAATCTTATCCGATAAGTAAGTGATAATGTTGAATTTTACTAGTAAGTAATTACAAGGGTAAACATTTAGTAAACAACCCGGGTTATAAGAAACTAAATAGAAACTTAACAATGTGTAACAATGTGTTGTGTATTAATATTTTTAAATAGAAGAAATAGTATTTGGAAAAGGGTTTATCTAGTTACTGCCGTTGGAGACTAAGTTTGGCCACATGATGGACTACACATAAATTGGATAACAGGTGTTTACGAACTAACTGTGTTTATGTGCCAAATTTACTATGAAATAATCGTGCACACATCTGATTTAAGAAAGCAGGACGGGACAAGAGTGGACCAACAAGAATGAGGTTAGCAAGTGAAAGAACATTGCAAAGTTTAAGAGTTTTAACTTGATTTGAGTAGTTTAGTAATTTGTTAAACTTGTCCTGTATCCCTGACTTTTGTCACTTATTTTGGTGGGACAAAAAATGCATTTATGTCCCACTCAATCTTGTCATATCTCAGCCTAATATTGAACTAAACGTGAGGCAACAAGTTTTGTTTATCACCCGTTCCAAAATACCCAAAGGAAGGGTTTTAGCATGTAGGTTTTGTCCAAATCTTTTTGTGCAAATTTTTTGGGTAAAGTCGCATTAAGAGGGTGATAAGAGAACGGTGCCTCTTATCATAAATGAAAAAACAGTCTTAGGTCCTGTTTGTTTTTCAATTCTGTCTTTTATTGATCACGTATCATTTATTCGGTTAGAGTTAACTGGGAACCAAGTAACATCTTCTCTTTCTCCTGCAAATAATAATACACCATTTATTTGACGGTGAATGTGTGCAGTCGTGTATCGTTATAAAACTAACAACCCTTACAACCCACATCTTAGTTATTCACCTTTAAATCAACGGGCCATATTCATGTATGCCTACAATATAATTATTAGTAAAACAATGTATTTTATATTCAAATATAAAATACAAAACAAAACAAAGAAATCAATAACTTCCACTAAAACCACAAGTGACCAATGATTAGGGTTCTATAGGTTGTTAGTTTTATGTAGTTACAAATTAACCTTGACATACGTGCGTACGCACACACATATATATAGGGTTGATTTTCGGAGATAAGTTGAGCGAAGATGAGAAGTGTGGAAAGTGGTTATCAACTTTTGCATGCACATTAGGATAAGGTGCACTCCGGATCAATCCCCGTATCAAGTGCGATTCATTGGTGGACTTGAGGTAAGAGTGATCAAGGGTTAAGATCCACTTCTCACGTTAACTCAACTTCTCATACGATCCTCGCATGTGATAAGAGTGTTCTCATGTTTTCGCATAATGGAGGTGTATATATTATCATTGATATGTAAAGAGCTTCATAGGATTCCTGTAATTTGACTAATTTCCTTATTACTTGCAAGTCGATAAGCTTAAAAAAATGGATGTTATCTGCACCACCCTGTTTTCTTAATATTTAGACGTTTGTCTAGTGTACAAAACAAACAGTCTTATTGCTTCGGATTTCAGACTTCAACATCAACTGTTATCAATCAAAAGTGAAATAAGACATCAGACTTCAACACCTCTTAAAAAAACAAACGTCGCCATAATGCCCCTTATCCAATAAGACATGAGTGGTAAACAAGTGGACTTTTAAACAAACAACACCAAATTAAGGGGTCATTTACCCAACGTTTACCGGTAAGCGTTTACCAGTAATAGTCAACACTTTCACTTAATTTACGGGGTAATATTTCAATCCATTAAAACGGGCATCGTATGCAACACTTTTATCACGTAAGCGCTTATCGGGTAAGAGTTGTCACTCTCGCTTACCGGTTAGACTTTCGGTCCTTGTCATCGCTCATACCGGGTAAATTCTTAATCTTTATCATATTCATCCGATAAGCTAAAGTGAGTCAATAAACACTTAACTTGTAAACGTTTTAGTAAACAGCCATTAGAAAACATAATGCGCACCAACATCCCATTAAACAAACAATAATTAATAAAATAGACCCAGCACAAAACCTTTGAGAATGGTAAAAGAGCACATGCAAAATTCCACAAGTTGTTAAACATGTAAAATTTGAACAAATATTCCAGGTGTCCACAACACTCTGGGTTTATTAGGGCTGATGCTTTACGGATTAGTACAGGCACAGACTGGGACACCCTTCCGGTAAAGTTTGAACAAAAAAAAGCCCATGGAAATCAGCTAAAAGCCATAACACCATATGCAATATATTTTCAGTCTGTTATATTGAAACACAACTTTGCTTCATCCCATGGACCATTGATCTCAAACTTGTACTCTTGAATTCTGATCAACCAATAAGGACACACCAAGTTAACAAAAACCAACATCCCCAATAGGAACACAAACAGCAATTTGTGCAGCCTGTAAACACAACCCAATGTCATACCCATCAACACGAACGAGAACCACAGGTGCAACCGAAACGAGTACTTCTTAAGACAGTAGGTCACCAATGGTGCAAAGAGAAAAACTTGCAAAGAGAACAATATAACACCAAATACAAGAAGTCTTGAGGGAAGCCGAGAAGCAATCAAAAGCGAAGCCACGATGGAAGCGTTAAGAGAAATATTGCTGGTTAAGGTCGGACTTTCCAATGCTCCAGGAGCTTTTACGGTTGATCCAGAATAGTTATGCAGGAAAAGATGGAGGATTACAAGTGATGTGGTTAAAGCCCATATGGAATCAGAGCTTATTGATCTGGTGAGTGTGTGATATATTGGAGAAAGGACGTATAAACCAGTTGTGAAGAAGGAGATTTTAATGGCGTAATTGAGGAGAAGATTGAAAGAAAGCATTTTGGCTGTTAAGAGAAGAACAAAAAAGCCCGATCCAAGAAGGGTGACATCGAGAACTAATAGAAACTTTTCGGTTATAGTGGAACTAAGAGTGTAGGTCCAAACCAAAACCACGAGTGCCACAATGCAAAGGTATTGAGAAATGGAAACCGAGTCTAGCATTACCTTTAGCATGTCTCTTTTAACAACATTGGCATTCATGACCATTTCTTCAAGGAAAGTTTCGTCAGTATGGTTATCGTCGAAACCAGGTTGCATGCCTCCGTAAGCAACTTTTCTCCATCTCCTTTGTGTTGAAGAGCGTCGAGTGATGCTATTCTCCATTATTCTAACTAATAACCTTTTTGCTGGTGGTTAGAATACACTCTAGAGGGGAGTGGTAGTTGAAAGAAAATGAACTATCCACCAGAGATTGCAGCAGTTCCCCACATCAGCTCAGACCTAGAAAAGCAAGTAACATTAGTTTCGACATCTAAGCAATATTTAGATTACCAGATTTTCAATAGATAGAGATTTCAAGAATCCCAAAAGGCTGCCTTCTTTTGATCTTAAAATACTCCCTTACTTTGCTGATCTTTTACCACCTTCTTAGCTGGTATATCGTATATGCATCTCATAGTTCCCATATATCTGAGCAGAAATCAGCATTTGAGATATAGCGAACAAAACCTGTTTAATATTATTCATTTCCACAAAATTTTATTCTAATGAATATGTATGTACTCAGAATCCATGTTTATTGAACTGTATGTTCATCACAATTCGAGTGGTGAGTGAAGGCTATTTGTCTTGATGCAGACCACTAAATATGCATTTCATAGTTGCCATAAACCTCAGCAGAATATATCGGTTAACAAATAGCTAACTGTTCTCATTAAGTGACATCTATTTCACATGATATCATTTCTAAAGCCATAGATGAAATCAGAAATCATGTTATTTAAATGAGCTGTTAACAACCGGGGGACTGGAGGGGGAATAGTCAGGCATGGGAAACCCAGGTACTCCTATCACTTATTTCACAGAGTACTCCTATTCACTTCTCTGACTATATATCAAATCGGAAAGCGGCTTCTGAATGGTTAGTTTATTCTTTTAAATGAAGGGGCTGTTTGGCAGATACCGGATGATTTAGTGCAGTATGATTAAGTGGCCAGAATGGTTCAGAGACTCTGTATGATTTACTGTCAGATATAAAATGATTGTTTGGAAACTGCTCTGAATCAACTGTCTGAATGGCATAAAATTACCATTTTACCCCCAGTTTTGCGTTAAATGAAGATTGAAATCCTAACAAATAACCACATACAACAAATCTCATATAATTCCCTATCCAAAGCATTGTATTACCAATTATCAATAAACTTTGGTACCAAACTAGTTGCAATTTTCACAATATGGAATTTACCAAACTAGTTGCAATTTCACAATATGGAATTTACCAAACTAGTTGCAATTTCACAATATGGAATGTACCAAATCAGTTTTGGTCCACTAGTTGTTTCAAGAAACAGAGTGGTAGGTTTCAAGACATGAATCAATGGTACATACCACAATATAGACCAAATAACAGGCATTGATGGTAGAAAAATTAACAAGAATCAATGGTAGGTCAAGACATGACTAAATGGTAAGTTTCAAGACATGAATCGATTTCGAGAGCTTGTATGTTGCTGTCGATTTCAAACAGGTCAAGACATGAATCGTTTTGAACATGTATGTTGCTGTCAATTTCAAACAGGTCAAGACATGAATCGATTTTGAACATGTATGTTGCTGTCGATTTCGAACAGGTCAAGACATGAATCGACTTTGAACATGTATGTTGCTGTCGATTTCGAACAGGTCAAGATGTAATTGATTTCAAACAGGTTTATATCAAGTTCGAGAGCCAAGTTCGAGAGCTTACCTGTTGAGACGATGGTCGATTTCGAACAGGTATGTTGCTGGGAGAATCCAACAGATCTGTAGCTGGAAGAATCGATCAAACTTTTTAATCTGAATCAAGAAGATGGACTGTAATCGAGAGGAGAGAATGGTTGTAATCGTAATCAAGAGAAGATAGTATAGAGGGAAGGAGATGGTAGGGATGATTGGAGAACCGAGGTAATTAATTACACAGAGGGCAAAGGGGGGAATTTTCAATCTGAATGGTATAGCTACCTGATGGGTAAAGGACCGATTCAGAGGAAATTGTACCATTCAGACCTTTTATAAATTGCATCCAAACAGTAATATATCTGACCGATTCAGACCTATACCTCTTAATGGCATCATTAAGAGGTAAACAAACAGCCCCAAAAACGAGGACCACTAAATATGCATCTGATTTCAATGCAACTAGAGGCAACTCCTCTACGAGTGCTATGATTTTCTTGTGCGGCCCTGATCAAACACATGGTGTGCATTATTTCATAACCCATTCAAGATCTCAACCAACACCAAATAATCTTCATCAACCAAACAAGTAGGAAAGTTCAACAAATTCCAAAGATCTCAAACCGACACCAAATAATCAACAAATTATCATCTAGTTGAGTAGAAGAATCCAACAAATACCGAAAAAGAAACCCAATACCTAAAAATATGTTGAATGATCGGACCTCTAATGGGTTGATAACGATGCAGACGGAGAAACAGAAAGTCGTGGACGGAGAAGCAAATTCTCTCAAAGACCGGCTTTACAGAACTGTGACTTCAATAATATGCTCAAGTAAAGGCGGGTAAAAGTTCAACATGTAGCCATAGAACAACAAAAGAAGCATCCCCCGCTGATCAAAGCAGACATAGTGCCTAAAGAAATTCCATTGAATGCTAGATAAAAACGGCAAACCGAAAAGTCATTGGTGATACACAGGTACAACATACCATAGCACGTAACACAGAACTTCAACTAGGTATTCGCAAATCGCAATAATTGATCAGATGCTTTTTCAATGTTGGCGATATTTGGACATCAATGAGCTTTTCATAAGAAGCAGAGGCAAGATAACAGAAGCAAATAGGCATATTTCACTTTCCAAACATGTCAATTTGTCAATTACTAAGTCTCAACTCTCAAGGAGAGACTTACTGAACCTAATTACCTAAACCCTAAAAATATCAAATATAGACTTACCTATAGCCCGGAGGCGATACCGTGAGTGCTTGACTTAGGCAAAACCGCAGAAGTGAAGCAGCAACAAGCCGCTGATGAGCAAGGGGCAGGAACAAATTCGAGCTAGACGGGAGTCGTGACAGGGGCGAGAGCTTCTCTTATGGGAGAGTCCGTCCGTCTAAGGTTGCGGCCTGAGGGTGGGCCTGATCGAGAATGCTGGCTCCGTCCTTTTGACTGAGTGGAATTACTTTTAGTTTACGGGGTTCTCCTTATCAGCTGTTTGACATATACCGTATGATTTGGTGCAGAATAATTAAGTTGGTCTGAATGATCAAGAGATTTTGAATGATTTAGTGCAAAGTGAATTAAATGGTTGTTTGGAAAATGGTTTGACGGATAAGTCAGAATTACAGAAAATTACCATTTTAACCCTCTGTATGATTTAATGCTGAATGAAATGTGGTTGTTTGGCAAATGCTATGAATTAGTCAAACTACTTCCAAACTCAAGCATGTGTGCATCAGCCCTATGCAGAAAAACCATGTCCCACAATCCAAGTTAGCATACAATCTACTCTGGTCCAACTACTTCCAAACAGCCTTATGGACACATCCAAAAAAAAGTTTCCCTTCCAGATTCACTTTTGAGTCCCACTTGTCAGCAACTTGATACAAAGAGTGTATAAGAGTGGTGTAGGTTACCCAGTGGATGAACTAAAATATTAAAGGTGAGATGCTTCGAGCCTCTACCCATCAACCTCAAAAAAACTGAATCATACATTACTACACATACAATTTAAACTACCAATAGTAAATTGCACATCAAAGTATAGGGTCACAACTCACAAGGTGTATACTACAGATCAAAAGTCATGCAGAAACCATAAAATTGAGCAGCTGCTCCTATCTGGAATTAATTTGTGTGGATATCGGCTCACAACTCTATCACAAACAAAATTGAGTAGTTGCTCCCATGCGAATTAGTTTACAAGTAGTATTTTTTTGCTCATTGTAAACTTTATTCAAACACTTGGTGTTCAAAAGAAAAAACAAGAACATAGTAGGGGTAATCAAAAACCAATATGAGGATGTTGAGAGGAAATCTGCAGACTTAAAGAAACCCAAACGAAATCATACCCAAACACAAAACAGAATCAAGATCCATCAACAAACACAAAATAAAATTCACAATTCTAAGTAATGCATACAATATAAATCGTTGTTTCGAAACACCACTGAGGTCACATAAATCGTTGTTTGAAACCTAGAAATTGATGGGTTTCACATACCTGCGAGATTGATTGGAGAGACAATAGCAACAATGGCGAGGAACAGAGTGATCGACCAAAAGCCAGGGAGAACAGTTTACGCTGTGTTCTCGAGTTTGTTTTATGAAGGAAAGGAACGGAAAGGGGAGGAAAGTAGGAGGAAAATAAAAAATGTTGTGTTCTCGAGTTTTTTTAAAGAGGGAAAAGAAAGGAAGGGGAAGGAAAATATTGCTAATTTTCCTCTCAAAACTTTCCGCCCAAATGTGGGAGGAAACGGAAGGAAAGAAAAGAAATGAAATAAAAAGAATTAAAAATATTTATAAAATTACACATATACCCATTAATTACATTTCATTATGAAATAAATGAGGGTATATTAGTAAAAGTAACATCTTTCCTTTCCTTTCTCTCCTACTCAAGAACATGAAAATTTATTTTCTTTCCACTTCCTTCCTTTCTTTTCCTTCAATCTCAAGAACACAAATACAAATATTTATTTCCTCCCTTTTCCTTTCCTTTCTTTTCTTTCTCTTCCCTTTCTCTTCTTTTCTTTCCTTCTAAAACTCGAGAACGCAGCGTTAGAGACAGAGCGACGAGAGAAGCAAGGGTTAAGGGGGTGTTTGGGATTGCTTTTTTTGTTGTACCATACTACCATGTGACGAAATGATATGCTCTAGAAAACGTAAAAGATCTGGCTAGTGTGTGATAGACTGAATCTTGATGAATCGAATCAATTTAAAGGGAAATTGCCTCAAATAGCCATTTCACACATGAGGTTTCTTTAAATAGCCATTTTAAACACCTAATTCCTAAAATGGCCAAAACTTACGCATAAAAACTTACGAACAGAGTTTTCTGTGCGTAAGTTTCATTTTCCCCAAAAAAAAAACGATTTTTTAAAAAACTTACGCACAGAGTTCTCTGTGCGTAAGTTTTAATCCTACATGTATGCGTAACTTTTTCGTTTGCACCACGTAGGCTCCACGTGGAAAACTTAAACTTACGCACAGAGATGTAAAACTTACGCACAGAAATCTCTGTGCGTAAGTTTTTTTAAAAAAACTTTTTTTTTATTTTTTTGAAGGGAAATAAAACTTACGCACAGAGATCTTTGTGCGTAAGTCTCTGTGCGTAAGTTTTCATATTTTTTTTTTTGTTTAAGAAAGAATCCGATTCTTTTTCAGTGATTTGACACAAACAGTAAAGCAGCTTTTACTCAATTCATACGGATTCAATTGATTTTTAAAAAAAATTAATTTTTTGGAAAAACATTTTAGAATCGGATCATTTTACTCAATTCATGCGTAAATTAATTTTTTGGAAAAACATTTTAAAATCAATTGATTATTTTGGAAAAACATTTTTTTAAATAATTTATTGAAAAAAATTGATTGAATAATTTTTTATAAATTGAATCCCTATTTTAATGGTTGAGCTTCAATGATTGGAGGGGGGGCTCCCACATTGCTTCCTCTACCCGGTCGGAAACCACGACTAACAGAAGTTTCAACTGAGATATAAAGTGTTGCCGGTTTTCTTGAAGTAGAAGCGAACTCCATAAAACCAATAACGTCATCGTCATCGCCTAATAGGAAAACCGCCCCATCATACTTATACGACAACACAAATCCACCTTCAATTTCAATTTTTTGTGCAACATAGCTAACTAACGCATCATGTGTAATGTTTTGTCGCAACATTACACCACGTTGAAAAACTTGATCAGATACATACTCCATCACATTGTTTACTTTTTCCCATCTTCCTCCACCACGGATATGCAACCTCAATTTTTCGGTTGTAGAGGCCATGGTCTTGGAATGAATGATGGGAGAGCGAAATAGAGAGAATTAAGTGTTTACAACTGATATGGGAGTAAGAAATAAAATAACAATGAAGTGTTTACAATGGACATACAATATATATATATAGAAACTGTAATGAAAATAATCAAATTATTTAGAAATAAGTTTTTTTCTATATTTTTTTCTATCTCATTTAATTTTTTTATAAAATAGGGATTCAATTTATTAAAAATTATTCAATCAATTTTTTTCAATAAATTATTTAAAAATTTTTTTTCCAAAATAATCAAATTATTTTAAAAAATTATTTAGAAATAATTTTTTTTAAACAATTTGATTATTTTCTAAAATGTTTTTCCAAAAAAATAAATTTTTTTTAAAATCAATTGAATCCGTATGAATTGAGTAAAAGTTGCTTTACTGTTTGTGTCAAATCACTGAAAAAGAATCAGATTCTTTCTTAAACAAAAAAAAATGAAAACTTACGCACAGAGACTTACGCACAAAGATCTCTGTGCGTAAGTTTTATTTCCCTTCAAAAAAATAAAAAAAAAAGATTTTTTTAAAAAACTTACGCACAGAGATTTCTGTGCGTAAGTTTAGGTTTTCCACGTGGAGCCTACGTGATGCAAACGAAAAAGTTACGCATACATGTAGGATTAAAACTTACGCACAGAGAACTCTGTGCGTAAGTTTTTTTAAAAATCGTTTTTTTTTGGGGGGAAATGAAACTTACGCACAGAAAACTCTGTGCGTAAGTTTTTATGCGTAAGTTTTGGCCATTTTAGGAATTAGGTGTTTAAAATGGCTATTTAAAGAAACCTCATGTGTGAAATGGCTATTTGAGGCAATTTCCCCAATTTAAAGGCATAAGAACAATGATTACTTCCTAATGTGACTGTCATATGTTGTTATATCCTTCTAAAACCTATGCAACATTGCAGTGCAGAACAGGAATCGTGATAAGAATTACAAGCGGTTATCATAGTAGTAAAACCTTGTTATAGCTAAAACAAATAATTATATAACTAATAAATAAAAAATGCAATACCTAATATATGATATGGGTTTGGTTGCACTACTTTTTACACTTTGTTTCAAATTGTAGGGAGTGATTTCTCAAATCTTCAATTTTAGCGATTAAAGTAGTTGGTAGCAGGAAGAAACAGGAAAAAAGTTTTGTATGAAGCTATCCAAACAGACTTTGTATCAGAGGAGACATGAAATAAGAGGGAAGAGGGGATCGAGGGAAGAAAGCAAGGCGTACAGTGTCTCTTCTCGGTACTCGGTAGTGACCAGGTTTTAAAACCCTTTTTTTAACGGCATTTGTTACACACACACACGCTCCAGCGGTATCGGGCCTCAGCAATAGGCAGCCCACTAATCCGCTGCGATCCGGCTCAGCCTATGGCTGAACCCGACCGGCAGGGTAGAGGATCCCATAGACTGGATCCACCCGTATCGGCCCCGGACCCGGCCCCGAAGGACCAGACCCAAGATCTGGATATCGCAGAGATTTCCCCTCCCAGGATTCGAACTCAGGTAGCACGGCTTTCACCCCGTGCCCCCCAAGATGTTACCTAGCCACTGGGCTGGGAGCTCTTTGATGGTTTTAAAACCCTTTGTATCATAAACTTGTACACTATGCCTTAAAAGTGCAGATTTTTTTAAATTTGTGCTTTAATTTGTTGTACCTCATGCTTCAAAGATTGTAATTAAGACTATTGGTGTAAACCAATATTAAGGTAGTATAGATATAGATACGGATAGAACAGTTGAATTAAAAATTATATGTTTTTCTATAATAAAAATTTGTATTTTAAATAGTCAAAAATCATTTTATCAGTTTACTTATCTATACTATATTATAAAACATTTAACCACCTAACTCTTAAAAACAACTTTTATAGCTTAAAGTACTACATTTTTAAGCACAATCTCTTAAAAACTCTTAAATACAACTTGTAAAACATAAATTACAATACTTTCAAACATAAAAGAGAGAGAGAGAGACAACACTGCAAACTCTTTCTCCTGTACTTCGATTCAGAAAAGCTTTATCCTCCAAGACGACGTTTCGTCCTCCAAGACAGAAATATGTAGGGTTGTTATGCTCTGCAAATCCATTCATTCTCTTTTCACGGTTACTTTGAATCACCAAAGGCTCAGGTATGATTTCTCAACATCGATTCATTTGATTTTTGCACAAAGGTTTCATCTGTTCGACCTTCGATTTCAAGGTCTCAATCAGCATGCTTCATCTCCATCCTTTTCCACTAACCCCTGTTGTTAGGGTTCTCGATTCAACCCCTGTTGTTAAGGTTCTCGATTCGACCCCTGTTGTTAGGGTTTTTTGGTACTTCTTGCCGTTTATCGCAATCAGGTTCGATGCTCCATCGATTCTCATATGGTTAAGGTTTCAATTTGAACTATTTGCTCAATCTTCTCCTAATTCGATGTAAATGGAATATTTGATTTCTTGATTCTGGTTTGATGTTATAATCATTTATTTATTTTATTTTTTTGGTTTGTAGCTCTGATAGCTTGGATTCTTAAATCTTCTAACTCTAAAGTTTTCGTTTTATTTCATGATTTGCAGCCTAAGTCTTCAAAAATTTCTTGTTTTGCTTACTTGCAATCACATATTTTGCAAATGAGCTCAACATCCTTTTCTTCTATTATCATCCCTATGCCAACATGAATCTCTTGAACTTTTATGTTTATGGACTCTTTTGGCGCACATGAACGTCAATATTGCTTATTTTCAGGTTAAGCTCATCACCACCCTTCACTATCTTGTGTTGTTGTTATAAGGTGTGTATAATCGCAACCTTTTAATTCAACCAGGTATTTAGAAGAAACTGTGTTTTTTCCAGCTGAAAGGGCTAAAATTATGATATGTGAGTTACATTCTTTCTATTTTTTTTTTCAGGATTGCGGTGTATTGAAAATTAATCCTAGCTCAAGGTTGGTGGATCAGACCTTCTCACAATCACCATACTTGACATTCTCTGTTAGTCTATCACACTTAACATCCTATTTCTCTCTCTAAACAATTATGGTATAAAGTTGCATTTCTAAACAATAATGGTATAAACATCTCTCAATTATGATTGTGCTTTTAGTTGTGCTCAAGGTGATTACGGTGATTCGGTGCAGTTGCCTATACAGGTAAGTGCATAATGTGGAAAAAAGAGATGCATATTCAAATTGTTGAATAGGAACATTAGAAGAACATTTGAATAAAAAAGTTAAAAACAGTAAGGTAGTCCAAAATTATGGCAATCAAAAATGGTTTGTGGTAAGCGTTTCCCTCACCGGGTAAGATTCTTGTTTCTTGCCATGCTTTCCAGTAAGGTAAGTAACACCCGATAAGCTTTTACACGGTAAATTGTTAATACAATTTATATCAGTACACTCTAGATACCACTTCCAATCAATCTTGTTTAAAAATGGATGTTCATCCACTAATTTGTTAATATAGCTCTGTTTATCGACTAAATTGTTAATATGGCTTGTGGCAATTTTAACGATTACATTTGAGGTTTTCGTTTGTTTGTTTATAACTTCAGGTGGCTGGTAGATCGTATGGTTAACCTTGGGTTTTCAAAGTTCATACAAGAGTATATTAGTAGCAGCCTCAAGAAGTCAGGAGAACATGAAACGTTTTTTTCCAATATCGAGAGTATATTGTGAATTATTGTTGCTTTAATATACTTTTGCAAATGAGTTTGTACCATGATCTAACTTTGACTCTGTTTGATGTTTGTCATAGCACTGAAACATGGTTACTGAAAGATCATGGGCGAAGTTTTTAATGGGAACATGTGCCATTTTCATCGTGTTAGGGGTCGTTTACCTGGTAAGTGAATTATGCCTGCTTAAGTCCTTGTTGCTATGCTATACGTTGTAACTCCTGCCTCAGGTAAGGTTTTATCATTGTGTTGAAGGTAACATTATGTGTCTTTTGATATATTTATCTATTCCGCCAAGCGAGAAACCAATTTGGAGAATGATTCTTCTTTGAGTGTGCATTAGTCTAAAGATGATTTTTTCCACACTAAAAAATGTCGACACAGTTGGTCTATAGGTGTAATCACAACATTATTTCTCCTTTAGGTCTATAGGTGCAAGTCAGTAATGTGTCCTTTGAGGATGCTTATTCAAATGGCCATCTAAAAGTCTTCGTGAGCTTAGATTTAATGGAAAGAAGGACTTGCAACTACATGTAATTTTTATTACTGCAGTTGCTCTTTAAACTTCTTATGGTTATTGAATTTGCAGCAACTTTTATTTCATATTATTTGATTATATATTTACTTGAATACTTAGTGGAATGCCAATAAAATAATTTGCATTATTTGATTTGTTTCAAGGTGTACTTTCTTTTTTGTTGTGGTTTATTACTTCAAGCTCTATCCAAAGAATCTTGGAGATCATGGACAAAGCAGTGGGAGCTCCAAACTTGATGCAGTTCTTAGTTCATGATATTTAGATTGTCTTTCCCTAACAATCATGTGATACATCATTTTTATGCCTAAAAGTATCTTCTTGGTTATTTTTTTAAAGTGTATATATATAGGGGTTAAATCATGTTAGAACCAAAAATAGGTTGAGAACTGTGAGAACCGATCTAAGCCGTATATTGGTTTTGATCCTATGGTTTTAAAAACATAAAGTTTCATTCACCGGTTCTCACAGTTCTCAGCTTATATTTGCCTATAAAATGTCCATAGATTAAATTCAATTAATGGCTTAGATCGGTTTTCACGGTTCTCAACCTATTTTTGGTTCTCATTTGATTACCGTCCTATATATATATATATATATATATATATATATATATATATATATATATATATATATATATATATATTTATGAATTAATTAGTTGGGGCTTGATCATATGGTTAGATGTCGTGCCTACCGCCATCTGTATCTGAGCGTGAACAGAAACTGCAGTTCAGCCTTGGGTGTCCGGTGATTTTGCCGCCAGAGAGTTTCCTCCCGCTTAGACTCCCGTTTGTTTACGGTGTGCAACTTGAGGATGGAAGTCTGTATCCCCTCAAACCGTTTGAAAAGCAGCCAGAGTTGACTGCTTGGATTACCAAAAGCACGACTCTACAGTTTTCGTCAAAGGGTGGCACTAATCTTGAAGTTATGTAACCGTTGGAAACTAATGGAACACTCTTGCATCAGTCAGCGTGGCAACTTGCTGCAAAAAGCAGATTTCTGTGTGCAGTTTCGCCTGGTTCCAGGTGACGCTTTTAAATATTCTAATCATACATATTGATATTTCTAAGTTGATTTTTGATGAAGTTTTGTTGTTGTTGTTGTTGTGTTGTTGGGTTTGTGTGCACAGTTGATGTGGTAGTAAGTTGGTTGATTTGGGGATCCAGTGATGCTGTTTATGAACGAGGCCGAAATGCTAGATTGTTATCAGGTGATGCTTCTTGTGAACAGTGAAGTTGATGTCGTTACAAAAAAACACGAAAAGTTATATCATCCTAATGATCATCTTCGTCATTTTGTTACCGTGGGCCCTTTAGAAATGGTTGGTGTTTTATGGGATTCTCGGGCTTGATCATGTTGAAATTGTGTAAGTACCATTTTCTCACCTTGGCTCTTAATTGTTTATAAATCATCAAAAGATTATTGGATTTTTTTGTTTGTTTGTATGTACCATCTACCAGATTATTTTTGTGGGTCCCATGAGGGAGTGAAAATTGGGGCATGACTTCATAAAAGCTAGGGTGAGTTTGTTAGCAACTTAATGAGCTTAATGGGACTCACAACTTATTTGGTCGGTTATACCTGACTGTTGGATGGTGACTTAATGATATAGACAATGGCTTATTCAGTAAGCTTATAAGGGGAGCTTTATACAGAAAGCCAATTGTTTCCAAACTTGTCCCTCCCAATTAAAAAACTCGGTCTCCATCTATACAATTAATCCACATGGACAACTTTATCCATACAGGGCTTAATTGAAAACCAACCAAACAGCCTCATAGTCTGCTTGTATGCTGATGCATTGGGTGTTTTGTTAATTTTTGCAATAATGAATTTATATAATCATTGTTTCTTATTTCATCTCATCGAAACAGGGATCATCAAGAGGTGATCGTGGCCCACAGCTTCTGTGGATTTGTTTACAAAAGTGGGTCTGTTGGTGCAAGTGTACCACATCTCTATATATCTATATATATTTATTTTGATGATTACAAACACACCGTATTATTGTTTATCTAACAATCCTATCCAAGTGTACAGTTCTTGAAGAACACGAAGATTTTATCTGAAGAGTTCAAGACGGAAGATTTACGTTGTCATTAGTGTTTATAATTTATAATGATAAACACCCTAAAATAATATACCACTTGGATATTTCTAAAAACCATAATTGATTTTAATTAAATAAGGTTTTTTTTTAGAAGATCCAGCAAGATTGGTTGCGTCCTGGAAGCTGTCCTTTTCTGACGCCGGTATACCGCGGCGGTACAGCCGGTATACCGCGGCAGGCTCGGTGTGCATCTCTGATTGGTTGAAGCTACTTTTACTAGCCGGTATACCGCGAGTCCTAGCCGGTATACCGCCACGTACGTATTCCAGTCAACTTTGCATGAGAGCCGTTGGAGTGTCAGTGTACTATTACTGCACGGTATACCGCGTGCATTTGGCGGTATACCGCGGATGCACATATCCGTTGGAAGCTTCATGCTATATATTTGCATGCTGATGGTGAAGAAAGAGCAGACCACACAAACAACAACAGCAAGCAACCAACTCCATCCATTTCTCAGCTCTCTCACTTATTTAATTTATATATTTTATAAAACCTTTTTTATAAAATATCCAAGTGATTATTATACAAGAGTGATTACCCATTGTGAGTTATACTCCTCTTGTAAGTATTTGAATAACGGGTGTGTGATCCTGTTTATCTCATAGCAGAGGCTTGAGAAACTATTACAAATTCCTTTGTATTTGGTTTGTGTTCTACCGTAAAGAATACATTTATTGGATCGTGTCGAGAAGTGTCTCGGCTGCTGGTTTATCACAGTTGGTGGTAAATCAGTAAATCTCCGTGTCAAGTATCTCTAACCTTTATCTCTTTATTTATTCCGTTGTGCATTTAAATTATATCTGTTTATATAATTGTTGTTTATTTATTATTTCTATACTCTGATTTATTTATACTGTTTCTGTACTGTATTTATTTACAAAAGAATTTTTGAAAGTAAAAGATTTAAAATACAACCTTACCCCCCCCCCCCTTAGGTTGTCTAACATTTGGTATCAGAGCAGGGCTTTCAAAAATTATCTGTTTAAATTTTTAAAATTATATATTTTTTTTTAAATGGCTCAACAAACTAATTTTGTGTTTTCTAAACCTCCTTTGATAGATACTGAAAAGTTTGGCATTTGGGCCGAGCTGTTTGAATGTCACGTTCGTGGCAAAAGTCAAAAAATTTGGGATATTATAGAAAATGGGAATTTTAGACCAACCAAAGTTGAAAATGATCTTATTGTTGATAAACCCATAAAAGATTGGACTCCCGCTGAAGAATCTCATTATTGTTTAAATTTTGAAGCTAAAAATATATTATATGCTGCTTTAACCTCTGATGAAATTGAAAGAGTTTATACTTATAAAACTGCTAATCAAATCTGGCAAAGCTTGAGCGACACTCATCGTGGAAATACTCAAGTTAAAAGCTCTAAAATAAATATTCTTGTTCATGATTATGAATTGTTCGAAATGTCAAAAGATGAGTCAATCGACTCAATGTTTAAACGTTTTAACCTCATTATGACTACTTTGAAAGGACTAGGTCGCACTTATCCTAACGAAGACTATGTAAGGAAAATCCTACGAGCACTTCCTTCGGAGTGGATGGCAAAAATCACATCCTTGGAAGACTCCCGAGATCTCGCAACTATGAAGCTCGATGATCTCATCGGCAATCTTAAAGTGCACGAAATTGCACTAAGAAGAAATCAAGTCCGGGAGCAAGTTAAAAAGAAATCCATAGCTTTAAAAGTCATTGCCTCAAAAGAAGAGGAAAAGGAAGAGGAGGAAGAAGCTAGCTCATCCGATGACGAACCCGAAAATCTTGACGATTTAGTCAAGTTGGTAAGAAAACTTTCTAAACTTTTATCTAACAAAAAGTTTGCCAAAAATGATAGGTTTCAAGAAAATGGAGACTACCGTCGTGGTGGTAAAAACCAAAGTCGCAACGTCCACAAACGTGAAGACAAATATGACGAATCTAGCGACGATGAAAAAGCCAATAAAAAGAAAGGCTTTTGCTATGTGTGTGGTGACAAGGATCACTATGCAAGTGTGTGTCCGAAACGAGCAAAACAAATCAACACACCAAAAGCTTTAGTTGGAGGCGCGTTGAGCGCAAGCATAAATGAGGCCAAAAATTTTTGTTTCATGGCCGACCATGATAATGAGGTATCTTCATCATATTCTTCTAAAAATAATTGTGATAGTAATTATAGTGATAATTATTATAGTGACGATGAAAATAATCTTGACGAATTATATAAATCATTTCATGATATGGCTGCTCTCGCAAATAAATATAAAGATGAAATTTCTAATTTAAAAGAAACCGTATCTATATATAAAAAGGAAATAGATGACGGCAAACAAAAATCTGCTCATGATTTAGATGTTATCACTAAATTAGAAAATAAATTAAGTGAAAAAGATATTTGTAAATCTTGTGTTATTTTAAATGATGAAATTGCATGTTTAAATGCTAAATGTAAATCGTATGAGAAAAATGACTTATTAGCAAATGCTTTTAATAGTAGCAATGATAAAGTGCTTAAAATGCTAAATATGCCTAATCGTATAAATTGTCGTAAAGGAATTGGTTCCGATACATGTGTTGATAAATGTTCGTGTAAACCCCCATTAAAAGATTTTTTGCATCTCCTAAAGTTGAAACGAGAAAACCTTATGTGCAAAAACCTCCGTATGTATTCAAAATGAATAATGTGAATTATATGCCGAGGAAACCGTATGCTCGTATGTATAATAGTAATTTTTCTAGACCTAATGCGAATATAAATGCTTCATTTTATGTGTATGATAAATACAATCGCAAAATTAAAATGGTTAGAAAATGGATTCCGAAAGGAATGTTTAATGTTGACAATCCCGGTGGGATGTGTTTATGGTTTTAAACCATTTTTATGGTTTTATATGTTGTCGTATTTTATTTTATGTCGACAACATGTTCTTTATTTGCAGTTTATGTTTTATACTAACTATTAAAAGGACCCATAAGAAAAGGGTACCACGAAAAATTTTCTTTGCCTTTTGTAGGTGTTTCCTGGCGAGGATATAATACGTGCTCCCTGACGAGGTTATAATACGTGGTTACCTGCCGAGGTTATAATACGTGGTTACCTGCCGAGGTTATAATACGTGCTACCTGCCGAGGTTATAATACGTGGTTACCTGCCGAGGTTATAATACGTGGTTACCTGCCGAGGTTATAATACGTGGTTTCCTGACGAGGATATAATACGTGTTCCCTGACGAGGTTATAATACGTGGTTACCTGCCGAGGTTATAATACGTGGTTACCTGCCGAGGTTATAATACGTGGTTACCTGCCGAGGTTATAATACGTGGTACCTGCCGAGGTTATAATACGTGGTTACCTGCCGAGGTTATAATACGTGGTTACCTGCCGAGGTTATAATACGTGGTTTCCTGACGAGGATATAATACGTGTTCCCTGACGAGGTCATAATACGTGGTAATTTTTGCTCACATAAAATTAACCGAAAATCGAAGCCTTAAGATCCTTTTTGGTGCAAGTGTTTCTTTTTGGTTATTTTGTTTCATGTCATTTATTATGCTTATTTTATCCCTCAAATTTTATAAAATCATCAATTTAATATCGTTATTAATTTGAGGGGGAGCTTTTTATCTTTTACCCATGAGATTATGCTCTCTCAAATATATGCATATTTTGAGGGGGAGCATCTCTCGAGGGGAAGCATACCGTCTTTCTTGACCCTTTTTGTTTCGACAAACGGGGGAGAGAAACCGCATATGCTCATGCTTAGCGGTTGTGTTTGTCATCATCAAAAAGGGGGAGATTGTTGGTGCAAGTGTACCACATCTCTATATATCTATATATATTTATTTTGATGATTACAAACACACCGTATTATTGTTTATCTAACAATCCTATCCAAGTGTACAGTTCTTGAAGAACACGAAGATTTTATCTGAAGAGTTCAAGACGGAAGATTTACGTTGTCATTAGTGTTTATAATTTATAATGATAAACACCCTAAAATAATATACCACTTGGATATTTCTAAAAACCATAATTGATTTTAATTAAATAAGGTTTTTTTTGAGAAGATCCAGCAAGATTGGTTGCGTCCTGGAAGCTGTCCTTTTCTGACGCCGGTATACCGCGGCGGTACAGCCGGTATACCGCGGCAGGCTCGGTGTGCATCTCTGATTGGTTGAAGCTACTTTTACTAGCCGGTATACCGCGAGTCCTAGCCGGTATACCGCCACGTACGTATTCCAGTCAACTTTGCATGAGAGCCGTTGGAGTGTCAGTGTACTATTACTGCACGGTATACCGCGTGCATTTGGCGGTATACCGCGGATGCACATATCCGTTGGAAGCTTCATGCTATATATTTGCATGCTGATGGTGAAGAAAGAGCAGACCACACAAACAACAACAGCAAGCAACCAACTCCATCCATTTCTCAGCTCTCTCACTTATTTAATTTATATATTTTATAAAACCTTTTTTATAAAATATCCAAGTGATT
This sequence comes from Saussurea involucrata, assembly GCA_033807775.1. Classification (NCBI taxonomy): domain Eukaryota; kingdom Viridiplantae; phylum Streptophyta; class Magnoliopsida; order Asterales; family Asteraceae; genus Saussurea; species Saussurea involucrata. Next base: position 78,147,786 of record CM066322.1, read on the forward strand.
ATTATACAAGAGTGATTACCCATTGTGAGTTATACTCCTCTTGTAAGTATTTGAATAACGGGTGTGTGATCCTGTTTATCTCATAGCAGAGGCTTGAGAAACTATTACAAATTCCTTTGTATTTGGTTTGTGTTCTACCGTAAAGAATACATTTATTGGATCGTGTCGAGAAGTGTCTCGGCTGCTGGTTTATCACAGTTGGTGGTAAATCAGTAAATCTCCGTGTCAAGTATCTCTAACCTTTATCTCTTTATTTATTCCGCTGTGCATTTAAATTATATCTGTTTATATAATTGTTGTTTATTTATTATTTCTATACTCTGATTTATTTATACTGTTTCTGTACTGTATTTATTTACAAAAGAATTTTTGAAAGTAAAAGATTTAAAATACAACCTTACCCCCCCCTTAGGTTGTCTAACAGGGTCAAAACCCGTTTCTGGAGCCATGAGGAAAGAAACAAGAAGGGAGCCATGTTGGGATTGCACCAATGGGATGGAGCATGCAAAAACAAGACAAGGAGGGTTGAACACTTTGGTCAAATGTTTAAACTTATTAAGCTATGATTAATGAGAGTTGGGTTTGCATGATATTTGTGGCTTAATGCTTTAGGTACAGTTTTAGCATTTCCTACTTTCAGAAACAACCTCTTTACCCATTGGGTGGAGGCAAAGTCTGTGGATTCTATTCTTTGCCCTCACTTACCATGTAAGACTCGGTTTTTGTCTTACCTCGTACGGGGTAATATTCTTAGTCTTTGCCACATTCATTCGATAAGATAATATGACTTGGTAGTGCTTATCTGGATAAGCATTTAGTAAACGACCCTATACACTTGAATTATAAAGATTCTATCGCATCAAGTATTTCAATAATTTATTGTAAAAATTTGATATTCAAAGATTAAACGTATCTGATAGAACATTTACCTCCCGCCGCATTGCGCGGGTACCCAACTAGTATCATTGAATATGTGATAGTATCATATTGCAGTCTTTTGAACATTCGCTTAAGGTTATTATCGTGTATGGTAGGGTAGTTTTTTATAATAAAATGACAAGCATAGTAACTCATTAAATTAAGGATACATCTGGTATCCTCGCTTTAGAAAATTGATTATGGGAATCTTATAAACTTGTTTTATGATAATATATATAGATTAATGATAGAGTGATAAGAAGAGTTAAGGTGAGAATGTAAAAGAAATTTGGACCCTTGATCACTTTTTATCTCAAACTCAACCATGAATTGGATTTGATACGGGAATTGATGTGGTGCATCTCGGTGCATCTCATCGTAACTTGCATTCAATGGTGGAAATCACTTTTTATCTTTCTCATTATAACTTTCATTTTTACCGGAACCCAATCCTATATATGTATACACACATGTCCGTAGAGTTGGGGTCCGGAAAAATAAAAGTTATGGTGAAAAGGATAGGGATGTATCCACACCATTGGATAAACATTAGGATGAGATGCATCAGATTAATCCCGTATCAAACGTCTCATGGTCTGTTTGTTTACCTCTTAATGGTTCCATTAAGAGGCAACCTCTGAATCGCTAAGAGGTAAATCCTGTTTGGTAAAAAAATGTCTGTCTCTTAATGGTTCTAAAACCCTCTGAATGATTTAGCATCGTAGGCCTTCCTTAACCATTCAGCACCCTGATTTCATTCTAAACAACTACCAAACAACCATATTTCATTTTGCACTATATCGTAAAAGCCTCTTAATCATTCTGATCACTTAATCATTCTGCATTAAACCATTCAGCAACTGCCAAACAGCCCATGAGTTTAAGATTTCCCATCTCACCGTAACTATTCTTATCACACAACCCTTTGTCCATCTATGTATACATATATTATCATATGTGGGAGAGACAAAAGAAAAAATAGTTTTAGAGAATCAACATCAGTCCTAATTTGAGGTTGATTTGCTAGTTGAACACAAATAGTAAAGGACTGATGCTGGTAATCTGGATTTGTAGAGGACGAAATATGGCAGGGACCAAATTTGCAATTAACCCTACAAACAACAATCTATATATACATTGGCTTTCAGCCAAGCAGTGTGCAAATCCATCAATGGCGGAAGGCAACGTTCAGCTACAACCAGGGAGAAGGCCTGGAAGGAGACCAGGGGGAGGAACATCCAGACGCACACTTCTTCCTCTCCGTCGTGTCTCTCACCTTTCCAACTCCATATCCTGCTGGTATGCATCACTATCACCATGTGTTTATTCGTGCGTGCGTTTTTCTACTGTTGATTGGTGTTTTTGCAGGTATTGTGACTTCAAGTCGTCAGTCTTCAACGAACCGCTCTTCCATTTCGGACGGAAATATTCGAGGTTTATCCGGAACTGTTTTCTGTACCAAACCAGTGTTGTAAAGTTTTAACACAAAAATTCGAACCTAGATTCACTTAGTTTTATCAACTTTAATACTGTTATTGTATAGGAATTTCAGTGAGGGTTTGAAACATGGAATCGGAGGCTTGAAATAGGAACTAGAGCTCATTTATTTTGTTCAACATTCGAATTGATTTAAATCTCATTCCAATATTCTTTGTTAACCACATGTGTACATTCTCTACTTTATCTGGAAAAATATCAACTGAAAGCTGAGTTTATTGTTATTGAAGATATTGAAACGAATTTACTGAAAATCTTAAGCTGACTTTCTTTTGTTAATTCTGAGGATATCTGAATTTTTCCTGTTTATAGTTTCAGACACAATTTTCAAGTTGAGAATTGTATTTCATACGTTTATTTATTAGATATAAATTAAAGATCAACATCCAATTTAGAATTTCAAAAGAGAGAAGAGAATACATCATGGTATACCAGTAAATGTATGTGTTACATTCTTATAGTTTTTGACATGAGATAACTAAGGTCAAACTTCTTGTTTGCTTTTGGAAATTGGAGCTTGAACTTAGTTGCTTACTCATTCCCACAATGGTTTCTAGGTGGTTGAGAATATGGTTTTCTATTGGGATGGGTTTCAGCCTGACCACTCTGATTGGAGTTACGGTGGTAAGAAAATCACATTGTTACCAAATGTTTCTTCATTACCAGAAGTATGATGCTTTTTCTTTTGATTTATTGTTCATCAGATTGTCTTATTGGAATCAGCTAGAGCTTTGAATCTGTATGATGGGATCCCATGGCTTAACAGTATTCTAAATGGATCTATGTTGGGATTCTACTCTTCGGTAGGCATTTGAGAGTTTTAGTTAGCTTAAGGTTGCAGCTGACATTATCATTTCAGTTCTTTGAACCGATCTTAAGTGAAATGACATTTGTATGGACATTTCTATTGAATTTGATGGTGGTGTTATAGCTATTTGTGATTCTTTCTTGCTCTTATGAGTTATGATGCAGGTTTTCAAATGTAGCATATCAATTGCTGATGTTGGATATATGTGTATATCTTCCATCATATCCGTATCCATACATGAACTTGGACACGCCCTTGCTGCTACAAGGTTATTACTTCTATCTCATTCTTCTTCTTTTGCTGTCTTTCTTGATTTAGCCTACCTGGTAGGGTACTTTATAATGTTGTTATGTGATTAGCACTTGTTATAAATTATAATTGTGAGTATTATACTGCATGAGCAAGGCCATATCCTTCGTTTCTTAGGAAGATCCGTGAAGATTTAATACGGGAGAAAAAGATTAAGGGTCAGATAACTGCCTCCAAGATTGCAAACCTTTTGGAAAACAATGATATAATAATTGCGGTGATAAGATGACTAATGAAGCCATCAAGAAGCAGGTGCTTTCTACAAAGTGTTACTTACCACTAGTTCATATAGCATTTTCATTTAGTACCATATGGATCATGCTTACTCATGTTTTTTGTACATGTTTACGCGGAATAACTTCTTAAATCCCAAAGGTCGCCCATCAGAATGCTGTCAAAGCATATTCACTACTCAATATTATTTTGGATTCCCACTTTACCCTTAATTAGGGGGGAAATGTGGTATTTTTCAGTTGAAGAATCAAACATTTTTCATGATTCAGTGCTATATGTACTTGCCTGTTAGAATTTGCCTTGTTAATTGCTTCATTTGCTTGTAGCAAATAGATAAATTTAGGCTCTTTTGAGTTGGGCTGGACAAATTATCTGTTAATTGTACATTATTTTTATTTTTTCTAGTATGGTGAATAAATTTACGAAATGTTTAGAGAATGGATCTTATGACTGATCCTGTAGGCATCCATTTTGTGGGTAGCAGCGAGGGCATACAAATTGAGTACACTGCCGTGTTTTTGGCAGTTCTGTTTCCAGGTGCTCTGGTGGCTTTTAATAACGAGATGCTGCAAATGATACCACGCATAGCTACACTTAGAATATACTGTGCTGGAATCTGGCATAATGCAGCAGTAAGTTAACACATTAAAAAACTACATTATACTATTGTTTTCAGCATTACTACATAATCTTTTTTCTCATCACATATCCAAAAGTATTTGCTGATTACATTCCACTTTATGCAGTTCTGTGTGGTCTGTGCATTGACCGTGTTCTTGCTACCACTGATCTTATACCCACTTTACTCGCATGGTGAAAGCCTCATGGTACTTGAACATGGATATTGCTTCATGCATTTTGCCCAAAAATCTATAGTTCTCATTTATCACCTACTGAACACTTTTTTTTTGTTTTTTTTTTATTACAACAGGTTTTGGATGTTTCTACTAGGTCACCTTTGTATGGTTACTTATCTCCTGGTGACTTAGTTACTATGTTGGATGGCAAACACATTCGTACTAGTAACGAGTGGATGGAGATGGTTTATTTATTAGACAAGCAAGTAAAAACAACAACAAAACAGTATATTAACAATAAGGGGTATTGTGTCCCCAATTTAGTTATTGCAGAGAGCAAGAATGCTGAAATTGTAGACAACCAATTCGTATGTCCAAATGGGCTCGCTTTATTTACTACTATTTCCTGTGCCGATTCAAGTACGATAAATGACAGTAGCAGCAACATAACTGATTATCAACTGACAAGAGAGCATATATACTGTTTCCCAGCTAAAGGAGTATTGGGGGAGAAAAAATGTGGTGACGGATGGATTCATAGAGTAACAAATGATGGAAACTGTCTATGTACACAGGTAAATATCTTTTGTGAATTCTCAAATGTATATAACTTATTTGTTGTCAAAGGAAAGTTCATTTAGGAACCGTGATAACCAACTATTCATGATTAATATACACAAATATTATTCATCATGAATAGTTGATTCTAATGGTTTTCAAATTATTTTTTATTGGCACAGGATGAGTCTTGCTCAACTCCAATCCATATGCCAGGTATAGCATGGGCTGAAATCACATTTTCAAGGCCTTACTCTCCTGAATGTGAGCGAGTTGGAAATAAGATGGGGTCAAGCTATAATAATTCTGGGTCTGGAGAAAATAGCTGTAGTGGGACTTTTGTTTTCATAGGTGATATGATGTCGATGGCACGTTCCATTTGGTTAACGGAATATCAATCTCGTTGGCTGTATGGTATTGCATATATTCCAGCTGTATTGGAGAAGCTGTTGGTAAACACCTTTCATGTCTCGTTGATGCTAGCTCTTCTCAACAGCTTGCCGGTATGTGCTCTCATCTGTGATTCATCCATGGTTTTAAAAGAATTAATTTATTGTTGGTGAAGTCTGAGCCTTCCTGATGCTCATGCCTGGTTAGCTTCCTTATGACGTCTTGACAATCTGGATAGAACTAAGGAAGAGATTGCTTTAGTAACTAATTATGGAAACTTAAGCTAATGTAGGGAGTGAAATGCGTAGAAGTTAGTGTGATGAGCACAATAATACATTGTTACCCCAATCATGCTCCCTACATTAACAAATATACATTTTTTTTAACTTCTTGAATAAAACAAAATAAGCTAACGACATGATGTACATATGTATATCATAAAATAATGAAGATTATTTGTAGGGAGCTCCTTATATGTAGGGAGTGAGATAATGCAAATTAATTTAAGGAGCTAATGCAGGGAGTGCATTGGAATGAGATTTTTTTTCTTTCATATATGGCTTCCTGCAATAGTTAAAGAGCCAATGTAGGGAGCCCATTGGAGATGCTCTTAGTGTTAAAAAACCATTCTTCTTAATTCCATCATATTTACATCATGCGCCATTTAATTTGCTGTTCTCTTCTAAACAAAGCAGCATCCGTTGGCCACCAATCATCACTATTCTTTCCTCTTTAATATTACCGATTGAAGACTTAGGGGCCTTTTACCAGACACTTAATGAGTGTCACTTGCCTTACCGGGTGAGCATGGCAAGGACCGAGAATCTTACCCGGTAATAGCAAGAAACGAGAATCTTACCCGGTATAAGTGAGGGAGAAGACTCTTACATGGTTAGTGCTTACCGGGTACAAGACGGATACCAACAATCTATTTTGATGGCTGAGAATGTTACCCGATAAGGTAAGTGAGGGCGTGAGAATGTTACCCGATAAGGTATGTGAGGATGTGAGGGTGGTGGTCCCTTAGGCAATCTGTTCAGTAAGGGGCTGTTTACAAAACGCTTACCCGGGTAAGTGCTTACCAAGTCATATTAGCTTACCGGATAAATATGGAAAGGACAAGAATCTTACCCGGTAAGAGCAGAAGCAAGGACCGAGAGTCTTACCCGGTAAGTGAGTGCGACGACTCTTACCACGGTTAGTGCTTACCGGCTAAATTATAGCATACGATGTCATTTTGGTGGACTAAAATCTTACCCGGGAAGTAGGTGACAGTGTTGAATTTTACCGGTAAGCACTTACCCGGATAACTGATTAGGTAAACGGCCCCTAAAGGTACTTGTGGCCTGTGGTTAGCTAGTTATTTATAGAGTTATGCGGTTTGAGGTTAATAATCAGCATTCAGGGAAAATTGATATAATTAGTTGATTCTGAATTTTATATATGTAAGTTTGTGAAACCTAAAACTAAATATTTTAGTTGTTTCCAGTTTCCCCTTTTGCATGGTTCGTGTAATTATGTTTATAATGTTGAACTTACTAGTTATTACCTACTCAAAATTGATGATTGCTGACATGTTTGTTCTCAAAATTGATGATTCTCAATTCATTTGATTGGATTTTGAGTTGATGGACTAGCCTTGATAGTCACATAAAATGGTTTGTTAGAGTTGATTATGAAGAATTGCTTGAAGATTTTGTTTCAAAAAACATTAGAAGAATAATTTTAAGTGAATTTCATATGTTAATATTTTAAGACGTTTTTGTTGTTTGTATTTGTAAGACGTTTAATATAATATCTAGTATGAACTTTTATAGTTTGTTTTATTTATTATTTGTCCAATCGATCAATAGTCTTGGTATAGGTGTAACATGGCCTAAAAAAAGAGTGGAGTGGCCTTGGCGCTCCTCCCCATCTCCAATTCGAGTCTCCTTAGGGCCACTAAAATTTTCTATCATGGTCTCATGGGATTAGTCGAGCTGCCCGCAAGTTAGTCCAGACACCCACGGTTATAAAAAATGGCAGCCCATTTTCGCTATGCATCGTCTATGAGGCTCATAATCATGCATAATTGGATCAACTGCACACGGCACACTTGTTTGGTGATAGGATTGGGAATAAAAATTATGATGAGTTTGATCATCTTAATTATGTGCATATAAAAATACTTGCAGCAATAGAAGGTTTTTATAGTTGAACCATGATTATGTATTTGTTGTACAGGTGTACCATCTTGATGGGGAATCCATCCTAGAGGTTGCTCTCTGCTGCTTCGGTTCACTGACCCCGACCATACGAAAAGTAGTTCTTCAATCATCTTTACTAGCAGGAACCCTTTTTTCTTGTCTTTTGATTTTCAGGATCTTATTGCTTCTTATTTCGTAAACCTCTTTTATACATGAGACAGGCCCTTGTCCTATATGCTACATCCATGACCTCTTCTTTGATGATTTAGATACATTTTTTTCTTCGGTTTTATGGAAATTAGTACATAATTTTATAGAAAAAGCATTTGGTTGCCATGTCTAGAAAGCATGAAATAGTTAATAGAGTAGATTGTAACAAGTTGTGTACAAAACTTGGTGTCGAGTGCAGACCAACAAAACCAAGTTGGGATTGGAACGAATGTGGTTTGGTTTGGGTGTTGGGATTTTTTTTAAACTTGAAACAAAGCAATTTTGGGTTTGTATTTTTCACGGAACAGGTTTAATTCGACTTGGCTTTTTATTCCATTATATTTTTTTAGTTTTGGTTTGATCAGGTCCAGTTCGGTTCCAATTTAATGAAAACCTCTACTTACAACATGTGATTGAATTATCGAAATTGAAGAACTGCTTTTTAATTTGCATATTTAGGGGATGTTTGGTTCTGAAGTGCAATTGCAATGGTCTAAGTCAATGAAATCTATAAATCTAGGAGTCCATCCCTTACATGTATACGAGGATTTCAATTTTTTTGAGAATATAAAAACTATTTTACCCTACCACCACTCACTGCTGGCCACCATCAGTGTCGAAGAGTAAATATTTTCCGATAATGCTATTACAAGAAGGAAGTAGTATTTATACACATGTGGGCCATTGGGCTAGGGCTCTACTAACACTGTACAAGTATAGGAAGCAGTAAGGTACACGTATGCATAAGAGTATACATATTAATACTCCCTTGCAGTCAAAACGGGAGAAGATCGAACGTGAAGACTGGAACAAAATCTCAAAACAGTGGAGTGGGTAGTCCCTTTGTGAAGATGTCTGCAAACTGGTGAGTTGACGGGACATGAAGGACTCGAACATGGCCTAATTGTACCTTGTCACGTACAAAATGGATATCGATCTTTATATGTTAAGTACGTTGATGTAGAACTAGGTCGTTAGTAAGATAAACAACATAAACATTATCACAATATACCAGAGTCGCCTTGTGGACCGGTTGATGAAGCTCGATGAGGAGGTTGCGAAGCCATATGGTTTTCGCGACAGCATTGGCGATAGCCCGATATTCAACTTCAACGCTAGATCGAGAGATGGTTACTTGTCGCTTCGAGGACCAAGAGATGAGATTGGGACCCATCAACACACAATAACCCGAAGTAGATCGTCTGATCCATTGTGCCCTTAATGTATCGGAGGATGTGTTTCAAGGCTGTGAAGTAGGATTCACGGGGATCGTGCATGAACAAGCACACTTGTTGAACTGCATAGGAAATGTCTGGCCTCATAAAGGTAAGGTATTGTAAAGCTCCGGCAAGGCTACGATAAAGAGAGGGGGCTCGAAAGGTCGGGCCAACTTTGCTTGATAGCTTGGGTATAACAGCAACAAGAGTGGCGCAAGGTTTGCATGAGATCATGTTGGCTTGTTGGAGAATCTTAGCAGCATATTTCTGTTGGTGGATAAACATACCGTCTTTGGAGCGTGTAACCGAGATGCCAAGAAAATATGTTGGTCCCGAAGGGTTATACAAGTTTGTAGAAAGGGGGGGGGGGGTTGAATACAAACACATGATTTTTATTAATAAAACAATTTATAGTTTGTTGCAGAATAAGATTAAGTATAAAACCTAACCTAAACAAACTAAGACTAATTTTTTTAAGGCACTAAGAGATCAAAGATAGAAGAGCAAGCCTATCAGAGTGAAAGCTAAACTTCTATTTATACTGCATGCATTAAATGCATGTCAGTATAACTTTACACGTGTCGGCGTCTGGTTGGTTGCATGAATTTGACTTTACGCAAACATGCTCTTGGCCGCATGATGAAAAGTGTAGATGGCAAAGTGGTTTGTACGATCCTGGACAAAAGGATGTCCTTCTGACAAATCGTACAAAAGCGTGCAAGGGGATAAGACAAATGTTCCTTGTAGAACATGCTTCATGATCAGCGATCGTTGAGTTGATCTTTATCAGGGATTGATAAAGTTCAGCTCTCGCTGAAGTATTCTACTTGAAACATCGCGTAATTTGGACAAGTCTTGGCTTCGCTGATATCCGCATCAGGTCACTAGTAAACTTAGTCACTCGTTCGTCAGCTTGGTCTTCGATTTCAGCTTTGAACTCTGTTGTCGCGAATCTTGTCTTCAGGGTACATAAGCAAACAATTACATGATGAGTATTCAACGATCATCAGCGAGACTGAACAGGCTCAGGTCTCACTGATGTGCATTCATCGTTGAAGTAATTTAAAGAACATATGTTTTCCATCAGCGATACTAAACAGACTTAGTATATTTTTCATAGATCGCAAAACATTAATACATATTGTTTACTTACATATTTCACTAAGTGATTCTAAGGGTCATCATCAAATCACTGAAGGGTTTGAATCAACAATCTCCCCCTATTTGGTGATGACAAAGCAATAAAAGAAAATTGCTAAGTTAAAAACATAAGGATAAAGAGGACTCATAAATACGTGTCCCATTTACTGTTTTCAGAGATATTTTCTAGTACTGATGGAGTAAAGTACTTCATTGAATCTTTTCATTAAACTTCGTAATAAGTTTACAAGGGAAGATGAAAAAATATAAGTACAATGAAAAATTTTACAAGTACAAAAAGGTAAAAACTAATAAGATAGAAGAATACAAAAAGTGATCCTATCAGCTAAGCAGGTTCATCATTGAAGAGAAGTTCATCTAGGGCATCAGTTTTAGGAATCATCAAGGACTTGTTTTCCCTGATTTCTTCTCTGTTCAGCTTCTCTGTAGATTTGAGGCTTCAGAAAGACTCCTAATCTGGATCGATCACACCAACATAATAGGTCTCTGAGTTGTTTTACTGGAGCAATAGGTAACTCTGACCTGCGTTGAAAGCATTGGCGACCGGTGTATTCCAAGAAGAAGATGCCGAGAGGTTCAGTGACCACCTTTGCAGCTACAAATTCTTCACCGGATGGCAGCGATACTTCGAGGCCTGACAAATCAGCATTAGGACCGAGCATTGCTTCACGAGAAAATTCAATCCCTGTCTTGTTCCGAATAGCAGGCCCTGAAGACGACGTTGCTTTCCTTTTCTTTGGAGTTCTTCAGTTTTGATGGAGCGCTGGAGAAGACAAATTGACCACTGAGGAGACTTGATCGATTAGTTTGTTGATAAACCTTTCGACATAAGGCTTGAAACTTGATTGGGATCGCTGAATTGCAATTCGAATCTCCAGCCACTCATCTAACCCATAGTGCTCAATAGCTGAAAGGTAGTAGGTCTTCGCCACTCCATTTTCTCTGATTGTGGTGACCTCGATCACAGGAACCCCTCTGACAGTTCGACCCTTCAGGTTTACATTAACGATTCTGCCTGGAAGATTCCTGAAGTCGACTTTCTTCTTACACCAGGCCACAGTGGTGTCACTGACGTTTGATTCCTTTTTCTTCTTTCCAGCTTCTTTGAGCAGTTCTTGTTGGACTCTGAGGGGAAAGCGTTTCAGCTGATGATCTTTCACTGATCCTTGGGCAACTTTAAGCGTGAACTCTTTGTCTTTGAGCTCGTTCCTTTGTTGTTCAGCTAAGAGTTTTTCAGCTTTGAGGCTTTCGACGATTTCCTCAGTAGTCAGAAAGTTGAAGCCGGTAGGAGGGATGAGCCTAGGGGTGAGCAAAACCCGACCGCCCCGAACAACCCGCCCGACCCGAGCCCCGAAAACCCCGAAAAATGCCTAACCCGATTACCCGTAGTCCGAACGGCCCGAACCCGATATTTAATTTCGGTTATAGCGGATCGGGGCGGGTGGCTAAGATTTCACGCCGAACCCGCCCGAAACCCGAATTACATATAAATATTTTTTATCTTAAATATTTATTTACATTTTATATGTTATTACTTATTAGGGAATTTACTCAATTTAGGGTTTCAAGTTCAATTACATTTCTCGACTTCTGTTACTAGCCATCCACGAGAGACGAGACCAGTACGACGAACTGACGAAGTGAACGAACACGATTGTCGTCTCTGTTAGGGTCGAGGGTCGAAGCCATCCACGTCGTGTCGTCCACGATTCTCGTCTCTGACTCTCTGTTACTAGGTCGAAGTCGAAGGTTCTTCTCAATTCTCATCTCTGTGACTCTATCGATTGTCGCGAGTCTCCTCGAAGTCGAAGGTTCAATTTGTTTCTTCATTCATGCTTTGCTAAATCTTAATTACTTATTTGTTTGGTTAATTTGGTTAAAGAACTTACTTAATTACTTATTTGGTTAATTTGCTAAATCTTAGTTACTTATTTGGTTAATCTGTTAATTTGGTTAACTTGCTAAATCTTAGATTCTTAGTTACTTATTTGTTAAAGAACTTTGGTACTTTGGTAGTTTGGTTTGGTTAATTTGTTAAAGTGTTAACTACTTAACTTAATAGAATGTTTTCATATAGAATGTTAAGTTGTTAACATAATTTGGTACTTTAATGTTTAATCAGGCACTATTTCCGTGTTCTGATCATCTGAATGTTAGAATGTTAATGTTTTCAAATTAAGTTAATGATTCAAGAACTAATGTTTTCATATAGAATGTTAATGTATCTAATGCATACTTACTTTGAAATCTTATTGCATTGATTCTTTTGATATCCTTCTCATTTGTAATTTTGTATCTCTTACTTTAATTAGTTTACTAATGTTGTTAAATGTAGTTTTAAATTGAAATGTCTCAATCTCAAGCGGATAGTAGTGCACCACCACCGCCCGAAACCGAAACTAAAAAGAGAAAAGTTATGGGTCCAAGGTCGGATGTATGGGATCACTTTGAAAGAATTTTAGACGAAAAGGGTAACCAAATAAAAGCAAAGTGTAAATATTGTCCAAAAGTATACGCGGCCGACCCAAAAAAGCATGACACTTCTTCTTTAAAAAACCATGCCAATTGATGCCTAAAAAACCCGACCGCTAAAGAGACTAGACAAACATTGTTGGCATTTGCTTCAAACTCGGATAATGAAAGTGTCTTGACCAATTGGGTTTTTAATCAAGAGAGAGTTAGGAAAGCAACAGCTAAAATGATTATCATGGACGAACTTCCTTTTAAGTTCGTAGAGGGTAGGGGGTGGAGACAATGGGTGCAAGAAGCATGTCCGATGTTTAAATACCGTCAAGATGGACGGTTAATAGAGACATTTTTGCCATTTATTATGAAGGGCGGAGTAGCCTAAAAAGGTTTTTTAAGGAACACGGGCAATATGTTAGCTTAACCACCGACACTTGGACATCGGTGCAACATATCAATTATATGTGCATAACTGCACATTATATTGATGCCCAATGGAAATTGAACAAAAAGGTAATCTCTTTTGTGCCAATCCAATCACACAAGGGAGAAGCAATAGCCAAAGCTTTAGAGGGTTGTTTGGTTGACTGGGGCATAAAAAACATATATACCATCACAGTAGACAATGCATCCAGTAACGATGTTGCACTTGTGTTTCTGAAAAGCAAGCTAGTATCTTGGGGGTGTTCATCTGTTAGGGCACAATACTTGCATGTTAGATGTGTTGCTCAATCGGGAAAAAGGTCTCCCCCCTCTTGGAAAGTCAAAACCTGGAATTAAGAGTTTGGTGAAGAAACAGAAACTTCAAAGTGGGGTCTTGGATGCCAAACGGAGTGAGCTTGAGTTATACTTAGGTGAGGCCATTGTAGATGATTGCGATGGATTTGATTTGCTTATGTGGTGGAGAATGAATAGTGTACGGTTTCCCATCCTTTCAAAAGTTGCAAGAGATGTCCTCGTCGTACCCATTTCTACAGTTGCATCTGAATCGACCTTTAGTACAAGTAGGAGGGTCTTGGATAATTTTAGGAGTTCTCTAACTCCTAAAATAGTTGAAGCACTTATCTGTACGTAAGATTGGTCAAGGGGCCCTATTGAACCGATTGCGGTGGAAGAAAATTTGGAAGACCTTGAAAAGTTTGAGAAAGGTACGAATACTCTATTAATTTATGACTATAATAACTTATAAATTACAGAAAGTTTGTTACTTTTTATTTGAGAAAGGTACGAATACTCTATTAATTTGAGAAAGTTTGTTACTTTTTATTTTAAAACTTGTAGAAATGGAAAATTTGAGGATTGGAACTCCTTCCGGTTCCGGTTCGGCTCGTGAAGATACTCCGAGCACTCAAGCTTCAACTGGTTTGGGGGATTTTTATGAAGATGATTCGATTCGTGATCTTTGAGAAAGGTATGACTTTTATTATTAATAATTCTCATTTATAAATAATCATTCATATTTCATGATTCATGATTGTTGTATTGTTTATTCGTTTTTGTTCTTAGTTTGTTATAGGATTGCTTTGGACATTGGTCGATTTGGTTGAAGAAAAGGAACTTGGAAATTGGAATTCGGTTGGTTGGTTGGTAATTTATTTTGGAGTGTTGGTATGTTGGAAATTTGGACATTTGGTTTGGTAATTTGGAGTTTTGGACACTTTCTTTCATGTTTGAACAATTGAACTTTGAACTTGATTTGGACATTTGGTATTTTGGTATTTTGGTTAGTAGACTAGTGTAGTAGTTTAGTTAATTATGTAGTTTAACTTTTAACTTTATTTAATTTTTAACTTCTAAAATACTTGTTTATTTAATTTTAAGTTATTTAGTTTAGTTAATACTTAATATGTAGTTTAGTTAATGAGTTAATATGTTTATGACTTTATGTAGTCTAAAATTGGGCTGAAAACAGGGCCTAAATGGGCTGAAAACTGGGCCTGGGATCTGGCCCAACCCGCCCAACCCGAACCCGAATTGACCCGAAACCCGAGGAACACTATGGGCGGGTTTCGGGGCCTGAATCCCTCACCCGAAACCCGATCGGGTTGGCACTTTTTCGACCCGACCCGACCCGCCCGATGCTCACCCCTAGATGAGCCGCTGATTTTCAAGCTGTTGGATCATAGCTGCTCTTCTCTTTAATTCACCTCTTCTGATCGCTGAAGCAACCGAGAAGGTCTGTTGGGGTGCGAGAGCAGCTCTTATTCTTCATCTTGTTCACCAGTCTCATTCATAGAGATTGGGATTATTTGTTCATCAACTTTGACAACTGGGATTATTTGCAGTGAAGATGGAGGAGCTTCAACAATATCCTCAAGCAAGGGAGAGGACTAGCTGAATTAAAAAGATCATTGAGTTAGATCTTTTGAGGGTATAAGAAGATATATAAAGAATTTGGCTAAATGTTTAGAGGTTTTAGGAGATGGAGGGTAGAAGTAGAGAAGGGATAAAGGATAGAAGTAGTGTAGGGAAAGAGAAGGTAACATACCTAACAAGTTGGCTTCTTGAGGAGAATTGCCAAATTGCCTTCAGTGGCAAGGCCCTTTTTCTTGCCCTGATGAGAAGTCTTCTTTGCAGGAGACTTAGCCTTCTCCCCTGCTTCGTTTATTGAGATTCCTTTTTGCGCCGGAACCCTGATTTTAGTAGGCTGAAACCAGAATTCTTCATCCTCCTCCTCATCATCATCCTTAGATTCAAGATGAAATGATGGTTCCTGATCATCGATCTCCACCTCTTCTTCCTCTTCTTCATCGTCATCAGAGAGGAGCTCTACGAGTTCTTGTACAATGGGAGAGAAGGGTGGAGTGGGAGCCTTGTTGTCTTAGCCTTGCTCCCCCTCACAGAGAGAGAGAGGGGTTTTCAGCGGTTCCCTCCCCCTCAGGATGGGAAGGGTCTTCAGCATTTACCTCCCCTCAACGTTTTGGGGAAGGCCTTCGTCATTCTTCTCCCCCTCTTCAGCAAAACGGGGGGAGGGAGGAGCAACAGCGACGGCATCAACAACATCGTCAAGAGCCCTTTCTTCGAGGCCAAGGGCACCTGATGCTGAGGCCTGATTATTCTCAAGATTACCCACCCTGTCTTCTAGGCCAGGGAGGAGAGAAGTGGCCTTAATCACGAAGGCCACTGTCATCCCAAGTAAGTTGCGATCATTTTGGGAAAAGAAGGAGACAGGGACCGTGGGAGCCTCCATTTGGTCGAGGATCTTGGTGAGCAGAGTGTTCGATTCAGAGACTTTGGAGGTTAAACTGCTCACCTCACCTTGGAGCCCAGTGAGCTCGGTCTTCAGCGTAACAACCTTGATGCTGAGGTTGGTGTAGTTGGTAGAGAGATCAGCGATGGTGGATTGAAGATTCTGGATGGCGGTGGTGTTGTTGTTGACGCCAGCTTCCAAGTTCGTCACTCCCCCTTGAAGCGTTGTGATGTCTACAGTGTTGGCCTTGCTGGCAAGGGTAGTGGAAACATCTTTCAGCGTCACCCCAACGTCATTAATCGCTGAGGTGTTGGAGGCCAGGTTGGTGGATAACGAATCCACTTTATTAGCGACATCCTTGAGGGATGCACTAGTATCGCCCAAATTAGGACCTGAAAAAGAAAACAATTTATGAGCGAAGGAAAGCTCAAAAGAACTTGGTGTTTGAGAGAGGGTTGAGGAAAGTGTTTGGATACCTGTTGGGTTGGAGAATTGATGGATATCTTTGCTTCCAGTCCAATACTCCATATCTTTTTCCATCTCAGAGATGGAAGTAATTGGGATGCTGGTTCCAACAGGTCCTGAAGTATTTCGCTTCATAAGGTTGTGCAGCAAGGCAACGCTCGAGTCCACCAGCGAGAAAGCTGGTGCCGTGGTGATAGTAGAAAAGACCAATTGAGGAGGTGAAGATTCATCGGATGAGAAGATTGTTGTTGTCGCAGGTTCAACGCTGGTGTCGCTGAGGGAGACCTCCGCAGTGCTTTGAGGCACTGAGGATGTTGGAAATCCACCAGGAAAGTTTCAGCGAACCGAGTCTCTGAAATGGTTAGGGGGATGGTTGCAACAGGTGTGGAGGAGCGTTCCACGAAATTATCAAGCGTTGCCTATGAAGAGGTAATCGCTGAATCTAGAGCCTGGGAAGGCTAGGGCTTTTCCTTGGCAAGCTTCTTGGTATTATGGGTGCCAAGTTGGGTGTCAGATGGTTTCCTCTTCTTAGAGGATTTGGCGGATGCAGCATGGGTGCCAACGGTGGGTGCGCCGCTGAAGTAACTGCAGAAGTAGAAGAAGTGCGGAGAAGAGAGAGAAGGGAAGAAAGACTTACCTCGCCAGGGATCAGTTTGTAGTCGAGAATTTTCGTGCCGACCCCTGCTTTGGATAATCTTTCCCAATCATCATTTGGAGAAGTGCTGAGATGAAGCGAGGGTAGGGAACAGTCAGGCTTCGGTCATTCTTATCGACCTTCTCCATCAGGTCTTTGAAGATAATGCGGGTGTAGTCGACCTTTCGCCCTTTCAGCAGACAGTAACCTATAGCAAATTGAGTTTTGCTTGCTTGATCAGTAGAGCCCACCTTCGCTGTCATGCAAGAGATGACATGGGGGAATATAAAGTTGAGTTCAGCAGACATCTTTGCCTTAAGGATTTTAGTGAGGCGCTTGTCATCTTCTTCACTACACCCCTTCTTATCCCATGCGTAGTTCATGAGATCGAGGAATTTTTTCAGCTTTTCCTCATCTTCAGGGATGTTGGGGTTGGGAAGAGATTCAAACGGTCGTTCAGGGAGCTTGAGAGCGGCACGGATCGCTGCAGAAGAAATGCATCCTTGACCATATTCGGTTTGAAAACTGAATTCTTTCCCGGTTTTGGTGGAGGTCTGAGTCGTTCTTTCAGCAGTGAACTAGAATTGTTGAAGAAGATGGCGATGTGCAAGTGGTGCTATGGTCATTACAGTGATAAGAGGGCAAGATTTGATGAAGGCAACGACTTTAACAAGGTGTGGGGATGGTTTCTTCTTAGGGAATTCCAGTAAGGCCAAATGATTATTGGCAGCGATGGTGATTTGGTTAAGTTCATCAATGATTTTGGAGGATTTGACCATTGTTGCAAGGGTAGCAGCAGTGGCAGTGTTGGTAACATCAACATTTGAAGAGGCCATTTCTGAATAAGCAACCAAAATAGAAATAGGATGAAGAAACTTCTTAAAATGGAAAGTTATTCCAAAAATAAGGGTTTTAGAGGTTTTAGGGTTTTTACAGTTTCCCTTTACGGAAAGAAAAATGTAAACAAGGGTTTTCTAGTTTTGAAGAGTTAGAACTAGTTAAAAAAGAATGTTTTCCAGTTTCCTTATAAGGAAAGGATTCTGGAAAAACGTATGAAGATCAAGTTTAAGATTTTTATTTTAAACTTAATAGAAAAAACTATGTTTCAAGTTTTTGTTCATAAAATCATGAAGAAGATGATCTCATTGATAAAAGCGTTTGTTTTTATCCTTGATAACAAAGATATGTTGATCAAAACAAGTTTAAGAAGATTAAATGATAGAAATGAGATGAAAAAATGAACCTGTTTTGTTTGAAGATTTGAAGAATCGAGTAGCAGGTTTCAAATTTTAGTCTAAGAACAACTATGCAAAGGTAATTCTTGCTTGAGAGAGTTTGTGCGCGTAAAAGAGAAAAATATAAACTTGAGGAGTTTATATAGTGAGAGTAGAGAGAGAAAGTGATGAGCGGGAAAAACACCCATCATGACACATGACACGTCCCACGAAGCTCATTGGACAAGAATTCGAAACGGACGAACGTGTCAGACGAAAAGTCGTGCCATGGATTATCCGTTTGATGACATCATAGTCAGAGACGTCTTTTAATTTCTTAAAATGTCTCTGAAGGTTTTGAAAACATCAGAGATGATTTTGTTTGATGAAGAATCACTGAGTTTTGTTATTTCAAAGGAATCAATGAAGAAAAAAAATCAGCGATCAATTTATTTTTGAAAAACAACTTACTGAAGTAAACTTCAGCGATTAGGAATAGAAAAACATACATTGGTATCAGCGAATCATTTTGTTCAGAGATTAGATGATAAATAAGGAGATATAATTTCCTTTATCACTGACATAATGCATGACCACCGAAGAAATTATTCTTCAAGGTTCAGCATGCCAAACTCGCTGATGAGAAAGGTGAATATTGTCTCATCAAAAGGTTTGGTAAAAAGATCAGCTAACTGAAAGTCAGTAGGGATAAAGTGAAGTTCTATATCACCATTCATCACATGATTTCTGATAAAGTGATACCTGATCTCGATGTTTTTGGTCTTTGAGTGTAGCACAGGATTATTTGCTATAGCGATGGCACTTGTGCTGTCGCAATAGATTGGAATTTTGGATAGCTGAAGGTCATAGTCTAATAGTTGATTTCTCATCCATAAGACCTGAGCACAACAGCTTCTAGTAGCTACATACTCAGCTTCAGCGGTAGAAGTGGACACTGAACTTTGTTTCTTGCTTGTCCAACTTACCAGCTTTCCACCCAGGAGTTGACAGCCTCCTGTGGTGCTTTTTCTATCCAGTTTGCAACCTGCAAAGTCACTATCTGAATAGGCAGTTAGATCGAACCCTGAGTCTTTGGGATACCAAAGACCTAGGTTGGGTGTACCATTCAGATATCTGAAAATTCGCTTTACAGCGATCAGATGTGATTCTTTGGGTTCAGATTGATATCGTGCGCAAAGACAAGTAGCATACATAATATCAGGACGACTCTCTGTAAGATAGAGAAGAGAGCCGATCATTCCTTTATAGGCGGCGACATTAACAGTTTTCCTGAAGGACCCTTGTTAAGTGTCAGCGGAGGTGCCATAGGAGTTTTCATTGCTGAACTTTGAGTAAGATCGAATTTCTTCAGCATATCTTTAACGTACTTACCTTGGTGAATGAAAGTGGCTTTGTCACTTTGCTTGATTTGGAGTCCAAGGAAGTATGTCAGCTCACCCATCATGCTCATTTTGTATTCTGATTTCATTCTTTCAGCGAATCGCTCACAAAGAGATGGGTTAGTAGAACCAAATATAATATCATCGACATATATTTGAACAAAAATGATATGACCTTTTACTATCCTGAAAAATAGTGTTATCGATTTTACCACGCTCAAATTTTTCGATAAGGAGAAAAGAGGATAGAGTGTCATACCATGCACGAGGTGCTTGTTTTAAGCCATAGAGGGCGTTATCCACTTTATAAACCTAACCTGGATGCTTAGGATCAGCGAATCCTGGAGGTTGTTCAACATAGACTTCTTCATTCATTCATTCAGATTTCCATTACGGAACACTAACTTGACATCCATTTGATGAACTTTAAAGTCCCTTGAACTGCATATGCTAGGAATAGTCGATTAGCTTCGAGTCTTGCTACAGGGGAAAAGGTTTCATCGTAGTCTATGCCTTCCTCTTGTCTGTATCCCTGAGCAACTAGACGAGCCTTGTTGCGAGTTACAGTTCCAAATTCATCTAACTTGTTTCGATAGACCCACTTAGTGCCTATTACTGACTTGTTAGACGGTCTGGGAACAAGATTCCAAACTTTGTTTTTTTCAAGTTCAGTCAGCTCTTCTTGCATAACACTGACCCAGTTTGGATCTCTGAGGGAATCATCAACTTTCTTTGGTTCAATTAGCGAAATAAAATTAACATATAAACAAATATTACCTGAACTTCGACGAGTCTGAACGCCTGCGTTTGGATCACCAAGAATTTGATCAATGAGGTGATTCATAGTCCATCGCTGAGCAGGAGCATGAGTAGCTGGCTCAGATTGAACTTCTGGAGGCGCTGAAGAAGAAGCTTTAGCGACTTCAGGTATATCAGGCAAGACATGCAGAGGTTCATATATAGTTTCATTTATTGATTGCCGAGAAGTATATGGAATATTAGATGTTGAGGGTTCAGAATGAGGCAAAGTGTTAATAGGAACAACTGAAACCCAAGATGTGGATTCAGCCTCACTTGACTGCATGCTAGGAATGATGATATGGTCATCATCAGCGATTGGGTTGTTGACCTGAGGGTCAGGGTTATGATTATCTTCTGAATCCCCAAAATGAGAAAACATCCACTGATTTAGTTCTTCGTTGTCAGCAGAAGGTCTGGCGTTCGCTGAACGGGATTCGTCACAGGTGACATGAATTGTTTCTTCTACAGTTTTTCTTCTCTTGTTGAAGACTCTGAAGGCTTTGGACACTGAGAAGTATCCTAAGAAAATTCCATCGTCAGCTTTGGGATCAAACTTTCCAAGAGCATCCTTGTTGTTTAAGATGAGACATTGACAACCAAAGATGTGAAGAAAGCTGATAGATGGCTTTCTTCCATGGAAAGGTTCGTAGGCAGTTTTCTTGAATCTTATAATAATCAGCGACCTATTTTGAGTAAAACAGGCAGTGTTGACAGCTATGCTGTTAAAATCGCGATATATCGACGAGATATCGGAAATCGGTCAAACTCAAAAAATCGGTGCAAAAAATCGGCCAGCGATATATCGGCGATATTGACCGATATATCGGCCGATTTTTAGGTCAAAAAATCGCCCAAAATCGCGATTTTTAAAGGGTGTTTTTTGGGCTTGTAATTGGTAACCACAGTTCCACGAACCCTTCCAAAAAATTGAAACTGGGTCAAAATGAAAACTAGCAAAACCAAGCTGCGCGAGCTCGAGATTTCGGAGCTGCAATCGTGTCTGCAGGTCGCGCCCACATACAAGTTCGGTGATTTTAGCTTACGAAATCCTCAATCGGCACCCCCCTGCGCGCGGGTAGGTGTTGGAGTAAAACCATTCAAAGGAGCTTGTAAATCCCTCACACTTTCATGGTTATAAACCATTAAGGTTTTACTCTTTCTTCCTATGTGGGATACATTCCCACACCCACTTGGTTTTTGCTAATTTCATCCAAGTACTCAACTTTGAGTATCGATATCTCATTCACACATACTCCGTTTTGGACACATTATGCATCGTTTCGAAGCTCTCATATAGGAGAACACAAACCCACTAGAAGTTAATTATATATAATACATATATATGTATTTAAATGTGTCCAAAGTTAGTAAAAACATATATTTTTTACTAAATTTTCCAACACACACACACATATATATATATATATATATAATTCTAAAAAATATTATATAAACCGATATTCCGATATCGCACCGATATCCGATTTTAACAGCATAGGTTGACAGCTTCTGCCCAAAATTGAGTTGGAAGATGAGAATCGTTGAGCATTGATATGGCAACTTCAATGATCGTTCTATTTCTTCTTTCAGCAACGCCATTCTGCTGAGGAGTTTTGACTGCAGAGAAGTTGTGAGAAATGCCTTTGCTCTCGAAGAAGTTATCAAGGGAACTGTTTTTGAATTCACTCCCATGATCACTCCTAATTGAGCAAACAATCATATTGTTCAGGTGTTCCATTTTCCTGACAAATGAGATGAGTTCTTCTGAGGTGTCACTCTTAGCACAAAGGAACATCACCCAGGTATAGTGAGAGAATTCATCTACTATGACCAGCGTGTATTTCTCTCCAGCGATGGATTGAATATTGACAGTGCCAAATAAATCATTGTGGAGGAGTTGAAGAGGAGATGTCACTGAAGAAACTTGCTTGGTCTTGAAACTTGTTTTCGTTTGTTTTCCTTTCTCACACGCCGAACAAAGAGATTCCTTAGTGTATGAGTGTTGAGGCAAGCCAGTGACTAACTCTTTTGAAGAAAGAGTATTCATCGTCTTGAAGTTAATATGAGAAAGCATTTTATGCCATAACCAGTTGACATCAGAAGAGGCTTTGGAGAGAAAGCAAATGTTTTCAGTGGATGTTGAGTCCATGTTTATAACATAAACATTTTCCAAACGATATCCACTGAGAGCGATCTTCCCTTTCTTGTTAGTGACAAAGCATGCTTCTTTAGTAAAGCAAACCTTGTAGTCCTAATCACATAGCTGACTGATGCTAAGAAGATTGTGCTTTAGTCCTTCAACATATGCGACTCTTCTAAAGGTGGTAGTACCATTAGAAAGTACACCAAACCCTCGGGTATATTCTTTACCATTTCCACTAAAGGTCACTGAGGGACCTTTCTCTTCCTTATATTCAGTGAGCGGGTTTCTTTTTCCAGTCATGTGTCTAGAGCATCCACTATCGAGATACCAGATACCCTTCGAGACCTGCAAACAAAGGAAGATTAGTTTGGAATGGGTACCTATTTTACGATGGGTCCACACTTGTCAGTGGTAGAGGATGTAGAAGGATCAACGATCTTCGCAGCATCTGATGACTCAACATCAGTGGTAATCTTCACGTTGGTTAATTTTTTAACCTTGGTGGTATTTTTCACCTTGGCTTGATTTTCACCAAGGATGGTCTTCTTTGCCTTGGGGGCATTGATCTTCACCTTAGCTAATTTCTCAGCTTTGGTGGTTATAGGGCACTTACTAGCAGTGTGATCGATAAGTCCACACTGATAACATTTTCTATAGCTAAAAGTAGATTTAGGACCATAGACATAATTATTTGACAATTTTAAATGGGTAGGGCCTGTACCAAGAATACCTTTGGCATTAGATATCGGGGGAACCTTTGGTTCTTCAGATTTCTTCCTAATAACATCCACTCTAATTTTTGGAGTAGATCGCTGAACATGTTCGGGGATCTTATTCTTTGAAGAAGAGGGATGATTAGCTGAAGGTTTAGAAGTTTTCAGCTTTGGTACTTTGGTACCCTTCTGAGGTTTTTGAATAACGACTTTTTTCTACCTTTAAGTTTAGAGCTTAAAGTAGGTTTATCTTCAGGGATGGGAGTTTTAGAAGAAGAGCACTGAGATGATGAGGTGTCAGGGATAGAAGACACGAACATTCCAAACTTAAGCATGGAACGATCAGTCGTTGGTTCTTCAACGTTAACCTTGTAAACAAGACCACTTCTGTCATTGATAGGGATCTGAGCACCGATTATCTCACTGATCTTTGCTGAGGATTTATACCATCCTTCAACAGTTTCTTTTTCTGCTTTCAGCTCATCGATAACTTTTTCACGCTCGATGCTGACAACTTGATTCACATAGACCTGGTCTTTCAAAATTTCTTCTAATTTTGAAAGCTCTTGAATTTTCAAATGACAGTTTTTAAGCTGTTCAGTTAAATCTTGATTTTGTTGTTCAACTTTGGTCTTGCCATTCATGGTATCATATAAATCAATAGTTGGTAAATCGATAACACGAAGTCTATCAGCTTCAGTGAGAGCAGGAGAAGGAGAAGGAGAGAGTGATATCTGAGAGGTAGAAGCAGAAGTAGAGGGAATTTCAGCATGTTCTTCCTCTTCTTCTTTGATTCCGGCCATGAGACAGAGATTGGCCTCATCTTCTTCATCAGAATCTGATTCTTCATCAGACTTAGCCCAATCATGTTCTTCAGCGAACAGACCTTTACCTTTCTTTTTGTAGCTTTTCAGCTTTTCATACTTTTCTTTTAGTTTCAGGTATTTGTCATCTCTAGTCCTAGGAGTAGATGATTTCTTGTGGAATGAAGAAGGTTTGAATGCTTTCTTTGACCTGCATTCACTTGCAAAGTGTCCTACTTTTTCACAGTTAAAGCAAGTAGCAATAGCCTTATCAACAGTAGGCATGGAAATTTGGCCCGACCCAGTGGGGAACCCGGTCCACCCGACCCGATCGGGGTCGGGGATTCCCCGCCAAATCGGGTACCGGAGACGGGGAAACCCACTTTCAGAAAACCAGGGATGGGGTCGGGGCCGGGAAGACCATCCTTCGACTCGCCCCGGACCCGGTATATATATAATTAAAAAAATTATTTATTTTATATATTGATTAAATATTTTTTGAGAGAAGTATAGTAAATTAAATGCCTTCATGCTTTTGGATATGGCTTCAATTTAAGTTTGCTGTTTGCTTGGCCACTGGTACATCAATTGACCATACACATCAATTAACTTTGACATTAGTAAAGAACATTTTGTATGTAAATTACTTGGTTATAAAAAATTGACGATAGCTGTTAATAAAGCCCCAAAAAAACAACAAAGTTGACCGGGTCGGGGAACCGGGTAGAAACCGGGGACCGGGTCTTGACCGGGGTTGACCGGGGACGGGATTTCAATCCCCGTACTTTCCCGAGGCCGGGGCTGGGGCTGGAGGAGGGTATCAAAATTCGGGGCCGGGGCCAGGGATGGTGAACCCCGCCCCATACCCGCCATGTTGCCATGCCTAATCAACATGAGTAGATTTAGGCTTGTCAGTGAGGGTGAGAGGTTTATTTTATTCTGAAGTTACTCTTTCTGGCAAATCTCCTGAAAGTATTAGTCAGGAGTGCCAGAGATTCATCAAGTTCTAAAGGATCAACTTCTGATGAATCATTAGAGTTAGATTCTAACTCAGTGATCGTGACAGTTGATCGTTGAGTAGGCGTTAACTCTGAGGAGAGTAAAGCAACATGTGTGCTTTTGGAATCTTTGACAAGATTCTTCTTAAGAAGACACGACTGCTCATGATTGAGCATAGTGCCAAATAAGGTACTAAGGGTCATAAATTTAAGATCCTTAGAGAGTTTAAGACACATCGTATAGTTGTCCCAACTTTCAGGAAGACATTCCAAGAATTTTGTCAGGATCTCGGAGTTAGCATAAGTCTTACCAACAGTTTTTAAATCAATAATTAAACTTTCAAGTTGTCTTACTAGGTTAATTAAACTTTAGAGAGGGTTTCATTCTTACCACAAATGAAACTTTCATATTGTCTTACCAGGTTGATTCTCCTGGATTCTTTTACGTCAGCAGTACCTTCATATTGAACACAGATAGTGTCCCACATGGCTTTTGAGCTCTTGAGATTCATGATGGAATGGTAGACTTCATGTCGATGGCCACAATCTTCTTGTCTTCTTCAGTCCACTGAGAGACTTCTTTGATGATAGTTCTCTCAGGAACTGCACGAGCGGTGGCAGTGGCTGGAACAGGACCTTGGACCATATGTGGAACAAAGGGTCCATTCTCCACATAATAAGGTATTGTAGGATCTACACCTTCTAGAAAGAGCATCATTCGGTTCTTCCAAAGATTGAAGTTATCTTTGCTGAAACGAGGTGGTTTGGCAAGAGAGCCATTATCTATGTAATTTGTGTTTGAGGGATTTACCATATTGACAAATGATAAGAAAGAGATAAGATAAGCAAGATCTTGTTTATGTGATTAAACAATCTGCTCTAATACCACTTGTTGGTCCCGAAGGGTTATACAAGTTTGTAGAAAGGAGGGGTGTTGAATACAAACACAAGATTTTTATCTTTAAAATTGTTTATTGATATAATAAAACAATTTACAGTTTGTTGCGGAATAAGATTAAGTATAAAACCTAACCTAAACAAACTATGAGAATCACATAGATTTCTTGCACTAGAAAAGATAGAAAGAAATTAAGAAAACTAAGACTAATTTTCTTAAGGCACTAAGAGATCAGAGATAGAAGAGCAAGCCCATCAGAGTGACACGTGTCAGCGTCTGGTTGGTTGCATGAATTTGACTTTAGGCAAACATGCTCTTGGCTGCATGATGAACAATGTAGATGGCAGATTGGTTTGTACGATCCTGGACAAAGGGATGTCATTCTGACAAATCGTACAAAAGCGTGCAAGGGGATAAGATAAATGTTCCTTGTAGAACAGGCTTCATGATCCGCGATCGCTGAGTTGATCTTTATCAGAGATTGATAAAGTTTAGCTCTTGCTGAAGTCTTCTACTTGAAACATCGCGTAATTTGGACAAGTCTTGGCTTCGCTGATATCCGCATCAGGTCACTAGTAGACTTAGTCACTCGTTCGTCAGCTTGGTCTTCGATTTCAGCTTCGAACTCTATTGTCGCGAATCTTGTCTTCAGGGATCATAAGCAAACAATTACATGATGAGTATTCAGCGATCATCAGCGAGACTGAACAGGCTCAGGTCTCACTGATGTACATTCATCGCTGAAGTAATTTAAAGAACATATGTTTTCCATCGGCGATACTAAACAGACTTAGTATATTTTTCATAGATGGCAAAACATTAATACATATTGTTTACTTACAATTTTCACTAAGTGATTCTAAGGGTCATCATCAAATCACTGAAGGATTTGGATCAACAAAATAATGTAGACCCCCAAGATCTTTCATAGCAAATTCGATGTGGAGATGTTGAATGATTTGTTTAAGAAATGAGGCAAATGAACCGGTGAGCACAATATCATCAACACATACAAAAGAAGACAAGAAGTGGCCCCATCTCGATGATAGACAAATAATGATGAATCGGAGCGACAACTAGTGAATCCCATGCGATTTATATGGCTGGAAAATCGTTAATACCAGGCTCGGGGAGCTTGTTTGAGTCCATATAAAGTCTTCTTGAGGCGACAAACACCATGAGGATTGGATGGATCGATGAAACCGGGTGGTTGCTCGCAAAACACCTTTTCAGATAAAGTGCCATGAAGAAAAGCATTTGCCACATCAAGCTGGTGAATATGCCAGGAGCAAGAGAGGGCAATGATAAGAACTGTATAAATGGTAGCGTGCTTCACTATAGGACTAAACGTCTCACCAAAGTCCACACTAGGTTGCTGAGTAAAACCGCGAACAACCCACCGAGCTTTGTATCGTTCCAAAGTGCCATCAGATTTAAGTTTCTGTTTAAACAACCACTTGCCACTGATAATGTTAGTACATGGGGGGCGGGGAACAATATCCCAAGTATTATTTTTAACAAGAGCAATATATTATTCTAACATGGCTTTAAACCAATTTGGATCTTGTATGGCCTGGCGGTATGTTTTGGGAACAGGGGAAAGATTCGGGTTGGTGGATGTGGAGAGTGAAAGAATTTGTTTCGGCTTTGATATTCCAGATTTGCTATGAACGATAGCAATCGGCAGGCCCAGTCTCTCTTGGAATCCTGAATATGCCAATAATTGTACTAATCCACATAGCTCTTGTCTTAGTGACTCTTCCTATTTTCTAGGTTTTTCTGAGTGTGAAAACGGAAGTGGTAGTTGATCAATGAACTAATATCTTTTGGTATAGGGCGAAGGTAAGGGCTTGGGCATGTTGTCATAGGGTGGGTGAAGAAGGACTGATTTGTATTGGGTTGTGAGGGTGGTTGCATCAATGTAGTGAATGGGTAAGTGTGGGGGGGATGAGTGTGAGATGAGTCATGATGAGGAGTGCTAGAGGCTGGTGAGGGGGGTATAGGCATAACAGAAGATGAAGGAGATGAGGATGTTATGGGGCTTGAAGGAGAATGTGTTGGTTGAGGGGGAGTGTGTTGGGAGGGTGGGTTTTGGGTGGGAGGAATGGCAAAGGGACTGTCATCATTTTCTAGAGGTTGAGTAGTGGTAGGTTGAAGTATGGGACTCGAAACGTGAGAGACCGTGAGAGGGTCTTGTGAGGGTATACAAGTAGCGGAAAAGGTGGGAAAACAAGTAAGGGGAGAGTGGTAGAGGCTGGTTGAGAAGGGGAGTGGGTCGGTGTGTATGGAAATGTATTTTCATCAAAGAAAACATGACGGGACACAATAATACGACCGGTAATGAGATCGAGACACCGATACCTTGTTGGGATGGAGGATACCCAAGGAAAACACATGGTGTGGAATGGGGTGAAAGTTTATGGGTTGAAGTGGCGAGGAGATTTGGGTAGCAAAGGCAACCAAATATGCGAAGATGAGAGTATGTTGGTGGGCGACAATAAAGTGTTTCGTGAGGCGTTTTGTTTGAGAGGGTGGTGGTTGGAAATATGTTCGTTAGATGGGTAGCCATGCCCAAAGCTTCCACCCAAAATAAGGGGGGAAGAAAGGCTTGAAAGAGAAGCCTTTGTATCATGTTGTTCAAAGTGCGGAGCATGCGTTATGCGTGTCTGTTCTATTTGATGTACGAGGACAAGAGAAACGATTTGTAATTCCATGTACATCAATAAAATGTTTAAAATCAGAGTTACGAAATTCCCGTCCATTGTCAGATTGTAAGGATTTAATTGAGGCGTTAAATTGAGTTTGAATAAGTTTGTGAAAATGAGCAAAAACTTCAAACACATTGGATTTTAAATGGAGTGGAAATGTCCATATATAATGTGAGTAATCATCCTAAAATATCAAATAATATTTAGAAATCCAAAGATTTGCATGAATAATCTCAAATGGTGATAAACTATGCGTTAATGAAGATTGGAAGACGACATTGTTTACCGAGTTGACAAACATGACAAATTGTCTCACTCCAAGTCGTATTACATGAGATTATTTTTCTAGAAAGTAAATGAGACACGACAACGTTGTTGGGATGACCGAGATGTCGATGCCATATGATATGAGACAGAGAGTGAGTGGTTGTGGTGAGACCGTGAGAGCATGATGCCGGGAAGGTGTTGGTTGGTTGGAGAGGTTGTATGGGATAGAGGTGACCCCGACTATTGCTTCGATGAGTCACGACTTGGGTTCATAAATCCTTCACATAAAACCCAGTTGGATCAAATTTAATTGAACAATTGTTTTCATTAGTAAACCGTCGAACATAAATTAAGTTCTTGACTTGGGAAGGAGTAATAAGAACATTTGGTAAAATAAAGGGAGTGGAGGGGATTTTGGAGGTGGCAGTATTAGTGACAGGGATGGGGGAGCCATTACCAACATAAACATGTTTAGGAGAACTACTACTCAAGTTAAAAATAGTTTTGAAGTTGCCCGGATTGTGCGCCATATGAGACGTCGCACCTGTGTCCATGTACCAATTTAGGTCGGTTGGAGGAGCAATTGACATGGTGTTGAAAGCTTTTGTTGTTATGCAAGTTCCTCTGGGCTCATAAAAGAACCAGTAGGCCATGTTGGATATGACGGTGGGCACTCGAAAGGTGTGCTCTGGATTGTTGGCGGGGATGGGACAGAGTACCCGAGATGTCCCCATGGTCGTTGCTAATAACCGAAGCGAGGACCGTTGTAAGGAGGGCGTGTTGGAGGACGACCGAGAATTGACGGGGAAAAGGGTTGTGTCTGCCAAAACTGGTGATATCCTTGGTGTTGAATAGGGTAAGAGTTACGATCAGTACCCCGACAACCACCTCGATTATTCCAGAATCTGCCTCGATTTCCTCGATTGGCCCCACGACCACCAGTAGAATGAGAAACATACATAACAGATTGGGTAGTGTCTGGCTCGTTGATACGGCTTTCTTCAAGTTGAAGGAGATATCGTGTTTGGAGAAAGGTGGGAAGGGGGTTTTGGAAGGAGATTAGGATTACCACAATACCGAAGACCATGAAGAGTTTGGAGAACAAATTGTCGATCGGTGACAGGGTGATCGAAATCAGTAAGATTATCTGCCATGGATTTGAGTTGTTGGCAATAGTCATGAATGGAGAGAGTTCCTTTCTTCAGAGATTTAAAGTGTTCTTCAAGAACATTAGCACGATAATCCTTGTTGTCCGTGAATAAGGAGGCCATGTCCTTCTAAAGCGCATGGGCTTTAGATGAAGGTGGGAGAACCATGTTAGAGAGATCATTTGAGACACTGCTGTAAATCCATGATTGAAGAAGATAATCAGCACAAATCCACTCTTCTTCTTCGATAGAGTCTGGTTTGGGTTGTCCAAGAAGCAAATCCTTGAGTTGAAAACGACCATAAGGAAGAAATGGCTCCATTTGCGGTAATTTGGGTTTTTGATTTTAGGGGTTACAAGGATAAGAGTTTTTATATTTGTAATAGCGTGTGAAAGATGAAAAGGGTTGGTGGAGGAATCAAGTTTTGCCTTCCATGGTGGGGATGTCAGAAAGAATAAAGAAGAAAATGACAGATAGACAATGATAAAGACGAAATGCTTTCTAAAATTTAAACGAAAATCTGGGAAATGAGAGAGAGAGAGAGAAATGGAAGAATTGGTTAGGGATTCGTGAGGAGAAAGTAGTATTTATACACATATGGGCCATTAGGCTAGGGCTCTACTAACAGTGTACAAGTATAGGAAGCAGTAAGGTACAAGTATGCATAAGAGGAGTACACATATTAATAGGCTTGTAAACGAACCGAACGAACACGAACGGAGGCTTGTTCGTGTTCGTTCGTTTAACTTAGCCGAACAAATGAACGAACACGAACGGTAAACGAACAAAATCTTAGGTGTTCGTGTTCGTTTGTTTAAGAAATGGGTGTGTTCGTGCTCGTTTGTGTTCGTTCGTTTAAGTGCTAAACGAACGTAAACGCACATAAACGAACGGACGAACATAAATGAACGACCTTAAACGAACAAACATAAACGAACAGCCTTAAATGAACAAGCATAAACAAACGAACAATGATAGGGATGTAAACTAGGTTAAAAAGACCCACATATAAGTCCTAATTTAAGTAATGAAAGCCCAAAATATAATTCTCAAATTAAGTTAAGAAGGCCCAACATCTAATATACATTTGTTTTATTTTAATTACACATATGAATATTTATATATAAATGTTATAATATAAAATATAAACGAACATAAATAAACGAACGTTCACGAACGTAAATAAACGGACGAGACATTTGTTCATGTTCGTTCGTTTAACTAAACGAACAAAAAACATGTTCATGTTCGTTCATTTATTAAATAAACGAACTTCCCGCCGAACGGTTCGGTGAACGTTCAGTTCGTTTACAAGCCTACATATTAATAACCAGGTTAAAAAAACCATAAAAGGGTATTTTGGTTGGTTATTATTTTCTTCATTCCAATTTAAAGCTACGATCTTTGAGCTAAAAAGATAGATCACAATTCATTTGATAGATCTCGTTCCAATTCCAAATGTATGGTCAAATTCATTCCGATCCAATTCCAATTCCACTCAATTCCAATTCATTTGACATGTTCTATTTCATTCAAAAACATTCTACGAATAACAAAATGCCCCCTTAGTGCTAGATAAATATTTTGTAAAACCTCATGAATTAAATACCCCGAGTTGCAACCATTGCCACCAACAATTAAAATACTACTTTTGTTACTAGAGAATTTAATGCGCATATTTAAGTCAAGCACGGTAATACAAACTTTATATGCATATAGAATAACACAATTCTACAAAGAAGATCTTATGAGTGCATCCAAGCCTTTATCCATCTAATTTGATACTAGTGGCAGATTTATGAAATACAATAATATACCATACTTGTTAATGATATGACAATGTAACTTGATTGACTAATGTTGTCATCAAAATTCATGAACACGTTGAATCACCACATGATGTTAGTGTGGTAAATTCCTTATCATAAATCATATGTTGGTGGGAACATGTGACATTTTGATGATTTCTAACTCTCCAGCCACTTGTTTCATTGTTGGCCTATTCTTTCCGTTCAAATTCAAGCATCGCATCGTAAGGTTAGCTACTGCCAACAACTCATCTCTAGTACCCTCCTTAATAACCGTTGCATCAAAAATAGACATAACATGGCCTTCTTCCATAGCCAACAAAAAGTGTATAGCCAAACATCTGTTTTCCCCAAATCTAGTTAGGGAAATCGGTCTTTCCCCGGTTAGCAGTTCTGCCAGAACAACTCCAAAACTATAAACATCACTCTTTTCAGTGAACTGGCTAGACTGAAAATACTCAGGGTCTAGGTAGCCAAACGTACCTTTAACTATGGTAGTCAAGTGGGTCTGATCAATTGATACAAAACTTGAAGTTCCAAAGTCGGAAACTTTTGCCTTGTATTCATCATCCAAAAGAATATTAGTGGTTTTGATGTCCCTATGATATATTGGAATGGAAGCCGCTGAATGTAGGTAAGCAAGGGCTCCTGCAATCTCTGTAGCAATTTGTAATCGCGTATTCAAAGAAATTGGAAACCCATCAATCTCATTGTGAATACGATCGTACAATGTGCCATTCGAAATGAATTCATAAACAAGTAGAGGAACCTCAGACTCCAAGCAACATCTGAATAGTTTGACCACATTCCGATGATTGACTTGTGAAAGAATGACTACCTCATTGATGAATTGATCTAATTGGCTTTCATCAACTACCTTTGATTTCTTGATTGCCACAATTCTTCCATCAACTAACATACCTTTGTAGACCGTACCTTGGCCTCCTCGGCCGAGAATTCTATTCTCATTGAAATAGTCGGTGGCCTTCTCCAATTCACGTGATGTAAAAAGTATGGTTTTATCAACTAAAGATGGGTCAGCCTCTTCCTGTTGCTTTAAAAGTAAACCTCCATTACGTTTAAAAAACCTCTCTCTCCGTCTCGTGGCTTTTGTTTTCTTGATTATTTTGTATAATGCATAGATGATGATCGTAAGAAAAAGTAACCCCATGCATATACCGACACCTAAATGAAATCCAATGCACAAAGGATAATTATTATGGAGATTTTCTTGGTTGTTATATTCACAGTCCCAACAAATTATATAGTTGAGGTTAATTACCAAAAGGAAATTAACTTAGCTGAGAAAATAGGCATTAGTTACCTAGAATAACACCCAGGGATTTGTGAGGATAAACAACACAAGTGAAGCTCTTTTGGCTATTATTCAAGCCAATACCATAATTCATTGGGTGACAGAAACCTCCACGATCATCGCAACTTGAACATTCTTTGATTACTAAAAGCACATAAGAGAAACAAAGTGTCGTGTTAATTAAAAACCCATAAACACATTATTCTAGGAAAAAAGCAAAGCAAATTAAATAAATAGATGCAAAAGCACTAGCTAGTACCATTGCATCCAAGTGGTAAGAAAGGGTTTCCTTCATATATAATATATATCCTTGTAGCATGTCCAAGAATTCACTGAATTACCATTACTCACATCAAGGGGGAAGCTTGTAAAGTATCCTCCCTGATGACAACAAGATTGGCCAGTGGTGTCACTGTCTGTTAGGGACCATCGTAGTGACACGGGAACAGAAGCTTTAATAGACTCCTCTGAATAGTTTCCTAATTCATCATATGACCTCTTATCCACCAAGAAGGCTGTAGACCCACAAACCTCATCTCCACCCACCTCCGTAACAGTAACATTCAGGCTGTATGATTGCAGATAATAAGGAAGTGCTGTTTGACAACAGTTGATGCCAAAACAGTTGTTTGTTTCGTTAACATTAACAGTCACAGTGTAATTGGTACTACTACTACAAGAAGATGAACACCCAGCGACCACAATCCCATGGTCCATGATCATAGCATTGCCACACCCCTTATAAACAAATATATTATTTTTTCTAGAAAAAAAAAATGGGCTCCTACTAAGATCGATACTCCCTTGGTTTCGACAGTCATTCATAGTTGGTGCCTTAACAGTGACTGTTTGATTTTGCAAGCTTACATTCAGGACTTGCAGGTGGGTGAATGAAGACAAATATGGTATGGAAGAGATACAATCAACGGCGTACCATTTGTTGACGTAACAATTTGGTCCGATTCCAAAAGGGTATGGAATCATCACATCCCCACAAGTATCTTCGCATCCTGCCTTGGAGTATTTCAGAGCTGCTGTTGATGTTGTTAATAATATTGAAAGCAAGATAAGTATATGTATATGGTAAACTTGAAATAACTTCATCTTTTTGTTATAAAGAACAATGATTAATGATAACAGAAAATATAAGAAAAGTGGTTTCTTTTTATAAATGGTAGCTAGGTATGATTAATTGGAGAAAGCTACAAAGAAATGAATGATACAGGAGACTATAACGAGTCTACCACGGCATGACCAAGAATGAAAAAACAAAATTTGAAATTAACGGAGAAAAAGTCTAAAAAACCTAATAAACTATCTAATTTTGAATGGTTAAGTCTTTAAATTGTTTTTTTGAATGAAAAAATCCTTAAACTTTCTAAAACCGGTTAAATACACCATGACATGTAAAACTAATGTGATACAAATTTGGGAATAGTCTTAAAAAATCCAACAAACTATCTGATTTTGAATGATTAAGTCTTTTGATTTTTTTAACAAATAAATTTATAAACTTTTTTTTTAATTTTTTTTAACCAAATATATTTTTTAACTTCTTTTAACAAATAAATCTCAAACTTTTTTTTGATGAAACAAAATCATGAACTTTATTTTGAGAAAAAAATCCAAAACTTTTTTTTGAATAAAATCATGAACAAAAGTTATATTAATCCTCTTACCGACAACAAGTATAATGAATTGAACCAATTAAACAGAGAAAAAATATAATATTTAATTATTGATTCCGAAGCATTCAAATATTATGCCTAAACCATTAATATATATATATATATATATATAAACTATACCCATCAGGTCATCCCTTCAAGAAATATAACA
Source organism: Saussurea involucrata (assembly GCA_033807775.1). NCBI lineage: Eukaryota > Viridiplantae > Streptophyta > Magnoliopsida > Asterales > Asteraceae > Saussurea > Saussurea involucrata. The sequence continues at coordinate 78,182,881 of CM066322.1, forward strand.
AAAAAACACCATCCTTTTCACAAAATATACTAAAAATCGTCTATCCCTTCACAAATATATAAAAAAATTTCCAAAAGATATGTTCATCTCACTAACATGAATAACTTTTGAATGCTTCGGAATTAATAAAAGAAATGATATAAATTTTCTCTATTTAATTGGTTTATTTTACTTTGTTGTCGGTAAAAGAAATTGTACATTTTTTGTTTAAAAAAGTATCGGATTTGTTTTTTCAAAATTAACTTCATTATTTTGTTTATTCAAAAAAATTTGGAATTTATTTGTTAAAAAAAATTCAATAATTTATTTGGTAAAAACACTTAGGAAAAAGTTTAAAGATTTATTTGATAATTTTTTTAGAAAAAAGTGTAAAAATTTTGGTTAATTATTCAAAATCAGATAATTTATTGGGGTTTTTTAGATTTTTTTAAAATTTGTATCACGTTAACCTATTTTTATAGGTTATAAGAACGTGTTTAACCGATTATAAATTTTTTTTAGAATTTTTTCATTCAAAAAAATAGTTTAAGAACTTAATCATTTAACGTCAAATTGCTTATTGGGTTGTTTTAAACTTTTATCAAACTAATATGGACAAAAGAGTCTACTCCTATACGATAATGACCGACGGTTGGAATTATTATACTTAATATGGACCCAAATGGAGTCCAACCGCTTTTAGGTTGATTTGGGCCGTTTAAACTCCCTTCAACATTCAATCCTAGCCGTTTAAAATCAATAACCACTCATTAAGTCACTACTCCTACTCCAACTCCAACTCCAACTCCCTGATTTCTACTCTCCCATGTCGCAGGTTTCTCTCCCTCTCACGCATATTTCTCTCCCACAAACTCTCTCCACTCCTCCACGTTCATGGAGTTTCAACCTCCTATCATCTCCTCCGTGTATATATATGGACAGCAACAAACAATCATCGGGTACAAAAAGCACAGTCGAAAGATGAAATTGGGGAAATATGCTCGGAAAATTTGGAAGAGGCTCCGGCGAGAGAGACGGTGGTATCTCGAGGGTGATTGCCTCTCTCATGCCACTACATGATCTAATTAATCTGTTTCATGTCTAGCCGATGATTTCGTCCCCTTCTATTCATTAACAGCATCCACAAAATCCCTTTGAAGAGAAAAAGAAAACAATTTGTCAGTCGAGATCTGAGGTCTCTTTTTCTCGCTCTCTCTCACACACACACACACTATCTCGATTGGAAATTGTTTTCATTATATATAGAGTGAATTAGATTTTTGGTCCTTGTGGTTTACATGAAATTATGGATTCGTTATGATGCGTTGTGTAAGGCTTCCGATTGATCTGTTTGTTTTTATTTTCCGATATGGATATACATCGGTTACCGAAAGAATAGCGAGGCTGTGATTATATGTTCCGCATTTAACATTTCCGTGCTAGGGTTTCGGTCACTGGGGAAGCTCAGTCCGTATCTTGGCGGGGCAATGCTTTGCAGCCATGGCGGTGTCTACTCCCCTTTGTCCGATTCCAGATCTGCAGATCTGAGCCTCTTATCGAAATAAGCAATCCCATTCGAAAACATTTGAGTTTGTATTGTAAACATTTCCACTCAAAGAACATGAGGCAATTTCAGAGGATGGTTTCTAAGGGTGGTTGCGCTCCTCTGTTGCCGATGATTTTCTCTAGAAATCAATCGAAATAAGCATTCCCATACGAAAACATTTGAGTTTGTATTGTAAATGCTGATTTTGACTTTATTTGGTCAAATATCCTTCTTTGTTGCTGATGATTTTCTCTAGAGATCAACAGCTCTTCATATTAGGGTAAAACTGAAGGAACAAATGGTGTTTATATAAAATGTTTGGGTTATTGTGGATTTTGTTCTTGGTGTTTGGAACTGCTTTGCTTTGCTTTGCGTCTACCTGTCCCCAATTTCTGATAATTTCTCTAATATTTGTCTTGCAATCATACTGCAATTATAACTTGTATCTTTTGTGCTAGATCTTGCCTTTTTATGTATTTGTAGTTCTAAGTGTATATATTTCCACATGCAAATTTGTACAAAAGGAGGAGGATTTGTGATGGGGAGATTTGTCATCAAATGCATGTGCCTTTGTATGTAGATATGCAGCATTCTCATTTCTTGACTAAGTGAGTCAACAAGACCTTTTCAGTGTAAAAAGGTCACAATTTCTTGGACCAAAAAGGGTGCTTTTAGGTTTTGATTACAAAGGATGAGCAGATCAGTTGCTAATTTGCAAAGGGAAGTGAAAGAACCTCAAATCAGTTGTGTGTGAATATGTATAGTTGTGATGTGTGCAGGGCAACTTAATAATGCCGGATATTGGATTGACAGAAAAGAGAGTATATCATGCTGCTGTCCAAGGTACGTTTATTGTTTTGAGCTGAAACGGATATGTCGTTAGTTTCCTTTGGGGTTAGTTTTAGTTGGTAAGCAACAAACTAGGGTGGAGATGATATGAAGGTTATTATTCATTGTGAATAAAAGAGCATCCATCATCAGAAGCATTCTGTTTTTTTCTTTATGCAGGGTTGTTCACTTATTTTTAAGAAAGCTATTATCCATAGAAATATTTTATGTAATTTAAGGATTTAAAAGATGATGATGGGAACTAACCCTCTGATCTTTGTGAAAATAAATGGGTTTTGAATCCAACCCATGGTACCCTTACGTACTATTGGCTCATAAAAACTTGTATCTAAATTTTGATTTTTAGCTTTTATGACCTGTTTACACCTGTTGCTTCAAATCTTGGTTGTTCATTATACCCTATCTATTTTCTAAGTTTTATGTGCTATTTGCAGTTGGGTTTTACCAGCACATCTGGTTAGGTTTGACTTCGAACTTCTCAGTGTTGTATTACGAAAATATGTAAGGTATTATTAATCTCTTTCTCTTAATGTTTTCTATACATTTCACATAAAAATCTGGTAAACTATGTATCTTTCATTTTTACTTTGATTTGTATTAGGAGGGCCTGCCACCAGAAAAATCTGCTTTTGATGAAGTAATCTCTGAGCTTGATTCCCTAAGTGAAGGGTCATAGCATTTTCATCATGCAGCTCTTTAGAAACAACCTCATGATATAGTGAACTCATAATGGAACTTTGTTAATGCACAATATGCAAAATTATTCGCCTACTGCAAGAAACTTTAGTTTATTACGAAACGAATCAAATATTCTGGTTTAGAAGATAAGTATATGTTCTTTCTTATCTTTTAATATCCATCTATGAAATGATAGCCGATAATGTTACTTGATAAGGTTTCACCTTGAAAATATTTGGTACAAAGCCCCTTAATATGAAAGATTTACGGAAACATTTGATCATGTGCTTTTTTGTCATTGAATAAACATGTTGGGTTACCAATTTACGATACTTTTAAATAATTACTTTTTAAAGCATATCATCTAAATTATTACCATTAGTTCACATTTTCTCCATGTAAAAACGTGGAACACCCATGAAATCTGCAATTAATTATTAACTTTGATTCCATCATGAAAGCTCTAATTTGTACTCAATCCTTCACACATGTGTTGGAGCATTAGATTTTCAATTTAATTTGTAAAAATGAAAAAAACAAAGTAAAAATGGTTTTAATATGAGAAATATATAGACCAAAGACGTATGAGAGTGTATGTTGGATTGAAGAATTGTTCATGTTTGTTCAATTAGCTAAATGAAATAGAAATTTTTTTCATGTTCGTTTATTTATCAAATAAAAGCATAAACCAACATCTTATGAGACTGTCCACGAAGGGTTTACAAGAACGTTAAGATATTGTTTATTATTTGTAGCGACAAGTGGTATAAACGTCAACAACCCAAATCTTGACCATGGTTCAATCGACAAAAAGACATGTGAAGGCTTTCCATTTCACTATTGATATTTTAGATGCTGCACAATATCATTACAGAAAAAAATATCAACCGGAATCTGCTATCTGCAGGTAAAGAAGTATATGAAAAATAAGGAAATACAACAAATGAAAGCTTTTGCTAAATGCAAAGGCTAAAAATTTGTAAAAATGATAGAAATTTCAAATTTATATATTTACATGATATTCCTAACAAACACGATGTGGATGTGCATATTTATATATGAGTGAATCTTAAAAGGAACAAACGGAGATACATGGAGGAGTTCACGTTGTAAAAGAGTATGTTGGTTGTATAAATAAGTTTTATCTTTGCTTTCTTTATTAACATTTCAAGTTATAAGTTGTCTTGGAAGGTTATATGGAACTAATGTATGTGGTGAAGGACTAACACTTAAGTACCCAATTTGAGATCACAAAAATCTTGAAATCAAGAAGGGATAATCCACTTTCGATCCCTTCTTTGCCTGTTATCTATTACAAAAGATACGGAAGGACCCTTCAAGCTGAAGGGTACCTAACCGAGAGTCAATGGCACGGGAAAGCCGGTTATAGTTTGACTAAGCATCTTGCTAGATTGAAAAACAACGTTCGCCAATGATGAAAAAAGTGATCAATCAAAAAAGTGAATCTAAATTAAAGTCATGTTGTATATCCGGCCGCCGGACGGGTATAGCACTAGTTATGGTGGATAGGATTGGCGGGACCTTGTGAAAGATACACCGGTGACTCAGGAGAAGTCTACGTTATGCATGAAAAATCATAATTACGCGGTTTCTAAACTATTGGAACTAGTCGTGCGTTGTACGATGACGATAAATTTTTCTACAAAATTTTATACTACCACTTTGCCATGCAAGACTTTATAATTTTCAAATACAAAATTTGTTCTTTTATTATACCTACCATCATTTTTCAATCTATCATCCCTTCTTTGATATGCACACCACCATTTGTCAATCAATCATTTCTTCTCCGAAGTGGAACCGATCCCAACATAATAATTTAAGACTTTTTGGCGTACTAAAAATTTATGGTATCACCTCATCTACTAGAATTTTCATTTTAGATATATTGTTTTTGAAAAATTGGGCCAGACAAATAAAAATCAACTCTTGAAGTTGCAAAAATTATTTTAATTCTATAAGACATCCCTACTCATTTGACATACTTATCTTCTTCTCTCAAGCTATTATCTCCATATCATAACCAAACCAACACCATAATTCAAAATTTTAGAATACTAAAAACTTATGGAGTATTTCGGAGCTGCTGTTAATGTTGTTAATAATATTGAAAGCAAGATAAGTAAATGGTAAACTTGAAATAACTTCTTTTTTTTGTTATAAAGAACAAGGATTAATGATAAGAGAAAATATAAGAAAAGGGTTTCTTTTTAGAAAATTTAATTAAAATAACCAAAGTTTGACTTTGACTTACCAAAATACCTATTTTCTCTCTGATTTTACCAAAATACTCATTTTTTCCACGAAGGGGGTCCGCGATCGCGGACAGGGACCATTTTTGAAACTTTTCATCCCGCGATCGCGGGGGAGTGTCCCGCGATGGTTCTAATTTTGGATTTTTTGTGACTTTTCAATTGCAATTTACACTTTCAACTCCTATACTTATTTACTTACCTTACTTTATACTTTTTACTTTCATAATTTTAATTTTACATTTAACACATATAATCGTTTATTAACTAAAATACGTTAAAAATTACGTTTTAATTTTAACAAGTTACACCATTGTAATCGTCTCTTCGATACGTTTGAAATAACCCCAATATTGAATATTTTTGGATTTATTTATTTTATTATATATCATTATATACTACATAAAAATATTTTTTATATTTAAAATTCATATTCTTATAGTTAATTATTTAATTTATGGTACATCTCCTATGTAACAACAAAAAAGAAAAAATACGTACTCGGTTTCCAAACTAATGGAACAAGACCATCGAGTGATAGCCTACACAGACCCTACCTCTTAGGTCCGACCTGCCTTGATGCCTTCACCACTAATATACCTTCCTCTCTGACCACCATTCATGGCCATCAATCTTAATTTGGTGATGAATTAAAAGCTTACCGAGTTTGGGTTGCAAAAAGTCGAAATGAAGTTAGTATTTTTATTTAGAATTTACTATAATATAATATTTTTTGAAAGTCTCATATTAAATTGTATAATAAAACGACATTTTTTAAAAGTATTATACTAAAGTTTATGATAGTTGGATGTCAAAATACTTTAATAAAAAACAAGTGTTCTTTACCGCACATTGTGTGGTGTTGGGAAATCGACTTTAGAATGTAACAATGAGAATGATAAAATTGGGTATAAAAAATAATAATTTTCAGTTTAGATAAAATTGAGCTCATTTTGAACATATTGACGAGACGATTATAATTGTGTAATATGTAAAAAAGAAACTAATATTTTTTTGATATCTTTCAGTTAACATATGATTATGTGTGTTAATAATATAAAGATGTAAAATGAAAAACGAAAAAATAATGAATATAAAATAAATTAAATAACTGATTATAAACATAAAATTTTATGCATAAGGATGTTTTTTTTAGGAAAAGGTAATTCTGAAAAAAAACATTGTATGTAATTATGTACACTTGGCTATTTTAGCAAGAGACTTGGAAAAATGGCTAAAAATGAATTTGATTGATGAGATTGACTAGTTTAGTTAATTTCTCCATTTTTTATTTGTAGGCAGATAAAAAGGATGACATTTTTTTCTAATCTTTAGTTAGTTTTACCTGCTATGTAGGTTCGAAGTTAAATTTTTAAGTAATAAGAGCTTATTAAACTGGTTTTGAAATATCGAAAGATTTATCTGCTCCAAAAAATTGTCCAGGTACTTAATCACTTTAAAGTCTAAACACGGAAGTCTATTGGATTTTTTTGAACATTTCAAGGACTTAATTAGCCCAAATTAAATAAATCAATTTTATAAGTATCTTCATCAAGACTTTAAAAAGATACAGAAACAAAAAAAGGTCGACTTAAAATTATTGACCTAACGACACTATAACACAGTTTTTTTTTCTAAATACTGACAACCATTCTATAAAACAAACTTTATTTTTTTAAAGTATTGACATAACAACTCTAAAACAAACTTTATTTTTTTGGACATAAAAGTATACATCATATTGATATACCAACTCAATATCCAACAACAAATACAAACCAAACAAACACAACATATCTCATCTCATACAGAAGTAGGGTCTAAAATAAAAACCAAGGGATAGAAAGAGGATACAAACTCAATCTCCAACCAACAAGTTTTAAGTTGTTAACCACAAGGGTTGTGGCGTACTGGTTAAGGCCCTGGGGGATGTGACGGAATATCCCATCTGCCCAGGGTTCGAATCCAGGCGTACACAACTTGCGGCCACTGAGGTTTAATCAGGACTGATGTATCACAGTCATAATTTGCTAAGGGATTAGTTTAGGCATAGCCTAGAACAGCGTTCAAAAAAAAGTTTTAAGTTGTGATGATTTATGGTCACTATGGACATGCAAGAACATCCAATATTATGCAAATACAAAGACCTGTCTAACTTAATTATTATATTACAGAGGGAAACATTTTCAAAATTTAAAAGCTTTTCCATTTCCAGAAAACTATGAATGCAATGAAATTTTCAAGAGGTTTGTAAAATCCCCTGCTGCATCTAATAATACAAAAACCAATGAGTCCCGGTGATGGATGGATGGCTATAGAAGAAGAAAATAAATTCAAAAAATTGTATCTATCCTTTAAACTCCTCTGTTGCATCCTCTTCTATGCTATTTTTGTAGCCAAATCGAAAAGGGTTCGAATAACCACCAAATTATTGTATCTGCAAAAAATGATGTCTCCTCACTCACTCACCGTGTCTATCCAAGAACTTCTCTATCACCACCGAAAATGCAGCAAACCCTGCACAACCAAAGCAAGCTGCCTTCGGACCACCTATAAACCACCAAAAGCAAGTTGCATCAAAGAAAGACCAGCTACATTTATATGATAAAACCCAGAACAAGATACTATCATTCAAACTGTCAAAATCGTTTATTTCCTCTACCTCATACTACGAGTTTTAAGTCCAAATCAAACTCCATATCCAACATAGGAGTATGAAACACGGTATGGAATTGAATGAGTGCTAGTTTTTTTAGCACCCTAAAAAGTTGTGAACTTTTTCCCCAAAAATGCCTCAAGAAAGAAAGCATCACTTTTTACTTGATCATTTCAGTTGTTAAAACTTGCTTCTTGATCAAAATGCTTCATATTAGTTTTGAAGTTTAAAAGTAAATGGTATCTAAAAGTTAAGTCACATGGAATTGACCTACACCTGCCATTAAACTACATATCCCATGGAACAATAAGCTTGAAAAAATGGCAATCAGTCGGTTAGAGTAAAAATGGTTACCTTTTGCAGAAATTGCACCCCCAGTCACACACCCTGCTGCAACTGTGTTTGTCATGTCATGTTTTGCTCGGGCCTTTAAAGGAAGCACCAAGTATTAGTACCAAACTACCAATAAGTATCAAAATTCCACTGGAAGGAAGCATAAAAAGAAAAATAAAAACTTAACCCATATAACTTAAGCAAATAAACAGAGAAACAACAAACTTCAGTCTTTGGTTATTTGGTATTCTCAAAGCCCTTTTTTTAAATTGAATTGAATTATTTTGGCGTCAACTTTAGGCTGAAAAAATGCTTTTAAATAAAGCTGTATACTAAGCATTGAGAAATCAACCAAAACCATCTGCTACTTTGCACCTAATTCAAATAAACAAGTTGGCTAGCACTGATTTCAGAAAAGACATCTTCAATTAACAATTTCAACCTTGTACTATTTTTAGGAAAAATACCATATCCAATACATAATGATTAGTAGTATATAGTGGGCGTGTGAATAATTGAACATTAATAGCACATTAGAGGGCATGCTTTTCTACTATAGCATTAAGCAATTTTGTCAAAAGCACTCTTAACTGTTCAGGAAAAAATGACACCTTGCCTATTGCATAAAAAAAGTTGAGATAAACAAAAACATGTCAAGATCACTTATGATGAACAACGTTCATTAACATTCATATCTACCTCTTTGTAAACTAATTAGGCATGGATTAATCACACACATTAAGTACTTAATTTATGAATAGCTATATAATTTTATTAAAAAGTGTAGAAGACAGGGATGTAAAATCTTGAGTAATTTGGGATCTATTCTCCTTTTGTCATGTCATCCCCAAGAGTGCATATTACCCTTGAATAGCACATGCTTTGCAAAATACAGCTAAAAATATAAAGACAAGCAAGTGTCTGTTGAGAACACTTCAAAAGATAAAAGAAAAAGCAAACTTCCCTAAAAAGCTCTCTCTACATAGTGGCATACTAAATATTTTACTAATTCAATCTGTATTCAGTGAACGGAATTAGGACTTTTTTATGTGATTATTGCTACTCATGAATCTTTTATGTGTGTCAACTCTTTTAAGAGGCATACAAACAACAAAGGCAAGCTTTTCATCACAAACTAGATGAAGTAGGTTTTAAACAAAACCCAACAAAAACTATAAAGAGATGAACCCTTCCTGGAGCTTAGTAACACTAATAGCATAAATGTGAGGTTCATTTTGTTTTCGGCCTTAAGTACTTCCAAAAGAAACCATCCAAAACCCAAGTATCTAAATAGCATGCTTAAAGTACTTTGATATAACCACAAGGGTTGTGGCGTACTGGTTAAGGCCCTGGGGGATGTGGTAGAATATCCGATCTACCCAGGGTTCTAATCTAGGCGTACACAACAATTGTGGCCACTGAGGTTTAATCAAGGCTGATGTCTTATAGTCATAATTTGCCAAGGGATTAGTCTAGGCATAGCCTAGGACACCCTTCCACAAAAAAAAAGTACTTTGAAATGGGAAGGTTTCTCATGGTATTTAAGATAAAAGACTTGCACTACATACGAGACACCGTTTTATTCATTAGTTATACTAGACATTTGTTCACAAAAGGAACTGAGATGATGTGTAGATACAATAAGCAATAGTTATCCATTTACTGATAGAACAATAATTTTGGGCATTTCCCAAAAATAGAAAATCCAAAATTAACATATAGAGAAGACTTCATACTTATATAATTATCATTCTATTGTGTTTGGTAAAAAGGGGGTGAGGTTTTTCTTTGCAGCCCGTGTTCACTATCAGGGATGTGTTAACGAATAGAGGAAAACATTGAATAGTGCAGATCCTTTGATGTTAAAAAGACTAACTTGCAAACTTTGAAAGAAACGATGGGAAAGAAAGGAAGAAATAGCATCACTAAAGCTGTGTTTGGTACATGGGACTAGACTACACAGAAAAAACTCACTGTTCCACGTTTTGCACAACATGGGACAGTACAAAAACTCACAGTAGTTCCACGTTTGGCACGACATGGGACAATACAAAAACTCACCATTCCACGTTTGGCATGACATGGGACACGGACAGGGACCGGGACAGGGGATGGGAGGGACTGGATGGAACAAAAAAAAGCTTTTTCTGTTCCACCAAAATAGGTGGAACAAGATCGACAAGGATGGGCCAAAACTAAAGAAGTATCAATCTACCCTCATTTGATATTAACCCTAATAGGGTATTTGTAACAGTCAACACCACCACCGGCAGAGGCCACCCCCGACGACCGCCATAGTCACCAATTCCACCACCATCGGCTACCACTAACACTGTCCATCAACACCACCTCCTCCTCTCCAACAACCACCTTCACCTCCACCTCCTCCTCCTCCACAGCTACCACCTCCACCTCTATATCCACCACCGTCGACCATCGCCCTCACCACCATCACCGGCGGCCACTTTCACCACCATTGGCTACCTACCACCACCACCTCAACTTCCATATCCAATACTGTCAGTGACCACCACTGTCCACCATCTCCACGTCCTCTACAATCACTGTCGGCCACCAACCACCACCACCCACCACCTCTGCTCCGCCACAATCACCACGTCCTCTTCCACCACCACCGGTGACTACCATATAAAATCATTAAACAAAATATAGGGGCAACTTGTCCAGCCTAGTCACGTCCAATCCTAGTCGTGCCAAACACTAGACAGACAACTTGTCATGTCTAGTCCTGTTCTCTTTGTCATGTCCAGTCCAGTCATGTATGCGTACCAAACGCTACCTAAAAGCCAGTTATGGTTCTAAGATCAAAAGCCTAACAAATTACATATTTACATTGACCCTTGTGGCTACATACAAATAGATCCTGTAGAAATTCAATAAATTCACTAATCAATCTTATTGAAATCTTGCAATGTCTTTAGTATACCAAATACTTTTTGGTTAGCTAACATTAAATAATAACAAACTGGTAACTCCTATATCCTCAAATCCTGTTGAAATTTTTGATTGCAACATAGAAGCATCCTTTTTATGATTAATTTGTCTGTGAAATAGAAAACACTTCGGAAGCTAAGAATAAAACTAACTGACAAGAGACACAAGGGGGCAGTAAAGAAGTTTCACTCAGCACAATCCTTGTTAAACAATAAACCATTTCTCACTTGCCCTTTAAACCTTTCATACTAGTAAGGGTATTAGATGAGTGTTATCAATAGGTGTAACACCACGCCCATCCTAAGAAGAAAAGATAATGATAATAAGTTGAACCAATGAGAACAAAAGAAAGCCTCTTAATTGCCATAGATAGTGCACAACTGCGGGTAATGAACACCTCTTAACAAATATAAATAAGGGGGTTTTAACCTTTCTAATGACACATTCAGCCTCAAACTGAACATCATCAAAAAATAAATTAATGACTTTAAAGTAAAAAAAAAAAGGAAACAGATATTGCTAAATTTGTATCTTGCCTTTTCAACTACACATTCAGCAGCGGAGAAAATAAATCCCATAACAGCAAAGGCCTTGCAGGAACCCCAGCTCCTCCTACCCATCTGCTTTGCGGTATAAATAAATTGCTGCCGACCACTCATCTCGTCCTGCATTATAGGATTGTCCAACGCACCAAGAAACAACCCCATAGCCAACCCAAGCCCACCTCCTGCACCATTTATCAGAAACCAATTTCATACATATGTTCTTTTCTACACAAAGCAATTTAATAGTTTAGTTGAAGAAGAGAAGATGGCTTATGACATGAAGGGGTGCCTACCAAGAGAAAGAAGGCTTATTTGGAAAGCTTAGTTCTACCATATGGGTTTTAACCTAAATACATTCAGGTACAAAAACAGACAGATGGGATTTGAACTAATTTAATGGTGTATTAGAGATCTTGAGCTCAATGATTTGAAATCAGAACTGGAACTAGATCACCACAAGATTTAAACTAAATTAGCTTCATATTCGATTCTAAACCTTGAAATCAATGCTCTAACAATAACGAGAACCCAAAATCATGGATTCTATGCAACCAAAAAAGTCATAAGTCGTTTCAAATAAGTTGATAAGTCGGTATGCATTAACTTATTAAAATCAACATATCGACAAAAAGTCACAAGCAGTTTTTATTTTTCCCAATCCAAACACTAGAAATAACTTATCTGCGGTGACAAAACGAAATAAGCAAATAAGTCATTTAAATAAGCAATCCCAAACACCCCCAAAGTTATTCTCTCCATCTCAAAAAATTCTACATTTGAATGTTTGATCTCAAACTTACCTACTTTTCGAATACAAAACTGATATGGTTTCGTTATTAATTTACCAGCAGCATTTCCAATTATTTATCTTTGTTATTACAAATATCTCATCCTAGTATCATCTTTTCAAAAGTTAAGCTTATGCAACATTTTCTACATGAAACAACACAAATTGCCTTCCTCCTCAAGAAATGACGATGAGAAAATTGTAATAATATTACTGTATTCTTCTTTGATAGTGAATTGCAAAGATAAACTCGTAATTTGGGGCCAACGTATATGCAAAAAAAAAGGAGAGATGAAGAAAATAGACGGTGATTAGAAAGCAAAGAAGGAAACAAACCCATAACTCCGCTGGCAACGCTTTTAACAGCACAATTGTTCCAAATATCTTGACCCCTTACTTCTTCGATTGTTGGCAGCCGAATTGGTTCTATTGTAGTCTTGTCTGCTTCATTTGCGTTTGCAGCAGCGGAAGTATTGGATGAAACTTCGCTCATGGTCTAAAAGGAAGAGTTTGTTAGTGGTGCGAGTGGTTTATCTTCTTACGGCGTGCAGCCAGCGGCGGAGGAGAGTGACGGAGGGATCAAATTACGGCGGAGAGGGGTGGGAGGAATAGGATCCAAGATTTATTGGTTTTGGAGGGAGGGTTTCTCTTCCTTTCCTTTCCTTTTTCATTTTGGGAGTGCTTATATTTTTAACTTAGGCTTATTTGATTAAGTCGGAAGGAAAAGCAGTTTTTAAAAAGTATTTGTTAAAAATTGAGGGTAAAAAGGTAATTTGGATAGACAAGAAAATAAGGAGAAGTAAATAAGTAGGTATGGAATGACTTATTAAAAACAACTTATTTGTGGTGAGGAGAAGCAAATAAGCACTTTTGATTTTTTCTATCCAAACACTCCAAATAGCTTATTTGCGATGGGGAGAAGCTATAAGCAAATAAGTCAAAAATATAAGCACTCCCAAACACCCTCAAATTTTCTATTCTCTTTATTGAAACCGAGATAGAAAAAGAAGAAAGGAAAATACACAAAATTTTTAATAATGATCGCATTTTTATATACCTAACTTTGTATATAATAGTTGCATTTTTTATATTTTAGTGTCTAGTTTAGTTTTTTTATGCATTGTTATTCATTTCTTCTTATTTTCTTTAATCACGGTTCAAATTTCTTTTAGAAATAGTTTTTATGCTTTTGGTATATATTTTGTGCAGATTATGCGTAACTTGAAAGGTGAGATGGGAGAAGGCATGTTCGTGAAGAAGAAGGAAGGAAAAGATGAAGTGTACGTGGACGAGAAGGAAAGAAGATGGTTGGAAGCGAAGAAAACACTTGAATTGATGTTGAAAAGTTTATGCGGTACTTTTACGGCCGCGAAAGAACCTCCCCGGCCGTTAAAGTCATTTGGACTATTTAATTTTCTGAGTTTTTTCTCTTTGGGCTTTGTCTTTAAACTCTTTTAGGTTTATGTTTTAAGTATTTTTAGGTTGTTCCTTCAGAATTAGACAATCACAAATTCTCAATTACACGACATTTTCAGTTTCTCTTGGGTAGTTTTTCATTTTTGAACGAGTTCTTCAAGGAATTGGGGAAGAAGATGAACTTGCAACAAGCTTAGGCCATTGGAATCCGACTTGCTACCGGTTTTCATACTAGTATCTTCTTTCCTTTTTTTCTTAAGTTACTTGATTGTTGAATTCTTGTTTTTCCTTTGGTTGAAAACAATATTTTGTTCATCAATTCATCTATGTTCTTAATTGAAGTGTTATGTTTAGTTTCTCTTCATCTCTCTTGTGTTTGTTGTATTTTCTTATTCTCTTGCATCTCTATTCATTCTCTTTCTACTCTAATTTTTTACTCTTAGTTTAAAATTCTGCACTTTAATTATTTTCCTGCACTTCGTTTTAGGTTAATCAATTTTCTGCACTTTAAATTTCTGCATAAAAATAGGTTAGGTTAATAAAATTTCATCAATTCACTCTTTTTAGGTATTTAGAGTAATTTTCTGCACATGTTTATTCAATAAGTTAGTGTTCATATCTCATTTGTTAGTGTTAATTGTTGTTAGATCGAGTCTAATGTAATTTCTCTATTAGTCTAGGTTTAATTTTGGTTTTAATTTCGTTAGTCTAATTAAGAAACTTGTGCTTGGTATCGTTTAAATAGTTCGTTTAATTGGGTAATCATCGCCTTAGGATTGAAGTTTTGGTATTGATCAATTGTTTCTTAAAACGGATGTTAAGTTTTATTCCATTTCGATTTCAACGAAAGTTGAAATTGATTTAATTGGGTTTTAACAAATCATTTAGTTAATTCGATGGGTTTTTGATGAAAACGAAAGTTTGATCTTTTACTCGAGTCAAATTGATCAATGACAACGGTCCTAACATGTAAATAGTTAGGGACGTTGATTGGGAAATATATTCGTTTTAAATATTAATGTTTCTTCCCAATGTATATGCATTGCGAAAGTAAATACATATCTTGGTTAGAAAAGCTTTCTCACCTCGAGAGAGGGTTGAAGTAGTTTTGAAAAATGAATTTACACCATTACCAAAATCCGAGGTTGATATTACCCAATGTTCTTAGTTTTAGTCGTCTTTTATCTTATTTAATTTTAGTTCTAATTGCTTCTCTATATGTCTCTTTCCCTTAATCTCTTTTGCTTTAAGTTCAATTAGATAAAAATCAAACCAATTAATCTGATTCGCATAACTAGCCATGATTATTAAGTAGTTAATGTTTAGACCGTCACCTCCCTGTGATCGACCCGTATGCTACATAACTCGTACGCTTGCGGTACAAATTTAAAACACATCAAACTGCTCACAAATTAACTTATTATTGTTTTAATTAAGGGTGTTAAATTTGTATCATGACAAATCAACCAATTACATTACTAATCGTATCAAATAAATTGGTACCAACTAAAATGGTTTGGTATATCGTACTAATTTCATAAATATGTTTGATACGTGATATTGAAAATTGTCTGTGACGGTAATATCGTACCATAACGACTTATATATATATATAAATATATATTATCTATTATATAAAAAATAATTAAGTGAATTATATTTAATTATTAATGCACCCGATTCTTTTTCTTTTATAGAATTTATTAGTTTAACATTTTATTGTTTACTACTTAGCAGCCATAACTCATTATCTGTAACTCACTAGTTACTGGCTCCTTTGTAACAACCCAGATCCAGAAATAACATAAACAACCCATACAAGATGAGGTTCGCGGAAACAACCTATTACACAGCTGAGATCACTAAATAACTATGCTTGACATGCTAAATAAAACGACTTCTTTCTAGTCCAAAATTTCACGCTCACGCCTTTTCGTTGCCCTTATTTAAGCCTTCTACTAAACGCTTACCTGAAAATGGTTTAGTTTTTGAAAAGCGAGGGTTAGACCGTGAGGTCTTGTGAGTTCCCTCCAGAAATAAACATTCGTGCAACATAAACATTTTAAACAGTTTATAAGCATTTGTAAACAATTCTCAACTTTAAAACATTCAAACTTTCAAACACAAGAACTACACATGTAAATGGCACACTGAAGTCACACACACGTGTGACAACGTGTCAGTCTCACACTGCCGTATTGGGTCACACCTCCCATGGCATAAACGGGACACACCCCCCGGTACGAGCACTGGCGGGCCACACCCCCGACTTAGCCAAAACATGACCACTTCAAAATGTATGCATACATAATATCTTAACCTTCTCAAACAAAGTAAAACATGCAGTTTCATATAAAGGATAAAACATGCAGTTTCATCATATCTCATGCATTTTAAGTAATACATAAATCATCACATTTTCAGTTAGAAAGACTCACCTGTCCTTGCTTGCTACTTCTCACTTACACCTCAATCCTTAAGCCGAACATCTAGTCAAAATGCAGAAAACGAGAGTGGTAAGTCACTCGTCTCGACCTTCCCGAAATGTCCGCATAACACAACAGGCTGACCAACCGGTTACCCTCTCCTTGTCTGGAAACAAGCTACTCGAGACACACACGCTATCCGGACGTGATCCGGAAACATTCCTATCCGGACTCCAGGTTCGGACACCACTACCGAAAACAAACTCCCGGACTCCTCTTATCCGGAAACCAACTTCCGGACTCCTCTATCCGGAATCAACTTTCGGACTTCTCTATCCGGAATCCACTACCGGACTCCTCTATCCGAAATCAACTTCCGGACTCCTCTATCCGAAATCCACTACCGGACTCCTCTATCCCGGAACCCAAGTCGTATCCGGAAAACATCACCCAGACTTGGGCGAGTCCGGACACTGCAGGTTTTCATCGAGTGTGGCATTTAACCGGAGTCGGTCCCAACCAAAACCCCCATTGCTATAAGGTCACACAATCAATAGAAATATACCTAAACTCCCATAACAACCGATTAGCTCAATAATCTCAATCCCAAAGATCCCAAATCATTGGTTGGAATAATCTTTCACAAAAGAAAAGGGTTCACAAAAGCATCAAACCCTTCCTTATGAACAACCCAAAATCAATAAATATCAGTAGTTGAATGTTACCTTTGGAGCTTAATGAAGAATCTCTTCCAACTTGCAATCTCTCTCAATCTTCTCCTCAAATTGAAATCCCCCACTTCTCTGCATTCCTCTAGCCGCCTCAAATGGGAAAGAAAATGAATTAGGCTAGAGAGGTTTAGAGTTTTTACCCCTTTTTGACAGTTACACTTCAGCCCCTTTACTTTAAACTTTTCTCCCATTTTCACTAAACATTCCACTTCTTTATAATTAGGATCCCGGTTATGACAATACATCCCCCTCAAAAGAATTTCGTCCCCGAAATTTCTTTCGTCGAACAAGCTCGGGTATTTGGACCTCATGACCGCCTCCAACTCACAAGCTGCTTCCGGTCCTTTGGTGATAACACCACGATACATCCACAAGGTCAATCCTCTTGGTCCTCAACTCCTTGACTCTAAGGTCGATGATCACCTGCTTATCGCCTGCATTTCTTGTAGAGCTATTGTCATCCCAATTTCCAACAATTGCTCTCTATAATAGAGGAGTGAAACACAATGAATTTCCGAATGTCTCATCGAGCACAACCAGATCATGCCATATCTCTCCAACTCTTCCCCTAATTTTCGACGGATCCAAAGAAAACATGGAACAATTCCACCTTTCACTCGAACACTCCATCCCATCCTATGGGGACGCCTTCCACATCAACTACCCCCTCCTCCGACTCAAGGCTCATAAATCTTATGCTTTTGTACCGAATAAACTTAGCTCCACTCAGCTACCCAAACCATTCTGATTAAAATCATAGCCGTACCTGATCCTTCGGCAACGCCCCTCAATTACTCACCATTTCTTATGACATGTCACCTCGTATGACATACTTGCAACCTTTCCGATTGACTATACCATCCAACATCTCAGACCAACCGTACCAGATATTATCCGCTTTGTCCACACACTTGGACTCACAGTTTTAAAATGCGTCTAAACATGATTTTCTCGAACAACTCCTTTTCCTTAAAAGAAAGAACTTTGCGGAATTCCATGCCACAATAATGTGAATCTTTTACCAAAAACAACCACTCAGTTTGCCAACTTGGCACAAGGCCAACCTCGGATATCCTAATAAACTCACAGTCAAGAGTTCCCCCATCGGATAACATGCAATTCTAGATTACTTCTCCCAACTGACATACGTGCAACGCAGATGATACCTTCTTCCTCAAATCGCATCGATTACAATTCATTGACGTTAACCAACTCATACGTTCTCACAACTTCATTACCCCATACCTATACATAGCTAATAGTAGAAAATCTCCACAATCCACCATCCGACGTGTCCACCAATCCGGGATGAACCAAATCCTGAAGACACACATTCAAACTTTCGTTGCATCCAACAATCGTCCAACCATACATGAAATGAATTCAAGTTCTACTCGCTCAACGAGGAGCGACCATGCTCACCCGAAACTACTCCCATGAGCTTAACACTGAACGACAAGTTTACTTGAAACATTTCTCATAATAACACCAAGTCAAATCCAATGGTACTTGAAACATTGAATGCTTGGGACACTTGTCATCTTCACACTTGCTGAGGATGTTGACTTCTGGAAAGTTGTGAAGTCCTTGTCACCTTTTACAAGGTACAGTCAGAAGAGCCCATGCATGAGAAAAGAGCTTTGCATGGAAATGGATAATAAGACAGAATGTCACTTTATCCATGTAGAAAATATCTTCTCAATTTGTCTTCTTATGTCTCTCATTTTTGTCTTCTTTTGCTTCTCAAAATCTCTTTCAACAAATGCACCACCGAAGAAAGGTTGTAAGATTTCTTCCAAGACAAAATGAATTTGCTTCTCATTTTGTCTTATTATGTCTCTCATTTTTGTCTTCTTTTGCTTCTCAGATTTTCTTTCAAGAAAAGCACCACCGATGGAAACTTGGGATATGTGACACATCTTTGGAGAAAACATCTTTGAAGCTTCTTTGAGGTCCCACCGAAATGTCATTTGGGATATGTGACACATCTTTGAGATATGTGACATCATCTTTGAGATATATGACATCATCTTTGGGAAAAGCTTCTTTGAGACTTGGCCGAAATAGAGAGAAGTTTCGGTGGAGATACCACCGAAATTGTGAGAACAATTTCGGTGAACAATGACTTGTATGTTTGAGAAAAGATCTTTCACTTCCACAATGAGAGAATCTTTAATCTTGACTTTGGTTAATCTTTGACTTCACCAAACATTTGATATCTTGTACAAGCCATTACAAAGAACCATGCATCCAAAATTTCTCTAAGTATAAAATGTTTTTCAAAGTATAAAAGGAGATCATGAGGTCATCTTCAAATCTTGATGACCCAACAATCTCCCCCTATTTGATGATGACATCCATACTTAGAAAAACATGAGTAAGACAGTGAATAATGCAAGTTGACCCT
The DNA here is from genome assembly GCA_033807775.1 of Saussurea involucrata. Taxonomy (NCBI): domain Eukaryota; kingdom Viridiplantae; phylum Streptophyta; class Magnoliopsida; order Asterales; family Asteraceae; genus Saussurea; species Saussurea involucrata. The sequence goes on from CM066322.1 coordinate 78,202,462, forward strand.
TCTTTACTCTTTTGGGTTCTTTTTCACACAGTCCATTTTTTTTTGTGTGTATGTATATATGATATTTACATATAAGAAAAAATAAAAAGGTATAGCTGTACAAATAATCGAAAGGAAAAGGAAAGAAGTATAAACAGTATAAACAGAATGAATATTACTTGCATCTTTGGAGGGGCGAGTTGAAACTTGTGTCTGGCTTGAGGATTCTTCATTTTGATCAGCAGCCTTAGGATACTTCTGCCCAACTGTTGCATCTTGGCATCTTTTCATGTTTAGCATCAGCATCCTTTGTCTTTGTTTTGCTCCCCCTCAGTTAGATCAGACGGTCTTTGTGTTTCTCCCCCTCAGTTAGATCCGTCCGGACTGAAGTGCTCCCCCTTGACCGGTCCGTCGATTTCCTCATTTTTTTCAAGTTGGTCGCTGTGTATGAGTACTGAGGGTTTATGTTGCTCCCCCTCAGATGAATTCTCCCCCTCAGCGGCCGACGTAGGAAAAACACCAAGAGAAAATGAAAAGATCGGCCAGAACCAAGACCAATTTTTTTTTTTTTTTTTTTTGCCTTTCCACCGAAAATTGAGGAAAATCCACCGAAAATTGACTATTTTCGGTAGGATTTTCGGTGGAAAATCAGTGTATTTTTTTTTTTTTTTTACCTTTCCACCGAAAATTGAGGAAAATCCACCGAAAATAGGCTATTTTCGGTAGGATTTTCGGTGGAAAATCGGTGGTTTTTTTTTTTTTTTTTTTTTTACCTTTCCACCGAAAATTGAGCAAAATCCACCGAAAATAGGCTATTTTCGGTGGAAAATCGGTAGGATATTTTTTTTTTTTTTTACCTTTACCTTTCCACCGAAAATTGAGGAAAATCCACCGAAAATAGGCTATTTTCGGTAGGATTTTTTTTTTTTTTTTTTTTGCTTTTCCACCGAAAATGAAGGAGAATCCACCGAAAATTGGCTATTTTCGGTGGAAAATCAGTAGTAAAACTTCTAAGACATTATGGAGAAAATCTTCAAAGTGAAGAAAAGATTGGAATTTCATCTTCCAATTTGATGACCCAAAAAGATTGAGTTTGAGGATTTGGGGTGACATCTGTAGAAGAGTTTGTAGTGGGTGGATTGGTGGAGGGATTTGAGGTGGTGGATCGGTGGAGGGATTTGAGGTGGTGGATCGGTGGAGATTCGGTGTGGAATCGGTGTGGGTCGGTGTAGACTCGGTGGTGGATCGGTGTGAGGATTCCACCGAGGAGTTTGAAGGATTGTACCGAATTTAGAAGGGTTTCACCACCGAATTTGAAGGGTTCCACCGAATTTGAGGGGTACCACCGATCGAGGAGGCAAAACATATGATGGAAAGTAAAGTATGGTGGGATATGGTTTTGGTTTGGTGGTTAAGGAAAATTTCGGTGGTGAGGTTTAGAAAAGAAATGGAATTTTAAGAGATTGGAGATGGTAATGTCATGAGAATGACATCAACATGCTTATGATGTCATGAGAGTAAAGAATTCTAAGGTTTTGTCAACTTTCTCACTTGTTCACATAGATCCATCTGCCCAGCTCAAAATCTGCAATCACAAAGAATTTAATTTCCAGGTACCCATTTTGAAGGTGGGTCCTTTTGGGTTAGAAGAAAAAGAATGAAAAGAATTTATATCACTCAGAATAATTCTTTATTTCACACAGTCTTTGGCAAAATGAGAAATATCACCACAGATATAGCATTTTCTATAAAGAGAGTTCCTTTTAGAAACTTGACATTTTTCCTAACTTTTGCTCAAAGATTTTGAAGAGATAACAAAGAATGGGGGTGCATCACATAGAATTCATATTTCAAAAATTGGGAGTACATAAATCCTTTCTTTTGAATTGGACATTTTGAAACTCACAGATTTAAGAAGAAAATCGGTATGAGAAGTCATAAAGTTATTTTTGGAAAAATTTTGGAGGATTTCCTTTTAAGACAGAAACAACACCCAGAGACTACCCAAATAAAATTTCCAAAATTTATGTTTTCAGATGTGATGGCAGAAATTATGAACACATAGCAAAAGAGTTTGAAATAAGAGAATTCATAAAAGATAGATAAAACACATAGTATGTACCTGTGAAGAGTAGAAGAAGCACTTAGCTGATACAAGAGCAGTTGAGGAGTCATTCGCTTTCAGATGTGGGTTCATCTGCCAAATCATAAGATTTAGCAGGCAGACCCTTTCCTCTTCTGATAAGTCTTTCATTTCTTTCCTTTTCTCTCTTGTATTTTTCCTTGTATCTTTCAGCCCGGTCAAAATTTGCAGAAGAGAGGTGTTGGCTGAACTTTTGGGAATCATATTTGGATCTTTCCGATTTTGAGGAAAATCGGCCTGAGGAAGCAGTTCTGGGTCTTTCAAACTGTTTACTCTTACACTCAGAAGCAAAATGACCCTTTTTACCACAGTTAAAACATTCCTCATTAGATTTATCCAAAGGAGAGTGTTTGGAGAGAGAAGAGGATGAATTTCTATCAAACTTAGATTTTCCAGAAGAGAGATGAGATTTGGATTTAGAGTACCCATCCAACATGGCCATTTCATCAGATAATTTATCAACTGAAGTTTCCTCACATTCATCCTTAGCATCACTAAGATATGCTTCTGAATGATCATTGGGATCTTCTTGACTATCATGGTCAGAATCAGATGGGTAGGTGATTTTTGGAAAACACTTAGTCTTTTTGGAAGAGTCACTTAGGAGAGCTGGAGAAGAGTTCTTTATAAACTTATGCAGTTTCGTCTGCTCATAGTTGAAAAGAGTTCCATAAAGAACAGTCAAGGGCATGAACTCAAGGTCCTTGGTAGTTTTGATGCAAGTACATATATTTTCCCAAAAATCTAGAAGACAATCCATGAACTTGCACAAGACTTCCTCATTATCATAGACTCTGCCCAACAACTTAAGATCATTTAAAAGAGAGTTGAAGCGATTATAGAAGCTAGGAAGAGATTCTCCTTTTTCAAAAGCAAAGAGTTCATAATTTCTAACAAGAGCAATCTTTCTGCTCTTTTTAACTTCATTTGTACCTTCGTACAAGACACACAGAGTGGACCACATCTCTTTGGCAGTAGAGAGATTTACCAGAGAGTGGTACACTTCATCAGGAAGAGAGAGAGCAATGATAGTTCTAACTTTAGAATCAAGAGACACAAGTCGTTTTTCCTCATCAGTATATTTCTTAGGATTTTTAAGAATGTAACGACCAGTAGCAGCAGATTTTTCTTCATCAGACGAATCATCAGAATTATCTTTTTCCATGGTTTCTTTACCAGGCCTCTGCGTTTCATAGCGAGCCCAAACTCTGGGGATAAAGGGTCCCTCTTGGAGAATGGTTGGATATCTAGTATCCACTCCTTCCATGAACAGCATCATGCGGCTTTTCCACAAAGAGAAGTTGTTAGCATTGAACTTAGGAGGTTTTGAAATGGAGCCATTTTCAGAAAAGTTATTTTGAAAAGAGTTTTCAATAGTTGAAGAAGAGGAGGCAGCCATCGCAGATCAAGTTTATGGGATTAAACTTTCTGCTCTGATACCACTTGTTAGTCCCAGATGGCTATAACAAGTATTGTAGAAGGGGGGGGGGGGTTGAATACAATACTCAAAATTTTCACAATTTTAATTCTTTTTATTGAAAATCTTTCAACAAGAATTACACATAGAAAACTTAAGACTGTTGCGGAAAAGAACAGATAAACTATTCTAACAATCTTACACAAAGTATACAACAAAATAACTAAGAACACTTAGAACAAAGCTATAAAGTTTTTCAAGCAAACTGTAAATTCTTGCACTTAGAGAATTCTTCCAGTTTGCGTAGAATATCAAGAGCTCACAGTAATCTTCAAAGTCTCTCAAGATGTGTGTATTTTCTGTATGGAGAGCTCTTCCTTTTATAGTGACAAGGAGTGTGCAAGCATTGAATGCTTGGGACACTTGTCATCTTCACACTTGCTGAGGATGTTGACTTCTGGAAAGTTGTGAAGTCCTTGTCACCTTTTACAAGGTACAGTCAGAAGAGCCCATGCATGAGAAAAGAGCTTTGCATGGAAATGGATAATAAGACAGAATGTCACTTTATCCATGTAGAAAATATCTTCTCAATTTGTCTTCTTATGTCTCTCATTTTTGTCTTCTTTTGCTTCTCAAAATCTCTTTCAACAAATGCACCACCGAAGAAAGGTTGTAAGATTTCTTCCAAGACAAAATGAATTTGCTTCTCATTTTGTCTTATTATGTCTCATTTTTGTCTTCTTTTGCTTCTCAGATTTTCTTTCAAGAAAAGCACCACCGATGGAAACTTGGGATATGTGACACATCTTTGGAGAAAACATCTTTGAAGCTTCTTTGAGGTCCCACCGAAATGTCATTTGGGATATGTGACACATCTTTGAGATATGTGACATCATCTTTGAGATATATGACATCATCTTTGGGAAAAGCTTCTTTGAGACTTGGCCGAAATAGAGAGAAGTTTCGGTGGAGATACCACCGAAATTGTGAGAACAATTTCGGTGAACAATGACTTGTATGTTTGAGAAAAGATCTTTCACTTCCACAATGAGAGAATCTTTAATCTTGACTTTGGTTAATCTTTGACTTCACCAAACATTTGATATCTTGTACAAGCCATTACAAAGAACCATGCATCCAAAATTTCTCTAAGTATAAAATGTTTTTCAAAGTATAAAAGGAGATCATGAGGTCATCTTCAAATCTTGATGACCCAACAGGTATGATCTCAAAATAGTTCGCCCCAGTAGTGGGCGGTTGGATGCCTATGCGTGCGGCTGCCACGTTCGGATCGGCAAACGACCGCATAAGACGTCTCTCAGGAGGAGCTTCGTCGCCCATCTCGATCTTCAGATGTCTTTTAGCTTTTGATTTTTTTCTTAACTGACGGGCGGTTCTTTCGATTTCCGGATTGATCGGTTCGAGTTCCTTCCCTCGGGTTTTCCTTGGCATAAACCAATTAGTACCTGAAACGGAAAGTAGGCAAAATTAGCAATCCAGAAACTGAAAGTAATGAAACAAAATAACAAAAGTAAAAATGTTCAATATAATAGCGATTATAGATGGTAGTGCTATCAGTTGCAACTAGTTCACCGACAACGGCGCCAAAAACTTGATAGGCGGGTTTACACCCCCCTAAATCTAACCGCAAGTGTACGGTGTCGAAATCAAGTAATAGTACAAAAGTACGAGTATCGAACACAGGGAACTAGGAACTAAGTATCACAATGACTATAAGATCTATTAACTGAACGGTCGCAATTTTGAGTTGTGGTTTATAACTTGTTTGAAAACTAAATAAAACTGAAATCGATTAACGGAAGGTTTTGAAAGAACTTTGATATAGAAAAGGTTGAGGGTTGGACTTCCTATGGTTATACTACTGATGAACGAATACCCGAACAATGATTATTACCGATTATTTCTATGAACCCTAGTTTGTAAAAGTCACTGTTATTCTTTCTCAAGCAATAACAGATTTTATTTCAAGACTCGTAGGTTTTATCTCTCAATCTACACCTAGGGTTTTAAAATACATTAGGTCAAACTATTCCGAGCAGAAAGTGATTCGGCTATCTCTACTCGAATCTCCTTTCCGGCACTTGATTACTTGATCTAGATTTTAATTAATTTTCTCAAACTTAATCAAAAACCATGAAAGTTAATTGAAGGTGATCAAACTACAATTGATTATGAAAACTAAATTCAAATGCTTCATAGATCAAATCAGGTAAAAATAATCCTTCGGTTACACGTCATCCATCATAAAATCCATAGTCACTCCAACCCCCAACATCTAAAGATTAGTTCATGTTGGGATGGACAAAAACATAAGAATCAGGGTAGAAAGTGGTGTGTGAAAACATAGTGATCGTAAACGTGAAGAATGTACGATGAAATCCCTTCTCTCGGCTCTAATCCACTTCGCGTGGTGAACTCTCCTCAATCAATCCTCTATCGTGGCTCAAAAGTACGTGAAATATCTCTGAAAATCGCCCTCTCGCAGCCTACCGTCGCACGTGTCGAAGTGATGACCTAATTCCGGAAAATCGCAAAGTATAGAAACGATCCAGAGACTTACGCGGTTTGTCCCGCGGCTTCAGGCCGCGCAGTAAACCACGCGGTTTCTTGAGAGCTTCGGGTCAGGTCCTGGGCTATGGTTCGGGCACGGGTCTTGGGCTTGGATCTCAGGCTTCCGTTGGGATTTGTTTTGGACTCTCTTTTGGCTCTTTTTGCTTCTTTTTCTCGATGCTCGTCTTCTTTCGGATAACCTGCACATTTCACTAGATAAACCATAAAATTCTGCCTTTTTGCTTCAACACAAGCCAATCTCATTGGTTTGAGGACCGAAAATAACGCCAAAAAGTGGCGTTATCATACAACACTCGAAAACAACTTGAGTACACATGACCCAACACTCTCATAACTTCAACGCCCTGCACAACGATCTCTAGAATCGTTCGCACGCAACCTTTCAGTAAAACACAACCTTAACCAACTAAAACAATGTCGTTGCATCAGAAACATAATGAATGAAACCTTTCCTATACGACTAGAAAAATTCTGAACGAAATCACTTACACGAAGTAAATCCATCGGCTCCCACACTCATTTATATGATATCAACGCGCCAATACTCATTTTGGTGATAATAGCTTTGCAGCCAACCGTTTTCTTGACTTTTCCAACGAAACTTATCTTATCATGAAAAAGGGCGATATATTTTGCAAATCACTAAGTTCAAAATTTTATTGTGCGACGTAAATAGGATTGCCTATTTCTTTAAACACACGCTTGCACACGTCGACTCATTTCCAAACAAAAATTCGTTATTTACGCATTTACTTTTAATCATGAATAAACTCATGTAACACATATAAGGACACAATGCATGAAACTCAACTTGCAATTGAAGGCTATTCACTCTAACAAGGCCAACCGTTGTACCCACACAACTTATCATTGGCACTCCACCCTTAACCAACGGTCGCTCTCTCGTCCTTCCAACAACCTGATGTACATGTGTTTCATAGCCTACCTGTTCAACCATCCCATACAGTTTTCGTCTTGCCCAATTACTTCACATTCTACCCCTACACTTGTTTCAATCCAACACCGATATCTTCTCTTCATTGTTCCTGCTACTGAAAAGCTTGACTAAGAGTCAGGGTCCAATCCTCCGCTCGCTCTTGAATTGAAGCTTTCAAGATTCTGACACCGTCTTTCCTTACCAACCCAACTGATCTACACAACAATTTCGAGAACGGGGGCCCACTAGAAACCGGGAGTTTTACCTTTAATCAGTCGTTCGTTCTTTTCGAACCCAAGAAGTTCTTCCTCAAGACGGCTCGTAACATTACAAGCAACACTTCTTCTAGAAGATATAAACATTATATCATACGCGATCTCTCACGATACCTCAACCCTTTGCCTTCATTGCAAAGTCAAAACTCACTACATACTTCTACGCCCATCGATCTTCTCAACAGGAGCATTTGAGCACACTCATGTACCTGTAAATTCGCGATTACATTGGCCAGATGTAATTTCAAATTTACCTTACATGACGGTCCTCGCTACTCTATCACTAACGCACCTAAAATGATCTTTCCTAAAGAATCCTATGTCTCAGCTGTGCTCCCCTCTACTCCACAGTTTAAGTTTAGGCCCATCCGGTCACCTAAATCCCTTAAACTATGGCTTTGATACCAACTGTAACAACCCATATCCAGAAATAACATAAACAACCAATACAAGACGAGGTTCGCGGAAACAACCTATTACACAGCTGGGATCACTAAAGAACTATGCTTGACATGCTAAATAAAACGATTTCCTTCTAGTCCAAAACTTCACGCTCACGCCTTCTCCTTGCCTTTACTTAAACCTTCTACTAAACGCGTTCCTGAAAATGGTTTAGTTTTTGAAAAGCGAGGGTTAGACCGTGAAGTCTAGTGAGTTCCCTCATGAAATAAACATCCGTGCAACATAAACATTTTAAACAGTTTATAAGCATTTGTAAACAATTCTCAACTTTCAAACATTCAAACTTTCAAACACAAGAACTACACATGTAAATGGCACACTGAAGTCACACACACGTATGATAATGTGCCAGTCTCACACTTCCGTATTGGGTCACACCTCCCATGGCATAAACGGGACACCCCCCGGTATAAGCACTAGCGGGCCACACCCCCCGACTTAGCCAAAACATGCCCACTTCCAAATGTATGCATACATAATATCTTAACCTTCTCAAACAAAGTAAAACATGCAGTTTCATATAAAGGATAAAACATGCAGTTTCATCATATCTCATGCATTTTAAGTAATACATAAATCATCACATTTTCAGTTAGAAAGACTCACCTGTCCTTGCTTGCTACTTCTCACTTACACCTCAATCCTTAAGCCGAACACGTAGTCAAAATGCAGAAAACGAGAGTGGTAAGTCACTCGTCTCGACCTTCCAGAAATGTCCGCATAACACAACAGGCTGACCAACCGGTTACCCTCTCCTTGTCTGGAAACAAGCTACTCGAGACACACACACTATCCGGACATGATCCGGAAACATTCCTATCCGGACTCCAGGTCCGGACACCACTACCGGAAACAAACTCCCGGACTCCTCTTATCCGGAAACCAACTTCCGGACTCCTCTATCCGGAATCAACTTTCGGACTCCTCTATCCGGAATCCACTACCGGACTCCTCTATCCCGGAACCCAAGTCGTATCCGGAAAACATCACCCAGACTTGGGCGAGTCCGGACACTGCAGGTTTTCATCGAGTGTGGCATTTAACCAGAGTCGGTCCCAACCAAAACCCCCATTGCTATAAGGTCAAACAATCAATAGAAATATACCTAAACTCCCATAACAACCGATTAGCTAAATAATCTCAATCCCAAAGATCCCAAACCATTGGTAGGAATAATCTTTCACAAATGAAAAGGGTTCACAAAAGCATCAAACCCTTCCTTATGAACAACCCAAAATCAATAAATATCAGTAGTCGAATGTTACATTTGGAGCTTAATGAAGAATCTCTTCCAACTTGCAATCTCTCTCAATCTTCTCCTCAAATTGAAATCCCCCACTTCTCTGCATTCCTCTAGCCGCCTCAAATGGGAAAGAAAATGAATTAGGCTAGAGAGGTTTAGGGTTTTTACCCCTTTTTGACAGTTACACTTTAGCCCCTTTACTTTAAAATTTTCTCCCATTTTCACTAAACATTCCACTTCTTTATAATTAAGATCCCGGTTATTACATCCTTATCTCCTCAACACATGCCTCCAATCTGCACAATCCACACTTCCAGCGTTCGACGTCCACACGACCACACCTCTACATAAGTACATAATCACACGAATATGTGATCTATCCCTGAAAATGCCCTAGTGCATTTTCTATATCTATTCTTTAACTAATTGGAGCCCATTGTAACTTCAAGTTTTGAGATGTTTGATAGCGGAAATCGTATAGGTCCACAAAGTGGCCACCAGTGTTACCACGGTGGCGGTGCAAGTGCACACCGGACACTAATTAGCGATATCCAAGAAGAAGTAAACAACAAAAAGGATAGATTTATTGCTATGCAACAGAGTCAGTACAGTTCGGAAATGGGCCTTAGGAGCATGTCGCAAGACATTGCATGCATCAAGCGTTAACCACGCTGAATCTTAGAGCACTATTGTCGCGAGCACGATCTTCCCCCTCCTTCCCCGTGATTATTTTTTCTTTTTTCTTATACACCCTAATATGAGCATTGAGGTAAATGCTCCTTTTTGCTTGTGGGTGGGTGTTTTCCATTTTCTTTGCATATAGTATTACTTTTATTTGTATATAAAAAAATCCAAAAAGATTTTTTATTTCTCTTTGTTGTGTTAAGACTCGTAGTACATCATACCTCATCTCATATGATTTAGTTGCTTGCTTCACTAATTGCAAATCAATTTTTTGCCATCATGTTAAATGATTTTCTTTGTTAGGAATAATGTTACCTTATCTGTCACTGTCACTTGCACACACTGTTAAGCATGTTGTTCCACGTAACCTTTTAGGACTAGTTTGCATACCATAGTACCCCTAAATTACAAATATGACTATAGTAGATGGATATACCTAGTGAGATTTTGGGCCTTTGGATTGACACATATGTAATCAATCCCAATTCTTATTTCTTGTGTGTTACCTCCCTTCGAGGTGTAGTTCTAGACTTTTGAATGGTTTCTCGTCCAAATTTATCATAAATATATAAATATACATAGAGGCCTTCATTTCGTAAAAATTAAGTCCCGAAAAATTCGAATATATATATATATATATTCCCTTTGTAACTTATTTTGAGCGTGAACACTAACCCTCCTTTTGTACATCCATAAACCCCAAAACAAAAAAATGGACATTGTTGAAGTCTTCGAAATGATAGATGGATTTGGCATTTAGCTTAGAAATAAACACAATCATAGCTTGTGGGTTCACAAAAATACAAAAAAAATGCAAAAAAAGAGCAAAAGTAAATAAGCCTTCAATCCATAAAAAAACATTAGGAAAAGAATTCTTATGTGCATATAAAAAAAATCGTGAACCGCTAAAGCCTCCAACACCAATAAACAAACCTAATCCCACCTTTAACCCCAAACCGTACCCCAAATCCCTCATTGCACGTATTACTATGGTAAACTCTTGGATTTGAGAATAAATTCAATCGTGACAAGACTGCATTCCATTTGTCTCGATTGGGACGGATTTGAGCGTATACACATCCCTAAACGCACTTGAGAGCTTAGAGTGACACCGTGAACATCCATCTATATGGATCACCATCCCTTCCCCTAGCGGCTATGGTATGTTTGCGAAATCTTCTTAGGTTGCGATTTTTTTTTGCGATATGCTTGCTTAGTGTTTGTTGGTTTGACACTTTGGTAATCATAGATTACTAACTATTTTTACTCTAACCCAACATGTGGCATTTGGTTGTTTGTTTGTGATACATGATCTTAATGCTTAATTATGTTAGTGAGATTGTGGGATAACTCGTCTTGACATCTCTGAAGGTCTTCGTTCGTTTTCCTTTCTTTTCTTTGTTTTTCACCCGAATAAATTCTATTTCTTTCTTGGGGACAAGAAAGTTTAGCTTGTGGGTGGTTTGTTAAGTGGATTTTATGCACCTAACTTTGTAAATAATAATTGCATTTTTTTCTATTCTAGTGTTTAGTTTGCCTTTTTCATGCATAGTTATTCATTTCTCTCTTATTTTCTCTAGTCACGGTTGGAAATTATTTTGGGGATATTTTTATGCTTTTGGTATATATTTTGTGCATATTGTGCATAGTTTTAAAGGCGAATGGGTGAAGGCATGCTCGAGAGGAAGCAAGAAGGAAAAGATCAAGTGTACGTGGGAGATGAAGCCGAGGGCGAAGGAAAGAAGAAGATAATTGGAAGCAAAGAGAAGTCGTTGAAAGAGGTGAAGTCAAAAGAGGATAGTTGTTTCCCATTCTTCACGGGCGCAAAGAAAATCACTTAATTCACGTTTGAAAGTTTCTGTCACAGTTTCGCGGGCGCCAAGATATCTTCACGGTCGCGAAGCACTGCTCCTGAAACAAAGACTTATTTTCTGCTGCACTTTCACGGGCGTGAAGGAAACTCCCCGGTCGTGAAAGTCGTTTGGACTCATTTAATATTCTGGGCTTTTTTCTTAGGCTTTTTGGCCTGCCTTTTTAAACTCTTTTAGGTTTATTTCTTTGGGGATTTTTAGGCCGTTTCTTTTGGGAATAGGAGTACACGACAATTTTTGGTTTTTGTGTGGTTTTTGCTTTTGATTGATTTCTCCAAGGTTTGGGGAAGAAGGTTGCGTTACAAGCTTTGGCCATTGGAATCCGATTTGCTATCGATTTTTCATACACTAGTATCTTCTTCCATATCTTCTTAATATACTTGGTTGAATTCTTGTTTTTCTTGTTTGAATACTACAATTGATTTAATCATTCTTGAGTTTTGTTCATCATTAGTCTATATTTTTAATTGTGCATTAGGTTTAGTTTTTCTTCATCTCTCTTATGTTTATTGTATTGTTTTTCATTTTTATGTATCTCTATTCCTTCCCTCTACCCTAATTTTCTGCACTTGATTAAAATTTTGCACTCTAATTTTCTGCATAAAAATAGGTTAGGTTAATTAAATTTCAGCATTTGACTAGTTTTCTGCATTTAGATTAATTTCTTGCTCATGTTTACTTAGTAATCTATTGTTCATCATTTAATTTGTTAATGTTATTCGTTGTTAGATTGAGTCTAATGTAGTTTATTTGCTAGTCTAGGGTTAAAGTCATCTTTAATTTTGTTGGAGTCTAGTTAAGTAACTTGTTGCTTGGTTTCGTTTAAATAATTTGTTTTTATTGGGTAATCGTCGTCTTAGGATCGAGATTTTAGTATTGATCAATTGTTTTTAAAACGGATGTCGAGTTATATTCCATTTCGATTATAACAAAAGTTGAAATTGATTTAATTGGAGTCTAACAATTCATCTAGTCAATTCGATTGGTTTTTGACGAAAACCATAGTTTGGTCCATTACTTTGGTTGAATTGATCGATAACAACGGTCAACATGTAAATAGTTAGGGACGTTAATTGGAAAAAATATTCATTCTAAATCTTAATGCTTCTTTTCAACGTATACATATTGTGAAAGCAAGTATGTATCTTAGTTAGAAAAGCTTCTCCACCTCGAGAGAGGGTTGAAGTACTTTTGAAAGAACGAATTCTCACATTACTAAAAATCCGAGGTTGGCGTTACCTAGTTATAGTTGTCTTTTACCTTACTCGGTTTTAGTTCTAATTGCTTCTTTTTGTGTTTCTTTCCCTTAATCCCTTTATTTTTTAGTCCACTTAGATTAATAATCAAACCAATTTATCTAATTCGCATAACTATCCATGGTCATTAAGTAATTGGTGTTTAGACCGTCACCTCCCTGTGATCGACCCTTATGCTATATAACTCGTACACTTACGGTATAAATTTAAAACACATAAGTTTTTGTACTTCAACCCTCTCTCGAGGTGGAAAAGCCTTTCTAACCTAGATACACATTTACTTTCGCAATATGTATAAGTTGAATAGAAACACTACTATTTAAAATAAATATATTTTCCAATTAACGTCCCTAACTATTTACATGTTAGGACCATTGTCATTGATCAATTTGACTCAAGTAAAAGATCAAACTTTCGTTTTTATCAAAAACCAATCGAATTAACTAAATGATTTGTTAAAACTCAATTAAATCAATTTCAACTTTCGTTAAAATAAAAATGGATTAAAGCCCGACATCTGTTTTAAAAATAATTGATCAATACCAAAACCTCGATTCTAAGGCAACGATTACCCAATAAAATGAACTATTTAAACGAGACCAAGCAACAAGTTATTTAACTAGACTCCAAATAAATTAATGATGACTTTAACCCTAGACTAGCAAAGAAACTACATTAGACTCAATCTAACAACGAATAACATTATCGAATTAAAGATGAACACTAGGTTACTAAGTAAACATATGCAAGAAATTAATCTAAATGCATAAAACTAGTCAAATGCTGAAATTTAATTAACCTAACCTATTTTTATGCAGAAAAATGATTAAACCTAAAACTAAGTGCAAAATTTTACTTAAGTGCAGGGAATTAGGATAGAGAGAAGGAATAAGAGAGATGGAGAAAAACTAAACATAATTCAACAATTAAGAATATAGACAAATGATGAACACAACTCAAGAATGATTAAATCAATGATAGTATTCAAACAAGAAAAACAAGAATTCAACCAAGTATATATGTGAAAATAGGGAAAAAGATACTAACGTATCAAAAACCGATAGCAAGTCAGATTCCAATGGCCTAAGCTTGTAACGCAACCTTCTTCCCCAAACCTTGGAGAAATCGATCAATAACAAAACCACACAAAAACCAAAAACTGTCGTGTGTACTCCTCTTCCCAAAAGAAAACGGCCTAATTATCCCAAAGAAATAAACCTAAAAGAGTTTAAAAAGGCAGGCCCAAAAAGCCCAAGGAAAAAGCCCAGAAAATTAAATGACTCCAAATGACTTTTACGATCGGGGAGTTTCCTTCCCGTCCGTGAAAGTGCAGCAAAAAATAAGTCTTTGTTTCTGGAGTAGTGCTTCGCGACCGTGAAAATATCTTCGCGCCCGCGAAACCATGGCAGAAAGTTTCAACGTGAATTAAGTGGTTTTCTTCGCGTCCGCGAAGAATGGGAAACAACTATCCTATTTTGACGTCACCTCTTTCAACGGCTTCTTCTCTTTGCTTCCAATTATCTTCTTCTTTCCTTCGCCCTCGACTTCATCTCCCACGTACACTTAATCTTTTCCTTCTTTCGTCCTCTCGAGCATGCCTTCGCCCATCTCGCTTTTAAAACTATGCACATTCTGTACAAAATATATACCAAAAGCATAAAAACTATCCCCAAAAGAACTTCCAACCATGATTATAGAAAATAAGAGAGAAATGAATAACTATGCATGAAAAAGCCAAACTAAACACTAAAATAGAAAGAAAATGCAACTATTATATACAAAGTTACGTGCATAAAATGCACTTAACATTGAGTGATTGTATACATGTCTTGTTAAGTAACAAAACATAATGTTGCCCAAAATTTGTTTCAGTGATTGAACTTGTGCGAAATTAGTTTATATGGTATGTATTTGTTATGCACCCATTTAGTGGACCAAGCCTATTTATAGTTGGTATTCTAGAATAGTTATGAAGGAGGAATTTGGGTTTTTAGAATAAATTGTTAGTATTAATAGGGTGCATGTAGGGAGTGTGAGGCATGTAGAAAATTAGTGGGTTCTTTTGGGAGAGACTAGCACTCACGAATTGCTAGAGTTCTTATCGTTTTCTCTTTTGTTTTCATTCGATTACTGTGTGTGAATACAATTTGGTCAGCTTTCCCTTTCTGTTATTATGTTGGTTTCACTTTGTTAAGTCAGTTCATAACAGTATTTCATTGGGAATGCTTTACTTTCGGATTATAAAAGAATGTGAAAGTGTATATGGAATAATGGATCTTGCCGATTGATTTGATGTAGAAACGTACGAGTAACAGATAAACTACAAGAGATATTAGTGATCATTATCTGGTTTGCCTCATGGTCTACAGGAGATATTAGTGTTCATTATTTGGTTTGCCTCATGGTTTGTATTTGATATTACCTTTGTTTCAATGGGTTTGCTTGTTGAGACCGAGCATATTACTATCTAAATACTCATGGATATCGACTTTATTACCAAATGATCACCAATTTTCTCAATATATAGTACTTGTGAGGAAGTTTAATGTGGTTATCGATATTTTTACAAACAAAATTCAATTTTAGGCTCTTATTTTGGACATGTGATAGCGATTAATTTCCAAAACAAGCTTTATTATGTTACTGTGTAGAACTTCCGGTAATTGTTTTGTAAAATGTGTTGGAAAATTAGTTAATATATTAATTTTATATTAAATGGAAATTAAGGAAGGACTCTTTTGACCTTCTATATGTTTCCGTTATAATCGCTGGAATTATGTTCCATTATGGTGACTTTTAATCTTACGTGGGTTACAAATACGTTTCATATATAAAGAACACAACCTTGAGTTCTAAAATGGACGAAACACAAGAAACAGAGAATACAGTGAAAACCGAGTAAATAGATTCTCACGTTCAGGCATGTAGGTGAAGTCCGAAAGAATTTGATTCTGTTAGAGTCGTTGTATCCTGGAAAATAGACGCACCGGTTGGGGGCGAATCGGTTTTAAGGAAACCATGTCCAACACGGGCCTCGACTCAATACTCGGTTTGTTTCCAATTTTCTTTAATTCATTTTATAATTTTATTTTGGTGAAACTATTTTCCTACAATCTTAAAATCGATTCTCGTTTTTTATTTCATCAAGCACATAGTGGCATTTGTTAAAAAAATATCGTCTTTCACATGAAAAATTCAAGCATCAATGGGTTGCTTGCAATTATGGAAAAAGAAGAAGAAATTGTTTGGTTTCTATAATTGAAAGTTGTTCGGTATTTGTTATCCTCAAAGGAAAAAAAATATTCACATATATATATATATATATATATATATGAATATAAGGAATAAAAAAGTTTCGTGATATTGCTGTTGTCTTTGAAGAGAACGTAGTTTTCTTTTAAACATTATATTGTCTTGAATCTTGATATACCATTGTGGTCTTCGAGTTCTGGAACAAAGAAATAATAACATATTGTTTAATTCCTTCTTTTGTTTGTTTGAAACAAAAACAAAAGAAGATTTTTGTCCTTCTCTTATGACAAAAAATGGTATAAAAAAATTAGATAGAACTTTTTCTGGTCCGCTCCATATCAAAACAACAAAAACAGAGGGAGTGTGTTGTTATTTCTTTGGTGAAATAACAGCGAATGAAGAAAGCATAAGGAGTTTTCATTGTGGAAATTGTGATTCCTTTGCGTTTGATCTTTGATCAAAGATTTTTTTTGGCTTTGTTGTTATTGTGATAACATAAACATATTTGATTGATTATAAAATGATTAACAATATATATTTTTTGTTGTGAAATATAAATCATATATTTTATGATCGTTTTGAGATAACAACAACTTGAAATGGAAAATAGATCTGTTGTCCAAAACTAGTATTGCGTACGTTTATTATGTGTACGGGTTTAAATGCAACATTTTACCTATGCACAAAATTTATAAGTGCAAGTTGGTTGAAGATGGATAATACTCCACTTCAAAAATGTTGATCACTAGCTCACTATATGATAAAGTGATCATGGTAGAGAATATGTTGATCCACTAAGTAACAATGCATACATATCTCACTTAGTAGAGTACTCGAGTAACATAACTAAAGTGTTGTGATATGCCATGTTATCGACTTCTGACTTCTAAAAGCACACCTACGAGAAAGAAAATCCAGACACATGGAAAGATTGAATATCCCAAAATGTGGGGGTGTCTTGCAAGAAATGAGGGTCGGTATGACTATATTTCATTGGCTATGCAACCATAGTAATGCTACTGATTCCATATGCATTTGTAGTAATGCTAATGATTCCATGGTCAAAGAATGCTTTGTGCAAAAAGGAAAAAAATTGGAGCAAATTCATCAAGCGACATTTACATAGCAGCAAATGTTGCAAACTTGTATTATCAAGTGTATGACCTAAATAAGACTTGAATACAAGGGTATCAAAAAGTTTGACCAAGTCATGAACGAGTGTGATGATATACTTAGCGTTGAAGATGGCTAAGGGAATGAAGAGTGAAATAAAACAACTAGGATCCTAGAAATTGGATGCCTAAGGTTGTAACTTATAAAAAGTTGACATAAGCACATTAGTGGTGACAAGAACCATCATGTATGGTGCATTGACAATTACATCTGGCCAATGTTATTGTAAATTCACCGATACATGTATGTGTTCTTGATATAGCCTAAACATATTGACTAGTGCAATAAAGATGTTAAATGCCCTATGTGGTGAATATGGTATAGCCAACATGTCTATTGATGATAGAGAAGAAGACATCTTTCAAGGAGAATTTTCAAGAGATGTGAGAAGCTTGATACAAGCTTAATCAGACTCAATTTATACTAAATAGATTGAGTAAATACTCAAACAATTCGAGTCACGAGATGTGTAAGGCAAACTCGTGAGTACAAATTGTCTTATTTGTATATCTTGTAAATGATGAAGGGCTAGCGATTCATATCTGTAACAACCCGTACCAACTAACAAGCCAAAAGTCCAACAATTAATTAAAATAAATGCCAAAACGGCCCCACAAATGTCACACACATTCAAAATCTCAAATTAAGATTTGGGTTCGCGGAAATAACCCTATTACAGCTGAGAATTTGTATCTATAACTATATAAGAAAAAGGGAAGGTCCTCTAGATCCTTCTAGACGCAAGCTCCAGCTCACATCCTGCCCTTGCCCTTACTCGAGCCATCTACCACCTGTTTATCTGAAAAGGGTTTTACATTTTTGAAAAAAAAATGAGGGTTAGACCATGAGGTCTAGTGAGATCCCTCAAGATAACAACCTCACACCACACATATCAATTAAAGAGAGTTTAAAAGAAGTGACGAACAATTATGCCCTTAACAGTTTAAATAAGCACATGTATGCTGATGTTCCACGCTTTGTCACGCATACACTTGTGACATCGTGTTAGGGCACACACCCGCCCTTAATAATTATACGGAACTTATTCATTTATTCTGTATGGGACACACTCCCCATATCAATCATAATATTACCTCTTTAGCACGTGTAAATAATCCACGTAAAAACAGACAGTTCAATATATAAATGAACAAGTAAATAAATCAAGTATCACCAAAGCTTTGGTTTGGAAAGACTCACCTGGCGTCCACGCTAAAATGTCCTTACTTGAGAATACTTCCCTCTAACCGCACACCTACATAATCACCCGACACACAAGAGTGAATGAGCCACTCCATAATTCACTCAGAGCCAAAACTCACGAAACACCTCCTAAAACACTCTGACAACACCGAGTCCCGGACACTGACAGTCCAGATCCCGGACACTGCCTTCCGGATCCGCCCCTCCTTTTACGGACATAAATTATCCGGATTCTCACTTTCTCCGGTATCGGTTTCCGGTACTGACTTCCGGATTCTGGCTTCCCGATTCCGACTTCCGACTTCCGGACAACTACCGACTTCCAGACACGCACAATCCGGGTTCTTCCGGATTCCATGTTGTTTCCGGTACCATGTTTTCCGGTTCCATCCGAACATGGGTTTTCCAGATATAGCGATTTATAGACAAGAAGGGTTTTACCGAACGACCGACTCCGGTATCTCTCAACATCAAATAAATCGACTCAATGTCGATTTCCGGCCACTCCACACAAAGAGACATCGATACTAAATGATTTGGCAAGCTAATTCATTCGATTTCCCTCACTAAATAGGTCGGGACAAAACACATAGTTGCATTCTCACATTCTTGAGGAAATACCAATAAAAAATCCCAAAACCCAAAACCCCAGCATAAAAATCCACACTAATATACCAAACATTTCCCAACAGATTAATGGGTTAAGGAGAAGGAATTTACCTCGAAGAAAGTGGTGATTTACACCTCCAACTTCTTCTTCAAGATAGTAAGGTCTGCTCCACACAAGTTTGCACACAGTAGCCGCACTCAAAATGAGGAAGGAAATTGAGGGCTTAAGGGTTTTAACCCTACTTCCCAAATTCACACAAAAGCCACCAAACTTTTCAACTTTCACATCTCACTCACAACTTTATTATTTATTCCAAGAATGAACCCCGGTTATTACAGCATATCGGATTTCAGATTATAAAGACTTGAAGCAACCGGTTTGTTTGTGATCACACTTGGAGAGACAATATAATTTGGAAATCCTTAAAACACATGGTTAGCTATGGATTTTGTTCTCATAGCTATGGGAAAGTATGGAGAAGAACCTGATTCGCTAGATTATAAGAGGATGTAACCTCGTACGACTAATACTCTCAACTAAGGTTATCTTTGTTGACTAAGTTAAGTCAAAGTATAACATTGCGGATCCGCTAACAAAATTGTGAAAATGGAGAGTTGGTGAGTAAGTCGTTTAAAGGGAATGTGATTGAAGCCCATGGAAAAGTTTGTGCAAAGGAAACCCAACCTAGCTGACTGGAGATCCCAAGATCTAGGTTCAACGGGACAACCTAATTGTACGAACTAAGTCAGATCATTGTGGGGGTAACCCATGTCCATTCCTTTGATAAACAGTGAGTGGTATCAGGTTAAGCAATCAAAGTGAGATCACCTATGTGAGAAGAAGTGGGGTCGCTTCTAAGGGAATTATGAAGGATCAATTCCTAACAGTTCTCGCAGAACTAGGCAAGTGTTCATGACCATAACGAACACACCAATGAGGACTTTACTATGTCAGGAAG
The DNA here is from genome assembly GCA_033807775.1 of Saussurea involucrata. Classification (NCBI taxonomy): domain Eukaryota; kingdom Viridiplantae; phylum Streptophyta; class Magnoliopsida; order Asterales; family Asteraceae; genus Saussurea; species Saussurea involucrata. The sequence continues at coordinate 78,222,517 of CM066322.1, forward strand.
AATCTCGTGTGAAGTGTGTTAATGTTTACATAAACGACAAAACAGTTCAAGTACATCATGTCTACTGATTCGCTAGTAGACTAGATATACTTCATAAGGGAAGGTTCAAAGGCGAACGCCTACCTATCCTTTGCAAGATTCAGACATTGAACTTGAGTACCATGATTTATGAGACGTCTATGACAATTTCCATTCATGTGGGGGAATGTTGGAAAATTAATTAATATATTAATTTTATATTAAATGGAAATTAAGGAAGGAGTCTTTTGACCTTCTATATGTTTCAGTTATAATCGATGGAATTATGTTCCGTTATGGTGACCTTTAATCTTATGTGGGCTACAAATACGTTCCATATATAAAGAACACAACCTTGAGTTCTAAAATGGACGAAACACAAGAAATGGAGAATACAATGAAAACCTAGTAAATAGATTCTCACGTTCAGGCATGTAGGTGAAGTCTGGCAGAATTCGATTCTATTTAGAGTCGTATTCTGGGAAATCGATGCACCGGTTGGGGGCGAATCAGTTTTAAGGAAACCGTGTCCAACACGGACCTCGACTCAATACTTGGTTTATTTCTAGTTTTCTTTAATTCATTTTATAATTTTATTTTGGTGAAACTATTTTCCTACAAAATGTCCCTATGATTCGAACTTGTACATTCATGAATCCTATGTTAACTAGGAAAACTTTTATTATATCATGTATGTCCTGCTTATACCACAAAAAACTCTGATTATATCATGTTAACCATCATATATTTCAAAGACATCTTGCAAGAAATTGATATTTAAAAATGAAATATATCTTGATAAAACATTTGCATATCACCGTAGTGTACGGGTACATAACTAATACGAGGACAATTTTTTTAGAGTTTATTGGATATAATAATAAATTCAAAACACATTATTATATATGTAATTAAATTATTAGTTTTACTTTTACGATATTGTCTAAATATTATTTACCGTTTATGTAAATATTTTATAAATCAATATTACAAGTTATTATAGCACATGTACACTTTCTTAAAATTTCATAAAACTAATTATTAACCAATTGAGAACATAGATTTACCTATTTTTTAAAATTAAATTATCTTAAATATGCCTTTATAACATTTTTAAAGTTCAAATTCACAACTTATTGTTGCATACTTATAAATTCTTAAAACTACGCATCGAACTCCATAAAACTAAGTAGATAATCAACTCAACGGATAGACATATGTAAATACAAGATAAGAGTTCAAAAATATTAATACTCCATAAAACTACTTCATAAAGTTGATAAACGACCTAAAAGTTATGGCTTTTCTAAATCATACAAAAAATATCATAAACTTAGACAAAAAAAATATTACAATCGAGATGTATTAAACTGATTACTACGTGGTACAATTCTAGTTTATAAATAAGAAACCAAACAAAGATGTGAGTTCCGGTTTAGTTTAGTTGGTTAGAGAATCTCTAATAAATTCTTTAAAATAGAGAAAATAAAGATTTTGTTATCGATTTAGCTCCAATAGATTTATTATCTTGTTATTTAATAGAGAAAACAAGAAGAAGAAAAAAACTTCAAGTTTAAAAAATTCTCTAACACTTAAGAGCATCTCCAACAGATTTCCTAAAATTTCTCTAAAATGAAGAACCAAAAATCATAATCTCCAAAAACAATTACATTAATCTCCAACAGATTCTCCAATTTGGATAAACAAACATTGATTATAATATTAAAATATTTCATTTATCTATTAAAATATTATTTTTCTCTCTAAATATTTATTTTCAAATATTTCTATTGGTGCTCTCATTTAATAAATAATTTTTGAGGTTATCTTCATATTTGAAGAAAAACTTTTTTCCTCTCATGCTTTCTTTATTTTGGAGATAGTTTTGAGAGAAAAAACTATTGAAACACAATTAAGGCTCAAAATCCACATATTCTCCAAAATGGAGAAACGGTTGGTGATACTCTAATGAGAGGGGAGAGAAATTATTATTAATTGATTTCCACAAATTAGATTAAACCATATCATTTCATATAATTTTTAAAAAAAAGTGCATTAAAATGATAAAAAAATATATAATACTATAATAATATATTTAATATTAAAATCTTTAAAATATAAAATCTGTTGAAAATGAATGTAATTTTATTTATAAATTTTAATTTTTGATTCTTTATTTTGAAAAAAAAATTAAAAAAATACGTTGCAAATGTTGAATGCTCTTATTCGTTATCACGGATCTGAACCATTTTTGGGTCTTCCCTAGAAAATATGATGGATCAGAATAGTAAGAGCATCCCCAATCATGAACCTCTTCAAGGTTCATAACTCTGCCACATCAGCTTTCTCTTTTTGTCACATCAGTTTTCTCTTTCCTACTCATTTTATAAACATTTCACTCTAAATCATGATCCGGTTCATGATTTATATAATAAAAAACTATAATATTGAAATTACTTATTATAATTACAAGATAATAATTAAAACTTAAAAATGATAAAAGTCATAATAACTAAAAAGCTATAAAAATAAAGTTATAATAAAATAAAATAATATAAAATGTAATACTTTTATAAAATAAAAACAATAATTTTTTTTAAAGTAAAAATTAAAACAGTAGTAAAATAATAGATAATATACAATATATAATAATTAATTTACAAATTAATTTATTTTTAAAACATATTTACTTGTATGACCCATCATTTCATTGTATTAATTATTTTATGAAATCAATTCTATATTTAAAAGACTGAAAAGTCACCATCTACTCCTTCGTTCCCCCACCAAACCCTAAAAATGAAGTCACAGGTCCCGTCGCAAGTGCTGGAAAACTCAGTTTTCTTCCCCACATTCAACAATTAATAAAAACAGTCATTTTTATATAATATATTAAGAAGATGGGTCCTACACTTTAGCTCCAAGAAGCGGTTCCAAAAGAAGGAGCGGTTCTCCTATGTGGCACTGAAACCGGTTCCTCCCAGCCATGCTCAATTTGATGGACCGGTCCATTTCCAGGTCAGAGGTTTAAGAACCTCAACATTGGAGATGCTCTAACATTTTCCGATTTATAAATTTATAATATGGATGTCTTTAAAAAAGAAATTATAATATGGATAGGAAATATATGATGTTATCACCTTCATTCTGTTGTATATTCCCATTATTCTCCAATAAAAAACGATACAATAAGGGGCCGTTTACAAAACGCTTATCCGGGTAAGTGCTTATCAAGTCATATTGGCTTACGGATGAATATGGCAAGGACCAAGAATCTTATCCGTAAGAACGGAGCAAGAACCGAGAGTCAAAAGCAAGGACCGAGAGTCTTACCCGGTAAGTTAGTGCGACGACTCTTACCACGGTTAGCACGTTTACCGGCTAAATTGTAGCATACGAAACCATTTTGGTGGACTAAAATCTTACCCGGAAAGTAAGTGATAGTGTTGAATTTTACCGGTAAGCACTTACCCGAGTAAGTGATTAGGTAAACGACCCTAAATAAGGTGATGTTCGGTTCATTTTCTGTTATGACTGTGTTGGGTCACCAAAGATTTGAAATTGACTCACCGATGTTTTTCCTAAAATCCTACTTAGAATATTTTAGTTTGGTTCTTCATATGACTTGTACATTATAGCAACTGTTCGGTGAAGTCGAAGATCAACCGAAACCAAGCTTGAAGACTCTCTACTTGTGGAAAATAGAAGACTCTTCTCAACAAACAAACAAGTCATCATTCACCGAAGTTGTCCTCACAATTCGGTGAACAACATGTCCACCGATTTTGTTCTCACAAATCGGTGGTCAACATCTCCACCGATAATACTTGCATTATTCGGTGGACATCTTCCACCGATGTGGTCTTCAGAAATCGGTGGAACTCTTTCCACTGATGAGGATACTTAAATCGGTGGGATCTTTGTGAAATTGGTTTCCTTGCAGATGTTTTCAAAGACCAATGACAATTGTATCAGTGAAACATCATCGGTATGATTGTCTTGGAATCCACATCAAGAAGATCATTTACTTCGGGACAAAATCTTCTTACAGGCAAAAACAACCTTTTGTCTTATTATCTTTTTGGAAGATGTCCCTTCAGCATGGCTTCTATTCCTTGTTTCAAGAAAAAGGTGATAGTGACTTATCAGCTTTTTAGAAGTCCACTGGTACTTTTCCAAAGACCATTGGTTCGTTGCAAGTGACTTGAGGATAATAGTACCATGCATTTAATGCTCAGTACCTTATCCTCACTATAAAAGGAAGATGAAGACTCCATACAAATCATGCTTTCTGGATTTCTCTCAGTGCAAGATTTTCATATTGCTTGATAACCTTATAGCCTTGCTCTTAGTGTTCTCTGCTGTATTGTTTAGTTTACTTTGTGAAAGATTGTTAGAATAGTTTATCTGTTCTTTTCCGCAACAGTCTTTAAGTTTCTTTGTGTAATTCTAGTTGAAAGATTTTCAATATAAAGAATTAAAATTGTGAAAATTTTGAGTATTGTATTCAACCCCCCCTTCTACAATACTTGTTAAGCCATATGGGACTAACAAGTGGTATCAGAGCAGAAAGTTTAATCCCATAAACTTGATCTACGATGGCTGCCTCTTCTTCTTCTACAATTGAAAACTCTTTTCAAAACAACTTTTCTGAGAATGGCTCCATAACCAAACCTCCTAAGTTTAATGCTAACAACTTCTCTTTGTGGAAGAGCTGCATGATGCTATTCATGGAGGGAGTGGATACTAGATATCCAACCATTCTCAAAGAGGGACCTATCATCCCCAGAGTTTGGGCTTGCTTTGAAACACAGAGGCCTGGTAAAGAAAATTTGGAAAAAGAAATATTTAGTGATTCTGATGAAGAAAAATCCAGTGCTACTGGTCGTTACATCCTCAAAAATCCTAAGAAATATACTGATGAGGAAAAACGTTTGGTCTCTCTCGACTCTAAGCTAAGAGCAATTATTGCACTCTCTCTTCCTGATGAGGTCTATCACTCTCTGGTTAACTTTGAAACTGCCAAAGAGATGTGGACCACACTGTGTGTACTGTACGAAGGTACTGTGGAAGTAAAGAAATGTAAAAAGATTGGTCTCATTAGAAAATATGAACTCTTTGCTTTTGAAAAAGGAGAATCTCTTCCTAGCTACTATAAGCGTTTCAACTCTCTCTTAAATGATCTGAAGTTATTGGGCAGAGTCTATGATAATGAGGAAGTCTTAAGCAAGTTCATGGATTGTCTTCCAGATTTTTGGGAGAATATATGTACTTGCATTAAAACTACCAAGGACCTTGAGTTCATGCCCTTAACTGCCCTTTATGGAACTCTCTTCAATTTTGAGCAAACAAAGTTACAAAGGAAATCTTTCATCAAAGAGATAAAGAGATCTTCTATAGCTCTTGTCAGTGAAAGCTCCAAGAAATCTCAAAATGTTCCTAGAATCACCTATCCGTCATCAGACTCTGACAATGACAGCCAAAATAACTCTACCCACCAAACGGAGGCATATCTTAGTGATGCTGATGATGAAGGTGAGGAAATTATGGTTGAACATTTGTCTGAAGAAATGGCAATGATGGCTGGATCTAAGAACAAATTTCGTCCTTTCATCAAATCCAGAAACTTTAGAAAATCTTCTGCTTCCAAGACTTCATCTGATAAGTCAAATGAAGAGTGCTTTAACTGTGGCAAGAAAGGACACTTTGCATCTGAGTGTAGGAGTAAGCGTGTTACTAAGTCTAGGAACCCATCCTCTGACAAATATTCTTCAAAGAATGAGAAACCCAGAAATAATCCTTTCAAATCAACCTTTTCCAAAAAGGATTCCCAATCCTCTTCCTTAGACCATCAGGAGCGCGCTGAGAAGTATAAAGCCAAGTACAAGAAAGAGAAAGAAAGGAGTGAGGGTCTTGAAAGAAAAGGAAAAGGTCTAATGGCAGAAACTCATAACTGGGATGAAGAAGACACCTCTGACAGTGATTCTAACAATATGTGCTTCATGGCCATTTCTGAAGAGATGGAGGATTCTGACAAAGCTATCTCTCCAATGGCTCTTGTGTCGACTGAGTGCTCGACAGCTTATGCTCAGGTACATCCTTTTAATGATATGAGTGATAGTGAAAAGATAGATGCATATGAATCTTTAACCAAAGACTTTTATTCTGTCAAAGATAGCAAGAATAGAAAATCTGCTCAAGTGAAAGAACTCAAATCTGAACTTGAAATTTGCATGTCTAAGCTTAAAAAGTTTGAGGAAACCAAAGCTGAGCTTGAGGACTTGAAAACTATAAATCATGTGATTTCAAAAGAAAAGAACTCGCTTTTTAAGGAACTTAAAAAGGAGCAAGAGGTTGTAAGAAAATAGACAAATTCTTCAAAAAAATCTTGAACAACTCTTTCAAAGTCAAATCAGTGGAAAGAGCAAATTCGGTCTAGGATTTGGCAAAGTCTATCCTAAAGTTTCTTCCCATGCACCTATTCCTATCTCCAGTGTGTGGGATGATGCATCTGATTCAAGTTCTTGTGATTCCATCTCCTTAAATTCTTTAGATCTGGGTGAAGCTCGAAAATATGGAATATTTATAAAAGCAAAAGAGGCTTCCTCAATTCAATTCATTGAGGAACTTGACTCTGATGAAATTTCAAAACTCATCCCTGATCTCTCAAAAATATCAACCTTTGATGAAGCCTCATCCTCAAACTCTTCAAAAGTCTCCTTGCTGAAAAAATCAAACCACACCGATGTCAACACCGATGATCCTCCCATACCTCTCCATGAGATATTAAAGTCTATTCACATAGATGAATACTCTGAACCTAAGCCCTCAAAGTTTCCCAAAAGAGAACCTCAAGTTCCCACAAAAGGTTTTTCATCTTCTGACAAAGGGAAATCGGTGGTCGAATCAGTGGCGATTTCCCATCCCAAAAGATTCACTCCAAAGAATTTTTCTGGTAACACTTCTAGTCTTCCTATTCCAATATCTGTTCTTTTGAAAAAGTCAAACCCCAAAGAATAATCCAACTCTCCAATCCACAACTCTAACAAAGGAATTCCTGGGTCCAAACCTTCTGCTCTGTTCTCTTCTAACACGGTAATAAAACCTAATGTTAAAAGCCTAAACAGGAAAAGTGGTCATAGTGTTAAAAAGATTTTTATCTATAGAAAATGCTATAACTGTGGTGACACGTTTCACATGGCTAAGGATTGTCCCAAGGAAAGAATAGATAGAACCAATTCAAAGGACTCAGTTTCTTCTAACCCCAAAGGACCCATTACAAAATGGGTACCAAAGAACTAATCTGTGTGTGCATGCAGGTTTCTGAGCACCATAAAATATGGTATCTGGATAGTGGGTGCTCACGCCACATGACCGGAAACAAATCTCTTCTCATCAACTATGTGTCTGGAAAGGGTCCATCTGTCACTTTTGGTGACAACTCCAAAGGCTACACCAAAGGTTATGGAACTCTCACAAATGGATCTGTCACTTTCAATAAAGTGGCATTTGTTGAAGGTCTCATGCATAATCTTCTCAGCATTAGCCAACTGTGTGATCTTGGATATAAAGTTATCTTTGAACTTTGTATCTGTACTGTTGTGGACAAAAACTTCAACGTGGTGTTATCTGGAAAAAGGATGGAAAATGTCTATGTCATTGACATGGGACTGAGCAACAATTCATCCAATGTCTGCTTTGTGTCAGATGACTCGTCCAAAAGGAACTGGTTGTGGCATAAACGTCTCTCTCATCTTAATTTCAAAACTCTCCATAAAATTTCAAATAAAGAGTTGGTGACTGGTATGCCAAAGCTGAATTTGTCAAAGAAAAGCTGTGTGATGCATGTGAAAAAGGGAAGCTCACCAAAACATCCTTCAAGACAAAGCAATGCTCTTCCATCACCCTTCCACTGCAGATGCTGCACATGGATCTATGTGGACCTGTCAGCACTCTTAGTCTAGGAGGAAAAAGGTACATTCTTGTAATTGTTGATGAATTTACCAGATATACTTGGGTCTTTTTTCTCAGGTACAAAAGTGATGCTACTGAAGAAATCATCAATTTTGTCAAGAAAAATGAAGTTTTGAATGGCCAACTTGTTCGATCAGTAAGAAGTGATAATGGCACTGAATTCAGAAACAGTGCTCTTGAAAACTTCTTTACTGAGAAAGGAATTTCTCAGAACTTTTCTGCAGTACGAACTCCACAGCAAAATGGAGTGGTGGAAAGGAAAAATAGAACTCTGTGTGAGGCTGCCAGATCCATGCTAAGTGAATCAAATCTACCTACCTATTTTTGGGCTGAAGCTGTTAATACTGCTTGTTTTACCCAAAACAGGTCGGTAATCTCTAAAAGGCATGATAAAACCCCATATGAAATTTTTCATGGCAGAAAACCAAATATTGGCTTTCTTCATGTGTTCGGCTGTGTGTGTTTTATTCTAAATGATCGTGACAACCTTGGGAAGTTTGATCCCAAAGCTGATGAAGGAATTTTTGTTGGATACTCTCTTTCCTCCAAAGCATATCGTGTGTTCAACCTAAGGAGAAAATGCATTGATGAATCTATTCATGTCAAGTTTGATGATTTGAGATCCTCATCTCTTCCAAATGATGATGATGATGAACTGCACAGATGGATCTCCTCATGCATCGATAATGCTCCCCAAACCAACTCCACCGATGCTTCTCCCATTACATTGAACCCACCAATTCCTTCTACCGAAAATAATCAAGTTGGGTCACCTTCTATATCTCCCACCGAAATTGACCATGTCACCACCGATGTACCTTTTCCCACCGACGCTCATCCCTCCACCGATCCCATTGCCTCACACCGAACCTCTGATCCCACTACTTCTTCACCCCAAACACAAAACATTCCACCACCTTTACGTCCTGCAACCAAATGGACCAAAGATCACCCCATAGACCAAATCATAGGTGATCAGCAAGCAGGTGTCCAAACTCGTAGAGGAGTTGGAAATATTTGTCTCTATGTGAATTTTCTCTCTCTTATTGAACCCAAAAATATTGATGAAGCTCTCTCAGATCCTTGTTGGATCACTGCCATGCAAGAAGAACTTTCTCAGTTTGAGAGAAACAAAGTTTGGAGATTGGTTCCCAGACCCCGAAAGAAGACAATCATTGGAACCAAATGGATATTCAGAAACAAGATGGATGAAGATGGTACAATTATCAGAAACAAGGCCAGACTAGTAGCTCAAGGATACAGACAGGAAGAGGGCATTGACTATGATGAAACATTTGCCCCTGTTGCAAGACTTGAAGCTATAAGAATCTTTCTGGCTCATGCTGCCTACAGAAATTTTAGGGTCTTTCAAATGGATGTTAAAAGTGCCTTCCTCAATGGGGAACTTGCAGAGGAAGTCTATGTAAAACAACCTCCTGGCTTTGAAGACTCAGCTCATCCAGACTATGTGTACAGACTTGACAAGGCTCTTTATGGTCTCAAGCAAGCTCCTCGTGCTTGGTATGACACTCTTGCCAACTTCCTTCTAAAGCATGGATATTCCATAGGTAAAATCGACAACACTCTCTTCATCAAGGAAACCTCAGGTAATCTCATTCTTGTCCAAATCTATGTTGATGACATCATCTTTGGTGCCACTGATGAATCACTATGTGATGAGTTTGCTTCTCTCATGATGAGTGAATATGAGATGAGCATGATGGGAGAGCTTACATTCTTTTTGGGCCTTCAGGTCAAACAAACTTCAGAAGGAATTTTTATAAACCAAAGTAAATATATTCGTGACCTTCTGAAGAAATTCAACTTTCTAGATAGCTCTCCTATGAAAACTCCCATGGCACCACCTTTGAAACTCAATGCTGATCTTAAAGGTGAATCTGTGGACATTACCCTTTATCGAGGAATGATTGGTTCTCTTCTGTACTTAACTGCTAGCAGACCGGATATTATGTTTGCTACTTTTCTATGTGCCTGTTATCAGGCCAATCCCAAAGAATCACATTTAAAGGCTGTAAAACGGATTTTCGGTATCTCAAGGGTACCTTGCACTTGGGTCTTTGGTATCCCAAAGACTCAGGTTTTGAACTAATTGGGTATTCAGATTCAAACTATGCAGGTTCCCAGATTGATAGAAAGAGTACTACAGGAAGCTGCCAACTTCTTGGTGGTAAATTGGTAAGTTGGTCCAGCAAGAAACAAAACTCTGTGTCAACCTCTACTGCTGAGGCTGAATATGTAGCTGCTGGAAGCTGTTGTGCTCAGATCCTGTGGATGAGAAACCAACTAAGGGACTATGCTCAAATCTTCTCCAAAGTCCCAATTCTGTGTGATAATTCAAGTGCAATAGCTATTGCAAACAATCATGTTCTTCATTCCAGATCCAAGCACATAGATATCAGATATCATTTCATTAGGGATCACATATCCAAAGGAGACGTTGAGTTACATTTCATTCCCACCGATCTACAGCTTGCTGATCTGTTCACCAAACCTCTAGATGAAGCCAGGTTCAACTTCCTAATAAGTGAACTTGGTATGTGTAACTTTCAATAATCGGTGGACACTCTCTCAGTTTCTCCTTTTCCACCGATCTCACATCGGTGGACACTTTCTCTTCACCGATTCTGAGTGTTCAAATCTGTGTGCTTCCTCCACCGATCTCACATCGGTGGACACTTTCTCTTCACCGATTCTCTTCCCTTCACCGAAATAACATTTCGGTGGTTCCAATTCTGAGTGTTCAAATCTGTGTGCTTTCTACACCGAAACCCACCCCCGATTCAACTCCGAAGCCTTCAAATCTGTGTGCTTTCATGCCTCGACCTCATCTCTCTCAATGGCATCTTCCAGAAATGCAACTCCCACACGGTTTGAAGACCTCAAGTTCAACCCATGCAATCATGTCGCTCGTTTCGAATCAGATCCATCTCATCCCGAGTTCTCCACGATAGCTAAGTTTCTCACTCGCTCCCCTCTTCTTCATGCTTTTTCTTGCAACCCCAAGATGAGCAAAATGCTCATTGGGAACTTTTGGTTAACCTGTGTGTACGATCCCTCAAACGAAGCCATTCACGCCTCCATTCTTACCAATGAAGAAGGTGATCACGACCTTACGTTTGGGGTCGACGATGTTCGCCTCGCCCTCAAAATTGACGCTTTTCCAACCTACGAAGACATGTTTGTGGAAACCATACATGAAGATGTTATTCTAACAACCGGCTATGTGATCGACGATTCCTCCAAAATTTCTAAAGGCCCCGGTACTCTTCTCCGTAGCAAAATGGGAGGCATATGGAACTTCTTCTTTGCCCATGTTATTCACTGCCTCTCTCGCAAAACTAGTGGGCATGATCAATCACCGTCATACATCACAAAGCTCGCCCATGCCCTCATCTTTCAAAGAAAAGTCGACTTCGCCCAATACTTCTTTTCTGAACTTGTCGAGGTAATCAAGCATCCCAAGAAGTGTTACGTTGCCTATCCGCGATTCATCTCGATGATCATTCAGCACAAGCTCAACAAGGTATTAGAGACGGATCGAAAATCTCAAGCGCCCTGATTCCAGTATGATTGGTCTTCCCCAGTTGTCGGTCTCAAAACACTAAATGTAGGACCTCTCGCCACCGACAACCCGTTAAGACAAGGTATGATTTCTCTCGCTCTCTCTCCCGATCTACATTGGGGCGATGCGGAAATTCCCGGATTTAAACACCCGGAAGTTCCCGAAGCACCCCATGATGTAGTGGCCCCATCCTCCCTTACTCGAGTAAAGTCGGGCGGCGCGAAAAAGAAACAACGTACGGCCCCCGACACCTCCGCACCCGCTTCTAGAACTATGCCACCGAGAGATCCCTCGGAGGCTTCCCCGGTTCAAACCCCTTCTCATAAGCGGAGGCACTCGTCTTCCCCTTCGAGATCTCTTTCAAAGAGGTCTCGGAAACCATCGGCCCCACCGTCTAATCCAATTGTCGATTCTCGAAAATCGCAGTTGTTGAACTTCAACCCTCTAGGCCAAGGGTATCCGCCATTAACCCCACCGACTCCTCTGTTGCCTCTCAAAAGGTTTCAGTTGTACAATTGGAGGAACCTCAACCTACCTCCCCACTCGATTCTTTGGGTGGTGGAGATGACCTCGAGGTCTCTCCCCTCGAGGGTACTGATTTTTCACTTCACGACTTTCCACCCGATCTCTATGAGATCGATGATGAAGCACAACTCGCCTTGAGTTCCCCCCATTACCTCCACCCCCACATGATTTCTTTGATTTTCTTTTAGCGGACACTGGTTCTCCCCGAACCATCCCGTCCACCGAAGAGAATCCCACCGAGTCTCCCTCGCCGAAGAACCAATCCACACCACCGATCGTATCCCCACACCGATCACCCACCCCACACCGATCACCCACCCCACCCCGATCACCTCCTCCACCGAGAATCCTCTATACCGATGACATGTCAACTTACCTCCCAAATCTCATCACCGAAGCAGATCCCCAACGCCTCCGATTTTCTTTCCCAGAAATCGGTGGTCAGACCTCTTCAAACATTGGCCGCCCCTCTGCTTTTCTTCAATCCACCATTTCGTTGCTCTCCCAAGCAAACTCCAGAATAACCATGCTCGAGTCTCAGTTGCCACGAATTCTTCTCGATGCCATTACCGATGCCCTGCGACCGATAAATGATACAGTCTCTTCCCTATCTTCAAAAGTGGAGTCCTTCTCCAAAACCTCCACCGACACTACCAGCACCGAGCAATCCCAAATGGGAGATGGACTTGGGGGATTTCTCCTTGGTTCCCGATACCACCACTCAAAGCTTGGCTTCTCTACACTCAAAGTTTGACAAAGTCTTTCATGAATTAGGTTTTAAGCTTCCGGCTGTTGCTAAGGGGGAGAAAACCACTACTCGACCAAAATTGCCATACATCAAGAGATTTACCAGCAACAAGTCTCCACCGAAAACCTCTCCGCCATCACCGAAATCACCTAATTCTTCACCGACTCATACAGGGACCACCGAATCAGTCGCTTCACCGATCAAGTCCCCATCGGCCGTGGAAATTGATGCATCAACTGAGGGGGAGCAATCCAGCAAAGCTCCCAAAGACAAAGGGAAGAAAGTTATTTCGGCCGAAGACTTGGCAAAAGAAGAAAAGAAGAAAAAGGATTTGGCTAAGTATGGGGCTCGACCTGAAGGTGCTGAAACTCTTAAACTCAAGCCTCAATCCCAAGAAACACCACCGATCTCGGTCTTTCTCCTCAGGAACTTGAGGAAGCTAAACTTGCTCAAATTGCTTTAGATAAATCTAAAGCCCTCTCTATGAAAGCTGCCGAAGAAGAAGCCGCTAAAGCAAAATCCACCGATGCCATCGAAATCCAGAAATCGGTACTAAGTGCCATTGAAGAAGAAAAGAATGACGAAATAAGTTGGTATAAGAAGACCATGCACCACCGAAGTAGTAGAGCCCAAATCTCAAATGTTAAAATTGCTACTTCCAAAGTCAACCCGAAGGATATCAGGCTGATCGTCAACAGAGATGATGGTTCGCTGAAAAGTTTAACAGATGCTCATCTCAAAAATCTCGGCCTCACCGAATGGTATGAGATCTCTAAACATCTAGTCAAAAGTGCAAACCCGAAGAAAGACACTTTTATCAAATGCATTGAAGGTTTAATGGAAAGGATGAAGGAGATCAAAAGAAAACACAACATCATCCTTTCCTCCGATGAAAGGGCAAAACTTCAATCGATGAAAGAAGAAATCCGTCTTCCCTTAGTCAAGAATCCTACCGACAAAGTGTTCAAAGAAATGGCAACGGAAGGAAAGATCCTAAATGTAAGCAACTTAAATCTTTCCCTCCCTACTTCGGTGCCATATCCTACTACGACATTGAGCCTCTCACCGATTCTCGGGCTGTTCTTCAATGATGGTTACGGTCGTCGTGCTTTCTTCAGATTTGCTCAAATTGCCATAGCCGACACCCTGTTTCTTCAAGGCATCACCAACCTATTTCCAAACATTCCCGAAGCTCAACCTTTCTTCAGAAATGTGTTGGAAGAAATCAAGCGCAGGCAAATTTCCAAGAAGTAGGTTCTCTCTCAATGGTGCTTGTAATAGTCTGTTTCTCTTCTTACATTTGTACGAGAAAACTTATCTAAATACAAGTACCTCTCTATTTGAATTTTTTTTTGGTACATATCTTTACTTTCTTTTACTTATATATACTGTACATAGTATACATACTCATACAAAAGAAAAAGATCAAAAAGAACAAAAAGAATGGTCTATGTGAAAAGAACCCAAAAAGAGTAAAAAGGGTCAAAATGCATTTTAATCTTTCATACTCCTAAATATTCTAAGAAAGGAGCTCAAATTCAAATAGGGGGAGATTGTTGGGTCACCAAAGATTTGAAATTGACTCACCGATGTTTTCCCTAAAATCCTACTTAGAATATTTTAGTTTGGTTCTTCATATGACTTGTACATTATAGCAACTGTTCGGTGAAGTCGAAGATCAACCGAAACCAAGCTTGAAGACTCTCTACTTGTGGAAAATAGAAGACTCTTCTCAACAAACAAACAAGTCATCATTCACCGAAGTTGTCCTCACAATTCGGTGAACAACATGTCCACCGATTTTGTTCTCACAAATCGGTGGTCAACATCTCCACCGATAATACTTGCATTATTTGGTGGACATCTTCCACCGATGTGGTCTTCAGAAATCGGTGGGACTCTTCCCACTGATGAGGATACTTAAATCGGTGGGATCTTTGTGAAATTGGTTTCCTTGCAGATGTTTTCAAAGACCAATGACAATTGTATCGGTGAAACATCATCGGTATGATTGTCTTGGAATCCACATCAAGAAGATCATTTACTTCGGGACAAAATCTTCTTACAGGCAAAAGCAACCTTTTGTCTTATTATCTTTTTGGAAGATGTCCCTTCAGCATGGCTTCTATTCCTTGTTTCAAGAAAAAAGTGATAGTGACTTATCAGCTTTTTAGAAGTCCACTGGTACTTTTCCAAAGACCATTGGTTCGTTGCAAGTGACTTGAGGATAATAGTACCATGCATTTAATGCTCAGTACCTTATCCTCACTATAAAAGGAAGATGAAGACTCCATACAAATCATGTTTTCTGGATTTCTCTCAGTGCAAGATTTTCATATTGCTTGATAACCTTATAGCCTTGCTCTTAGTGTTCTCTGCTGTATTGTTTAGTTTACTTTGTGAAAGATTGTTAGAATAGTTTATCTGTTCTTTTCCGCAACAGTCTTTAAGTTTCTTTGTGTAATTCTAGTTGAAAGATTTTCAATATAAAGAATTAAAATTGTGAAAATTTTGAGTATTGTATTCAACCCCCCCCCCCTTCTACAATACTTGTTAAGCCATCTGGGACTAACAGACTGTGTGAGTGGATATGGTTGTCTGACTGTCAACAAATAAGTTGGCGTTCGGTTGTTATGCTGAATAAACAGTCTAAATGTCAGAAATGACCATTTTACCCCAGTCTTTATTTTTGCTTATATAAATAAACTGTTTGATATAAATATTGAATAATTGACTTATAATAATTTAAAAAAAAACCAATTTAAACATTTTAAAATAAAAACAACTTGATTTAACATAATAATACGAATTCAATGTTATAATCAAAACAAAATTTGAAGTACTTAAAATAAGAACGACCGTTGAATATAAATGTTGAGTAAATAAGTTATAATAATAACAAAATATCAATTTAGAGATTTTCCAAAAAAAACAACTTGATTTACATAATAATATGATATATTATAATAATATGAATTCAAAATGTATCTACTCTTCTTTTTGTTGATGTCACAACTTCCATAAGGACCACATATTCTGCAGCTTCCCACTTTGATAATTAAACTATTTTTCTTATGGAAAAAAATGTCCATGGTAGATCGACAGGTGGAGGGTATTTTCAATGTTTACACCAAAACACCAACTTTTAAATGGAGATCGACGATGGATGGAAATTTATAAGCAACAACACCAAATTGAGATCTAGGAATGGAGATCGAGTGATGGAGCTCGAGATATGAGAGATCAGAGGATGGAGCTCTGCCATGGAAGGTTTCGCAGATCGAGAATGGAGATCTGCGGGGGATGGAGATCGAGAGATGCAGATCAAGTAATGGAAGGAGTGCAAATCGAGATACAAAGAAAAGAATAGAGATGGAAGTCTTCTGGGTTGAAGATGGATCAAAGGAAAGAACATAGATGAAAAACAATGGAGATGGAAGTCTTCTGGGTTGAAGATGGATGCAAAAGAAAAAAAATGGAGATGGAAGGAAAGGGTTGAAGATGGACACATGCAGATGAGAGGTTGAAGGGTAGTAAGGGAATTAATGGAGAATTAAATGGTTGAGTCTAAACGACTATGTTTTACCAGCTAGGGGTGAGCAAAACCCGAAAACCCCGACCGATTCGTTACCTGATCAACCCGAACTTCACTTACCCGATTTGGCCCGAACCCGATCAACCCGAAACTCCACTTACGGTTCGGTTTGGGTTGGGTTTTTCCAAACCCGAACCCGTTCGAAACCCGAAATTAAATAAAAAAATATAATTTTTTATTTAATAAATCTTAAATATATATTTCTAATTTCTAATTTCTCCTGGAAATAATTGTTGCAGATTAGCTGATATCTCTCCTGATGTTGCAATCCTTAGTCGAACCAGTGGACCAAATGAAGTTGAGCTTTTCTTAGGTTGCATTGCATGTAGGACACTTAAATTTCATTGATTGTGGATGGAATTTTAGTCGTTTCTTGATAGATTGTGGTTGCATGTTGCTTACCGAAAAACTGGATCGAAATCTGGGCTGAAAAACACGAAAAGGGATAAAAACATGGCCGAAAAGCTGGGTTGGAAATGGGCTTGGATCAGGCCCAACCCGATGAACCCGAAACCCGATTAGACCCGAAGTCCGAAACCCGAACTTTACTTAGGATGGGTTTCGGGGCCTGTTTTGTCCACTCAAAACCCGATCGGGTTGGGGGTTTTTCGGCCCGACCCGACCGATGCTCACCCCTATTACCAGCCGAGTGATTAAGTCACTTGCTGACCGAATAAGCCAAAACCGAACGGCCATTTATAGCTGAGCGAATAAGCCATATGGGCTATACAGCCCATTAAGCCACAACCGAACAACCCTGAGTTTGATTTGTGAATACGCTAGTCCAATGCATTAATCCAAGAATCCATACGTCAAACAATTTGGATCTATGCCTTTAAGCATTGGATAAAATAATATTAATCAAATCATCCAAAGCTTCAAACGAGGATCCATTCTCCATCAAAGCCTTCTTGCTTTTTTCACTCATCTCTTTGACTTTTCTCCTCAACTCACCATCATCACCACCGTCCATCAACTCCCGCACACCTCTCTCCACCTCCTCCGCCAACACCAGATCGCTGCCCTTATCTCTACTATCCAACCTCAACTCCACACTCAATCCAACCTCCTTTACCATCTCAAACGCATTCAACTGTTGCTCTGCATATAAAGGCCACGTGGCAATCGGTACACCATACCATATGCTCTCCAAGATTGAGTTCCATCCGCAATGCGACACAAACCCACCAATTGCTTTGTGTGCCAGCACACTCACCTGTGGGGCCCATCCACAGACCAATCCCATCTCAGCCGTCCGATCAATAAACCCATCCGGAAACAAACTTTCACCAACTTCTTCATAATCTTTTGGAAGCTCTAGCTTCCCTTTGGCCGGTTCACGCAGGACCCACAAGAACCGGAACCCGGCTCGCTCGACACCCCTTGCTATTTCTTTCACCTGGTCCCGGCTTAAGCTCCCCATGCTACCAAAACACAGGAAAACAACTGATCCCAAAGGCTGCCGGTCGAGCCATTCGATGATCTTTTCCTGCCCCGAACGGTTTGGATGCCACTTAGCCGGTCCAACATGATCAATAACCGGTCCAACCGGGTAGACCGGTGGCAAACCGAAACATTCAGAAGAACTCAACGAATCAAGCGCGTAGGGTTCGAGCTCTTGGAACGTATTTACAACAATACCCTTGGTCTCTTTATACCTAAGCGCGTGACGTACAAACGTTGAGTAACCTAATTCGTTTTTCTTGATGCAGAATGACGGAAGGACGTTTGCCGGAACTGAGTTGGCGTAACTCGGGACTGTTAACTCGGTGGCTGAGTCGAACGTTACGGTGGCCGGCAAGGTTGTGAGGTGGAGTATAAAGCCAAGATAAGTTGCAGGAGATGCGAAGAACAGGTAAGACGGAATGTTGAGATCGTTGGCGACGTCGATCATGGAAGTGCAAAACATATCGACGAACAATCCGATGAGTGGTACAGTGAGGTTTTTGAGTGTTTGTTTGATCATGGGTTTGTGGTTTTCTATATGGAGTGACATCAAGTCGATGATGGAGTTGATTTGATCTGACGGCGGTGGATGGAGAGGATGGATATGGATGAATCGGATATGTTGGGTGGAGGTATGTGATTGGATGTAGTCTTGGTTGAGTGGCCATTGAGGCATGGAGATTAGGAGTATTGCGACGGAGATACGACGGTGGTGGTGGTTGATTAAGTGGGTTGCAAACTCCACGGCGGGAACTAGGTTTCCCATGGTGGGTGCTGCGATGATGGCTACTTCTGCTATCTTCTTCATGTATTGGGTTTGGTGGTTGAAAATTAAGTGGATTTGGTTTAAATTTATAAAGAGAAGGGATCAAGTATGATTATGTTGTTACATTATTTATGGTTATTTAAGAGGTTTGATTGGAGATGCATGGTCTAATAATTGAGTATGAAATAGCTGTCTTCTCTTCCAACGTCGTCGTCCTTTTGTCAGTTTGTGATCAACTTCTCTCTCTATATCTTCTTTTTTATTACCGCATCCATACCATATCCACGTGGTGGTGCAAGCATTCGTAAGTCGTAACCAATCAAATCAAAATTTATTTATTTATTAAGCCATTAATGAATAAAGTTGTTTGTGTGGATTATTCTGTCTGTATAAATTGGAAAGATTTTTGTTTGGTAAGGTGTTTTCACAGATGGAAGGACCATGTTTTTTAATTGGAAGAGACTGGTTTGGACAAAACTTGACTTTCTGTATAAAGCTCTCTCCTAAAGCTTAATAAATAAGTCATTTTTTATATCATTAAGCCGCTACCAAACAGTCACGTATAGCTGACTGAATAAGCTATGAGTCTTATTAAGCTCATTAAGCTGCTACAAAGAGCTACGAATCAAATCAAATCAAAATTTTGACTCACAAATGAACATGTTGTTTCTAGGAAGACAAAGAGCGGGGAAAATCGTCACAAATAGCCATTTTTAATGAATTTTTGTTTTTTAGTTAAAAATTGAACCCATTTTCACATCTAATCAAATTTCACGTGTAAGACGTTTCTAGGTAAAAGTTGGTTTTTTATTTAAAAAAGTTAAAATAAAAATAAAGTTTACGTTTAAAAAGTTTAAACAGTTTGAACTCTTTTTAGGTAACGTTTCGTACGTAGATATGATTGGACGAGACTGAACAGTACAGAACTAAACAAGAGAACATGATGGACTGGACAGAACAAAACAAGCGCCTGTCTTGTGTTTGGTACGACTAGGAATAGATTGGACAATTTTTCCTAAAACTTGTTTGATAACGTGTACCAAACGCAGCCTTAATGGACACTTATGTCTAAATCGGTTAGACATTTTAATTCTTCTATCTCTTTTAAGAACGTGAATCTGCCATCACAGAGCAAAAGTTTTGAAATTCAGTACATTGTTTTTGAAGCAAATTTTTATGGGATTGGGGATCTTCTTGTTCAATCTCAAACAAATAAATTCATCAACTATCCACCACCTTAACCATCGTCTACAAAAAAATATAAAATAAAAAACTTAATAAACACAAATCCAAATCCTAAAAATCAAACTTGGTAGGGAAGAAATGTAGAAAATTGTTGGGGGTGTTCATCCAAACCGTTAAACCGCGTAAACCAATCACACTACATTGCGAAACCTAGTTTAGAGCTTTTGTGGTGTGGTTAACCAGGGGCGGAACACAAGCTTTAAAACCGCAAGGGCCGGACCTTGTAAGACCAATTTGTCATTCAAACGCGCCTTGTAAGACCAATTTGTCATTCAAGTAGCTTGTTTAGCCGAATTCCCCCCTTTGGGAGACTTTTTAAGTTTTTGATTGATTTCGAGAGATCTTTTCAGTTTTTTGGTTGATTTCGAGAGATTTTTTGAGTTTTTGTGTTGATTCGATGGTTTTTTTGGTATCTTTGTGTTGTTTCGAGATAATTTTTTGTGTTTTTTTATTGATTTCAAGAGATTTTTTCAATTTTTTGGTTGATTTCGAGTGTAAATTTTGGTTTTTTTTGGTAAAGACTTAGTATAAGAACTCAAAACAAATAAATAAATTATGCAAACAAATTCAGCAAATAATCACATATTCACATATTTACAAAAGAAGAAAATTAGGGTAAAAGTGTACCGTGAAGTCCAGAATCGAGAGGTGCATGGGCAATCGTGAGGGCTGAAGGAATCGTCGATTTGTTGTCTTCTTCTTGAGCTCCTTTCACTGTTTATGTTTCAAATAATCAACAACAAAAATACAAAACAACCAGCAACTGAGCAAGAGCAACAACAAAGATTTCAGATTTGCATAATTTCAGCAACAAATAATCAAAACAATCAGCAGCAACATTGCAGATTTTCAGTACCTAGAGCCCTGGACTAGTGGAGAGTGGTGACTGGCGAGTCACAATCAGCAACAACAAGGACTGAGGGGCGACTGGAGACTGGCGAGGGATGAGGGCGAGCCGACGGCGGCGAGGGCTGAGTTACAAGTCGGCGACGGTGAGAGTTGCTCTTGCTGAGCAGTTTTTTTTTATCGATAGTGATAGAAGCGAACCACCAGTGAGAGAGAGGCGGTGAGATTAAGAGAGTGAGAGGGGCTCTCGGTTGGACTGGGCTAGTGTTGTGGACTGAAAGTTGAGGGGCCCAATTGTTTTTTTACTATAGCCTACCAAATTAGAACTACTACTAATATTTTTTAAAAACCCACAGGCCATGGCCTGGAGTAGCCCACAGGGCCATCCGCCACTGGTGGTTAACGGTTTGCATTTTTACCAAAGCACACTATGTGGTGCGGTTTACGGTTTTGAGTTATGAACCCGTGGTTCAAATCGCACCGCACCACATATTTTGTATATTCTTATTTTATAATTTTATATATAACATAGAGAGAGAGAGAGAGAGAGAGAGAGAGAGAGAGAGAATTTATATGTAACAAATTTTGAACTTCGTGTTTTGTCCAAAGTCCCGTTATCCAAAATGCCTTATATAGTTTCAAGTATGATTTTTTACTTCTTCGACTATTTTTAATCTATATCTTCTATATAAATATATAAAGCAGGAACATCCAACGTTGACGTGGCATCTTCTCATCACAGTATTCATGTCTTCCTTCTTTCTCAAAATTTCCTCTTTTTTACGGTTTTACATTTGATCCAAGAAAAAACCCTTTAGACTTCTGCCATTACATTTTTTTTTGTCTTCTACCGTTACACTTCTTATTCTTCTCCGACTCTCGTTCAGAAACTTCTTTGTTCTTCTCTATCTCTCGATCTCGTTCAGAAACTTCTTTGTGACAATCCTTCTTTATTTGATTTGGGTCTTAACCTACTTCCCATGTACCACTTTGATCAAATTCCAATGTAAGGTTACTTATGTTATGATGAAGATTTTAATTTGTGATTAATTAGCTTCATTAAAGCATGAAATGGGGTTTGTCAAGATTAATATTGGCTTGATTAACTTTAGATCGTACTACAACAAAAGGGGACTTTGGGAGTTTTGGCATTTTGGCCATGGTTTTGCGTTAAACAATTTGATTATTGGAAGCGAAAGGTTTGACACCATTTGGTTGAGTTGAGGCAATTGAGCCCGTGGAATTTTACGGAGTTTTGTTTTACGACGTGTTATGTCGTGTGAGTGCAATTTTGTAAGGTGCATGTTTGGGTTATGGCATGTGTTGATTTTGGATTATATTGGGCATTTTGTCTCTTGCGGGTTTTGTTGAGAAGTGTTATTTATGCCGTAAGGCGACCAAACGGAATGTTTTTGGAGCTTTGATGTCGCGTAATTTCTCTTTCAAAGATTTGTGTTAGCACGTTTTGTTGCAATTTATTAAATTATACGAGTTGATTTATACGTGGCATAAGTAATGCATGAAAGAATATGCAGGTTGTATTTCTGAACAATTTGCTTTATGTGCTTCCGGCTAGTTGAATATTTTAATGTCCTTTCTTGCAAACGCATGGTATTGATCTAAGGGTGTGCATAATTGGTAATCACTAACCCTCGAAGGCTTCGATAAATGTATCATGAATGAAAATGTTCTGTTAATGCATCGCATGAGTGAGAGTCATATGGTCAAAGATACGTTTTAAGTTTTTGGGGTTTATGCACGGTTTACGATACGAAACATTTTGAAAACACGAATGTGTGAGTCGTTGAACTTCGGTCAACTTTGATTTGATGAGCATTTTGGAAAATTGTAAACCTTTTTGGTTTTGGAGAAAATGAGTATTTTGAGTATTCTAACGAGTAAATTTGAAACATTGTCATTTCAACGTTTTATATTGCAAGTGTGAATTTTTGGTGTAAATGCTCCGTGATGGGAATTTTGGAAAATTATTTGTCCTAACCTAGAGTGTGTGGGATTGCTTAAATTTTCGGAACATTAATACGCACTGTTGTATGATTCGACATTCGAAGTCGATTTACAAACACTTATTTTCTACTAAGTTTGGGAAAACACGTTAATGTGTGAGTATGGTCAAAAATGTTTTACTCTTAAGTCATTATATGACTAGATGATAAGATTTTGAATATTGATTTAAAGAATTTCATCTTTTGAAATTTGTTACGAATGATTTGATACATGTAATTTTCGTTTCAAGAAAACCACTAAGAGAGTGTTACAAGCTTGCATACTTATTCCAAATTTGAAATTTCCTCTTGACATTATAGTCAACATCCTTGGATGATGAAAAACGTATTGAGTTTGTCTTTAAACTTGGAACTGACGCAAATCATTTTATGTTTTAACCAAAGTACATTTATGGGATTGTTTCACCGTTTTGTGAAGTAAACTGACGTGTTCACACCTTGTTGGTGAATTTTGTTTCATGCTATTTCATGATTTAAAAGGGGAATTTTGGGGATCGGATGACATTCAAACTCCTTTTGAGGCACGAATAGACCTTTTTGGTTGCACATTATTTAATATGGGAAACTACATTACGTGCATGACATAGATCAATCCATGCTAGGACCATATCGTTTTTTTTTCTTCAGAAAAGTGGTTTGTCGTGCTTTCGCGTCTTGTAACGATATAAATTCCTATGAAATGGTTTTAAATGTGATTTTCGTATGTGGGACGAGTATGTCCATTTTTGCACAACTACTGAATTGATAGTAGTAGATTTTATGCGTACCATTAGATTGATATGAAAACCTTTATGTTGAAAGTTTCTATAAACGTTTTCGATTGGCATAGTTGTTAAATATTTTGCTTGAGAAGCCTTGAACTGATAGGAACTTTGGAAAGGTTAAGTAACCCAGTTAAGAGTAAGTGTGTGTGACACTTTAATGGTGGACGGTTTGAATATTCCATGCGTGATCGTATTGTAGGCCGAGTGGTATCGGCTGCGGGGATGATGCACCTTGTAACTAAAGGATTTGATTTGTAGTATCTTATATTAAGGTTGGTGATGACCATTAGTGTCGGAAATCTTATTTTGAGGTCTTTGTCAATTTTCGTATGTGAGACCCTTTAGACACCATATCGATAATTTTGGTTTTGGTGAGAATGCTCGACGAGTGAAACTCGAGTGTTGAGTCTGTTGTGACTCAAAGTTTGGTGGTATATCTAGGTGTCAACTTTTGGGCTTGAGGCCAAGCATCGTTAGTGTAATCGGGGGATTGTAGTCCAAATTTAAAGAAATGACGGTAATGGTTGTAGTAATCTTAAGATGCTCATTGTGATAAGAGGATTTAGTGACATGACTTTCCTTGTGTAGTAAGAGAATCTGTCGATTGGATGATTGATAATTAGACATATCTTTGGGATTGTATAATTGATGAGTCAGTAATGACCGTTGGTGTTGGAATTGATGGAATCCGTTGAGAGTAAATGCTAGTTCAATAGCGGGATTAATTGGGGATTCAGAGGTTTTGGTTGATTTCGGTAATGATTGAACATTGGGCTAGATTGAAGAGAAATTTAAGAACATGTGGATGTGGAGTGATTGGGGAGTTTGAACCTGTTAATGGGAATGTATGGAACACCTAAGGTTGGGAGACGACCGATGTCGTCTGGTTGGGAGTTACTCCAGTGGATGGAGATTTCACCCGGACTTAAGTATAACGTACCCGAGAGGGCATCGCAGGTAAGGGTTTGCTTGAGGTTGTGTCTGCATGGGGGAATTTGGTTCTCAGTTGGGAGTTAATGGAATGTGGAAGATGTTGAATTGGATAGCCTCTGGTGCATGGGAACTAGATTTCGAGGACGAAATCTCTATTAAGGTTGGGAGGATTGTAACACCCCAAGTTTTCCAAATAAGTAACGACCCTATTCGCATATTCATAACTTCAATAGTTATCGGTTTCGTACGGGGATACAACGTCTTGCATGCATGTTATCATAATTTGATACCAACCATTCGAGAAAACACTTAGCGTCGCAAAACGAGTTCGAGAACTGTAGCTCTTGAGAAGTCGGCGACTATGCCCGGCGACTATGCCAGGGCATAGTCGCGAATGTCATAGTCGCGGCGGGAAGGGCAAATCGGGCAGTAAGTGGGCAGCCGAGGGCGACATTGCCCCGCGACAATGCCTAGGGCAAAGTCGCGAGGGCATAGTCGCGGTAGGGTGGACGGGTTCTGTTTTAACACCCGATTTTTAGAGATTTCAGCTTCATTCCTCTCATCTCAGCAGCAAGATCGATTCCTCTCTCTCCTTAGGCGATTTTCTCACCTTTCTCCTCCCTTCTCTCTTCATTTCATGCTTTGAGCTCCATAGTTAGAGTGGATGGTTGCTATCTTGGTTCTTGTTATAACCTATGGAAGTTATCTTCTTCATCTAAGGCATCAAGGGTTAGTCATCCATGGAAAGCTAGGGTTTCTCCAACCCTCTCACATCTCCTTCAAGAAGTGAAGTTTGAAGTTCATATTGGTCAACCTATAAGTACTTTGTTGGTGGATTTATATGGTGGTTGAGGTAATCTTCTCTTCTCTCCATTTCGAAAATTAGGGTTTTGATCTATTGGTGATTTTGAGTGTAATGTGTTGGGGGGAAATGATTCTAAGTGTTTGGGGATAGATATTTATGGTTGGAAATTTATGGATCTAGGTTTTTGGAAGATTTGGACTCGAAGATTCGTATCTCATCAAAGGAGCTTACGTTTGTGGAAAAATCTAGATTTAGCCTAAATCTAGCAAGGTGAGTTCAAGTTACTTTGTGAAAACCTTGTACATGCCAAAATGCTATTTTTCCAAGTAATTATGTGTTTTACTTGAAAATTATCAATGTTGAGTTATTTGGTGGATTTTAACTTTTGAGGTATTAATTGTGGTAGATATAGTAAAACACTACTTTTGGAATTTTGGAAAAATGTGATTGATAAATCATACATGAAAATGGGTTAATGATTTATGTGATAAATGGAGTCTAATTGTTATAAAAATGCATTTATGGATATTTTGAAAAAATACGTTTAGTACATCATGGGATGATTTGAAATTGTGATGGTGTGAGTCCTTTGGAAAAGAGGGTTTCCTAACCCAAGGTTTTATTTTGGGTTTTCAAGGATTTAAAGTATTTATTGGCAAATGTGTGTGTTGCTACGTTTAATGTCATTTCATGACTTTTATGGACTATCTTTTGAGTCAGTGAGCTTGTGGCTCGGTATTGGATTTTGTGAAGTCTTGAGGACAATTGTCCAGTTTGATAGCTCAAAGTTGAGTTTTGATCACGATTTACGTTATTGGGGAATTGCATGTTTTGAATGCAATTGTTTAATCATTTGGGGTAGTGTAATATTTTAGACCTTGTTAGCCATGGATCCATAGGCATTTTGAGTTCCACTTAGACTCGCGGGCAAGAGATCGGGTTTGATTGAGCTCAGTTTATGAGACGTTAGTTGCTCGTTTGTAGCACGGGATAGGCATCGGTTCCATGATAAGTAAGGCGTGGGCCTATATGGTCGGACGTCGTCTCATGGGCAGTAAGGTGTAATCCCTAATATGCTGTTGTGGATTTGGATTGACCCAATGTATAGACCTGGAGTGGTTGAAGTTGGGGGCTCCCTAGTCTCGAGAGCAATAGATCTGGAGTGATTGAGCTCAGTTTACGAGAGTAATCCACGTGGGTGTTTTTATTGCATAGTAGGTGACCCACTTTAGTGTTCCGTTACGTGCAATGTATACGGGTCTCCCCCGTCACCGAAAGGTGTTGTTTTGGGTATTTGTGTTTATCCATGTTTTCGGTGACGTATCATATTTATGATAATTGCTTTTCCACGTTATATGAGTTGTGGATTATGTTTTATCCATGTTTTGGGATGTTTTGGAATAATGGCGAATATTTATGAGTCTAATCGTTTTGAGTATTAAATGTTACTTCATCTTTTCCGTTGACTTGGGAATGAGTCTATTTTTGGGAAAACATGTTATAATAAAGATTTCAGTATGGGAATTGTGTGAGTTGGAAAATGGGCGATTTGCAATTAAAGTAAACTCTTTTGAAATCATGACTAAAAAACTACACTCCTCTCGATTTATGAATTTATATAGTCATGATAAAATGCTTGAACTCACTAGGCGTTATCCTAACCCTTTTTATTTGTCGGCATGTGCAACAAGCTCGGGTTGGGAGTAACTTTAGCTACACTGTGAAGTGGCGAGTGCTAGTAGAGTGCACGAGAGATGACTTTTGATTAAGTGAATTTTCCGCATTTATTTGGGACTAGCAACTTGTGTTGTGTTAAGTAATGCCCGTCTTAAGTTTTTAGTTGTGAAAATTATGATGTTTAAATTCCGAGGTATTTTCAGGAATGAATTGTAGAAATGATTTTATATACTTACGGTTATTTTATTGAAATTAAAGTTAGTTGCTTGTTCCAATTTTGAGGGTGTTACAGTAAGTATCTACCATGTACTTTTGGGTAAACGTACCTTAATGATACCAAATTTGATCAAACCAACCTTTTTTCATTGTTGATTAAATATTTCTATTTATCTTCTAAATGCTAAGGAGCATGTAAATAAGAGCTGAGAATTCTACGAGAAATATTATGTTAATTACTTGGCTTCATATAGTTGTTATCTTCCTAGCTTTTGTAATCATTACCACTAACTTTTTGTAAAAAAACCAAAAAGTAAGTGAAAAATTGTTGCATACGAT
The DNA here is from genome assembly GCA_033807775.1 of Saussurea involucrata. Lineage (NCBI taxonomy): Eukaryota > Viridiplantae > Streptophyta > Magnoliopsida > Asterales > Asteraceae > Saussurea > Saussurea involucrata. Next base: position 78,250,021 of record CM066322.1, read on the forward strand.
CTCGTTTTGGTGAACCAAAATCTTATCCGATAAGCAAGTGACAATGTTACGGGTAAGTGGTTGGTAAACGGTCCCTAAGAATCCCTGGTAAGTGCATCTTAAATTGATTTGTTTGCTTTGATATAAAAATACAGTGCAGACTACTTATTTCAGTTGTTGCTTGTGGTTTCATGTTCCTATGGATCTGCTAATAGCCTATATAAGCACTCCCAAGTTTTGCCCACATAATGACTTTGATGGAGATTACAATGACTGAGTAGGATGCTTTGTTGAATTACTGAAATGGTTGTGAAATTTCGTCTTATATTTTGTACCTTATGACTTCCATCCCATAGTAGTTTTTGTTATCTAGGCCAAGTCGCTACCAAATATTTTTTCAAACATGATCCGAAAAAACAATGAAATGACTTTAAATTTAATAGAATCAACTTTATTATATTACGTCTAAGGGTAGTTTACCCAAACATTTTACCCAAATAAGCGCTTACCGGTAAGATTTGACATTATCACGGGTAAGATTTTTGTCCATAAAAATGGCATCGTATGCAACAATTTACCCGGTAAACGCTTATCGGGTAAGAGTCGTCACCCTCACTTAGACACTTACTAGGTTAGAATATCGGTCATTGACCTTGCTCTTACCCGGTAAGCTTCTCGGTTCTTCCCATATTCATCCAATAAGGATGTGACTTGATAAACGCTTATCAAATAAGCGTTTGGTAAACAGTCCCTTACTCAAATCGGGAGATGAGGTATCTATTTTGGTTTAACTTTAGACTTTTAAATATTCACACTATTCCCCCCTTTCGTTAATATGTTTAGTTCGTTGCTGCTCTTTTTCAAACAGGCCCTAAATGGCTGAATTGGGCTGTCTTAATCGGTAAGATAAAAGGCCCAATTAAGGGCTGAATTGGGTAAAAGAAACAGGCCCTAAATGGCTTGAGATGCAATTGAGATTGCCTAATTTTCAGAAAATTTGATATTTCAAGATTTGGGGATTTTAAAATATGATATTGTTAAGAAAACACAATTTTCTTTTACCATTGATTTGGTTTTTAAAGTTAAAAATGTTGATAAGAAACCGTGTATAGGTTGGGATTATGATGTAGCACTGTAGCAGTTGGTTTTTGCTTCTTCTTAATTTATTTTGTTTCATGTTTTTGCCAAAGGAAGTTTGTGTCTTTATTGCAATTTCAAAATATATACGGTGACACAAAATAAATAGATACGGTTGCACCTTTCACGAACCTAAACTTTTTTACCTTACGACGGAGAAATAATACAGTGGCACGTGCCACTGTAACCACCCTTCTGGATCCGCCCATGGATCTAGGTATCTCAGATTGACAATTTTGTTATTTTCATCTTGAACAATGTAAATTGTTTTTGTAAACGGTTAATTATTTATACTCCATTACATTATTTAGGACTTACACAGAAAGTAGAAAAAATGATAGCTTCCCAACTTTTTAAACTAAAACATAATTTGATAATTCCTACTATAACCACTTTCCATGTCATAATTTTATTGGATTTTACATTATAAAATGTAATATTCGACTCTTTTATGCAATAATATACTGAATTGACATGTGCTATTAATAAATTGTACTTATATTTTTCACAAGCAATATATTACACCGCTCTTTATTTTTATAATGGGAATTTAATTAAAATACCAAAAGTTTGACTTTAACTTACCAAAATACCCAAAATCTCGATGAGTTTACCAAAATACCCAAATTTTCCGCGGTGGGCCCCGCGATCGCGGGCTAGGGCCTACGTGGCACCCCCTGTTGGGTCAAAGTGTCCCGCGGAGCCCCCCAACTATGCCCGCGGTAACACTTTTGGTCCCTCCCCGCAGAGGTTGCCCGCGATAGGCCCGTGGTGGGCAAAAAAAATTTCATTTTTGGTACTTTTTTGCAAAAAAAAAAAATCATTTTTGGTCCCTTTTTGCACGAATCTTTGCATGTTTTTACTGTTTTTTTTTCCACAATTATTGTACTTTGAAGACCAATTTGTGGTTGAAATTCACTGGCTTATTTCATCAATGTTGAATCATTGTACTTGGAATACCAATTGTGGTTGCAATTTATGTTGGTTGTTTCATCAATGTTGGTTGTTTCATCCATAAATATCAGTAAAATGCAATCCATAATTCACACCCATTCCATACGTCTTTCTTGTTTTCTTTCTTCAGTATTTTGTTTTTGAGATACTACTGAAAAAATGAGTTCATCTGTTGCAAAAGCTAAGCTATTTTTCTGTTTCGATAGTGAATGGGTGCAAGACAACAATGAGTGGAATTTTGCTTATAAATCTAAGCATGGTGTAAAATTGTCAGTAAACTATACTTATCAGAAGTTTGTTGCATACGCCATGCAAAAATGTGGAATCAACCCTTCTGCTGTTTGCAAGTTAGTGTTTAAGAATGGTGATGGGTCATTTGTGGAGTTATCCAACGATGGGGATATCTCTGGTTTTCTGCAGTTTGCAGCCGAATCAGAAAGACCGCCATTACTTTTTGTGTATGCCAAATCCTCGGTGTGCGATGAAGACGATGACGACGGTGACGACGACGGTGACGACGAAGGTGATGACGACGCTGATGACGAAGACCTCCAAATGGAGCAGCCTGATTCTCAATTTCAGCCGTCCCACGGCCCAACAGTTCATTTGGATCATGCATATGGTCTTAACGAATGAATTCCTGATTATGTTCCGGAGACGCAACAACAACAACCACAAGAAGGACGTTGTGCTGGAGTTGCTGATGACGAAACCTATGTTTTCAAAACGGGTAATGCTGATATAGACAGATCAGATACCGATAGTGATGATCACGAATAATATACCCCTAGTAATAAATCATTTAGTCAGTTAAATGACTATTTTGATATGCCCCCTATTATTCCAGACCAGAATACCCATACACAAACCTACGAACCTACACCTTATAATCACAATTTAAGGTTAAAAGTTGGTCAGATATTAGATTCGAAGGATCACTTGGCAAGTCAGGTCGGACTTAAGTTCATGGAAGAGGGTTTCGAAAGTCACACGCCGAGATCCGACAAAACCCGATACGAAGTTGAATGTGCGAGAGAAAACTGTAAGTGGAGGATGTACGCGATTCCCGCAGGAGAGAAAGGAGGGGCGTTACTTATTAGAAAATTGGAAGACGTACACACTTGTTCGAGGACGCAACTGAATCCCAACCACAAACAAGCCACCAAAAGGACTTTGGGTGCGATACTGAAAAACAAATTTCTTGATGCTAGCAGGTCATTGCGTCCAAAGGACATCATGGACGATGTACACCAGCAGTTCGGCGTTACGATTGGTTACCACCAAGCTTGACGTGCGCGATGCAGGGCACTGCTATTGGTGAGAGGCACGTTTGAGTAGTCGTATGAACGACTCCCAGCATATTTATATAATTTGCAGCTGCAGAATCCAGGTACTATCACCCAGCTAAGGACCGATTCACATGGACGGTTTGAGATGTGCTTCGTGGCCCTTGGACCCGTGGTACGTATTTTAACACGTCATATGTTTACACATTATAAACTATAACATTTACAAAGGTAAACCACCTACGTTTTTGCAGATCCGCACATTTCTGGCAAATCTGCGTCGTGTCCTGGTAATAGACGATGCCCATTTAAAGGGCCCTTACTTGGGTATGATGTTCCTGGCGGTTGCCATGGACGGGGATAACTCCATCGTTCCAGTAGCTTTCGGAGTAGGCAAGTCCGAAACCGGGGACGAGTGGACTTGGTTTCTGTCCATGTTGAGACAAGCTATCGGAGACCCGCAAGGGTTGGTGTTTATGTCCGACAGGGCTCCTTCCATAAGCGTCGCAATCTCTGCCATGTACCCAAACGCCCCTCACGCCTATTGTTGTTGACATTTGGAGATGAACGCCAAAACCCAGGACAAACGTATTACCACCTACAAGGATGTCTACTGGGCGGCATGCAGAGCATATACGGATCGGGAGTTTGACCGGTACATGAATCTTCTACGAGTTAGTGCACACAAAGCAGCCAAAGTCATGGACGATGTTGGACCGGAGAGGTGGTCCGCGACCCATTTTCCTGCACAACGGTATGACATTCTGACCTCCAATAGTGCAGAGTCGGTGAATGCACTCTCCCGTTTTACGCGTAGATGTCCGATTGTTAATCTTATGGACTACTTTCGGAGCTTTCAACAAGAGTGGTACCAACTTCGACGCCGAAAAGGAGCTGAGCTGCAAAGTAGACTCACACCAGCGGCGGAGGAGATAGTTCTCTTCAGGGCGCGTCACGCGTCGATATGGAGGGTAAGAGAAATCGGGTATGGGAGGTACGAGGTTCAGGATAACCATCTTCACGCGAGTGTCCATATGACCGACCATGTTTGTTCCTGTTTCCAATGGCAAAAATCTGGGTTACCGTGCGGCCATGCCATCGCTGCGGCAAGACATATGGGTCGTAGAGATTGCAGCGACTTGGCTGTAACTTTCTTCAAGTCCGAAACTTACCAGAGAACATACGCAGAGGTAATAAATCCAGCTGGTGTAACAACCCGGTTCCCATTGCATACATCATATAACATAACATACATGCATATCATTGAATTACAACAAAAGTTACATAATAAACCAAGTATGGTCCTTTTTGTTTCGTAACTACAAAATACATAACATCTTCCTAATCATCATCGGTCCACGAAGGCAGTCTACACCTTATTCTTTCCTTTGCCGCTATCAATTCCTCGACCTGGAAAACATATTTTTGAAAACAAAATGAGGGTTAGACCAAACGGGTCTAGTGAGTTAATCCCGGTCCTTTCCAAAATCATTATAAAACCTTTCGTCAATCAAAATAGTTTAAATACAACCTTTGCCTATACACACACATATACCATAAGTATATAAACGTCACATATATATACCACACGTATTTTAATTACCACATCAAGACTCGTGCATCGTGCTCAACTCCTCCTCATTCCTCGTTACCATGGCCATATTAGTTGGTAGCAAGCCAACTAATAAATCAACGCCGTACAACAACTACGACCAACAACGCCGTACAACAACTACGACCAACTCTTCTGCCGGCATAGTTCGGCGTGCTCTCGTGTAGTGTAATACTTACATAAATATAATATCTCATTATATTATATTTAAAAGCATAAACTCGGTCATATCTCATTATATGATACAACCACGCCATCATACATAATTATCTCATATATATATAAACACATATATATGTATCCCAGTTGAAGACGTTTTAAAATAAAACTCACCTGTTTTGATTATTACACAGCTCGCAATCTCCTTTCAAAATGATCTTATCTCTCACCACGACTCCACAGAATCTGAAACAATTTAAGGTATATATATTGCCTTACAAGACAATCATATAAAACCTACCAAGTTCCTATCCCCAACTGATTCACTGCTTACTGCAACCAATTGTCAAAACTTAACAACTACCGGGACTTCACAGGGTACCGGAACTTCTCAGTTTCGGGACTCCTTGGTACCGGGAGTCTCGATCACCGGGAGTTAACAATACCGGGAATTCACTATACCGGGACTCCACACTACCGGGACTCCACACTACCGGGAGTCCACCGGGAGTCGACAGTACCGGGACTCCACCGGGAGTCGATAGTACCGGGACTCCACCGGGAGTCTCAAGAACACAGTCGGTTTCATCTCACCTAGATTCTATTGAAATCAATACCAATCACTGAAATCGTAACTTCTAAACCGATAGATATCTTCTACTACTGATTACAAACACAAAATGTAAAGGAGTTTACCTCAAAATCGAATCCAACCCAATCGATTGATGCTCTATCCGTAGGTTTCGTCCTCTGCTTCTTTTCGCTCAGAACTCTCACACACACACTTTCTAAAAGAGGAAAAATGAGGATATCTGAAGTGTTTGAGATATTTATATCTCAAATTTACACTTTTGGCTCCAACTACTCAATAAGGACTAAAACACCCCTAACCTTATAACTTATCTCAAACTTACCCTAAACATTAAATATCATCGTTACATAAACTTAACGGATAGGGAATTTGTCTAACGGACTTACCCGGGGTATTACAGCTGGACCCCCTGAAGCATGGGTGTATCCACCCGACCCCCTTCCGCCATGCTATCCACCATTAAATGATAAGAACAGAGCCGGGAGACCGAGAAAGAACAACCGACGTCCATCACGTGGTGAAGGTTCGATACAGCGAAAATGTACTCGGTGCCAATGCGTAGGACATACTCGTGGAGAGTGTCCAAATCCTGCCCCTTCAACCGTGCCAAGGAGTAGACGTTCAGTCAGCCAAGTAAGTAACACGCAGGGCCCATCGGAGCTTGATCCACATGAAACTATACCATATGATACCGTTGATCTGAACGTTGATTTCCCTTGAAAGGTACTTGAAACAGAACATGGGATGATGATCATAATGGTAGTAGTCTAAATGGAGAGAATAGTAATGGTAGTAGTCTAAATGGAGAGAATAGTAATGGTTATATAGAAATGGGGTTTTGACAATAGGACAAGGTTTCACGAGAAGAATATGAAATGGGGTTTTGACAAGTTGGTATCACTGGACTCATTTAAGAATTGTGAAAATGGGTATTTGGCGAATGATGATTCATGTGTGTTTAGAGCTGAAGTATTTGCAGTTACAGAGTATGCACAAAAGGATCGATGTCTGTCCATCACAAAAGCCTCCGCCAATTTTTAATACTTACACTTGGACCATCGATAATAAAATAAATAAATCAAAAAATATTCAATGATTAGTATGTGTTTGTTATGAAATAATCTTGTATAACATCTATCAGTTGTATTTTTAATATGAATCACTTTTTAGACAAATTTCAGACTACTTAAACACTACTTTTCACACAAATTAAAGACCTTTATTCATGACAAATTAAACAACAACATACAAACAGGAAAGGAACGAAACAACAATGTCGAACTGGAAAACTACAAAACAATAACACATAAACAACAAAGTACTAAAGCAACACCCGTACCACCACCTACTGAAAATTTGTTTTAGTTTGATCAATCCAACTTTGCTTGTCGCTTATCTTTGCTTGAAGAATTGCGAAGTCTTGCGTACAGTGGTGAATTTCTTCTTTTTCTCGACGAATACGAGCCTCCCTATCTTTTATATCCCCTTTCATCCTTTTGATCTCCTTTTCTTCCACTTCGATCCTTGTCAAGTGGACTTTCTTCCCGGCGATAATCTGTTTCCACTCTTCTGTCAGTTGGTCTATCTCCTTTTCCTTTGCTGCTATCGCCTTCTAGAGTTTAGGTGGCATTCCTTCACGTGTAGACGATGGGTTAGATGACGATGCCATTTGTTTACTGAAGAAAGAAATCAAGAAAGAAAGCAAGTGAAAGAAAGCAAGAAAGAAGGATGGAATGGTGTGAATTATGAATTGCATTTTACTGATATTTATGGATGAAATCTCAAACATGTCAGTGAATTTGAACCACAAATTGGTCTTCAAAGTACAATAATTGTGGAAAAAAAAAACAGTAAAAGCATGCAAAGATTCGTGCAAAAAGGACCAAAAATGATTTTTTTTTGCAAAAAAGGACCAAAAATGAAATTTTTTTGCCCACCGCGGGCCTATCGCAGGCAACCTCCGCGGGGAGGGACCAAAAGTGTCACCGCGGCCATAGTTGGGGGGCTCCGCGGGACACTTTGGCCAAACACGGGTGCCACGTGGGCCCTAGCCCGCGATCGCGGGGCCCACCGCGGAAAAATTGGGTATTTTGGTAAACTCATCGAGATTTTGGGTATTTTGGTAAGTCAAAGTCAAACTTTGGGTATTTTAATTAAATTCCCTAATTCTAAGGGTATAAAGTGTAACTTAGAAATTAAAAAGTGTATGATTTTGAGAAGAAGTGAGAGAGAAGGGATTTCTTAGTAGCTTGAGAGTTATACATATAGCTTAAAAAGTTATACGTGTTGAAAAACTGATTACTATTCCCTTTTTCATAAAGTAGTATAGATTGGATCGGTGTCATTTTTTGTGAGAAATGTAAGAGGTGTTTTTAAACAATACTTATTTGGTCATCCCTTCAGAAAATATACCAAAAACTGTTTTTCACAAAATATACTAAAAATTGTCTATCCGTTCAAAAATATACCTAAAAATGCCCAAAAGATATGTTCATCTCACTATCATGATTAATTTTTTAATGTTTCAAAATTAATAAAAAAGAAATGGTATAAATTTTCTCTGTTTAATTGATTCATTTTACTTTGATGTCGCTGAGAGGAACTATACATTTTTTATTCATGATTTTGTTCAAAAAAAGTATCAGATTTATTTTTTCAAAATTAAGTTCATTATTTTGTTTTTCCAAAAATAAGTTTGAAATTTATTTGTTCAAAAAAAATTCAAGAATTTATTTGGTAAAAAAACTTAGAAAAAAATTTAAAGATTTGTTTGTTAATTTTTTAAGGAAAAGTGTAAAAATTGTTAAAAAAAACTTCAAGACTTAATCATTCAAAATCAGATAGTTTATTGAGTTTTTTATACCTTTTCTAAATTTGTATCACATTAACTTCTTTTTACAGGTTATAACTTATAAGGATCTATTTAGCCAGTTTTAAAAAGTTTAAATGTTTTATTATTCAAAAAAACAGTTTAAGAACTTAACCATTCAAAATCATATAGTTTATTGGGGGGTTTTTTTAGACTTTTCCCTTTCTTTTTATTAACAACTAGTTCTATGCTTGTGCGATGCGGCGATGTGTATCTTAATTTAAAACCGATAACTTAAAAATTAAAATGTCAAATCATTATTTTCATTATTTTCATATTGATGTTAGTTGTATACCTGTACAATATAGCTGGTTATAAATTTTGAATAAATAAGTTTAAAAAATACCTAATCTAGATACGCATAGATTTGTATACGTGATTTTTTACTGCAATATATGTTCTAAATGTTTACACATATACTATAGATATATATAGTAAGATTGGTACATATTTATTCTATTTTATAATAGGGAATTTAATTAAAATACCCAAAATTTGACTTTGACTTATCAAAATACCCAAAATCTCGATGAGTTTACCAAAATACCCAAATTTTCTGCGGTGGGCCCCGCGATCGCGGGCCCACACCCACGTGTCCCGATTCTTTGGCCAAAAGTCCCGCGAAGCCCCCCAACTATGCCCGCGGTACGCTTTTGGTCCCTGCCCGCAGAGGTATCCCGCGATCGCGGGATGAGGTGCCACGCGTCGACATAGGGTGAAACCCTAATTTTTTTAATGCCTCAACCACCCCCCTAACCCTAATATTCGGCCGCTATAATAAGAGAAAGGGTGGGGGGACCTTTCGGCCACCACTTCTCAATTAAAAAATCTCTCCTCTCCTCTCCCAAACTCTCTCAATTTTGTCGTGTGGAATACGCACTCGGTTTGTTTGAAGATGGCTCGTGTTACTCGTTTGGTAAGTTTTTCTTAAGTTTCTTGTACTTTTCTTGTATGTTGTTATTTTAAATTTTAAAATATATGTTATGTATGTTGTTAGAGTGTTTTTAAGTTTGTTGTATGTTTGAATGTGTTATTTGTATGTTATAATGTTGTCTTTATTATAGATGTTAGAGTTTTAAAAAAAAAGATGTTATAGTGGTTTTTTTAAAAAGATGTTAGAGTGTTTTTTATAAAAACATATGTTAGTGTTTTTTTTATATAAAAAGATGAGTGTTTTTTATAAAAATAAATGTTAAGAGTGTCTTTTATAAGTATTGAATTATAAATGGAATAAAAATAAATCTATCTTTTATGCATTCTTTTACACCGTTTACAAACATCCTCTCGCTTTTCTTAACACTATGGCTGGAGGTTCAAGATCAAGGGGGAACAGGTCGGCGAATGGGGCTGTAACTTCACGTTCGGCAGCCTACCAACCACTAAACGATGGAGCTCGTCGGAGTACCTGGAAGGTACCGGAAACAGACGAGGAGTGGAGAAACTATGGGCGAACTGCGGCCGATTATCCATTCACGGCTGAGGAGGAAGAAGACTGGGAGATGGCATGCGACAATTACCACTTCGATAATGACGGAAAAAACCCACCAATGTATCATTGTACCCAGCCAACGGTTCCACAAAGTCAACGAATTACTCCCTTAGTGCAAAAATCCATTGATGAGGCGAACGCCGGTATTGAAGAGGTAAAAGGTATGTGGAACCATAACAGGGGGATTCAGCAGGGGAAAATGGAGTATCTAACGGAGAAGAAACGAGAACTGGCCATGACTAGGGCTCACGTTCGGGAGCTGCAACGACAGATTAAGGAAGTAGAAGAGGAACTACAAGAAATCGAAGACGACTACACGGGAATGGAGGACGTCATCAAGGAAAAGGTTGACTTCATCACCGGAATCCAGGACGCATTCCAGTCTTAGATTTCTTTGTTTACCTGCACTGTATCCGTTTCGGTTGGGAAGATGATTTGCAATAACTGATCTTTTAATTAATTTGCTTATTAAATAACTTAAAATGGGGAAAACATTTTCTTTAATTAAGTTCTATATTAAATACATTAAAATGGAAAGGAAACAATACATTAAAAACCTCAACTACATAAAATGATAACCTAAAAACTACAGGGACCAAAAATGTAATTTTTTTGCCCCAAACTTGAGGGGCCATGTAACGTCCCAAATTTCATAACGTGCAACAACCATAAATAAGCATTCGAATTACATAAAATCTTGTATTTACATTATCAATAATTCATACTAAGCAAAATTGACAGCGGAAGTCTTTAAATTCCACAACCGAGAACTATTCTATAATTATCGTACGCAAAATCTTGGAGACGCCCTAAGCTCCAAGTCCTTTCTTATCGCCCCTAGTTCTTACTTGAAGAACCCAAGGCACGCTTACCTGAAAATGGTTTAGTTTTGAAAAGCGAGGGTTAGACCAAAAGGTCTAGTGAATTCCCTCCGAAAACAACATGTACACAGTATAATATCGTTTATAAAAAATATCAACGTAAACCTTAACATAACATCAGGCATGGTACTACACTGTATATAGGATCACATAAACATTCCGTGATCGGGGCCCAATGGGTTACCCTCTCACCCTCAACTGGAGCCTACGCAAACTCCCCTTCCCGGAGCTTACGCAGACCCCCTTTCTACTCGAAATAGGAGGAAACGAATTCCAATCTACCAGTCTGTCATAAACATCCAAGGGATCATCAGACCCCGAGGATCTATCTCTGATCCTACAGTGTAGACCGACTCCACATAGCACGTCATTCATTTCATAAAACTTGCACCTTTAAAACCTTAGTAAGTCGTCATTCTCAGTTCATCAAGTACAATACATTTTCTCAAGTAAAATAGGTATTTCATGGAAAACATGCGTAACGGTTATAAAAACTTCATGCTCGTAATTGAAACCATAATCAGTCAAAATCATGTAACACTTTAAGTCGTAAAAGGGTTTAGGGAACTCACCTTGCTTGACGTACAACGCACTTCTTAAATACTTCCAAGCTAACCCAAACGAACACCCAAGGCAATAGATTCGCATCAGATAAATAGCTCAGACCTACTGTCCGGATACCCCTTTCTGGACACAACACTTTTCTGGACACAACACTTTTCCGGACACCGCATTGTCCGGACACAACAATCCGGACGCTAGACTTATCCGGGCAAAACTACCCGGACACTAAGCTTATCCGGAGACTAAGAAACACCCGGACACCCTCATGGGCACTTACCCGGACACCTGCAACCTATCCGGACACCACTAAAAACTGGTGTCCGGAAAACACGGCTGTTCGAACCCAGACCTATTAAAAGTGGTCATTAACCCGATTTTTGCCATTAGTTTGATTAGATATCTACAAGGGTTCATCCACTAACCCCAAATACCCAATTTAAACCATAAATACTCCCTTAAATCGGTTTATAGAGACAAAAACCCATAAGACCCATTTTCAAGAAAATGTGGTGAAAACTCAAGAATCATCAACATCTGTCTTAAGAATCCAAAACAATAAGAAGGAGAAGCACCACACTAATTAGAAGAACGAATTAGGAAGTATTACCTTGCAGATTCTAGCTTGATTCCTCTTTTCTCTTGATTTCTTCTCAACCCCTTTCTTTCTCTCTTTCTTTCTTTTGCTCCCTCTCTTAGCCTCCAAACACCAACACCAAAATACTGATTAGTGAAATGGGGGTTGCCCTAGGGATTTGTGACCTACCCCTCTTTCTCCAAATGACAACTTAGTCCCTCAAGTTAACTTTCATTTATTTCACTTTGACCACCAAACTCTAAAATCCACAAGAATTTGGGTTGTTACAACACTCCCTCCTTAAAAGAATTCCGTCCCCGGAATTCCTTATTGGAAAAGATGCGGGTATCATGCCCACACCCCAAAAGACCCTTCCCCAAGGTAAAGCCGCTTCTGACTCAGTCAACCACCTCATTAGATTCGAAACATGGATCATTAGATGCAAACCCTTCAATTCTTACGGTACTCTAACTTGCAGGCTACTGTTCCTATTCAATCGGTCTTAACCATAGAAGAATAAATAAGGCTTCTCAAGCATATTTACTTCCCAAAAGGAGGAACCTGGCGGCATCCTCCACTACAACACGAGATTCATTTACTAAGAAACGGTCACTCACTTGACAGCTTGGCACAGGGCCAACCCTATACATCCCGACAACTCACAACCCCGAGTTCCTTCATCGTATTATAACTCACCACCTTGCACCACTCAACAATCGTCTATGCAGATACATTTCCTTTATCTCGGACCACATAGACCGCAGTTCGACAATCACCTCTCCCATCCTCACCACTTCACCACCTAATACTTAAACGTAACTAAGAGTAGGAACCTCCAACCCATCGTTGAAGTGTTCACCTACTCAGATTAAACTTATCCTGAAACACATCAAATCCTTCCGGATACCACGTTCGTTCATTCAGATAAAACATAACCCCGGATATCCTCACTTCCACTGGGAGGGGTAACCCTGGTCACACCATGCTATTCTCTCTAACATAATCACTGCACAACCAATTCATTCAAACATTCCTCACAAATCGCTAACCTAACTTATTCAGTTGCCTTATCCATTTCTTTCCTACACAAAATCATACGCAAATTTCCTTCCTCAAAATTCTTTCCAAAGTTCGCTCACTTATCAATGACAATCTACACAACACTGCACCTTTCGACATCACCGTCAGGTTTACTACTTCCAACTTACTCACTTATTCCGACATACTATCTTCACCTCCCCACGTTAGCGTGGAGCATTGCCCACCGAGCATTATTTGCCCCCTCTCTCCCGACCTTTCCACATGCTGGTATCGTTTTCTCAATACTCACATAACCAAGCAGTTGCACCAAGATCTTATCTTAAGGCATTCAACCAAGCCGTCTTGAAACAAGACCATTGTTCGACGTCACTACACATTCTTTAATCTCCAACTTTTACCTTCTCAGACATTTCTTTCACACATAAGCAAAAATTCACATTCTTTAAGGATTTCACATCTATCCCACCACATTTTGACTAACACAACCCTCGTCCTCTTTAAACTTCCAATGACCCCAAAGTGTGTTGCTTAGTAACGTCCCCTATTCATTCTAATAATCCACCCCCTTGGATTCCCTATTACAAACGGATCTATTAACTCAGGAACACCCCGAAGCTCGGGTTCCACAATTCTTTCGATTAACCACCATGATCATAAAATCAGACAGATGTATATATACCGTCATCCCGGCTTTCTTACTTAGATTTACCTTAAATACTTCTTTAATAATCAGTGTGTTAATCTCAATAACACTTTCCCAAGAATTGTAACACATACTGTAAGAACAAATGAACGTCATTACTTAACAAATCTATAAAATTTTAATCAACCAACCAAAGGCTTATACCTCTATCATGACATTTCAAATCAACTAATGATCATAATACCACTCCGACCCACAATCATCATCATGTCATTCCTTAAACATAACCAAAATTTCCAACTATTTCCTTCTAGGATCATTCCCTCACGCATAAGGAACAATTTTCATTTTTTAACGATTTCTCATCTACTATACTACAGCTTGACTAATCTATTCATCATCTTCTTTAAACTGACTCTGCCTTCAAGAATACACTTAACAACATACATAACCACAAAGCTTGGTCTCACAGCTGGGCAATCACCCTATTCTGCCCCGACATTCCATTCCGATAACAGTCAAAATAACACCAACTTACAAACCACGTACTTCAACAACTGGGATTGCAAAACGTACACTCTACCCGAAATCCCAAAAGGACTTCCTTCTAATCCTCCATCTTTCTAACATCGCCTTACTACATCACCGGCTGACACAGATATCTTGGCAATTGAAGCTACTATTCGTTCGTACATCCACCACTCCTATCATCACACTACCGACCAAGTCTCTCATGGTCATTCGTACACAATTCACCCTTTCCTTCATATTCTCCCGTATATTACAAACGAGTCTGTCTTGCTACTTAGTTCTCTCCCAACTTGTCGAACTATGACTCACGAGTTCACACTTAGCTCAAACACAAACATCCTAGCTAGCTCTTTATGATCCGAGTCCTTTCTTAGACACGACACATTTTCTTACTGACTGGAATAGTCTACACTCACTCCGCTTGTGTTACACACCTTGTCCTTCTACGGACCCTCCTCACCTCGTAAATAGAACGCCTATTCAACAACAACAGTCTCTTACTAATTTAACACCTCTATAAGATATTCTATCAACTTACACTCATCTGGTTGAGTCTTCGATCTCGGCCAACATACACCGTTGCCGACTTCAACAACAAAAGACAACTCTTAACTACTTCCTTAACCTATCCTCTAACATGAGTTCCTTACGGGAGCTATTCCTCCCTACACATCATAGTTAACTTTATAATCCGTCGCCCCTATTTCGAAACTTACTCATGTAACATCAATATTACAAGCTCCCTTCGAAACTCATGACCCACACTGTGGACCTTTCATTCCTGCCTCACAACACTACTCATAAAGAGTTGCTAAAACCATTACCTTGATGACTCCTAGTCCTTCCTCCGGACACCATCGCCCCTCGGCAACTGTGTTCTCAGTCTCCGAGCAAAGGTACAGTCCCTCATACACCTGACACTAAAATCCATTCCCGACTCTTCCAAGGTCCAACTCTCCTTTTAAACACATATACCAAAACTACATACGTTCTCCACTGACTTGACCAACGCCTCTCCGCTCTCGGAGTTCTTCCTTAGCTTAAGACGTAATACTCTACGACCTAGTGGGTTCATAGCCTTCATGCATGACAATACAGTAAATAAATCTTTTCGCACCTTTCATCATTTTAAATAAACAACGTTTGGAAAACACTTGGGTACACATGACCCCATCACTCTTATAACTTCAACGCCCTGCACAACGATTCGAGAATCGTTTGCATACATCTTTTCGTGAACCTTAATCTTACTCAATTCCGAACGATGTTATTACGGCAGTAATACGTTGAATGAAAATCCTTTCATACGACACAATTTCGAAATAAATTACTGACACCAAGTAAACCAGTCGGTTCTCACACTCTTTCATATGATATCAATCGGTTAAAATTCATTTGATTGTAAAAGTTTTGCTGGCACACGGCTTCTCGACCTTTTGTAATGATTTAACTTATCATGAAAAGTGTGAAATACTTTGCAATCGTTAGGCTCCAAATTTCATTGTGCAATGGGAATGAAATCACCTCTTCTTTAAACATACGCTTGCACATTCTGACTCCTCTACAATCAAAATTGATATTTACACATTTAATTTAAATCGTGAAAATTTTCATGTTATATTCAAGAAAGCTATGCATGAAACTCTACTTGCAATTGAAGGCTACTCACCCTAGCAAGGTCAACCGCTTTACCCACGCAACTTATCCTTGACACTCTTCCTTCGACCAAGGGTCGCCCTCTCGGTCAAGCACTAACTTGATGTAACATCTCGTTTTTTATAAAAAAATGATGTTTGGGTTTATTAAATAATTTGAGTATAATTATTTGATAAGGTATGATTTATCATGTGATAGATTAATTTTAGAGTTTATCCCCGATTAAGTTACGTAAATGGTTTTGTAGTGTAATAAGTTAAAGGGGTAAACTTTAATTGTATTTTTGTTCAAGTTGAATTTTCTTACCAGGTACAAGCTTCGGGAAGTAAGCGGGGATGTGTGATGAGGACTTTTGGAAAGATTCAAACTTAGAGATGACGGAGGATCTAGCTATTCTTTTGATGTTTTGGGACAAAGGACTAGATAACTTAGTTAATCTGATTATGATGTATGATTAGATTAATAGGTTATTTATGTTAGATGCGTTGTATATAAAACCTTTACAATTGATCCTCAGGTTATCAAAGTTTGAAGTTTTATGATCATAACTTGTGAAAATTTTAAGGTTTAAATTAGCCCTGTTTTTAGGGTGTTACAATATGGTATCAGAGCATTAGTTTAAGTGAACTAGGTATAATTATGAGATACCTAGACTTAAGCTGTGATGAATTAAGTTATGATTCGTGAGAATGGGTAGAAGTACTAAGACAGGATAGTCTTAGAATTGACGGAAGTACGTGAAATTAGTACTGTAACAATGGTAAGGAGGATTCTCGTGTATAGTATGTTCACAGTTTCAATTAGCTACGGTTATTTTTGAATATATTGTTATATGATTACACGTGTTTCTAAACTGTTATAGTGACTAATGAGCATTAAGGTACGTTTCGTGTATTTGGTTAAGTGTAACCATTTATTATGGTTATTTCTTTGTGCTAACTTATCTGTTATATATTTTGGTCTGTAACAAAAGTTAGCTGTATTAGTTGTTAATGTTGAAAGATGCTATAGTGATTGATTTAATTAAAGAAAATCAATGCTATACGTGAATAAAGGTTTGATGATAGTGGTTGCTTTAAGGAGGATTGCAAATTTAAGTTGGGGAGCGGGGAATGTTGAAGGATGTAAGATTCAAAAGATGTGTAAAGTTGAGTCCTTGTACAATAAAGATACTAATGTGACGTTAGAGTCAAGATAAGATATGAAAATTTGATATCCTTATTTTGGTTACCTAACTGTGATTTCGGGGACGAAATCATTTTAAGTTGGGGAGTATTGTAACATCTCGTTTTTTTTATAAAAAAATGATGTTTGGGTTTATTAAATAATTTGAGTATAATTATTTGATAAGGTATGATTTATCATGTGATAGATTAATTTTAGAGTTTATCCCCGATTAAGTTACGTAAATGGTTTTGTAGTGTAATAAGTTAAAGGGGTAAACTTTAATTGTATTTTTGTTCAAGTTGAATTTTCTTACCAGGTACAAGCTCCGGGAAGTAAGCGGGGATGTGTGATGAGGACTTTTGGAAAGATTCAAACTTAGAGATGACGGAGGATCTAGCTATTCTTTTGATGTTTTGGGACAAAGGACTAGATAACTTAGTTAATCTGATTATGATGTATGATTAGATTAATAGGTTATTTAAGTTAGATGCGTTGTATATAAAACCTTTACAATTGATCCTTAGGTTATCAAAGTTTGAAGTTTTATGATCATAACTTGTGAAAATTTTAAGGTTTAAATTAGCCATGTTTTTAGGGTGTTACACTTGATGTACATGCGTTCCACATCTCACTTACTCAACCATGTCACACTATTTTCGCTTTGATCGACTGTCTCACCTTCTACTTCTACATGCTTTCAATTCACTATAAGTACCTTATTCCATTTATCCTGCCAATGAAAAGCTAGACTAAAAAGTCAGGGCTCCATTGATACTTTCAAGGTTTTGACACTGTTCGATCTTACCCTCCCAACTGATCTATCCCATGGTTTCCATAACTAGGACTCTCCCGAAACTGGAGTCTTACTCAAACTCAAACATTCATCCTCTCCGAATCCACGAAGAGCTACCTCTAGACGACTCATAACATTCTTTACAACGTTTCTTCTCTACGATGTCTACATACATCACATCATAATGACTCTTACACGACACTTCCCCAAACAATGGAGCTCGGTCTATCCCTCAGGGATCTTGCTGACCTATTCCTCAACGTTCTCCCAGCCATAGCGCTAAACTGAAAGAAACCGATAGTTAATCCTTGCTAGACGTGACACAACAAATTTGCTATAAGTAAGGTATTGTAAGCACGCCCATGTACCTGTAAGTTCGTAATTACACTGGTCAGGTGTAATCCCAAACTTACCTTACACGTTTTTCCTTGGCACCTTATTCCTAAGCGCATACATAGTGATCGTCCCTAGAGGCAATCCTATGTCTCGACTGTGTTCCTCATCTTATAGTTTAAGTTTAGGCCCTATTGGTCACCTAAATCCCTTAAACTAAGGCTCTGATACCATTTGTAACGTCCCAAATTTCATAACATGCAACAACCATAAATAAGCATTCGAATTACATAAAATCTTGTCTTTACATTATCAATAATTCATACTAAGCAAAATTGACAGCGGAAGTCTTTAAATTCCACAGCCGAGAACTATTCTATAATTATCGTAGGCAAAATCTTGGAGACGCCCTAAGCTCCAAGTCCTTTCTTATCGCCCCTAGTTCTTACTTGAAGAACCCAAGGCACGCTTACCTGAAAATGGTTTAGTTTTGAAAAGCGAGGGTTAGACCAAAAGGTCTAGTGAATTCCCTCCGAAAACAACATGTACACAGTATAATATCGTTTATAAAAAATATCCACATAAACCTTAACATAACATCAGGCATGGTACTACACTGTATATAGGATCACATAAACATTCCGCGATCGGGGCCCAATGGGTTACTGTAATACCCCGGGTAAGTCCGTTAGACAAATTTCCTATCCGTTAAGTTTATGTAACGATGATATTTAATGTTTAGGGTAAGTTTGAGATAAGTTATATGGTTAGGGGTGTTTTAGTCCTTATTGAGTAGTTTGAGCCAAAAGTGTAAGTTTGAGATATAAATATCTCATACCCTTCAGATATCCTCATTTTTCCTCTTTTAGAAAGTGTGTGTATGAGTTCTGAGCGAAAAGAAGCAGAGGACGAAACCTACGGATAGAGCATCAATCGATTGGGTTGGATTCGATATTGAGGTAAACTCCTTTACATTTTGTGTTTGTAATCAGTAGTAGAAGATATCTATCGGTTTAGAAGTTACGATTTCAGTGATTGGTATTGATTTCGATCGAATCTAGGTAAGATGAAACCGACTGTGTTCTTGTCGACTCCCGGTGGAGTCCCGGTACTGTTGACTCCCGGTGGAGTCCTGGTACTGTTGACTCCCGGTGGAGTCCCGGTAATACCAACTCCCGGTACTGGAGAGTCCCGATACTGGAGAGTCCGGTACTGGAGAGTCCCGGTACTGGAGAGTCCCGGTACTGGAGAGTCCCGGTACTCTGGGTAGTCCCGGTACGTTGTTATGTTTTGGTATTAAGTCAGAGAGAAAAAGTATAAGTGAAACATTGGGGAACAGGAACTTGGTGGGCCTTATGTTAGACTAGTAAAGCGATGTATGTATCTTAAATTGTTTCAGATTCTGTGGAGTCGAGGTGAAAGATAGGATATTTTGAAAGAAGCTTGCAAGTGTTTTTGGATAAGCAATCGAGGTGAGTTTTACTTTTA
The DNA here is from genome assembly GCA_033807775.1 of Saussurea involucrata. NCBI lineage: Eukaryota > Viridiplantae > Streptophyta > Magnoliopsida > Asterales > Asteraceae > Saussurea > Saussurea involucrata. The sequence goes on from CM066322.1 coordinate 78,269,769, forward strand.
AAAACGTTTTCAACTGGGATACATATATATGTGATATATATATATATATGAGATGGATACTATGGATTGTGAATGTGATATATGGTTGGTTATATGTTTACGTTAAGAAATATATATATTTATATATATATATATATGGTTGGAAAATGATGAAAGGTTTATAAATGACAAGATGATATATTGTATTTATATTACACAACACGAGTATATGTTAGCCGAACTATTAGTCGGCGGAGCTGTATGGAATTACAGCGGAGCTGCATGGAATTGCAGTGGAGCTGTATGGAATTACAGCGGAGCTGTATGTAATTGCAGCGGAGTCGACTGTATTTTAGTACAGTGACGATGATTAGTTGGCTTGCTACCAACTAATATGGCCATGGGGATGAGAATGGGTTGAGGAGAGATACATGGTGCACGAGTCTTGATGTGGTAATTAATATACGTGTGGTATATATATATATATGTGACGTTTATATACTTATGGTATATGTGTGTGTATTGGCAAAGGTTGTATTTAAACTATTATGATTGACGAAAGGTTTTATATAATAAAAAGGGTTTTATAATGATTTTGGAAAGGACCGGGATTAACTCACTAGACCCGTTTGGTCTAACCCTCATTTTGTTTTCAAAAATATGTTTTCCAGGTCGAGGAATTGATAGCGGCAAAGGAAAGAGTAAGGTGTAGACTGCCTTCGTGGACCGATGATGATTAGGAAGATGTTATGTCTTTTGTAGTTACGAAACAAAAAGGACCATACTTGGTTTATTATGTAACTCTTGTTGTAATTCAATGATATGCGTGTATGTTATGTTATATGATGTATGCAATGGGAACCGGGTTGTTACAAATGGTATCAGAGCCCTAGTTTAAGGGATTTAGGTATTTGGATTCATACCTAGACTTAAACTGCATGTGAAGTAGGATGTCCCTAGTATTTTTAGAACCTTGGGATATTAAGTATAAAAGGTAGAAGGAACATCATGTAAGGTAATTTCAGATTACACCTGGCCAGTGTAATTGTGATCTTACAGGTGCATGTTTGAACCAGAATACCTTGTTATATGGGGTACGTGCTTATGTGTATATTAATTTTGTTTGAATCAACAGAATGGCAAGTGGTACTAGACGAACGAACCAAGGAGGGAGAGGAAATCCGAATAATACGAATCCACCAATAGGAAAGGGGGAAAGGGGAGGCAGAACTGGAGGCAGAACCGGGGGTAGAGCTGGAGGTAGAACTGGAAGTCGAACCGGAGGCAGAGTTCAGCCACAAGGTACAGAGTTCGTTACAAGGGACGATCTGATGGCAGAAATGGGAAGACTGCAAGCTAGTATACAGGCAATGTTTGATCAAAATCGTCACAATGAAGCTGAAACCCCAGATCCTGAACCAGGAGGTGCAATGCCAATTACACCAACTGTTATACCGGTAACAAGGAGGTGCGACTACAAGATGTTCTTAAGCTGTAAACCTCCGACCTACTCAGGAGACAGGGATCACGTGAACGCGATGAGATGGCTGAAGGAGATAGAAGCTATCTTCAAGACAAGTAAGTGCGCTGAAGAAGATAGAGTATTATATGGAGCAGCGATGTTAAAAGGGGATGCTTTATACTGGTGGGAAGCTTATATTCACTCTGGAGGATCTGATATATACTCTACTTTCTCTTGGGAAGAATTCGTTATAGCATTTAGGAAACAGTTTTGTCCCCAAGCAGCAGTTAAACAGTTGGAAGGAGAGTTTATGAATTTGCGGCAAGGAAATTTATCAGTTAGGGACTATACTGGCCGTTTTCTGGAAAAGTCACGTTTTGCGGAATACTACGTCGCCACGGAAGAAATGAAGGTGGAAAGGTTTATCTTCGGGTTAAATTCGGAAGTCAGAAGGTTAGTGACTGCAACAGGACCTGATAACTTCTCAGCCGCAGTAGATGTCGCGGAAAATGTGGAACGAGATATTAAGAGAGATGCTAGTGATAAAAGCACGGGGAAAAGAAAATCGGAAGAGATGACGTATGACTCAACGGAGTACGAGGTTCCGAGGTTTGATAGTCGCCTACCTTTTAGACCAAATGAAAAACTATGTCCAAAATGCAACCGCGTACATCAAGGAAATTGTCATGTTGATCCTAGAAGTTGTTACAAGTGTGGATGGGCTGGACACATCGCTAAGAATTGTCGCGTAAATCGATTCTGTTTCATTTGCAATTCCCCTGATCATATTCAGTCAGACTATCCACAAGGGAAGGTACGACAGGGTGGTATGACGGAGAGACCAATGAATGTTAGGATGGGAGAGATACAAGGGTCTGAGGAACCGAAAGCAAAGGGGCGAGTCTTCCAAATGACAACACAAGAAGAGGAGGAAATTCCGGATGAAGATACAGGTACATTCCTAATAAACTCTATACGTGCTAAGGTGTTATCTGACTTCGGTACGAAATGGTTATTGGTATTTCCGTGCTTTTGTTGCCTATCTGTGTTAGAGATATAGGTGGGTGTGGGGTATCTATTTCAGTCAGTTTCTATGGTTTTTTATCAAGTTCGAAATAGTAGTGATAAGTATTTATACCTTTTCGTCTAGCCGAATTCCGGGACGGAATTCTTTTAAGGGGGAGATAATGTAATACCCCGAGTAAGTCCGTTAGACAAATTTTCTATCCGTTAAGTTTATGTAACGATGATATTTAATGTTTAGGGTAAGTTTGAGATAAGTTATAAGGTTAGGGGTGTTTTAGTCCTTATTGAGTAGTTTGAGCCAAAAGTGTAAGTTTGAGATATAAATATCTCATACCCTTCAGATATCCTCATTTTTCCTCTTTTAGAAAGTGTGTGTATGAGTTCTGAGCGAAAAGAAGCAGAGGACGAAACCTACGGATAGAGCATCAATCGATTGGGTTGGATTCGATATTGAGGTAAACTCCTTTACATTTTGTGTTTGTAATCAGTAGTAGAAGATATCTATCGGTTTAGAAGTTACGATTTCAGTGATTGGTATTGATTTCGATCGAATCTAGGTAAGATGAAACCGACTGTGTTCTTGTCGACTCCCGGTGGAGTCCCGGTACTGTTGACTCCCGGTGGAGTCCCGGTAATACCAACTCCCGATACTGGAGAGTCCCGGTACTGGAGAGTCCGGTACTGGAGAGTCCCGGTACTCTGGGTAGTCCCGGTACGTTGTTATGTTTTGGTATTAAGTCAGAGAGAAAAAGTATAAGTGAAACATTGGGGAACAGGAACTTGGTGGGCCTTATGTTAGACTAGTAAAGCGATGTATGTATCTTAAATTGTTTCAGATTCTGTGGAGTCGAGGTGAAAGATAGGATCATTTTGAAAGAAGCTTGCAAGTGTTTTTGGATAAGCAATCGAGGTGAGTTTTACTTTTAAAAACGTTTTCAACTGGGATACATATACATGTGATATATATATATATATATATATATGGTTGGAAAACGATGAAAGGTTTATAAATGACAAGATGATATATTGTATTTATATTACACAACACGAGTATATGTGACGATGATTAGTTGGCTTGCTACCAACTAATATGGCCATGGGGATGAGAATGGGTTGAGGAGAGATACATGGTGCACGAGTCTTGATGTGGTAATTAATATACGTGTGGTATATATATATATATATGTGACGTTTATATACTTATGGTATATGTGTGTGTATTGGCAAAGGTTGTATTTAAACTATTTTGATTGTCGAAAGGTTTTATATAATAAAAAGGGTTTTATAATGATTTTGGAAAGGACCGGGATTAACTCACTAGACCCGTTTGGTCTAACCCTCATTTTGTTTTCAAAAATATGTTTTCCAGGTCGAGGAATTGATAGCGGCAAAGGAAAGAGTAAGGTGTAGACTGCCTTCGTGGACCGATGATGATTAGGAAGATGTTATGTCTTTTGTAGTTACGAAACAAAAAGGACCATACTTGGTTTATTATGTAACTCTTCTTGTAATTCAATGATATGCGTGTATGTTATGTTATATGATGTATGCAATGGGAACCGGGTTGTTACAATTACCCTCTCGCCCTCAACCGGAGCCTACGCAAACTCCCCTTCCCGGAGCTTACGCAGACCCCCCTTTCTACTCGAAATAGGAGGAAACAGATTCCAACCTACCAGTATGTCATAAACATCCAAGGGATCATCAGACCCCGAGGATCTATCTCTGATCCTATAGTGTAGACCGACTCCACATAGCACGTCATTCATTTCATAAAACTTGCACCTTTAAAACCTTAGTTAGTCGTCATTCTCAATTCATCAAGTACAATACATTTTCTCAAGTAAAATAGGTATTTCATGGAAAACATGCGTAACGGTTAAAAAAACTTCATGCTCGTAAATGAAACCATAATCAGTCAAAATCATGTAACACTTTAAGTCGTAAAAGGGTTTAGGGAACTCACCTTGCTTGACGTACAACGCACTTCTTAAATACTTCCAACCTAACCCAAACGAACACCTAAGGCAATAGATTCGCATCAGATAAATAGCTCAGACCTACTGTCCGGATACCCCTTTCCGGACACAACACTTTTCTGGACACAACACTTTTCCGGACACCGCGTTGTCCGGACACAACAATCCGGACGCTAGACTTATCCGGGCAAAACTACCCGGACACTAAGCTTATCCGGAGACTAAGAAACACCCGGACACCCTCATGGGCACTTACCCGGACACCTGCAACCTATCCGGACACCACCGAAAACTGGTGTCCGGAAAACACGGTTGTTCGAACCCAGACCTATTAAAAGTGGTCATTAACCCGATTTTTGCCATTAGTTTGATTAGATATCTACAAGGGTTCATCCACTAACTCCAAATACCCAATTTAAACCATAAATACTCCCTTAAATCGGTTTATAGAGACAAAAACCCATAAGACCCATTTTCAAGAAAATGTGGTGAAAACTCAAGAATCATCAACATCTGTCTTAAGAATCCAAAACAATAAGAAGGAGAAGCACCACACTAATTAGAAGAACGAATTAGGAAGTATTACCTTGCAGATTCTAGCTTGATTCCTCTTTTCTCTTGATTTCTTCTCAACCCCTTTCTTTCTCTCTTTCTTTCTTTTGCTCCCTCTCTTAGCCTCCAAACACCAACACCAAAATACTGATTAGTGAAATGGGGGTTGCCCTAGGGATTTGTGCCCTACCCCTCTTTCTCCAAATGACAACTTAGTCCCTCAAGTTAACTTTCATTTATTTCACTTTGACCACCAAACTCTAAAATCCACAAGAATTTGGGTTGTTACAGGCCAAAAACGTAATTTCAACTTACCGCGGGACCACCGCGGGGTACCTTGCGGGCAGGGACTAAAAGTGTATCGTGGGCATAGTTGGGGGGCTCCGCGGGCAGGGACCAAAAGCGTACCGCAGACATAGTTAAGGGGCTCCGCGGGACTTTTGGCCAAAGAATCGTGACACGTGGGTGTGGGCCCGCGATCGCGGGGTCCACCGCGGAAAATTTGGGTATTTTGGTAAAGTCTCCGAGATTTTGGATATTTTGGTAAGTCAGAGTCAAACTTTGGGTATTTTAATTAAATTCCCTTTATAATACTACTAAATATTAAACTATTAATAGTAAATTTATTTTGAAAATAATAACAAAAAAAAATAATGGTGAAATTTTAAATAAAAATGAAACGAGGTTTTAATGTATTTTAGTTGACTTATGACTATGTATTTTTAATATGGTAAAACTGAAAAAAATAAAGCGTTAAGATATAAAACAAATTAATTCGTAGATATTCATGATATTTAATAGTACGGTTAAATTAAAAAACATTCAATATTGGACTCGATTTGTCAAAAAAGAAACATATTTTTTCTTTGTATTTTTGTTCATATACAATTATTTGTGTTAATATGATAAGGGTGTAAAATGAAAAAGTAAAGGATAAGAAGTAGTTAAATAACTAATTACAAGGGGTTCTAAATATAACCTTGAATCTTGAAAATTAACGGTTTAAGCCTCTTTATATAGTAGTATAGACAGGGGTGGTCCTAGGGTTTTTTATGTCGTGTGCGAAACTGCTAAAAAAATGCCCCTGTGTCTATCTTTTTAAGCAAATGAACAATAAAACATGCGATTTTTTAAAAGATTTGGAACCTAGTCAAGCTAGTTGACTCATCCTCACATTATTTTTTATTAATTATAATTACAAAAATACAAAGGGGGCATGAAAACTAAAACCCCGAATTACAGAATATAGAATGATAAAAGGATAAAATCTGAATTAAGATTGTGTTTTTCGGTATTCCCTTTTTCAAATTGAAATTGGCACAATAGAACATTACTTCAATATATGGAACTTAAAACTAAAAGATAAGGAAAATGTTATTTTAACTTAAAATAGTAAATTACATGAAAGTCAATGTGATAGTTAGCAAAGAGTAAAACTCATACAGTTAAAGGTCTTAAAGACTAAATTCTAAATCTAATATGGTACTGTCAAATCTCAAAGTAACCAAAAGTCAAAGAACAGTGATAAACGGAGACTTGTTTGTGTTCATTCGTTTAACTTAATTGAATAAACAAACACGAATGGTAAATGAACAGAAGTTTTTGTGTTTGTGTTCGTTAGTCTAACTTAACTGAATAAACGACGAACATGAATGGTAAACAATGAATTTTTTGGTATTCTTGTTCATTCGTAAATAAAATGTGTTCATTCGTTAAGATGCTAAACGAACGAACATAAACGAACATAAACGAACAAAACTTTTTGTGATCATATTCGTTCATTAAAAAATTTTGTTTGTTCAAAAAGATGCTAAATAAAAATCTACTTGAGCTGTTGAAATGTTGGGTGTTAACTGGTTCATGATGTGCATTCAATATCCATCACTACGAGGCATTGGTCTATTTTTATAGTTAAACTTAGTTGTTTAATTACCAAATTATTAAACCCAAAACTAGTAATAGATGACAACTTGATGCCCCCTTAGGCTTTGATGTCCCGTGCGGTGGCACGGGCTGCACATGGCCAGGGTCGGCCCTGAGTATAGATATGGTCATGGGCGGACCCAGTCTTGTGCATACGGTGGCACGTGCCACCGTATCGTTTGTCCGGCGAAGGTAAAATTTTGTAGCGGTATGAAGAGTGCGCAACCGTATCGTTTTAAATGGTGCAATCGTATCCAAAAAACTCTTAAAATCAACCAAAAATCCCCAAAAAACTCTTAAAATCAACCAAAAAACCCCGAAAAGTTCTCTCGAAATTGATTTTTTTTAAAAGTTCCTCGAAATCGAGAAAAAAATTAAAAAAATTCTCAAAGCAATGGAATTAGGCTAAAACAACATCGGGCGATGGGGAAAAAATTTAGGTTCGTCAAAGGTGCCACCGTAAGAAAAAATTCCTGGGTCCGCCTATGGATATGGTGTATAGTCCGGTTTACATGCACCATCACTAATCTTGAAAGTCTAGAGCACATTCAAAAAGAATTCCCGTGACATCAAAAAACTACAACTTGAGACTTTGGAAAAAGTTCTTAAAACCCCGATTCTTATTACTAGTTAAATTAACCCACTTATTTAAATTATAATTTTTTGTTAATCAGAATAATAAAAAAATATTTCTCTCATAAACAATTATATTTAAGAAGTTCTCAAATTTTGAATATCTTTTTATAACTTTTTTTTATTGTGGATGAAATAACTAGTTGAAAACAAAAAATAGTCCAAATTAAAATTCTAAAATATCTATTAAGAATTTTCGATTTTTCAAGATTTAGCATTAATTATATTAATAAATTATTTAATAAATCTTTTATTTTAACATACTTCTAATATGTAATTGGTAGGAATAATAAAATAATATTCCTTACAGTCTGCCGACATTTAATTTGAAAAATTTCCACGAATTTTCCACTTTTCTTATTTTCTTCAAAATACTAAGGGCTGTTTGGCAGTTGCTGAATGGTTTAGTGCAGAATGATTAAGAGGTCAGAATGGTCAAGAGGCTTTTATGATATAGTGCAAAATGAAATATGGTAGTTTTTTTTATAACCGTGAGTTTCCGGGCCAGCTTACGCGCACCGATTAATCTCCGGGCGACCACGAATGGCCTGGAGTCATCGCAGGTGAACCTCCATGGCCACAAGGGCTTTGGCAGTGCCTGAATTTGAACCCTAAGTAGATGAGCTTCCACTACATCCTCAAGGGCTTTACCAATACACCACAACCCAAGTGGTATTTGTTTAGAATGAAATCAGGGTGCTGAATGATTAAGAGTGACCCAAGATGCTAAATTATTAAGAGGGTTTTGGAACCATTAAGGAACAGATTTTTTTTGCCAAACGATTAAGAGGTTGCCTCTTAATAGAACTATTAAGAGGTAAAGAAACAGCCCCTAAATAATAGGAACCCAGTTTTTCTTTACTTCAAACACAATAGTAATCACTATGCTTAAAATTATTACAATAACATACAAGAAATTTTCAAATCACCCTCTTCACATTTTCAACATATTTAACTTATTTTCTTATACTTTATTATATTATAACAAATTTACTCACGGTAAAACAAATTTGCTTAACATTTTCAAGATATTTATAACAAATTTACTCGCGGTAAATCAAATTTGCTTCACATTTTCAAGATATTTAACTCATTTTCTTATATATTTTATTATAGAGTGAATTACACCGATGGTCCATGTGATTTACCTAAAATTTAGATTTGATCCTTAAAGTACACTATCTATGGTGGTGGTCCATAACTTTTTAATTAATTTCACTCATGGTCCTTCTATATTTAATTTACTTTCACTCATGATCCTCCTATATTTAACATAGAAAGACCATGAGTGAAAGTAAATCACAAAGTTAAGAACCACCACTATAGATAGTATACTTTAAGGACCAAATCCAAATTTTGGGTAAACCGCATGGACCACCGGTGTAATTCACTTTTTATTATATTATAACAAATTTACTTGGTAAAACAAGTTAGAGTGTCGATTATTATCGATTAGCGGTTACATATTAATTGTTCGGGCCCCTTAATGTTTAATAGATATTGTACTATTTAATTTACTAAAAGTTTATAATATATATACAAAAATCTTCAAACATTCTTTTTTTTTTTGAAAGGCCAACACAATATTATTGAAACTAAATAAATGAAAAAAGTACAAGAATTGTTTATGCAAGTTGTAGTTACAATCCGAAAAAATAACATGAAATCACTGTTCTAAAATGCTCGTTGCAACAGCCGTTATGGTGCGCCATGACTTAAGGCTTGTGTCTCACGCCACGTTATGTCTGTGGCACGCCATGACCCAATGTGCGGTCTTTTATGACATGGTATTTGATTTTTCTTTAGGTTTTTAATATGTAACCTAATTTAACTTGTTTATTATCATTGAATCATGGAGTGATAGTACAAAACATATGTTTTTATATATAATATTATATATGATATAGAGGTTTGCCGCCATAAGTCACGTCTTGATAAATGTCGTGGCCTCGCCGTGGCTTCTAAGGCTTGAGGCTTGGTCTCGCCGTCACGCCACGCATCACGCAATTTAGAAACTTGCATGAAAGAAAACAAAAACAACCAAAACACCATTCGAAACCAATAACTCCTAGTTTCAAAATCAAGTAGTTTTGTGAATTACCTATATGTTTCTAACTTGATTACGAATTAAGTATTTGGAGATAAGAAAATTGGTTTCATGATCCATAGTTTCGACTGATTAGATTCTTTTCGGATTCTTCTTGAGATCCACTATAAGATGTGAGCTTGAATTCTTGCAAATAACGCTTCAAGGGATAGATACTTTTTCTTAGAAATAACGTTACTTCGATGATCCCATAACAGGTAACTAGTGGCCCAAACAGATGTCTACCAAATTCATGACAACCATGGCGAGAAGGATTATTCTCCATGAAGGTGAAGAAATTATGTTGTCGAGCTTCTCGGACCGACACCACCTCTCCCCAATTTAGAACCAAGTCCCAAATCGATCTAGCCATCTTACAGATTTGTAAATAAGTGATCGATGATTGTCTATGGTATTCCTTCACAATTTGGACATACGATTGTATCCAGATCTATGCCTCTATTAACCAAAGTTACACGTACCGAAAGACGTCCATGTAGAACATGCTAGATTTTGAAGCAAGGTGGTTAGAACATGCTAGATTTTTAACAGAGAATTTTTTTGTTGTCATCCAATACCACCACCATTTATCTCTGCAATCAACAGTAGGCTACAGATTTGAAGCAAGGTGGTTAGTTCAAATAAATCACCTACCGCTCCTCAATCAAATTAACATTAACCAGTGCTATACCCGTCCGGTGGCCGGGTATACAACATGACGTAAAATTATAGTAAATGTAAAAACAAAGTTGGGTGATATCTCTCATGAAACTTTGAACTATTAACCTAGTAGGCATCTCGAGAAACCAAAAGACAAGGGATGGGCATCTCTTCTCTCCATTAGCGAGGGCAAACACGATTTGCTATTTTTTCTTCATGTCCCAAGAACAGGAGGATGACTTATCTCCATTATATCGTCCGTTGGTCGGGTACACGACATGACCTTAATCAAGATTCCATATTTCAAAAGTTACGTTTCCTTATTGTATTTTATGGTATCCATGAATGTCTTTGTATACATTTAAATCAACAAATGTTTTAGAAGAAGAGTTGATGTAAATAGTACACACAAATGGATTTTCCACAAGGCATAAGAATGCAAGCATACGTGAACATATCTCCTGCATATAAAACTTACATGAACAAATGGGTTTAGTTGTGTACCCCCACAATGCGGCAGACTATAGATTTCGTAAAAATGTAAGCGAGAATATTGATTAGCACATGCATTCAGAATTGCCACAGTTAGAGCTTTAATGATTTTCATGGCAAAACCAAACCAAATAGAAAATAATCTTCTTTTCAGTTTGAATATCGAACATACTATTTTTTAATGAATATAGACTTTTTTTTTTGGTAAAAGTACCTTCCGTAGTTGGCATGTTAACCAACAAAACACCCACTACCAAAATATCAGCATGATGTAAAATTTTGTTGTAAATCACAATTTAAATAAAGCAACCAAAATAATTGGAAAAAAGAAACATGAAATTATCCTTCAAACACTCCAAAAATGATTGTTACTATGACCCATGGAGAAAGAGGTAATTACTTTTTCCACTCCATTTCTTATTATTTTCAACAATCATAACAATAATACATTAATACAACTTACTTGATGGAACTCATACTAATTACAATCAACCTAATTGTATATCATTTTCCTTTGTTTGCTACAAAACATAATATGAGGACAACTATTTCATCACCAGTCTATGAAATTTTACAACATGATTGTTACCGGTGAAAAAACTATGATTTTTGTGAAATACAAATATCCAATAACCAACATGCAAAAAGTTTGAGAAACAGGTACAGCTTTGCCAATTTCCAATCAACTTTCCCATTGTCTTTGAGGTCTCCCGTACTAATCGAATTAACCACACGAGGGAAAATAATTTTGAAACAACAGATAAAATCTACTATCATGGACAATTGGTTCCGAGTTACCCAACTCTTGTTGACGGCCCAATTTCCCCTGCCAACTATAGTAGCTATATTTGCCAATACCTTAAGTGGAGTCGCAATCATCAACAAAGCCTTCATCTCTTTTTCTTGCAAAAATGGTTTTGAAAACGACAATCCCGTACCGATCAACACCATGACAGTGAACAAAAAAAGCACCGCCCTCGCTCCATCACTTAATCTATATACCAGCTGATAATGAGAACATTTTCCATGGAAAATCAATCAGTAACCATGGAAACCACACGCCTTACCAACTGTTTGAATCGGCTGATGTTGCACTTCCTCCTTTTCCAAGATCACCTCAAAAACTTCTTTCTATTCGTCAACTAACTTCAATCAGCTAAAACGATCCTCAAACTGTAACGAATTTCAAATCAAATTATACAAAATAAAACAAAACAAATAACGAAAATTTAGATTCAAATTCACAATTGGTTGAACTGCAAATTGGGAATCAATCCCCTTCTTTCTGCCATAATAATAACATGTGTACTAAAGTGATCTTATAGTCTCTAATCATTATGATTAAATCTAATCTCTCAATCTAAACTTTTCCAAAATGAAACACATTTCCATTAGTGGACCATAGATGTCAAAAGGGTAACCTTATAGGCTGCTTAAAGGCAATCCCCACATTCAGAATAGAAGACAATTGAAAACAGAAAACTTGTGAGTATATCGTTTTTACCAAGCCAAAGTTTTATACAATTACAGTCCTATCAATGACCACAATATTATCGATTAAGTGTAGCCGCTACAAGTGAGATAGCAAACCGCAAAGAACGTCTACACAGAAAACTAATGGATCCTAAAAAAACAACAAAATTGGTGCTGGTATGGAACATATATCCAAGTAACAACAGCAACCTTTTTATTTTCATAATGAATATCAAATCATAAATATATCGCTCCTTTACGGCTACACCGGTAAACTCAAATTCCAACCACCGTATGAGAAAGGATTCAACACCAAGAGATCATCCAATACATCAATTGTTTCACCATCGAGGAACCAAAATCACCTTTGTGAGACCCACGACTTAGAACAGAATCTGGTACCCTGCCTTCAACTTTATGGTAAATATATCAAGCCTATCACCATGTTTGAAGAAATAATTTCATATGTAATGTTGGCGAATCTTTGATACATTTTTGCAAGGGGAAATGAAAATGATACACCATATATATATATATATATATACATATATATATCGGTAAAGCATCGTACCTCAACAGTGGAGAAAAAGTTGGTTGACGTAGAAACCTTTGGAGATGAATGTGTCAGATCCTCCCCCTGATCCGACCACATAACAATCTCCACAATGAAGGTGGTTTAATGTTTCAAGCATCAACTTCATTTTCCTAGATTGCCTTCCGGTAGGTGTTGTATTTTTGTGATCATATGGCATAAACAGAGCCTAGAAAAATAATGAATAAGAAAAAACAAATAAAACTTTGATGACCTTATTTGACCAAAAGGCAAAGATTTTAGAAATTATATTTGATAATGTGGATGCAAACTATGAAAAGCCACTTAGCTTACCTCCATTCCAGAATGCACGTTGACCCACTGGTGTGGGTCAAATGATGTTGATAGTTTACGCATCATCTGAGCCTCGGGCTCACTAAAAGGGCCAGTCCCTGGATTCTCTTCATACGGACTGAAGTCCTGAAATGTAAGAACAAAGATGAAGCTTGTAACATAACATAACAATAAAATATTTTATATGTGCTATTATCCGCTAGAAGAATCATACGAACTCACAGAATAATATTAAGAGCAGCAAAAAGATTATGTTCAAGATTAACATGGTCCAAGTTGTTTAAAAACTAACCTCTTCTTTTTTCCCCCAATCAATGCTCCAATTTCGGTTGAGATCAACTCCTCTCCCTGGAAAAATTTAAAGAAAAGCAAATAGGCAGAAAATCAACAATCAATTCTCATCAAGCAGAATTACAATGTAATGAAGTAACTAAAAGACGCAAGACCATTTCTCTGCTCGCAAAATTCCCCTGCTTCAACTTTCTTACGTCCATTCAAATTTTCCATTGGTACCACCTGAGAGATCACCATAAGGGCAACTTAGTCAGAACTTTCAAGATCCCAGCTACACCATAGAGGGAAGTATAGAAAAGAAAAAAGTAAGAGAGTAAGAGAAAAAATAACCTGTAAAAATAAATGAATTGAGCAAAGGAAGAAATTACTGATAGATAGAATGAGACTCAACCACAAGTATATTGATTTCAATAGAAATACTATAACCTAAATGAAATTGTGCCACAAACTGCCATGAACCTCCTTATCTCGTGAAACTGCTCCAACTCCACCAGGTCTGCATCCTTTTACAAATCTGAAAAAAAATCATTAACAAATCATTGTGAATAAACTATAAAGGGGAACCCAACCTAATAGTTAGCGATATTGAAACCAAAATCGATTTGAAAACCAGATTTTGAAATAAAAAATGACTCTAAAACCACGATTTTGAAAAGTTGAAACCGAAATCGATTTTTGAAACCAAAATTGAGTTTGAAACCAAAATCAATTTCAAAACCAGATATTGAAACCAAAATCGATTTCAAAACCAGATTTTGAAATCAAAAACGACTTTGTTATTTGCTGATCCAGGAATCCGTTTCCAATTTGGATTTACTTCGATCGTAGATCAATTGATTTCGAATTGGATCACGCTTGGTGGAACCCTAACTGATTGAAATTTTGGGGCTTTGGTATTTGATTGAAATTGGACACTGTATGAAAGGTATAGGGGGAAGAAGGCGATTATAGAAACCAATATTTCAATTTTGTGAATGAACGGGAGCGAGAGATTTGAGGACGTAAAATGTGGGCAAGGAGAAGAATCCGAGGAAGAGAGACATCGTGGCTAAAAAGTGGAGAGGGTTGCGGTTTAGATATCAGGGAAGGAGGACGTGGGAGAAGATGGGGAGTTGAATGGGCTGAAAGAGTGGGGCTGAATGGGCTGAATGACTGGCTTATTGAATTTACACGGTCCTGATTAAAAGTTGGCTGGAGTTTAAAGGGCCCAGATTGATCCAAAGGTGGTTGGACTTATCTGGGTCCATAGTATAGGTAATTAATAATTAATGAGTTGTTTAACTAATTTGTAGATCCATATAAGCTAGTTTAGTAGGGTCGGCAACGAACCACAAACCAATTAAATTCAATTGATCCAAACCTAAATCAATAATTTGTATTAGTAATAGAAACTTTTATCTATTTCTTTTGGTCCTTTGGATTTCCCCAACTAGTAAATATCCTTAAAGTAAAGGGGATTAAAAGAGGGGTTTTTTATTTGATCGAAATGAAGGTGTCGGTTTCAAAAACTTCAATAAAATTGGCCGACTTTTCAAATTAACCATGTTAGTCAAATTGCCTTTAATTTGGATTGGAATATACCCATTGACATTTACCTGAGTGTAAAAATGCTTATTTGTACTACATTTTGATTTTGTTTTTTTCCCTGGTTTGTTTTGTTTTCATGATAAAATAAGATTGAAAGAGATATAATATTATCTTTGGTAAATTAAAGATAAGTTAGGTGATAACTGAAAAACTAAACTAATCATGTTGATAAAAATAGACTGATAAGTTAGTTGAGAAATGTAAAATGAACAAAAATACGTGTTAAACAATTAGTAAATTCTAACAGTTCAATAGGAAAAAATTGCATCAAAATAGAACCAAATTTCACCTGATTCCTATTTTGGGGAACCAACTTCCAAAATCGTCATTAAGGGGTCTGTATCAAACTTTAGGTTTGTTAAGGGTCTGGTTAAACATGTTCAACAGGTAACCGCTAATATTTTATATCATCAAAATGGAACCAATTTTCACTTGATTCCTCTTTTGGGGAACCGACTTTCAAAATCGTTATTTAATGGTCTGTATCAAACTTTATGTTTATTTAAGGGTCTGGTTAACATGTTCAACATGTAACCGGTAATATTTGATATAACTTGGCGAATAATTATTTTAGAAAATATTAGATGGATATTATTTTGCCAAACCATCATTATTATTAAAAAATTAAAACATTAATAAATCAAAATCATAAAACGAATTGCGTCTCTTCGGCTTTAGGTTTCCCAATTGTGATCGCCTGCTACCTCTCCTTCCCTTCGTCGCAATCCTAGCCCTCTCCTCTCGTTTCTGCCCCATCGTCTTTTGAGATAAGTCCGACAATCACTGTTCTCTCCGACTCCGACAAACGTTGTCCTCTCGGCCATCATAAAGTGTCATTATCAGGCGTTCATCATCAAACCATCATCGTTGCTCAGTCCATTCATATTCTTGTTTACATATTGTTGTTTATCAGAGAATATACAACACTCGTCCCTAAAATACGGATTGGTTAGATAAATAAATCTTTAATTTAATGTTTAAATCAATTTTTAATGCATCAATTATTTTACCTCACTAATTTTTTATTGCATTAAAAAAACAAATTTTAGTTTGATATTTGAATTTAACAAAAAAATGAATTTTATTGCATTTTTTATAATTATTTTTTGAAAAAAAGGATTTTAGCCAATTCTAATTGTGTAACTAATTTTAATTATTTTTATTTTATAATATGAAGTGAATATTTAGTTATCAAATAAATAAAGATGTGTCATGTCAACATTTTATATTTATAATTATAACAATAACATGAAAGTTTAGTTGACAAAAGTTTTAGGTAACGTCATCACTAGCAAAACAATAGGTTATTAATGCCCTTAAATAAATCTAAAGTTTGATACAGACCTTTAAATGACAATTTTAAAAGTTGGTTCCCTCCAATAAGAATTAGGTGAAAGTTGGTTTCATTTTGATTCAATTTTCCCTTTCAATAATATAATATGTTAATTAATAAAAATGAATGATAAAAAGTCAAATAATATAACATGTTAGTTAAAAAAAAGTGCCACAAATTAGTGTCCTTTCTGCGTAAGATAGTTGGTCTGTCGATAATGAATTATTTTACCTAAATAAATCCAATTTGTTTATATATATATAGAGGCACCTTCTAATACAATCATAATTTACGTACTACTTATACAACCAAGGTATTCTTGTTTTTTTTAAATCGTATTTAGGAATAACCATATTCCTTAATTGTCTCAAATAAATTAGATTTTTCTTAAAGAATTATCCATGCATGAAAAACTAATCTTCGTCACTTTTTCATCTTTGTACACTTCTGAATCATCTTTTCATATCTGATACAAAAATAATCCATAAAAAAATTCACAAAAGTTGCTTCCTTATTAATATTAATTAAAGATCTTGCTTAGGCCATCCGTACCCGGTGCGGGATGGGATGCGGGATGGGTTCGGGATCATGCGGGGTGGGCTACGGCGAGAGCGGGATGAGCGGGGCGGGGATGAATCCGGGGATGGGATCCCGGATCATCCCGAAGGTTTTTTAAAAAAAAAATTTAATTAAATTTTTAAAAATATATAACCGTTGAACGGATCTATTATTAAAAAAAATTATTTTTCTCAATTTAATCCCACTATATATTTAACCCTCAACCTCTTATTTCTCACACCTCTCAACCTCTTATTTCTCACACCTCTTATTTCTCATACCTCTCAACCTCTTATTTTTCACACTATCAAATTCTCTTATTTCTCACACCTCTCAAACTCTCTCAAATTCTCTCAACCTCTTATTTTTCACACCTCTCTCATCATGAATTCAAACAGAACACCTACATCCCGTCGTAACCGACCGAATACACCACAATCGCAAGAAGATCAAGAGCTTGGTTTCCAAGCGTTTACACAACAAGGTTATCATCCGCAATTCTCGCAACAAATTCCGCCACAATGGTCGCAACAAAATCCGCCACAATATCCGCAACAATTTCCCCAACAATTTCACCAACAATTTCACCAACAAATTCCTTACCAATTTACACGTCCCGGGTTGATTGAACAAGGTTTTACTCCGGCCAACTTCAATCTCGACGACGACATTGTTCCGGAAACCCAACCTTCTACCCCGAACACACCACAATCTATCCCGGCACAACAATCTAACCCGGAACCATCAAATCCGAGACCAACGAAAGCCGCCAAACAAACGTGGAGTAAAGCCGAGGAACTCGCGTTAGTGTCGGCGTGGGTTGACGTTTCGGAGGACCCCGTGGTCGGTAACGCACAAAGCGGTGGTAATTATTTTTATTGATATTATTATTATTATTATTATTATTATTATTATTATTATTATTATTATACTTAATTTTACATAAATGTAGGAAGTTTTTGGGGCCGAATCGGGCATGTGTTCTTTACTCGCATGGGTCGTGAACCAGGTTATAGATCAACCCATCAACTCAATAGCAAGTTCAACGACCTCAATAAAAGAGTTAATTCGTTTGGCGGCATCTACAACAACTTGCTCAATAATAGATCAAGCGGGATGAGTGAGACCGATATATCCCGAACGGCACACGAACGGTATCTAGCACGCCATAAAGTTGCTTTCACTCACGAACAAGTTTGGGACGTCCTAAAAAAATGTCCAAAATGGGGAGCCGTTCCAACGATGACGACAACTTCATCGCGGGGTTCAAAACGTACCCAACCTTCCGATGATGACGATGACGAGCAAATTCAACGACCCATCGGGAGAAACAAGGCAAAAAAATCATCAACGAGTAATACGTCCGGGGCGAATACGGACGAAAGTGTTACTCAGTTGTTGACAACGTTCAACGACAAGATTGATGATACAATGAAATACAAAATGAAAAAAATCGATCTCGAACTTCAAAGGTTAGAACACGAACGAGAAATCGAACGAGATAAACGATTTGAGAAAGACTTCGAGTATTTCATAACCCCGCATGATCACCTTACGGGAAACGCTTTGAGGGCTACTTTAGCGAGAAAAGAGCAAATCCAAAAATTTCATAATTGGTAGTGTTTTGTATTTTGTAATTTTTAATTTTTTAATGAATGATATGAATTTTTATTTTTATTATTTATCTTATTTTTATTTATTAAAAAATATATAAATATTTTTATTTTGTTAAATAATTAAATGTATAAATAAAAGAATTAAAATAAATGAGGTGGCAAAAGGGTTTGAGGGAATGGGGTACGGGTGTTTAGGGATCGTGAGGGATCGAGTGAGGGATGGAAGAAAAGCTGATGTGGCGCTGATGTGGAGTGGAATCTTTGAAAGATGCCCTCCATGGGGTACTGATGGCCTTAGTAGGAATTCCATCTTTTCATATTCGATTTTTTATTAATATAATATCATATACAAAAATATCCACATCTTACAAAACTGGTATACAAAAATGATCTATATACAAAAATTCATCATTTTTTTCATATATAAAACCATATAAAAAATGATCCATATATAAAAAGTTTCATCACTTTTTCATCTTCGCCTCATGGAGCCTAAATTTTGCCGCTTTTAAAATCTGAGCAAATTTATTTTTTCATGAATATACCATAAAGAAATCTATAACTTCCAACCCTCTAACCACCACCATCGGTTCTCCAACGTCAACTTCCGGAGACATTCTGAACTTCTCCATGGCGGTGGAATACTCTGTTCTCAAATCCTTATAAGTAGGGGTGTTAACGAGTCGAGTCGAGTAGCAGGTTATTCGAGTCGGGCTCGAAAAGACTATACCAGGCTCGACTCGAGCTCGATTAATTTTTCAAAGTCGGGCTGGAGCTCGAGCTCGAATATTTTTTCAATGTCCGAGCTCGAGCTCGATGCTCGTTTATGAGCTCGAATTCGAGATCGATTAACTCATTTATGTATTCAAGCTCGATAATTTTTATATTTTGATTATATAGTTTGTAAACATATAAATATGTTTGGCTCGAAAAAGTATATACTTGAATAGCTCGGCTCGAGTCGAGTCGAACATTGGTGTTATGGAGCTCGACTCGTTAAGTTAAACGAGCTTTATTTTGTGTTCAAGATCGACTCGAGCTCGACAACTATTAGGCTCGAGCTCGAGATAAACGAGCTCGAGCTCGAGTAGTGTAATAACAATGGTTCTAAGTGTAAGATTTGAGAACTTCGTGAGAAAAGTTAAGAGGCTATAACTTTGGGGACTGTTTTGTAATTATGGGATAAGGTATATAACCTTTGTTTTGGGGCATAAAAACCTAGATTCCACCCTTTCTAATTGGAGCGGTGATAGGAGAAGCGAAGAAGAAAAATCAAGCTATAAATTTCAAATCAGAAGAAATCAAAGAAGAGAGGGATTGGGAGCTAGTTTCTACATCAATTCTTCCAGGTAATCTCATGATCAAACCTTTGTTTCTTGGCTTATTTTGAGAGAATCAGTCTTTTGGGGTTTTTTAGGCTGAATAATGTTATAAATGCTCTAAGTGATTATTAGGTATTATTCTTGTGTTTATCAGAAAAATGATTGATAAGATATGGTTAAGATTTGGTGTTTGCATTTATTATTTGTGAAATCAAGCTTATTTGAGATTAGTAGTGGATTTTGTATCCCAATCGGTCATCAGACCGCGCCCGGTAAGTGACCCTGTGCAGGTCTCCGGATCGATCAGACGATCAATGTCCGAAAAGTAGAGTCCGGATAGTGTAGTTATCCGGAAGAGATGTCCGGAAAGTAGAGTCCGGATAGTGTAGTTATCCGGAAGATATGTCCGGAAAGTAGAGTCCAGATAAAGTAGTCACCCGCAAGAGATGTCCGGAAAGTAGAGTCCGAATAGTGTAGTATCCGGAAGTAGTGTCCGGGTAGGTTGGTATCCGGTTAGCTTATGTTTCTCATCCATTTACTCAGGTATTTTTTTTGGAGGTCAAGGGAGAAAGATCCGGTCAAACGCATCAGGTGAGTCTTTCTAACTAAATACGTATCTTTTTTTAAACGCGATTTTAGAAGTGAGAAATGAATATGAATCGATATGTTTATATTACATGAAAGCGTGTGTTCGGAAAGTTAATTTAAAGTGTATGCATACATTTGTTGATATAGGTGTAATGGCTATGTCGGGGGGAGTGTCCCGCCAGTGCTCATACCGAGGGGGGGGTGTCCCGTTTATGCCATGGGAGGAGTGACCTAGTAAGGCAGTGTGAGACTAACACGTTGTCGTCATTACGGGACTTCAGTATGCCACTTACATGTGCAGTTTATGTGAAAGCTTATTGTTTAAAGTTGTTGTTTATAATGGTTATGAATGTTCTATACTTGTTGATGAAACTGTTGCCACTAGAGGGAGCTCACTAGACCTCATGGTCTAACCTTCGCTTTTCAAAAACTAAACCATTTTCAGGAAAGCGCTTAGTAGGAGTTACTGGTAAGGGCAAAGAGAAGGCGTGAGCATGAAGCTGACTAGAAGGAACGTAGCATAGTATAGTATTCTAGGCTTAGTATTCTAGAAATCTCAATTGTGTATTGGGTTGTTTCTACAAACCTTGTTATGTACTTGTATGTTTATGATAGTATCTTGGAGCCGTTTCGGCGAGTTGCTTAATTCTTGTTGCTTAAGTTTTATTCTTTGAGTTGGGTTGTTACAGTTGGTATCAGAGCCATAGTTTAAGGGATTTAGGTGACCGGATGGGCCTAAACTTAAACTGTGGAGTAGAGGGGAGCACAACTGAGATATAGGATGCTGTAGGAAATATAACTTTAAGTGCGCTAGTGATAGAGTAGCGAGGACCGTCATGTAAGGTAAATTTAGAATTACATATGGCCAATGTAATCGCGAATTTACAGGTACATGAGTGTGCTCAATTGCTCTTGTTGAGAAGATCGATGGGTGTGGTAGTATGTAGTGAGTTTTGACCTTGCAATGATAGTAAAGGGTTGAGGTGTCGTAAGAGATCGCATAGGATATAATGTGTATATCTTCTAGAAGAAGTGTTGTTTGGAATGTTATGAGGCGTCTAGAGGAAGAACTTCGTGGGTTCGAAAAGAATGAACGACTGATTGAGGGTGAAACTCCTAGTTTTTAGTGGGTCCCCATTCTCGAAATTTTCGTGTAGATCAGTGGGGATGGTAAGGAAGGACGATGTCGGAATCTTGAAAGCTTCAATTCAAGAGCGAGTGGGGGATTTGAGCCATGACTCTTTAGTCAAGCTTTTCAGTGGCAAGATTAATGAAGGGAAGATATCAATGTTGGATTGAATGCGTGTAGGGATAGAATGTGAAGTAATTGGTCAAGACGAAAAACTGTCTGGGATGGTTGAACAGGTAGGCTGTGAAACACATGTACATCAAGTTGTTGCAAGGATGAGAGAGCGACCGTTGGTCAAAGGTAGAGTGCCAATGATAAGTTGTGTGGGTACAACGGTTGACCTTGTTAGAGTGAATAGCCTTCATTTGCAAGTTGAGTTTCATGCATTGTGTCCCTATATGTGTTACATGAACTTTTTTTATGATTAAAAGTAAATGCGTAAACAACGAGTTTCTTATTTGGAAATGAGTCGACGCGTGCAAACGTGTGTTTAAAGGGAAAGACAGAACTATTTGTGTTGCACGATAAATTTTTTGAACTTAGTGATTTGCAAATTATATCGCTATTTTTCATGTTGAGAAAATCTTCGTTGCGAAAATCATGAAAGCGTTTGACTGCAAGGCTTTTATAATCAAAATGAGTATTGACACGTTGATATCATAAATGAGTGTAGGAGCCAACTGATTTACTTCATGTAAGTGATTTCGTTCAGAACTTTTCTAGTCATATGGGAAAAGGTTTCAGTCAATATGTTTCTGTTGTAACAACATCGTTTTGGTTGATTAAGATTGTGTTTTACTGAAAAGTTGCGTGTGAACGATTCTTGAGATCGTTGTGCAGGGCATTGGAGTTATGAGAGTGTTGGGGTCATGTGTACCCAAGTTGTTTTCAAGTGTTGTACTTTTTTTAAATGTTAACATGTGCGAAATGATTTAGATTATCATGTCGTAATGCATGAAGGCTATGTACTCACTAGGTCGTAGAGATTATTACATTCAAAGATAAGGAAAGGTTTCGAGAGTGGAGATGTACCGGTCAAGCCGGTTGCGAGTGTTTTGGGATTTTGGTATTCGTGTTAAGGAAGAGAGGTAAATAGCGGAAAGGTCATAAATGGACTTTGGTGTTGTTGTATGGTGGTAGTTTGTACTCTTGTTCGGTAACTTGAGATGCGGTCGTTGAGGGACGGTTGTGCCCGGGGGAAGGACAGTCGTCAAGATATTTATTTTGGTAACTCGTTTTATGTTGCATTGAGATTCATTGATGAATATTGTCGGTGATGCGCCTGATAATTTGGGAGTGGCCTTGTAATGTTGACCTCACACCAGGTAAGTCTTGAATTTTCTTCAAGTGAGGACGGCGTAGTTTAAGGTTGATTATGATATGTTGGAAGAAGTAGGTCCCGTTAGGAACCTTTGTTGTCGGGATGGTTTTGGAAGCATCATCATGTTGTCTATTGATGTTGAAGTCAACAACTGTTTAAGATGTCTGAAGCTGAAGACTTGGATCAGGAGTTGAGAAAATCACCCTGGTGTACGTAGACGTAGGAGGTCCTTTAGGAAAGATGTATACTTGCATTATGGTGGATCACCTCGTGTGGGCGTTATGTTTGTGAAATATTGCTTTTTGGATGAGTGTTTTCCCTACGAGGTTTGGATGGTTCGTAAAAGGAGAAGGTAGTTAACGCGACCGAAGTGGATGCATTGATTATATCAATTTGAGAGGGAATATGCAGTGTCGTTTGGAATGGTTTCTTGGAGATCGCAATGAACCGACAAGGAGCGAGTATTTTGAGCAATTGGGAAATCATGAGTTGTGGTTTATCTAGATTCGAAGACAGGCAAAGTCGTGAGATAGATTTGATTCATATTTATGTAGGTGAATATGAAGGCAAGATTGATTATGTGTTTAAATGACCGTGAGATCCTTGTCTACAGTGTGATGTTGTGGGTGGAGGTTGTGTGGATAAGTTAGTGGCATCTTCTGCCAAAATGGACATGCAAGTCAGTGATTCGGTAAGGCGTTGTTAAAGAGGGATAAGCACGGATGGAGGTCCTCTTCCAAATATTTCGGATGAGTTGTACCAAGTTTCAAGCATGTCGTGGGGATGGAAGGATTGTAGGTTGACGTCATGATATGGCTACTTCCAGAATAAAAGGGGTGGAGCGGTAGTTGGTGGTTACCCAAAAGAGGGACCATGTGCTTTTGGTTGCATGAGTCGTTGAGTGGGTTTATTTCGGGATCATTGAAAGTTTAATGAAAATGTTGGATTGGTTAGTTTACGTTGTGGTGTAGTGGATACATAATCTTTAAGGAATGTGAATTGTTTCTTATGTACGAAGGAATTCTCTAAGAAGGTAACAGTTTGGAGATCAAGAAGTGTGTAGTGGCTTCGAACACTGGTGTCATTTTGGGATGACTTGGTTGGATACCTCAAGTTAGAATTTTGGTGAAACCGTTTGGCTATGTATAATAATGAAGAGGTGTTATCGGCGCATGTAGAAAGGTCAGAAGAGGGGGCAAGTAATGTTTGGTGGGCGGTGCTTGTAACATCCTGAATTTTCAATAATTTTTATGAGAATTGGAATCTATTTGTATTTTGGGTTAAACCTTGAATTATATGGAATTTCATAATTCAATAGGGTTAAAATACAAGAGATGGAAGTTTGGTGTTACTTTTGGGATTAATAGAACTTGAGGGTGTGTTAAGTCATTTAGCAATTGTGAGTATGGATAAGGAGTTAGAATGAGATATTATCTCATTCTATCTTGTTTGAGTCGGCAAAAGCAGAGGAGAAGAAAGAGAGAGAAAAGGGAAAAAGGAAGAAAGCGAAGTGGTCTTGATCTTGGTAAGGAATTTGGTTGTAAATTCTGGTAAGATTATGGTTGTTGTTAATGTTAGTTTATGAACGGATATGTATTTTGGATTGACGTGCAGAATCATAAACAAAGATTGAAGTTCATATTTTTGTACAGGAAGTGGGTTTTGCTGCATAAGGTGAGTTCATTCGATTCTTTGTACAAATCAGTGTTTTTTAAGTTATAGTAACCTTGGTATATTTGTTTGAACTGACTGAGGATTGATTAGAATGAGTAGATTGAACTGATTTCATGTTTTAAATCGATTTGAAGACTTGTTGAATGGACAATACGCAAAACCTTGAAAGTCCCGGTAATTGGAAGTCCCGGTAGTGGCAAGTCCCGGTAGTTGGAAGTCTCGGTAGTAGCAAGTCCCGGTATGTTATATTATCAAGTCCCGGTATGCTATTTTAATTGGAGTCCCGGTATGCTATATTAAGTCCCGGTATGCTATTTTATTTGGAGTCCCGGTATTGGAAATCCCGGTATTGGTTTCTGAGTTGTTTTGCTGTTACGTATTGGAGTCATTTTAAAGCGAAATATAGGGGTATGGGTACTCGTTTTGAGTGTAAAATAGCATTTGAACACTTTGAACATGTTTTTATGTGCCAATTACAAACCCAAAGGCTTTTGATTGACGTCGGTTGTTCGGATGCTTTTAGCTATGGTTTTGAATAAGGACTGAATAAGGTATTCTTAGATTTGAGAATATGTTGTGAGTTTATTCACTTCACTCTAAAATTAGCCATTGAAATTGATATAGGTATGTCTTAAACTATGTCTAAATGCTTGGGTATGATTTAATTAAAAGATAGTAGGCTCAATAACTCGATTTTGTGAACTGGATAAATGAAGAAGATGATGAATAGTGCTTGAGCAATTATCACTTTGTTATGAAACTGATTTTAACATGAGTTGTCGATAGTTGTAAGGACTTGTCATCATCAGTAATGAGTCCAAATAGATGACTATGAGTTATGCCATGATTGATCCCCGTGCTAAATTGCAAAGAGGGGATAGTTGAGAAGTCGAGATGTCGAGAGATTAATATTCTTCATAAATGTATATATAGAATATGTTTTGAGATAAATATATTGTATGTTATGCACATATAATATTAAGAGTTATAATACTTATGTATTATGTTGCGATTGCTAGAAATAGGCATCCGGTCATCGGGGGCACCTTAGTACGGTATAATGGGAACCGATTACTAGTCATTGACCAAAGGGATGTAATTTCTAGTGATGAGTGTACCTTGAATCATCGGGGGCCCCGGTTGTGAATCGCGATATATTAAATCCCATTGGGGCCATTGATTCTGAGGTGGGGAGGACGTGAAATGTGGAATAGGCAGATTTTGATTTGTAATTCCCATTTCGAATGGAAGATCGGAGATTTCCACATTTTTAGGGAAGATCGGAGATTTCCCAATTGTGAAAGGGAGGAAATGTGGAATAGGCAGATTTTGATTTGTAATTCCCATTTCGAATGGAAGATCGGAGATTTCCCAATTATGAAAGGGAGATTAGAGATAGGCATAAAGTAATTTGTAATCTCTACTTTCGGATTAAGAAATAGGCAGGTTTTGACTTGTAATTTCTTGAATAAGAGTATTAACCTTGAATTTGGGATTGTTCATGGTAAACTCTTGGTAGTAATATTATGTCTAGATGAATTAGTCATAATTATGGAAGTGGGGTAGATTCCCAGTAGTGAAAGGAGTTGTTGTACGGTAAGAAAAGGAATAATCAGGTTTGTTGTAACTTGTTTACATTGATTTTTACAAATGTTATTATTGAAACGAATGTTCTCACTAGGCGAAAGCCTAATGTTTCAAGTTGAATTTTCTTACCAGGTACAAGCTCCGGGAAGTAAGCAGGGATGTGTGATGAGAACTTTTGGAAAGATTCAAACTTAGAGACGATGGAGGATCTAGCTATTCTTTTGATATTTTTGGGACAAAGGCTAGATAACTTAGTTAATCTGATTATGATGTATGATTAGATTAATAGGTTATTTGAGTTAGATGCGTTGTATATAAAACCTTTACAATTGATCCTCAGGTTATCAAAGTTTGAAGTTTTATGATCATAACTTGTGTATTATTCAAGGTTTAAATTGGCCCTGTTTTGAGGGTGTTACAGTGCTCCATGCTAACGTGAGAAGGTGAAGATAATATGTCGGAATAAGGGAGTAGGTAGAAAGTAGGAAGTTTGGCAAGTGACATCGAAAAGGTGGAGTAGTGTGTTTAGATTGTCATTGGTGGGTATTCGAACTCTTTGTAAGAGTATGGAGAAATGGGATTTGGGTGTGTTATGGTTCAAGGGCGGTGGAAAGCTAACTTATGCGACTAGTCGAAAACGTGCACCTTCTAGTGAGCTATTCGTTGGAGGCATTATGTTTCGAGAAGGAAGAGGAAAAAGGTAGATGAATGTAGTACTCGGAACGAATGTGTTGGTCCCGAAGGTTATACAAGTTTGTAGAAGGGGGGGGGGGGGTTGAATACAACCACATATTTTTATCTTTCTAAATTGTTTATTGATATAATCAAACAATTTACAGTTTGCTGCGGAATAAGATCAAGTTAAAAACCTAATCTAAACAAACTATGAGAACACATAGATTTCGTGCACTAGAAATAGAGAGAAAAGAAATAAGAAAACTAAGGATAATTTTCTTGTCACACAGAGGTTCAGCGAGGAAGAGAAGGCGAGCACTTCACAAATGAAGTAAGGTTATCTTTTTATACTCCATGCATTTAATGCACAACAGTACACCTTTACACGTGGCAACCTCTGATTGGTTGCATGATTTGACTTTAGCAAACATCGTAGTGGCCACATGATGAACAGTGTAGTTGCAGAGTTGATTGTACGATTCTGGACAAAAAGGATGTTCGCTCTGACAAAATCGTACGGGGACGTGCAAGGGGATAAGACAAAAGTTGCTTGTAGAACAGGCTTCATGATCAGCGCTCGCTGAGTGATTCTTTATCAGCGAATGATAAAGTTCAGCATTCGCTGAATTCTTCTACTTGAAACTTCGCGTGGAATGGACAAGTCTGGTCTTCGCTGATGTCCGCATCAGGTCACTAGTAGACTTAGTCACTTTGTTCTTCAGCTTGGTCTTCGATTTCAGCTTCGAACTTGGTTGATGCGAATCTTATCTTCAGGGATCATAAGTAAACAACTAAAAATGAAACTATCAGCGACTATCAGTGAGACTGAACAGGCTCAGGGCTCACTGATGTACAGTGTTCGCTGAATGCATAAATTAAAGCATGTTTTCCATCAGCGATACTAAACAGACTTAGTATATTTCTTTGATGGTAAAACACTGATACATATTGTCTAGTTACAATTTTCACTAAGTGTTTCTCAGGGTCATTATCAAATCACTGAGGGTTTGGATCAACAATCTCCCCCTATTTGATGATGACATAGCAATAAAGGAAAATTGCTAAGTAAGAAAAACATAAGGATAAAAAGGACTCATAAAATATTTGTCCCGTTTACTGTTTTTCAGGGATCTTTTCTTAGTACTGGTGGAGTAAAGTACATTCACTGAAATTTTTCATTAACTTCGTAAAGGTTATAGAGGGAAGTGGAAAAATTACAAGTACAATGATTTATAATTACAAGTACAAAAAGATGTGAGCTGATAAAATAGAAGAATTACAAAAGGAGATCCTATCAGCTACTCATGTTCTTTCTTGACAAGAAGTTCATCAAGAGTATCAGTCTCTGGAATCATCCAATCAGGGACAATGACTCCCTGTTCCCGTCTTTTCTTAGCTTCGCGGTAGATGTGGGGCTTCAGGAATGTTCCAGGTAGACTGCGTCTGTATTCTCACCAGTAGAGAAGATCTCTGAGTTGTTCGATTGTAGTTTTGTATAACTCAGAGATGCGCTGAAAGCATTCACGACCATTGAAGTCATAGAAGAAAATGCCAAACGGATCACTAATAACCTTACCAGGGACGAAAGTTTCAGCGGGAGATAGAGATATGTTGAGTCCGAAGAGATCAGGGTTGGGGCTAAGAACTGCTTCACGAGAGAAATCAATCCCTGTCTCGTTTCTTATTGTCGGGCCTGAAGAGGAAGGGGTCTTCTTTTTCTTTGGAGCAACTTGTTTCTTCTGAATAGGAGGAGGAGGTGGAATATCAACCGCCGAGGTTACCATGTCGATCAGCCTGTTTATGGCCTTTTCAACACGGGTCTTGAAAGTTGAGCGGGATCGCTGAATTTCGATTCTCATTTCCAACCATTCAGGGAAACCAAGTTTGTCCAGGTCTGGGGTGTAGAAAGTTCTGAAGAAGCCGTTTTCTCTGATTATCTGGACATCAACAATCGGTACATTGGTGGCTTTTCTCCCTCGTATGTTCACAGTGCTTATCCTTGATCCATGGCTTCTATAGTGGCACATTTTCTTGCACCAGGCCAGTGTGGTGTCACTGACCTTGGTCTTTTCCTAGCTGATCTTTTGTGCGTCCTTTATCAATTTTCTTTGAACAGTAACAGGGAACTTCTTCAGGTCTGGATCCTTGACTGAACGTTGGACAAGTTCCAAGGCATATTCTTTATCTTTTTGTTCAGCCTTCTTTCGTTCAGCAAGGATTTGTTCAACTTTCAGGGCTTCAGCGATTTCCCGATTTGATAAACAAATTAGGTGCGGAGGGACAATACGCTGATCATCTAGCTTTTGGATCATTGTTGCTCTCTTTCTTCTTTCATCTTCACTTGTCTTTTGAAGAGGCAAGGAAGGTCTTTTGGTGTGTGAGAAAAGTTTTTCTTCTTTTTCAGCTTGTTCTTATGTCTCATCAAAGTTCAGGACCGGAATTATTTGCATTTCTTCAGCTATTGTAGCTGGGATTATTTTTGAAGGTTGAGTAGCTTCAACGTGAACCTCAAGCAGGGGAGAGGACTAGCTGAAACAAAATGATCGATGGAGTTAGATCACTTGAGGAAAAAGAGATAGAGAAAATAGAGCTAAGTGTATAGAGGTTTGAGAATTAGAAGGGTTGAGATTGAGAAGGGGTAGAGGAGGGATGCAGAGTAAGGAAAGAGTATATAAAGTACCTGACACGTTGGATTTATCATGAGAATGGCCAAGTTGTCAGTGGTGAGGCCCTTTTGTTTTTCTTTGTTGGTCGGCTTTGCTGGGGATTTCGCCTTGGTCCCCTCCCCTGGTTCGTTTATTGATGCCCCTTTCTGAGCAGGGGTTCTGGTCGCTGTAGGAGTTTGGATCACTGGGCGTTTGAAGAAGAAATTGTCATCTTCATCATCATCATCATCATCATCATCATCATCATCATTATCATCTTTTGGAGATGATGATGGTTCGTCGTCAGCAATGTTGACGTCTTCTTCTTCTCCAGCGTCTTCATTATCCGCATCCTCAGAGGATAGATTTACGGCAGTGGAGGCCTGAGGATGATCTTCGCCTCGCTCCCCCTCAGATGGAGAGGGGCTTTCAGCGGTTCCCACAGGATGATCAGATTCCTGAGGGTCTTCATTCTTTTCCTTATTCATTTCTTCCTCCCCCTCAACATTTAGGGGAAGGCCTTGTTCTTCGATCTTCTCCCTCTCTTCCGCTGAATGGGCGGGGGAGGGAATGGAAGTACCACCAGCAGCAGCAAGAGTCTTAGGGTCCCTGTCTTCTTGGCCAGGGATCCCAACTTGGCGTTCTACCACTTCCATTCTGTCTTCTAGGCCAGAAATAGCAGGGGTGCCTTGTAGGATGAAGTCCACTGCCATCTCCATCTTTTCCCGGTCATCCTGGGAGAAGTGAGATGTAGGAACAATGGGAGTTTCTAGACGCTCGATGATCTTGGTGAGCAGACCTTTGTTGTCAGCGACCTGTTTGGAGAGGCCACTCACCTCACATTGTAGACCTGTATAGTTGGTCTCCATTGATTTAACTGCACCACCGAGAGATGAAATCTCAGTGGTGAGATCAGCGACAACGGTGGTAAGTTTATTGATGTTGGAGGTGTTGTTTGTGATGGCCGTTTTCACTGTCGTCAGGCCTCCCTCGACTTTGACGAAATCAACTGAGGAAGCCTTGTCTTTGACAACCGTTGATAGCTGCTTCAGCGTCTCTCCAGTGTCTGTAACCGCTGAAGAGTTCTGGGAGATGGTGGTGGTGAGATTCTCCACTTTTCCAGCAATATCCTTGAGGGACGTGCTGATGGTGCCCAAATTTGGACCTGAAAAAGTAGACAACTTGTAAGCTAAGGAAAGCTCATAAGTTTGGGGTCCAGAGAGAGATATATTGTTTGGGATACCTGTAGGTGGGTTCGAGAAGGAGTTGATGCCACGATAACCTGAATGAAACGCCAAGTCATCTTCGAACGTCCCAGCATGGATAGTCGATCCTACAGGTCCAACGTTCTGCTATATCATTTGTTGTAGATGAGCAGCGGCTGAGTCTGTCAACGATATAGATGGCATGGTAGATGCCAGGGTATAGATGAAAGAAGAAGAAGAAGCGAAGGTTGAGAAAGGTAGGGGTAAAACGGTTTCAGCATTGGATCCGCTGAGGAAAGCCTTTGCAGCGCTTAGAGGCGCTGAGATTGTGGGGTTCTCATCCAAGAAATCTTTAGAGAATTGAGTCTTTGAAGTAGTTGTGAAGGGGGTGGCTTCAGCGGTTGTGGTGGAGTGTACCAAGGAATCTTCCAGCGTTCCCTGTGAAGAGGTGAACATGGGGTCTTCAGCCTGGGTAGGCTTGGGGTGCTCCGTTGAGGGCTTCTTGGACTTATGGGTGCCAAAGGGGGTGGTAGAGTGTTTCCTCTTTTCCAGAGAGGATGGTTTGGTGGCCTGGGTATCAGCGGTTGGGATTACCGCTGTTGTAGCAGTAGTCAATGAAATAGAAGAAGTAGAGGGAGTGCGAAGAAGAGAGAGAAGTGTAGAGAGACGTACCTCGTTAGTGACATGCTTGAAATCAAGGACCTTAGGGCCGACCTGGGAGAGCTTCAGGTCTCCCTTTTTGGGATAGTCCTCCTTGAGTCCGTATTTCAAGAGGGCGCTGATGAATAAAGGATATGGAACAACGGTGGGGCGGTCTGGCAGGTCCACCATTTCCATTAGGTCATCGAAGATTACACTAGCGTAATCAACGTGGAGACCCTTCATTAGTGCGTAAGCCATGGCGGTTTGGGTCTTGGACGCTTAGTCATGGGAGCCCGTCTTCGCTGTCATACAACTTATCACATGTGCGAAAATGAAATTGAGTTTAGATGGCATATTGTTCTTCAGCACAATGGTGATCTTCTTCTCAGGATCTTCACGGCCAGCGCTCCAGATGTAGTTCATTTTATCCAAGAAGGAGATGATTTCCTCCTTTCCTGCAGCAGTGTTTAGGTCAGGGAATGGAACGAATGGATGGTTCTTTTGACCAGGTAGGTTCAGGGCTACCCTTATAGCTGAGGGTGTGATGTTTCCACTACCCAGTTCGGTTTCAAAGGCAATAACTGGATATTCCTTTTTCGATTTAGAGGAGGTAATAGTGGCACGATTAGCAGTGTACCAG
The DNA here is from genome assembly GCA_033807775.1 of Saussurea involucrata. Taxonomy (NCBI): domain Eukaryota; kingdom Viridiplantae; phylum Streptophyta; class Magnoliopsida; order Asterales; family Asteraceae; genus Saussurea; species Saussurea involucrata. Next base: position 78,301,736 of record CM066322.1, read on the forward strand.
AACTGATGTAGAAGATGTTTGTGAGCAGGGGGTGTGATGGTCATCGTTGTTGACAGAGTGCAGGTTCTGATGAAGTTGACAGCGTCATCCAGATGGGTTACAGTCTTCTTCTTGGGGAACTCAAGAAGAGCATAGTGATTGTTGGAGACGAAGGTAATATGATGAAGTTCATGCTTCATGTTGTCAGCCCTTTGCAATATGACAACATCAGCGGTAGCAGAAGTATCAACGGTAGAAGCTATTACTGTTAGGAACATAAGATTATTGAAAAGAATGTAAGACGATCTTATTATGAAAATGATTTGTCCAGAATGAGGGTTTTGAGGTTTTAGGGTTTTAGAGAAAAAGAGGGTTTTCTAGTTTTAAACAAGTGTTTTAAGAAAACTAGTGAAATTATTGTTTGCCCGTTTCCATTTAAGAAAAGAATTCTGGAAAAACGTATGAGGTTTTAAGTTTAAGATTTTTTGTTTAAACTTAATGGAAAAACTTTTAACAAGTTTTGTTCATAAAATCATGAAGAAAATGATTCCATTGGTCAAAAACATATTTGTTTGATCTTATATAAGCAAGAAGAAGATCAAAACAAGATATTAGAATGGATTAATAAGAAGAGATAAGAACCTGTTTGTTGAATGTATGAAGATACAAATATGAGTTCTTAAAATCCAAATTGTTAGAATGCACGAGAGTCTTTCTTCTTTTTGAAGAATTTGAGAGTATAAAAGGTAAAAATATAAACTCAAGTGGTTTATATAGTGAGAGTAGTGAGAGAAAGTGATGAGCGGGAAAATAAACTCATCATGACACGTGACACGTCCCACGAAGCGTATTGGTCAAGAATTTTAACAGACAAATGTGTCAGAAAAAAGCGTGCCATAGGTTATCCGTTTTGGTGATGTCAAAAACGTCCTTTCACATTTCTAAGTTATCTCTGAGGGTTTTTGAAAAACTCAGAGACAATTTAAAAGAAATCACTGATGAGAAATATCAGTGAACATAGTTATTTCAAAAAGAATCACTGAAGGAAGAGATATTCAGCGATATAATTTGTTTTGAAATTTTGCATGCTGAAGTAAACTTCAGCGAAAGAGAATAAAAAACATACCTTAGTATCAGCGAATCATTTTGTTCAGAGATTAGATGATGAATAAGGAGATAGAATTTCCTTTATCACTGATCGAACGCGTTACCACTGGAGAATTATTCTTCAAGGTTCAACATGCCAAGCTCGCTGATGAGAAAGTTGAATCTTGTCTCATCAAGAGGTTTGGTGAAAAGATCAGCTAACTGAAACTCAGTTGGGATAAAGTGAAGTTCTATGTCACCATTCATTACATGATCTCTGATAAAGTGATACCTGATTTCGATGTGTTTGGTCTTTGAGTGTAGCACATGATTAATTGCTATAGCGATGGCACTAGTGCTGTCGCAATAGATTGGAATGTTGGAGAGCTGAAGGTCATAGTCTAATAGTTGATTCCTCATCCATAAGACCTGAGCACAACAACTTCCAGCGGCTACGTACTCAGCTTCAGCTGTAGAGGTGGACACTGAACTTTGTTTCTTGCTTGTCCAACTCACCAGCTTTCCACCCAGGAGCTGACAGCCTCCTGTGGTGCTTTTCCTATCCAATTTGCAACCTGCAAAATCACTGTCTGAATAGGCAGTTAGATCAAATCCTGAGTCTTTGGGATACCAAAGACCTAGGTTGGGAGTACCCTTCAGATATCTGAAAATTCGCTTTACAACGATCAGATGAGATTCTTTGGGTTCATATTGATATCGTGCACATAAACAAGTTGCATACATAATATCAGGACGGCTAGCTGTAAGATACAGAAGAGAACCGATCATCCCACGGTACGCTGTGACATTAACAGATTTCCCTGAAGGTTATTTGTTAAGTGTCAGCGGCGGAGCCATAGGGGTTTTCATAGCTGAGCTTTGAGTTAAATCAAAAATTTTCAGCATATCATTGACATATTTACCTTGGTGGATAAAAGTACCCTTATCATTTTGCTTAATTTGGAGTCCAAGGAAATAAGTCAGCTCACCCATCATACTCATTTTATATTCAACTTTCATTCTTTCAACGAAACGAGTACATAAATCAGGGTTAGTAGAACCAAATATAATATCATCGACATATATTTGAACAAAAATTATATGACCTTTTACTTTCCTGAAAAATAGAGTGTTGTCAATTTTACCACGCTCAAATTTTTCAATATGGAGATAAGTTGAAAGAGTGTCATACCATGCACGTAGAGTTTGTTTCAGTCCATAGAGTGCCTTATCCAGCTTATAAACATAACCTGGATGTTTAGGATTAGTGAATCCTGGAGGTTGTTCAACGTAGACTTCTTCATTCAGCCTCCCATTTAGGAATGCTGATTTTACATCCATTTGATATACCTTGAAGTCTCTGTGAACAACATAAGCTAGAAATAGACGAATAGCTCCCAGTCTTGCTACTAGGGAAAAGGTTTCGTCATAGTTTATTCCTTCCTCTTGTCTGTATCCCTGAGCAACTAGACGAGCCTTGTTGCGGGTTACAGTACCATCTTCATCTAAATTGTTGCGATAGACCCACTTAGTGCCTATTACAGTTTTGTCAGATGGTCTAGGGACGAGATTCCAAACTTTATTTCTTTCGAATTCGGTCAGCTCTACTTGCATAGCGCTGACCCAATTTGGATCTCTGAGGGCATCATCAACTTTCTTTGGTTCAGTTAGTGAAATAAAATTAACATAAAGACAAATGTTACCTGCACCGCGTCGAGTCTGTACACCTGCGTTTGGATCACCAAGAATTTGATCAATAGGGTGACTTATCGTCCATCGATGAGCAGGAGTGTGAGCCGCTGACTCAGAGTCTCAGAATGGAACTCTGGAATCACTGAGGATGAAGCTTCAGCGACGTTAGGTAGTAGAGGCACGATTGGCAGAGCAGATGAAATTTCATACATTGACGGCTGAGAAATTGATGAAATATCAAATGATGGTTCAGAAGGAGACATAGTGTTGATGGGAACAGCTGAAACCCAAGATGATTCAGCTTCACTTGTCTGCACGCTGGGGATGATGATAGGGTCATCATCAGCGGTAGAAATGTTGACCTGAGGGTCAGGGGTAGGAATAGTTTCTGAATCCCCAAAATGAGAAAACATCACTGATTGAGTTCTTCGTTATCAGCGGAGGGTCTTGAGTTCGCTGAACGGGATTCGTCAAAGGTGACATGAATAGTTTCTTCTACAGTTTGTCTTCTCTTGTTGAAGACTCTGAAGGCATTGGATACAGAAGAATATCCAAGAAATATTCCATCGTCAGCTTTGGGGTCGAATTTTCCGAGAGCATCTATGTTGTTTAAGATAAAGCACTGGCAACCAAAGATGTGAAGAAAACTGATAGATGGTTTTCTTCCATGGAAAAGTTCATAGGTAGTCTTGTTGAATCTTTTGACGATCAACGATCTATTCTGCGTAAAGTACGCGGTGTTGACAGCTTCAGCCCATAATTGAGTAGGTAGATGAGAATCGCTGAGCATTGAACGAGCAACTTCGATGATCGTTCGGTTTATTCTTTCAACGACTCCATTTTGCTGAGGTGTTCTCACTAAAGAAAAGTTGTGAGAAATACCTTTACTTCAAAGAAATTATCAAGGAAACTGTTTTTGAATTCAGTCCCATGATTACTTCTTATTGAGCGAATGGTGAGATTATTTAGGACTTCCATTTTCCTGACGAAAGATATCAGTTCTTCTAAGGTGCCGCTCTTAGCACAGAGAAACATAACCCAGGTATAGCGAGAGAATTCGTCCACGATGACTAGAGTGTATTTCTTTCCAGCGATGGATTAAATGTTGACAGGGCCAAACATATCCATGTGGAGAAGCTGAAGAGGAGATGACACCGAGGAAACTTGCTTTGACTTGAAGCTAGCTTTGGTTTGTTTCCCTTTCTCACACGCTGAACAGATAGATTCCTTAGCGTATGAATGTTGAGGAAGACTAGTGACTAACTCTTTTGAAGAAAGAGTATTTAGTGTCTTGAAGTTGAGATGAGAGAGCCTTTTGTGCCATAGCCAGTTGACATCTAAAGATGCTTTGGAGAAAAAGCAAGAATTCTTAGTGGTTGTCGAGTCCATGTTTATAACGTAAACATTTTCCAAACGATATCCACTGAGGGCAACTTTCTCCTTCTTGTCAGTGACGAAACATGCTTCTTTGGTGAAGCAAACTTTGAAGTCCTTGTTACATAGCTGACTGATGCTAAGAAGATTGTGCTCCAGCCCTTCGACGTATGCGACTCTTCTGAAGGTTGTTGTACCATTAGAAAGTACACCAAACCCTCAGGTATAGCCTTTTCCATTTCCACCAAAGGTCACAGAGGGACCTTTCTCTTCCTTATATTCAGTGAGCAGGTTTTTCTTTCCGGTCACGTGTCGAGAGCATCCGCTATCAAGATACCAGATACCCTTCAGGATCTGTAAACAAAGGAAGATTAGTTTTGGAATAGGTACCCACTTAACTATGGGACCACATTTGTCAGTGGTGGTAGAGGAAGTTGAAGGTTCAACAATCTTCGCAACATTTGAAGATTCAGCTTCAGAAACAGTATTCACCTTGGTTAATTTCTTAACCTCAGTGGTTGTTTTCACCTTAGCCTGATTTGCACCATGATTGGTCTTCTTTGCCTTGGGGAAATGATCTTCACCTTAGCTAATTTCTCGGCTTTGGTGGCTGTAGGGCACTTACTGGCAATATGATCGGTAAGTCTACAGTGATAACATTTTCTATAGCTAAAAGTAGATTTAGGACCATTTTCATGCTTAGTCGAGATTTTTAAATGAGCAGGACCAACACCAAGAATACCTTTGGCATTGGAAATTGGAGGAACTATCAGTTCTTCGGATTTCTTACCAATTACATCCACTCTCAGTTTAGGAGTAGATCACTGAATAAATTCAGGGATCTTGGTCTTAGAAGTAGAGGTATGACTCGCTGAAGGTTTGGAAACTTTCAGCTTAGGTACAAAGGTACCCTTCTAAGGTTTTTAGATAAATTTTTTTTCTTTACCTTTACCTTTAGAAATCAAGGTAGGTTTTTCCTCAGGGATGGGAGTTTTAGAAGAGGAACACTGAGGTAATGAGGTATCAGGGATAGAAGACACGAACGTTCCAAACTTAAGCATGGAACGATCGGTGGTTGGTTCTATAGCGTCAGCTTTAAAACCAAGACCACGTTTGTCACTAAGAGGGATTTGAGCATGAATTATCTCAGTGATCTTTGTTGAGGATTTATACCATCCTTCAACAATATCTTTTTCTGCTTTCAATTCAGCGATAGCTTGTTCACGCTCGATACTGATAACTGGATTTACATAGACCCGATCTTTCAAATTATTTTCAATGTCCGAAAGCTCTTGAATTTTTAAATGACATTGTTTGAGCTGTTCAGCTAAATCTTGATTTAGTTTTCAGATTTGGTCTTGCCATTCATGGCATCATATAAATCAATAGTCAGTATATCGATAGCACGAAGACTATCGGCTTCAGGGAAGGCAGAAGTAGTAGTAGAAGAGTTTGATACTTGAGAGGTAGAAGTAGAAGTGGAGGGAATTTCAGCTTGTTCTTCCTCCTCTTCTATTTTAGCCATGAGGCAGAGGTTGGCCTCATCTTCTTCATCTGAATCTGATTCTTCATCAGACTCAGCCCAGTCGTGATCTTCAGCGATCAGACCCTTTCCTTTCTTTTTATATGCTTTCAACTTAGCATATTTCTCTTTCAGCTTTTGGTATTTGTCATCTCTAGCTTTAGGGTTAGAGGACTTCTTGAAGGAAGAAGAGGTAGGTTTGAAAACTTTCTTTGGCCTGCACTCACTAGCAAAATGACCTATCTTTTCACAGTTATAGCAAGTGGCAGTAGCCTTATCAAGAAAAGATGACTTGGGCTTGTCAGTGATGGTGAGAGATTTACTTCTTCTGAAGTTACTCTTTCTAGCAAACTTCCTGAAAGAATTTGTCTGGAGTGTTAGAGACTCATCAAGCTCAGAAGGATCAGCGTGTGATGAATCATCAGAGTTAGATTCCATTTCAGTGATAGTGACAGTTGATCGCTGAGCCGGTACTGACTCTGAAGAGTAAAGCAACATGTGTGCTTTTGGAATCTTTTACAATATTCTTCTTAAGTTGACACGACTGCTCGTGATTGAGCATAGTGCCAAATAAGGTAGCAAGGGTCATAAATTTCAGATTCTTTGACAGCTTAAGACACATAGTATAGTTGTCCCACCTTTCAGGAAGACATTCTAAGAATTTAGTCAGGATCTCATTATTAGAGTAGATCTTACCAACAATTTTTAAATCAATGATTAAGCAGTTAAAACGTTGGTGTACTTCAGAGAGAGTTTCAGTCTTACCACTAGGGGTGTAAATGAGACGAGACAACTCGTGAGATACTCGAGATCGACTCGGTCAAAACTCGGCCAACACTCGACTCGAATAGGCTCGACTCGACATACTAACGAGTCAAGTCGAGCGAACTGATACTCGACTCGATAAGCTCGTGAGATACTCGAATATATTTTATATGTAATTTATTTTATATTATAAGTTATAGAATATAATGTAAAAAAGTTAATAATAATTGTTTTAATATAATACATTAATAATAAAATAATATAATACATGAACAAGTTTTTTTGTTCGTTTAGTTAAACGAACGAACATGAACAAGGATCTCGTTCGTTTATTTATGTTCGTGAACGCTTGTTCGTTCATTTATGTTCATTTACGTTCGTAAATGTTAGTGTATGTAGAATAATAACTAGAGAAATTAAAGCAAAATAGTGTACGTAAATGTTTGTGTACGTTTAAGTTTGTTTACTAATATAATGAATAAACATCACAATAATAATTAGTAATCTATACTATTTTATAAAGCATCTAACCCCCAAACTCTTAAAAACAACAATTTAAGCATTATGTACCACCATTTAAAACACAATTACTTAAATTTAAGAATGAGAAATTAAAACCCTTTAACTACACCCTTTAAAACTCAGGGATTCTCTCCTCCCAGTACACCGACGCTTTATAATTTTGCCCCCCAAGGTGACGTTTCAATCAAATTAATCTTCCCAATGTATCGTGTAATTATAAGCTTAGTGTTATTTCTTTCTTCCATTCTTGCTTTTCATCTCCAGATTTGATTCCTCAATTTTTGCTTTTCTTCTCCAGATTTGATTATCCATTTCTTGCTTTTCATCTCCATCGCAACATCTCAGGTATAGATTTTCAATATTCAACTTCATTTTCGATCTGCACAGGCATCTGAGTTCTATTTTCGATTTCCATTGGACTTTCCAAGACAACGCTTCCAATGCAGGGTTTTTTATGCATGCAAATCCATTCCAGGTTCAAATCGTTCTATCAAGTTGCCGATTCAGATTTGGGTTTCAAATCAACATCTTTGCTTTAAGCCTCTAATCGATTTTGGTTTACGTTGCTGTTTATGTTTGATGTTTCTTACTTAAACAAAGAAACCCAAAATCCTAATCGATTATGTTCTGTTCTATCAAGGTGCCGACTCAGATTTGGGTTTCAAATCAACATCTTTGCTTTAAGCCTCTAATCGATTTTGGTTTATGTTTGATGTTTCTTACTTAGACAAAGAAACCCAAAATCCTAATCGATTATGTTTTGTTCTATGGCTCCGAGTTTGTATCTTCAAAATGGTTCAAGTGTTTCGTATACCATCAACTGTAGTTTGCATAATTTCGGTCTTTTCCCCTTTCGTGACTCCTCTCACTGGTTCCATTTGAATATATATTTTTTTACTTAACTTGCTGCCTTTTTGTATATGGTTGTCTTTTGGTTGTTTATTTTGCAAAAAATTGTTTTGATCAGGATGGATAGAGTTATGGATACCGAGGGTAATCAATTTCACCTTTTGATTTCAGTTTTCCATTAGTCGGGGTTTGTTGCAAATTTTATTTTTATTGGCTGCTGTAGTGGGTTGCATTTGCGATCATTAATATGAGTTTTGATTGCCGGTTAGTATTTTTGATTTGTGATTCCTTTTTGGATCTATTTATTGGTTTAATATCTATCCTTTTGTCCATCAGATATGGAGTTCAAATCTTCAAATGAATAGCTTGACTTCATTTTTTGTCCATCATGTTGAAAATAAGCTAAACACGTGTATATATATATATATATATATATTTATTATTTAGAATAAATCAGCAGTTATGGCAGTTAATGGTCATGGCGGTTACCATATTCTGAAGGGTTGCGATGCTTGAAGAGTCACATGGGTTCACATCAGTCATACCGTTTACTTTCTATATATATTGTAAATAGTTAGTTTGTTCTTTGTTCGTTCGAATTGTTCATGCTGTTGTACAAAAGAATTCTCAATAACATATTCAGTTTATATGTATGCATGTGCTTTGCTGTGTGATTTCTTTCTAAGTACAACAACATAGTGGTATCAGAGCCACCAAGATTATGGCTACGAATACATTCAACAATCTGCATGCACAAACTCAATTACCAAAGTTAAATGGAAGGAACTACTTCCACTGGAGTATTCAAATGAGGGTCTTGTTTGAATCCCAAGATCTTTGGCAAGTCATCGAAGAGGGTGTGCGTGAACCAGATGTTGAAGAAGGAGATGATGGCAGTCCCACGGCGTCTTACTTACAACAAACGTTAAAAGAAGATAGGAGAAAGGATAAAAAAGCCTTGTATTTAATATACCAGGCCATTGAAGATCCTATCTTTGAAAGAATATCTACTTCTCAATCATCCAAAGAAGCATGGGAGATGCTATACAAATCCTACAAAGGAGAAGAAAGGGTAAAGATTGTGCGATTACAAACTCTAAGATGTGAGTTTGATAATCTAAGGATGAAAGAAAACGAGACAATAGAGGAATATTATACAAAAGTAATAGTCTTAATAAATCAATTAAGACTAAATGGAGAAAGTATTGAAGATCGAAGGGTGGTTGAGAAGATACTAAGAAGCCTTACAAGGAGATTTGAGTATATAGTTGTTGCTATAGAGGAAACAAAGGATCTATCAGAGTTTTCGTTGGAAACACTACTGGGAACTCTTCAATCTCATGAACTGAGAATGAAACTGTTCGATCCTCCAGTAAGTGATCATGCCTTTCAAACCCAGTATCAAAATGATGCGAGTACCAGTACAAGTGACAAACAAAAAATTGTTGATGGAAGCAAAGATGATAGACAGAGAACTATTGATGGCTACTTCAAAGGAAAAACCAAAGCTAAGTTCCAATCCCAAGTAAGATGCTATTACTGTGATAAGATTGGACATACCATTAAGTTTTGTAGAAAGAAACTATCTGATGAAAATAAGACATCTAGTTTCATTCATAAGGAAGAAGATAAACAGGATGACTTTATGTTTATGATGTTGAGTATGCAAGACAAAAAAACAAAGCAATTTATGGTATTTAGATAGTGGGTGTAGTAACCACATGACAGGGGATAAGAACCTGTTTGTAAGTCTTGCAGATGAAGAAAGTAGGGATGTGAGAACAGGAGATGATAAGATTCTCTCTGTATTGGGAGTAGGTGATATTAGTTTAAAAATTAATGGAGTTGAAAAGAAAATTTCAAAAGTCTTTTATGTTCCTGGACTAAAGCATAATTTGCTTAGTGTGGGACAACTTGTTTTGAAGAGGTTTTCATTTCTTTTCAAAGATCAAATTTGTGAAATTAAAGACCATACAAATACTCTTGTAGGTATTGTCTACATGACAGCAAATAAAATGTTTCCAATACAGTTTGAAAATTTCAAACTGTTTTCTCTCAACATGTGTGCTAAAGATATGACTCTCCTTTGGCATAACAGGTTTGAGCACATATCAACCCAATACCTATCCTACATGTATAGACATGATATGGTGAAAGGTCTTCCTGCTCTAAATCCTCTAGATCACATTTGTGATGGGTGTGCTCTTGGGAAACACACCAGAAAACCTTTTTTAAACAATAAAGTATGGAAAGCCTCAAATCCCCTTGAACTAGTTCATACCGACATATGTGGTCCTATGAGAAGTATTTCAATAGGAGGAAGCAAGTACTTCCTGACCTTCATTGATGATTATACCAGAAAAATTTGGGTATATTTCCTTAAAGAAAAATCAGAGACATATGGTCATTTTTTAACTTTCAAAGCTTTGGCAGAAAATCAAAGTGATCATAAAATCAAAAGCATAAGATCAGATAGAGGGGGAGTACTTATCTCAAGATCTAGAAGAATATTTAAGAATCAATGGAATACATCACCAATTGACAACTAGTTATACTCCCCAACAGAATGGGGTGGCAGAGAGAAAGAATAGGACCCTAGTAGAAATGGCTAGGTGTATGCTTAAAACTAAATCCCTTCCTGATATATTCTGGGCTGAAGCCATATCCTGTGCAGCATACATCTCAAATAGGACAGTCACAAGAAGCACTTTAGACAAAACACCTCAAGAACTTTGGACTGGATTCAAACCTAGTGTGAATCATCTAAAAGTCTTTGGGTGTGTGGCCTATGCTCATGTTCCTAAGCAAAAAAGAGGAAAATTGGATGACAAGTCAGAAAAAGGCATCTTTATTGGGTATAGTCATACGTCTAAAGCCTATAAGGTTTTTAATCCTCAATCAAGAAAAGTCATTGTCAGCAGGGATGTCCTATTTGATGAAGATAAATCATGGAATGGACTATTGGATAAAGGGGATGGATCTTGCATTATAATAGAAGAAAGTCAAGTACAAGATGACATGACTAATGATACAAGCCAATCCCCTCCAAATGAGTTGTCAATTGAAAACTCTCATCCTACAAGTCCTAGTCACACGGATATGGAGACTACTTCCAATACTTCAAGTGAAAATCATAGAAATACTAGAACCTTACAAGATCTTTATGAGAACACTCAAGAGATTAATGTTGAAAATTTTTCTGACTTTGCTCTTTTCTCAGATGCAGATCCAATTAGTTATGAAGAAGCATCTTTAGATGACAAATGGAAGGAAGCAATGGATAGGGAAATGAATTCTATTTTAAAGAATAATACATGGGAACTTGTTGATCTTCCAAAAGGACAGAAAGCCATAGGTGTTAGGTGGATCTACAAAACAAAATTTAATGAGAAAGAAGTTGTAGACAAGCATAAGGCACGACTGGTGGTAAAAGGATATAAACAAGTTTATGGAATCAACTATCAAGAAGTTTTTGCTCCAGTCATTAGGTTGGAAACCATTAGGCTTGTGTTGGCCATAGCAGCACAGCATAAATGGAAGATCCATCAAATGGATGTAAAGTCTGCATTTCTTAACGGATATCTTGAAGAGGAAGTATATGTTGAACAACCATGTGGATACAAAAGGAAGGGTCATGAAGATAAGGTATGTCATTTAAAAAAGGCTTTATATGGCTTAAAACAGGCTCCAAGGGCCTGGTATAGCAGAATAGAATCTTACTTCCTCAAATGTGGTTTCAAGAAATGCAACTTTGAACACACACTCTTTATCAAAAAGGAAAATGACAAAATTTTAATAGTATGTGTGTATGTGGATGATTTAGTGTTTACTGGGAATTCTATTGAATTGATTGAAGAGTTTAAGTAGAATATGAAGGCTGAGTTTGAGATGACTGATTTGGGTCTTCTTCATTACTTCTTGGGAATTGAGGCTAAACAAGAAGAAGGAATGATTTCTATATCACAAAAGAAGTATGCCATGGAGATTTTACAAAAATTCAATATGACAGATTCATTATCTGCCTTAACGCCAATGGAGGTTGGTTTGAAACTTACAAAGAATAATAAAGATGAACCTCTTGTTGATTCAACCATGTATAGAAGCCTTGTGGGATGTTTGATGTATTTAACTGCCACTAGACCTGATATCATGTTTTCTGTCAGTCTAGTAAGCAGATTCATGGAGGAGCCAAGAAGGAGTCATTGGGAGGCAGCCAAGAGAATTCTAAGGTATGTAAAAGGCACTCTAAATTATGGTATAAAATATTCACAGTCTCATTCTTTCAGATTAAATGGGTATAGTGACAGTGATTTTGGTGGGAGTTTAGAAGATAGTAAGAGTACAACTGGTTATATATTCAGCATGGGTTCAGGTGCAGTGTCCTGGCAATCTAAAAAACAAAAAGTGGTGGCCTTATCCTCAACTGAGGCTGAATATATGGCTTTGTCTTCATCTGGTTGTCATGCGTTATGGCTTAGAGGAATCTTAGAGGAAATAGGATTTCCTCAAATTAATCCTACTTGTATATCCTGTGATAACAAGTCCGCTATAGCCCTTACTCGAAATCCAGTATATTATGGAAGAAGTAAACATATTAGGATTAAATTTCATTTCATCAGGGAGCTCATTGAAAATCAAGATGTGAAGGTTGACTACTGTGGTACGAGGGAACAAGTTGCATATATATTTACTAAAGCTCTCCAATGTATAAACTTCATTCGCTTAAGAAAAGCTCTTGGAGTGGAAAGTGTTTAGCTTAAGGGGAGATGTTGAAAATAAGCTAAACACGTGTATATATATATATATATATATATATATATATATTATTTAGAATAAATCAGCAGTTATGGCAGTTAATGGTCATGGCGGTTACCATATTCTGAAGGGTTGCGATGCTTGAAGAGTCACATGGGTTCACATCAGTCATACCGTTTACTTTCTATATATATTGTAAATAGTTAGTTTGTTCTTTGTTCGTTCGAATTGTTCATGCTGTTGTACAAAAGAATTCTCAATAATATATTCAGTTTATATGTATGCATGTGCTTTGCTGTGTGATTTCTTTCTAAGTACAACAACACATCAGGTATACATACCAGAATGTATTTTGTCAACTTCCTTTACTTGTACTTAATGTTTAGTATGATCTTGGGTCAATCATGTGGTATGCAGTATGCACAAGTGTTTCTGGTTATTGTTAAGAATGCAACCTTTGGACTAAAACAACAAAATCTTTTTGATGAATGATGTTTTTAGATTGAAATCAATAAACTTTGTTTCATTTTCTTCAATTAATTGTTTTTGATATATATGATTTCTTCTGGCAATAAACCAAGTAAATGCATCAATGTTCAAAGTACCTTCCCCTATTGTTTCACTTTGATAAATTTCAGAATACCTGTTCAATTGGTAAAGCCAGTGAAGGGAACAACTCTGAACAACTCTGACTCTGGTTCTCATTCTTAAGGATGGTGTCTTGGTGTGATGGTATCCATGGATTCCCGAGCTAGCACGGGAGGCTATATTTGTATGCACCTTTTCACAGCTAATTATTGGCATATTATATATGTTATATTGTTATGCAATTGTTGCATACCATTTTGTTACTTTGTTTTTGGTCATTCCTTTTGATTTTCTATTCGTTCTGCTAATAGATCCATTGTTTACTAGGTGGGACAACAACCAACCTCATAGTCTATATAACTTCTTTATTACATATAGCCTCAAACAAGTGTCTTTTGGGTTTATTTTCTATTATATTGCAGTTTTGACCTTGGTTGTTGAATCTATTGATAATTGTTTCATGTGCATGCTTTTGTGATCATGTGTGGTGATAACTTATATAGCTTGATTTTGTATATTTTTAACTTAGTTTTTCTTTGATGTCCTATCAGGTTGAACATGTATCTCGTGAAGAGAATATGATGGAAATATATGATTTGATTGAGATATACTTCGAACTTGTTGTATCACCTTTGCCCATTATGTTATCTGGGTAAGCACTTACCAAGTCACCTTATTTTACTAGATGAACATGGGAAGGACCAAGAATCTTACCCGGTCACAACTAAGGCAAGGACGACTCTTACCACGGTTAGTGTTTACCAGGTAAATTGTTGCATACAATACCGTTTTGTTGGACTAAAATTTTACCCTGTAAGTTAATATTTGCTACTCGGACCTGTATTTTATGTATCATTTTTTTTCCATATACCATTTGGGTGTCAAATTCTTTAAATGTTTTTTGAATCCTTATGCTAATTTTTGGTATCCAGTGATGTTGCTTTTGTTCTCTTTGTATTGTCAGTATAGTATTTATAAGAATTCACTTTTGTTGGATGAAAATATCTATATATTTATCATAGTTAGTTTTTTTTTTCTTCAGATTAAGCACAGTTTGTAGATGAAGTTCTTATATAGTTATTAGTAACTGTTCAAAATGTTTTGTTGGGAAAATTATTTATGGTTTTTTTAGTAGAAACCAAATCTCCATAAATCTTACTTAAGTTTGCAATCCTCGCTTGTTATAAGGGTTTCCAAGCTTCACGATTGTTCCTTGGTGGTTCATCAAAGTTGGGTGCATATTTTATGTGTTGATTACAATCCTTCTTGAACAAAATGATGTAGGCTTTGTGCTTTGCTGTATTTTGTAGAAAGAGCTACACAAAATGTTTTTTGGAGTCTCAAACTTGAACATTGCTTTGATAGGTCCACTAATATCCAGAAAGTTCAGTCCAAATCTGTTAAGAGGGTAGATTGGACGAGTGTTTGTTGTATTCATCTGGTGAGGAAAAGAAAACGAAGCCAACATGTTCTTTGCTCCTGCCAACATGTATTTTGTTGTCTTGCCGCCCGCCGCATTGCGCGGGTACACAACTAGTATTATTTTAATAGAATTGATAATAAAAATAAAAATAATAATAAACTCAAGTTTTTTGAAAAAAATTTGGAAACTAATCATGTAAAAGACATGAGTGAACCCTTGAGGGAGTGTGTCTAGTCCATCCCACATTGGTGGGATATAGAACCCAATGCTTTGAACTCCACTATATATAGTCCCTTTCATTCCCTTGTTTTTACATCATTTGTCTTTCCTTAATGGCTTGAGCAAAGTGGTTTGAGCCTATATCATTATTTTAATAGGAGTTCCCCACCTTGAGTTCTTTTATGCATTAAACGACTCCGAGCTTGATTCGAGTTCGAGTTTGATTCGAGTTCAAGCTTGATTCGAGCTTGAAACGAGTTCGAGCTTAGGAATTGGCTTTCGAGTCGAGTTCGATTTGGATTTTTACTACTCGCGAGTTTTCGAGTCGAGTTCGAGCTCGAGTATTGGCTTTCGAGTTCGAGTCGAGTATAATGATACTCGAGCTCGGCTCGCATCATTTACACCCCTACTTACCACTGATGAAACTTTCGTATTGCTTTATCAGGTTGATTCTTCTAGAGTACTGGACTTCAGTAGTACCTTCATATTGAACACATATAGTGTCCCACATGGGTTTTAAACTTTTCAGGTTCATGATAGAGTGGTAGACTTCATCAGATAGAGCCATAGAGATGATAGATCTGGCTCTAGTATCAATGGCCACCTTCTTCTTATCTTCTTCAGTCCATTGAGAAACTTATTTGATGATAGTTCTCTCAGGGATGGCAGGAGTGGTAGCGGTGGCAGCAGTAGGACCATGGACCACATGGGGAATATAAGGTCCATTTTCCACATAGTATGGTATAGTAGGATCTACACCTTCTAGGAAGAGCATCATTCGATTTTTCCAGAGATTGAAGTTATCTTTGGAGAATCGAGGAGGTTTAGCAAGAGAGTCGTTATCTATGTAGTTTGTGTTTGTAGTATTTGCCATTTTTGAGGATTAGCAAGGAAGAGAAAAAGAGATAATATAAGCAAGATCTTGTTTATGAGATTAAACAGTCTGCTCTGATACCACTTGTTGGTCCCGAAGGTTATACAAGTTTGTAGAAGGAGAGGGTGGAATACAAACACAAATTTTTATCTTTCTAAATTGTTTATTGATATAATCAAACAATTTACATTTTGTTGCGGAATAAGATTAAGTTAAAAACCTAATCTAAACAAACTATGAGAACACACAGATTTCTTGCACTAGAAATAAAGAGAAAAGGAATAAGAAAACTAAGGATAATTTTCTTGTCACACAGAGGTTCATCGAGGAAGAGAAGGCGAGCACTTCACAAATGAAGTAAGATTCTCTATTTATACTTCATGCATTTAATGCACAACAGTACACCTTTACACGTGGCAACCTCTATTTGGTTGCATGATTTGACTTTAGCAAACGTAGTGGCCGCATGATTAGGGGTGTCAATTTTGTACCGAGACAAACCAACCAATTCACGTACCAACCGTACCAATTTAATTGGTACCAAGTTAGTTGGTACCAACCTAATTGGTTGGTATACCGTACCAACTATTTAAACATGGTTGGTATGTGGTATGAGAAGTAGTGTACCACGGTAATACCGTACCGTACCGACTTATTTTTTAATTATTTATTAATTAAAGTTTAAACAATAATACAACATATTTTGATTTATAAAACTTTAAATCATCTTGTTTTACATTTTGTTAAATTGTAATACAAATTGATATATAGAACTTGATTGAATTCATTCGCTTATCCTTAACAATTTTGATAACTTGCCTACACCTCCACTCTTCATGGTCCATTCTTGCTCATTAATTGTCGCTTGTATTAGATTATTGGTGAATGTTTGTGTTATATGAAGAGTATTTGAATGTTTGTATAGGTAATGATAAATGGGACAACGTATATCAATATGCTATTAGTTCTCGACGTGTTTAGTGCATCTAGCTCTAGTTGGTAAAGATGTCAATCTAGTTAATTCATAATTTTTTGAGATGTTGGTACAAAACTGTACCAACATGTACCAACCGGAAAAAGTTGGTACCAAGTATAATTGGTTGGTACATGGTATAAGATTTTGTGTACCAATTGTAATTGGTTGGTACATGGTATATGGAAAAAAACATGTTATCGTACCATGTTCACCCTTACGCATGATGAACAGTGTAGTTGCAGAGTTGGTTGTACGATTTTGGACAAAAAGGATGTTCGTTCTGACAAAATCGTACGGGGGCATGCAAGGGGATAAGACAAAAGTTGCTTGTAGAACATGCTTCATGATCATCGCTCACTGATAACGCCACTTTTTGGCGTTATTTTCGGTACTCAAACCAATGAGATTGGCTTGTGTTCAAGTAAAAAGGCGGGTATTTTATGGTTTATCTAGTGGAATGTGCAGGTTCTTTGACAGGTAGTAATATTCGAGAAAAGAAGCTAAAAAGAACCCAAAAAGAGCCAAAACGAAGCCAGCGGAAGCCCGAAATCCAAGCCCAAGACCCGCGAACGAACCAGGACCCGAACCGCGAACCAAACCCGACCCAGAAGTGCTTCAAGAAAGCGCGCGACTTCCCACGCGACTTGCAAGTCGCGTGGAAGGCCGCGTATCCCTCTGTTTGTCGAAAATCAGCTTTATTATTCGGGTTTTAGGTCATTAGTCGGGATCGAACTTTCGGCAGACGAACGGGAGCAGTTGAGGGGCGATTTTGGGAGACTTTTCGGAGTCTTCGGAGCCACGAGAGAGAGCCGATCAAGGAGGTATTCATCATGCGAAGTAGATACGAGGACGAGAGAAGGGAGTTCATCATCTTACCTTTCACGATTTCATCTTTTACGTTAATCATGTTTACATACACTTTCGTTCCTTTTTCTCTTGTGTTTGAATCCACCACCGATATGAACTAACCTGTTCATGTTGGGGGTTGGAATGAATTCGGTTTGTAAGCATGTGAATAGATGATTTTTGACTTTTATCAGTTTTTCCTTAATTAATGAAGTATGCAATTTTGTGTTTAATGTTTGTGTGAATTTGGCCAATTTACATTTGATCTGTTGTTAGTAATTAAGTTCGAGAGAATTAATTATTACTTAGAATTAGGAATTGCATGCCTAAGACGATAAATCGGTGATAGAGATATACCGAGTAAGTCTTAGTCCTTAATTGAACCGCCAGGTTGTGATCGAGAGATAAAACTTAACCGTTTAGCATAAATCTGATGCTTAATGTATTTTGAAATCCATAGGTTGAGGTCGAGAGACAAAACTTATCCTTTTCAAAATAAAACCCGTTGTTGCTCGAAGGAGAACAACGGTGATTTTAAAGATTGGATTCATTAATGGGAAATAACTGGTAATTGTCGTGAGTTAGATGTTTGCATGTGAAAACCTGAGGAGTTCCAACCCTCAACTATTTTCTCTATCTGAAGTATCCAAAGCTGTTTACTGTTTCGTTTGCGTTTTCTTTAGTTCTTGCACTTGTTTAGTTTAAAACCAACCATCTTCCAATATTCGACAGTTCAGTTAATAGAACTTGTAGTAATTGTGATACTTAGTTCCTAGTTCTCGTGGATTCGATACTCGTACTTACCGTACGTTATTACTTGATTTCGACACCGTACACTTGCGGTTAGATTTAGGGGGAGTGTAAACCCTCCTATCAAGTTTTTGGCGCCGTTGCCGGGGAACTAGTTGTAGCTAATAGCACTACCATCTATAAGCGTTATTAGATTGGACAATTTTTATTTTCGTTACTTTATTTTAGCCCTTTCAATTTCTGGATTGCTAAGCGTGTTTATTTTATTTTCAGGTGCTAGTGGTTTATGCCAAAGGAAACCCGAGGGAAAGGAATTGAGCCGATCGATCCGGAAATAGAGAGAACTGCACGTCGCCTACGAAGAGAATCAAAAGCCAAGAAACAGTTAAATATGGGTGACGAGAGACCACCTCGCAACAATCCACCACCACCTCCGGAAAGGGTACCTATGCGGTCTTTTGCCAATCCAAATGTGGCAGCCGCACGTATAGGGATCCAACCTCCCACTACCGGGGTCAATTACTTCGAGATAAAGCCAAGTACCATAGTCATGGTACAACAGAACCAATTTGGGGGATCGCCGACTGAAGATCCCCATGCGCATCTACGAGCATTCGAACGAATCTGCAACACCTTCAAAATCAATGGGGTGAATGAAGATGCGATCAAGCTGCGGTTGTTCAGCTTTTCACTCAAAGGAAGAGCTGAAATATGGATAGAGAGCCTACCGTCGGATCAGATTACTACATGGGTAGACTTGAAAGCCGCATTCCTTCAAAAGTTCTTTCCACCGGGAAGAACCGCCCAGCTAATGGCGGACATCACACACTTTGCCCAATGGGACCAGGAAACACTCTATGAGGCATGGGAGCGATACAAAGACATGTTGAAGAAGTGTCCACAGCACGGGTTACATAGCTGGGTGATAATCCAAATATTCTTTGGAGGCCTTCACCCACAATTCAAGAATGATATCACGGCTGCGGCGGGTGGAGCGTTAATGGAAAAGACATATGAAGAAGTCATCGCATTAATCGAGAATCTAGCCGAACATAGCTTCTCTACTCCAAGATCAGCTGTTAGAAGGGTCGCTAGTGTCCAAGAGTCGGACGAGCTGAAAGAAATAAAAGCTCAACTGGCCATGATCACGAATCACTTGAAGGGAGGTAATCCGGAAGCACCTGAACAAGTTCAATTTGTGCAAAACCGGAACAATCAACCGAGGAACGACCCGTTCTCCAATACATACAATGAGGGGTGGAAAAAGCACCCTAATCTTTCATGGGGTCAACCTCAACAATAACCAGGTAATTCGTCTAACTCTTTTAATTCTTCTCATACTAACAATGCTTACCGTCCTCCAGGTTTCAACCAAAGGAACGAAGGACCATACGGGGAGAAGAAGTCGGGACTAGAAGAGATGATGATGAAGTTCATGAAAAATATGGACAACACGGTTGGAGAGTTAGCGAGCACGATGAGCACAGTAAAGGCGGCAACTGATCAGAACACCGCGTCCATCAAGATCTTGGAGAGACAAGTGGGGCAAATTTCTGAAGCTCTACAAAACCGACCTTCCGGAACCTTCCCGAGTATGGCTGAAAGGAAACCAAGAGAGGAGTGCAATGCCATATATCTGAGAAGTGGCAAAGAGCTGATCAAGGAGCCAACACGAGAGCTTACATCAAAAGGAGCCGATCCCAAGGAGAAAGAGGTCAAGACCATAGATATGGATGAGTTAGAGGCCGATGAAGATATCGAGATAGAGGAAAACCCGAAGGATGAAGAGAACAAGAAGAGTGGAGAGACAAAGCTCAAGCAACCACCGGTCAAACCGGAAATTCCAAGAGTGCCATACCCGAATAGACTGAAAGCGAATAAGGATGATGTTAATTTCTCGAAATTTATTGATGTATTTAAAAAACTAACTATTAACATCCCTTTTGCAGATGCCTTAGCACAAATGCCCTCTTACATGAAGTTCATGAAAGAGATCTTATCCAAGAAGAGGGCAATCGACCACCAGTCTACAGTTGCACTTACTGAGGAGTGCAGCGCAATCATTCGAAACAAGCTTCCCCCGAAGCTTAAAGATCCAGGGAGTTTTTCTATCCCTATTCAAATTGGGAAGTTTTCTTTTAATAAAGTGTTATGTGATTTAGGATCGAGTATTAACTTAATGCCTCTCTCTATTTTCAGGAAACTCGGATTGGGGGAAGTGAGCCCAACGTACATGACGTTGAAGCTCGCGGATAGATCGATTGTATACCCGTATGGAGTGATTGAAGACGTGCTGATCAAAGTCGGAAAGTTCTACTTTCCAGTCAATTTCGTGGTAATGGACATCGACGAAGATATAGAAGTCCCATTGATATTGGGAAGATCCTTCCTAGCCACAAGCCGAGCGCTGATCGACATGGAGGAAGGCGAGATGACTTTGAGAGTTGGTGGTGAGAAGGAAGTGTTCAAGATGTTTGAGAGTGGGAAGCACAAAGACGGAGCTGGTCAAAGAAAGCAAGAGGAGAAAGAATCCGCGGGAAATCGCAAGTGTGGGCGATTCAAGTCCGCGAACACCGAGCCGAGTTGAGAACCACATAGTCGTGCCACGACTTTAAATACGGCGCTGGGTGGGAGGCAACCCACCAAGGTTTGTTCCTTTTATTAAATTTGTTTTTGAGTGTGTTTTAATTACGAAAATCAATAAAAAAATGAAAAATCCAAAAAATCCAAAAATAGCTGAAACAGGGGCTTACGCGGCTTGCTGCGCTGCCTACAAACCGCGTACAAAGCCACGGGACTCTCTGATTGGTTTTCAAACAGAGAGTTACGCGGGATGCCCCGCGACTTGCAAGTCGCGGGCTAAACCGCGGGAGTCCCCTGTTGCTTCGTTTTTGTTTTTCGTGCAGTTTTTGTTCCTATCTTGCGTGTGTTTTCTTTTCCTTTGCATTTTTCGTCCTTTGCTTTCATGTTTTTGTTTTTGTGTGCCCTTCTCCCCCTATCCTTCCATTCTGGCGCTCAATCTGTTGAGAGAATCTCCTCCAGCCGGGCAAAACAGGTATGCTCTAATTCTTTCTGCTAAACGAGTGGTGTAAGATGTTTATTCCTTCGTAGTTTAACAAGATGCAACAAACCTAAGTTTCACTTAGGTTTGGGGTGCCTCATTTTTAAACGTCTACACACTCATTTTTAATCCTGTGCAAACCTCGGTTTCACCGAGGTTTGGGGTTGGCTTTGTTTGACAAACCTAGGCCAAGGCCTAGGTTTGGGGTGGCCATGTTTTGAAAATGCTAGAATAGCTCTTTGATGCTTGTGCTTAATATTATGTCTGCCTGTCTGTTACCTGTAATAATCGCACAACGATATTTGTTCTAGTATCGCCTACGCCGACACCTGCACATTGGGGACAATGTGTGGGTAAGGTTTGGGGTTGCCCAATCGGGCCCACGTTATGCACGTAGATTTCCTGCACTTCTGAGTACCTATATCACTTTAGCCAAAAAATTTGTATTGAATGATTAAGACCAACCATTGTAGGAAAGAATCTTGTGATAGTGACGTGACCATTAGGGAAGGACCGGGAAAGGACATGACTAGGGACATTATTGGAGACCACCCATTAGTGAGATTTGAGCCTAAAAGACGTTCTTTCATTCCGAGGGATTCATACACGAAAATCGTATACACTTTTTCGAATTCCTTGTCGTGAATATAGAATGATCTCGCTATATTATTGCATTGAGTAGCAAAGACGACCATCGGGATATTAGGTAAAGGTGTAGTAGACCATATCGTGTGGACCTTAAGAGATGATTCCATGCATTGTGTGTATGTTTAACCCTGTTTTTAGCTATCGTACCCCTTCCACCTATTTGTGTGTAACCATAGCCCTTTTGTAGCAAAACACTTACCTTGTTCATTTCTAAACCCACCTTTAAACCCGAGCCGAAAGCCTTAGCCAACCCTATCCGAAAGTGTGTCAAACAGAGGCGGTAATGAATAGAGAAGATACAGCGGAAAAGAAGGAAATCAGGCCAATCATGAAACCAAATAGAAAAGAGGGCCAATGCAGCCCCAATCAAATAAAGAGGACCAATGAAGTCCCCAAAAAAATAAACAGTTAGTTAGATTTTATTTACAGCATAAAATAAGAGAGTCAAAGTTACTCCAATAGTGAAAAAAGGGCCAAGTGATAAGTTAGAACGTGATGTAGTTCATAACTGTTCATTTTGACACACCGAGGATCGTTGTTCTCGTTTACCCTTCATTTCTTAGCCATAACCTTAGCCCCGTTACAACCCGTGTAAAGACCTGGATGATCTTCTGGAAAACGTGATTACGGTTTGCAACCACCTTTACTGATATTCCCTGTCTTGCTACTTGATTCCTTTCTAAGATCAATTTTTGGACATTAGTGCGTCTTTCATTAGAGTTGTCATGTAATATTTGCATATTCTTGTACATAACCTCCTATACATGACAACATGTGCGATAACCTAGGTTCGAGCGATTTGAGAGAATCCTGTGAGGTAGGGTCGAGGCGAAATGTTTTCCCTAGTATGTCTGGACCTAGAACAACCTGAATGTAATCGGAGCAGTCACGAGTTCAACTTACAATGGAAGGTCATATATCAAACAAAATGAGAATGAGGAGAGAGTGAGATAGGCATTCACGGGTATGGGAAATCACCAGTGCATTACATGGTACCGATGGGGCGTTGTGCAGTTATTACAATTCTCTGATATGTGCTTTTATTCTATTTTTATCGCTAATTTGCTTGGGGACAAGCAACGCTCGGTATGGGGTTGTTGATTACGCCACTTTTTGGCGTTATTTTCGGTACTCAAACCAATGAGATTGGCTTGTGTTCAAGTAAAAAGGCGGGTATTTTATGGTTTATCTAGTGGAATGTGCAGGTTCTTTGACAGGTAGTAATATTCGAGAAAAGAAGCTAAAAAGAGCCCAAAAAGAGCCAAAACGAAGCCAACGGAAGCCCGAAATCCAAGCCCAAGACCCGCGAACGAACCAGGACCCGAACCGCGAACCAAACCCGACCCAGAAGTGCTTCAGGAAAGCGCGCGACTTCCCACGCGACTTGCAAGTCGTGTGGAAGGCCGCGTATCCCTCTGTTTGTCGAAAATCAGCTTTATTATTCGGGTTAAAGGTCATTAGTCGGGATCGAACTTTCGGCAGACGAACGGGAGCAGCTGAGGGGCGATTTTGGGAGACTTTTCGGAGTCTTCGGAGCCACGAGAGAGAGCCGATCAAGGAGGTATTCATCACGCGAAGTAGATACGAGGACGAGAGAAGGGAGTTCATCATCTTACCTTTCACGATTTCATCTTTTACGTTAATCATGTTTACATACACTTTCGTTCCTTTTTCTCTTGTGTTTGAATCCATCACCGATATGAACTAACCTGTTCATGTTGGGGGTTGGAATGAATTCGGTTTGTAAGTATGTGAATAGATGATTTTTGACTTTTATCAATTTTTCCTTAATTAATGAAGTATGCAATTTTGTGTTTAATGCTTGTGTGAATTTGGCCAATTTACATTTGATCTGTTGTTAGTAATTAAGTTCGAGAGAATTAATTATTACTTAGAATTAGGAATTGCATGCCTAAGACGATAAATCGGTGATAGAGATATACCGAGTAAGTCTTAGTCCTTAATTGAACCGTCAGGTTGTGATCGAGAGATAAAACTTAACCGTTTAGCATAAATCTGACGCTTAATGTATTTTGAAATCCATAGGTTGAGGTCGAGAGACAAAACTTATCCTTTTCAAAATAAAACCCGTTGTTGCTCGAAGAAGAACAACGGTGATTTTAAAGATTGGATTCATTAATGGGAAATAACTGGTAATTGTCGTGAGTTAGATGTTTGCATGTGAAAACCTGAGGAGTTCCAACCCTCAACTATTTTCTCTATCTGAAGTATCCAAAGCTGTTTATTGTTTCGTTTGTGTTTTCTTTAGTTCTTGCACTTGTTTAGTTTAAAACCAACCATCTTCCAATATTAGACAGTTCAGTTAATAGAGCTTGTAGTAATTGTGACACTTAGTTCCTAGTTCCCGTGGATTTGATACTCGTACTTACCGTACGTTATTACTTGATTTCGACACCGTACACTTGCGGTTATATTTAGGGGGAGTGTAAACCCTCCTATCACTCGCTGAGTGATTATTTATCAGCGAATGATAAAGTTCAACATTCGTTGAAGTCTTCTACTTGAAACTTCACGTGGAATGGACAAGTCTGGTCTTCGCTGATGTCCGCATCAGGTCACTAGTAGACTTAGTCACTTGTTCTTCAGCTTGGTCTTCGATTTTAGCTTCGAACTTGGTTGACGTGAATCTTGTCTTCAGGGATCATAAGTAAACAACTAAAAATGAAACTATCAGCGATCATCAGTGAGACTGAACAGGCTCAGGGCTCACTGATGTACAGTGTTTGCTGAATGCATAAATTAAAGCATGTTTTCCATCAGCGATACTAAACAGACTTAGTATATTTCTTTGATGGTAAAACACTGATACATATTGTCTACTTACAATTTTCACTAAGTGTTTCTCAGGGTCATTATCAAATCACTGAGGGTTTGGATCAACATAATGACCATTGGATTTGATTTGGTGTTATTGTGAGAGATGTTTCAAGTAAACTTGTTGTTTAGTGCTAAGCTATTGGGAGTAGTTTCGTGTGAGCATGGTCGCTCCTCGTTGAGCGAGTAAAACTTGAACTTATTTCGTGTATGGTTGGACGATTGTTGAATGCAACGAGAGTTTGATTGTGTACCTTTATGATTGGTGGACACGCCAGACGATGGATTGTGGAGGTTTCCTGCTTTTAGTTATGTATGTGTGGGGTGATGACATGGTGGGAGCGTATGGATAGATTTACACGGACGTGTTGTAGTCAATGTGATTCGAGAAGGGAAGTACTAGTTACGTAGGGCATAAGCCATATTGGGGAAGTAATCTAGAATTGCATGTTATTCGATAAGGGAACTCTTGACTGTGAATTTATTGGGATACTCAAGGTTGGCCTTGTGCCAAGTTGGCAAGTTGAGTGGTTACATTTGGTAAAGAATTGACGTTATTTTGGTATGGAATTCAGCAAAGTTCCTTCTTTTAAGGAAGTGGAGTTGCTCGAGCAAACCTTGGCTAGACGTGTTTTTTTAAAACCGCGAGTCAAGGCGTGTGGACAAAGCAAAAAATATCTGGTACATCTAACCTGGGATGTTACAGTGCAGTCGATTAGAAACGTTGCAAGTATGTTATATGAATTAACCCAACGTGAGAATTGGTGGTTAACCGAGGGGCGGTTCCGAAGGATTGTGAGCGACTATGATTTTAATCAGAATGGTTTGGGCAGCTGGGTGGAGCTAATTTGATTAGACTGAAAAGCGTGAGTCTTGTGAATCTCAAGTTGGGGGACAACTTGATGCGGAAGACATCCCTATAGAATGGGGTGGTGAGTCCGAGAAAAAGGTGAAGTTGGGCCATATTTTTGGATCTGTTGAATTATTGAATGAGTTGGAGATTTGGTGTGTAAATTGGTTGTACCTGATGAGACTATGGGGAAGTCATAATGTGTATCACGTCTCTATATTAAAGGAGGCTTATTGGAAGTCGATATGGCGGCACTTTAGCAAGGATACGGGTGGACGAGAAGTGAAACTTTGTCTTAGGATTGGAGACAATCTTTGACCGTAAGTCAAGTCAGGGAGTTGAGAAACAAGGAACTTGGCTGTGTGGAGATGCAAAAGTAATTTCAAAGGATAAGATGCAACTGGGGAGGTAGTGACGAACATGAGGTCCAAGCACCCAAACTTATCCGACGATGGAATTCCGGGGACAAAATTCTTTTGAGGGGGAGGTATTGTAATAACAATGGTTCTAAGTGTAAGATTTGAGAACTTCGTGAGAAAAGTTAAGAGGCTATAACTTTGGGGACTGTTTTGTAATTATAGGTGAATGTATAAAACCTTTGTTTTGGGGCACAAAACCCTAGATTCCACCCTTTTCAATTGGAGCGGCGATAGGAGAGGCGAAGAATAAAAATCAAGCTATCAATTTCAAATAAGAAGAAATCAAAGAAGAGAGGGATTTGGAGCTAGTTTCTGCATCAATTCTTCCAGGTAATCTCAGGATCAAACTTAAACTGTGGAATAGAGGGGAACACAGTTGAGATATAGGATGCTGTAGGAAAGATCACTTTAAGTGCGCTAGTGATAGAGTAGCGAGGACCGTCATGTAAGGTAAATTTGGAATTACATCTGGGCAATGTAATTGCGAATTTACAGTTACATGAGTGTGCTCAATTGCTCTTGTTGAGAAGATCGATGGGTGTGGTAGTATGTAGTGAGTTTTGACCTTGCAATGATAGCAAAGGGTTGAGGTATCGTGAGAGATCGCGCATGATATAATGTTTATATCTTCTAGAAGAAGTGTTGTTTGGAATGTTATGAGGCGTCTAGAGGAAGAACTTCTTGGGTTCGAAAAGAATGAACGACTGATTGGGGGTAAAACTCCTAGTTTCTAATGGGTCCCCGTTCTCCAAATTTTTGTGTAGATCAGTGGGGATGGTAAGGAAGGACGATGTCGGAATCTTGAAAGCTTCAATTCAAGAGCGAGTGGGGGATTTGAGCCCTGACTCTTTAGTCAAGCTTTTCAGTGGCAAGATTAATGAAAGGAAGATATCAATGTTGGATTGAATGCGTGTAGGGATAGAATGTGAAGTAATTGGTCAAGACAAAAAACTGTATGGGATGGTTGAACAGGTAGGCTGTGAAACACATGTACAACAAGTTGTTGCAAGGACAAGAGAGCGATCGTTGGTCAAAGGTAGAATGCCAATGATAAGTTATGTGGGTACAACAGTTGTCCTTGTTAGAGTGAATAGCATTCATTTGCAAGTTGAGTTTCATGCATTGTGTCCCTATATGTGTTACATGAACTTTTTTTATGATTAAAAGTAAATGCGTAAATAACGAATTTCTTGTTTGGAAATGAGTTGACGCGTGCAAGCGTGTGTTTAAATGGAAAGATAGAACTATTTGCGTTTCACGATAAAAATTTTGAACTTAGTGATTTGCGAATTATATCGCTATTTTTCATGTTGAGAAAATCTACGTTGCGAAAATCATGAAAGCGTTTGACTGCAAGGCTTTTATAATCAAAATGAGTATTGGCACGTTGATATCATAAATGAGTGCGGGAGCCGACTGATTTACTTTGTGTAAGTGATTTCGTTCAGAACTTTTCTAGTCATATGGGAAAAGGTTTTAGTCAATATGTTTCTGTTGTAACAACATCGTTTTGGTTGATTAAGATTGTGTTTTACTGAAAAGTTGCGTACGGACGATTATCGAGATCGTTGTGCAGGGCATTGGAGTTATGAGAGTGTTGGGGTCATGTGTACCCAAGTTGTTTTCAAGTGTTGTACTTTTTTTTAAATGTTAAAATGTGCGAAATGATTTAGATTATCATGTCGTCATGCATGAAGGCTATGAACTCACTAGGTCGTTGAGATTATTACATTCAAAGATAAGGAAGGGTTTCGAGAGTGGATATGTGTCGGTCAAGCGCTTAGTAGGAGTTACTGGTAAGGGCAAAGAGAAGGCGTGAGCGTGAAACTGGGGACTAGAAGGAAGGTAGCATAGTATAGTATGCCAGGCTTAGTATTCTAGAAATCTCAGCTGTGTATTGGATTGTTTCCGCAAACCTTGTTATGTACTTGTATGTTTATGATAGTATCTTGGAGCCGTTTCGGCGAGTTGCTTAATTCTTGTTGCTTAAGCTTTATTCTTTGAGTTGGATTGTTACAAGTAGCTCGTTAAAAGCTCGACTCGTTAACACCCCTACTTATAAGGGAGCTCACAAACATGGCTGCCACTTGTGTAGGTTGACGCTACTGCCAATTTGATACTCGTTGCTATTACGCCGTCGTGAGACCATGTTTCCACGATGAGCATAGTGTTCCAACGGGCGACTCAGATGAAGTTGGAAGGATGAAGGGATTACGTACATAATGTAATGAAATCATGGAGGAATTTTTCATAGTGGATGCACTATTTTAGGTTGGAGGAGATAAACATGGAAATAATCGAAAATAAATAATAATAATTGAAGTATTAACAAAAATTTAAAATATATTTATCCAAAACTACCCTTTTCTTGATTTCAAATTCAAAATTTCATCCAAATCATATCAACCGTTGATCTAACAATAAAGGGTGTAGATTAAGTTGCATCGATTTCACATTAAAGTTAGGTTGCAAAAGATTACCTCTCTCAAAAAAGTGAAAAACATGCAAAAAAAAGAAGGTGAAAGACAGAGTAATGCCCTTGTAACCGTTCATTTGAATGTTATACACACTTGCATAAAACCCGGAAAACAACTTCAATTTCTTATATGCACATGTGCACACCGTCCATATAAACGTATCAGGGTGTTCATCAATTTTTTTTTTGATTATCCCCTGAACCTCTCTGAGCGATCGTTTGAGAAGAAGAGTTAAAATGAGAAGGTAAGAAAAGATCTGACCCTTGATCACTTTTAATCTCACCCCCTAAATCCAGTTGATATGAGAATTAATCTGATGCATCTCACCATAATATATAATTATATATCCAAGGATGAAGATCTATTCTTATCTTTCTTACCATAACTTTCATTTTTATCGAAACCCAATCATATATATATTATATATATACATAGTTACCGATCTCGTAAGGACCTTTCTCTCTCCCTCTCTATACCAATACCTGTTTTTGTAATAATAAAAAAACATCAATTTCTTTTGTAAAAAAACACAATTTCAAAATTATATATAATTAAATGGTAATTTTACATTCTTCTCTTAAATAAAAAATAAAATAAAATTACTTTTGAAAATATACCTACGAAAGAATTGCGCATATTTATCGATTCCTAAATTTAGTTTCTGAGGCCTTCCGTACTCGAGCGGGTAAGGGCTCGGGTTGGGCTGAGGTGGCACCAGCGGGTTGGCGGCTATGGGGTACGGGGGCAGCGGGTTCAGCATGCGGGCTCGGCATGCGGGTTCCCCACCCCGCTGCTACCCGAACAATTTCTCAAATTTTCAATTTTTTTTTTCAACGGCTATATATCAAACGACTCTTTTTCAATAATTTTTTTTATTCAATTTAAACACTATAAATCAACCTCAAATCTCATCCATTTTTCACACCAAAATTTAAACACTCACCTCAATCCTTAAATATTTTCTTTCATTTCTTTCAATCCGATATAAACTTTATGGAGTCGCCACCCGGTTCATCGTCCGCTTCTTCATCATCCATTGACACCGACGACGAGGAATTCGGTCAACTATTTGATCGTTATGCCGATTTGTTGCAAGAAGCTGTAGATAGACGGTATGGTAGCACCGCCTCATCGTCAAGAAGGCCGAGGTCCGGGAACATAGAAAGAGGCCGGGTAGATGCTAACGACCGGCTTTTACGGGACTACTTTGGCGAAAACCCGGTGTATAATCCGGCACGCGGATGGCATAAGAATAAATTGGCGAATATTATGTACGCTTGTCTCATATTACACAATATGATACTCGAAGACGAAGGCCATGCCATTTGTGCCGATGGAAACGCCGTGGTAGCGGATGAAACACAAATCACTGAGGCACAACGCGCGACAAATGTTCGAGAAGTCAAAAACCGAGAGACTCATAATAACCTTCGGTCGGATTTGGTCGAACATATTTGGCGTATCCGACTTCCCAACAACGACGACGAGTAGATTTTTAATATTTTGTAATTTTGAATTTTATTTTGTAATTTTATTTTTATTTTGTAATTTTATTTTTATTTTTATGAATGTTATGATTTTTTATTAAAAAATTAGATGAGGTGGCATGTGGGTTCAAGAGGTTCAAAAGATTGGGGTACGGGATTTGTGGGTTCAAAAAAATCCAAGAGGGTTAAAAGTGAAAAGCTGATGTGGCGCTGACGGTTCAAAAGGTTTGAACCTGGGTACGGATGGCCTGATTATATAAAAAGCCCTTTGCGAAGCTTGAATTGGAGGGAAAGTGTGTGTCAAGGAGACAACAGAGATGCCGGTGGCGCGACCAGAGTCATCTGATTCTAGAATCATTGCTCACGTCGACATGGATTGCTTCTACGTTCAAGGTCTCTTCCTTTTCATCCTTCAATTGCCTTTGCCTGTGTATGTGTAATCAAATGAGTACAGTTGTGTACGTACATATACATGATTCTTACTTGTTAGGTTTTAATCAATCACTGAAGCAAGATTCCGATTGGCTGTTCCACTAATGCGCTACTATAATTAAAGAACTGTTCTCCGATTTAACAAGGAAAAGCGGAGAATTTCATTTACCTGCTTGAGAAATTGAAGAGCCCACTGGTATTTATGTTCGGTTTTGTGTAGTTTAGTTTCTGTTGGTGGAATATTCAAATAGGATGACATTTTTGGATATTAAATCATCAGCCAAAGTGTAATGACCTTCCTGAATTACTTGTTGTTAGTCGGTGTTTTTATGTGAATCGTTATAAGGCAAATCCATGAATAAGTAAACATAGAAAAAATGGGGTTTCCTTAGTGTCATAGCAATAACATAATTTAGGGATTATAACACCATAATGCAGAGAATATCGAACACCATTTCTGATTTATGGTAATTCATCCCTTGATCTTATGTGTTCCTCTCTGATTTTTTCTTTTATTTTTAGTGGAGCAACGCAAACAACCTCATTTAAGAGGTCTACCAACTGCTGTAGTACAATACAACTCTTGGAAAGGTGGGGGCCTTATTGCAGTCAGTTACGAGGCCAGGAAAGATGGGGTGAAACGGTAGCAATCATTCTTAACATCTGAGATTTTATTCTATCAGTTTTTTGCATACTAAATTCTAGTTATTCATGTCTGATTCGGTATTAAGCTCAATGCGAGGTGATGAGGCAAAGAAAGTTTGTCCGCAAATTCAGCTGGTCCAAGTTCCCGTGGCCCGTGGTAAAGCTGACTTGAGCATATATCGGAATGCAGGTTCAGAGGTTCATAAAGTTCAAAAGTTTCCATAGGGTTTGAGCTTTGCATCTATTTTGAGTGCCCAATTTGTAGGATTGGTGTAGTTACTTCCATTTTTTGCAGGTTGTTTCCATTCTTGCACGAAAGGGTCGATGCGAGCGTGCATCAATTGATGAAGTGTACCTTGACCTCACTGATGCTGCTGAAACAATGTTGAAAGAAACACCACTAGAAAGCTTGGAAAGTATCGATGAAGAAGTTCTCAAATCGCATGTTTTGGAGCTTAGTTCAGTAAGACAGTTTGCTTTTTCAAAATATTCAGTTTAATTGATAAAGAGGCGGTAGTGTTTTTTTGGATTTGTAACAGTAACTGTACTGAAATTTGTTCAGAATGGAAATAATGATGACAAAGAAATTGTGAGGGAATGGCTGCAGCGGAAAGATGCTGATCACCGTGACAAGTTGTTAGCTTGTGGAGCCTTTATTGTTGCTGAACTCAGGTTGCAAGTTTTACGGGAGACTGAGTTTACATGTTCCGCAGGCATTGCCCATAACAAAGTAGTTTCCTCTTTCTATTTATGAACAAAATCGTATTGCTACTATCATTTTCTGAGTGGCGATAGAAGAGAAAAATACAAAATGTTATGCACTTTTTTTTCCGGGGAATCTTGCAGATGCTGGCTAAACTAGCAAGTGGCATGAATAAACCTGCACAACAAACTATTGTCTCCTTCGCATCAGTGAAGGGGCTTCTTGAACCTTTGCCTATAAAGAAAATGTGAGTTAGTTATCTGATAAATGATTGATGTCTTCTATTTCTAGATTGGAATTTTGAGATTAGAAGGAGTTTGTTTGATGTTTAAAGTCAATCTAAGGCAACTAATAGAGATAAGGAGTATCATGAACTGTTAATACGTTATCATAATAACATTTTTATTTTATTTTATTAAAGTTCTTAATATGTTAGTATGCATCAGGAAACAGCTTGGTGGGAAGCTTGGGAGTTCCTTGCAAGTTGACCTTGGTGTGAATACTGTTGGGGATCTTTTGCAATTTTCTGAGGAAAAACTACAAGATTTCTATGGTGTCAATACTGGGTAATTATGTTAATCATTTATAGAACACACGTTTCATAATGCTTATTGTAGTTGATGACTTATAGGTTTCAGCAAACATAGCATATTTTTTCTTTCTCATGTAAAACTAGGAACTTTTCATGGAGCTGCATCACATCAGACATTTGAAGAATTTATAATTAATTCTTTTTGTTCCAAATCTCTTCCAGTACTTGGCTATGGAATATTGCGAGAGGGAACAGTGGGGAGGAAGTTGAGGGTCGCCTGCTCCCTAAGAGCCATGGGTCTGGAAAGACATTTCCGGGACCTAGGGCTCTAAAAACTCTTGCTGCTGTAAGTATTTCCTTCCAAATCATTTACTGGCATATAAAAAAGTATATATTACTGCATCTTAGTCATCTTTTGAGTAATGAAGTTTATCAATCCCTGCTAGTTTTGTCGTATCTTCTTCAGGTTGAAAAATGGCTCAAAGAACTATGTGAAGAATTAAGTGAACGACTTCATTCAGACCTGGAGAAGAATAAACGAATTGCACATACACTTACTCTACATGCTCACGCTTACAAGGTTGTTATTGTTTCTTCAAACTATATTCTTGTTATTTTGGCATTCCTTTAAAAAGCTCTTTTCCTCAAGCAATCAACTGTTTGCACATTAAGTGTTACATATGCTATTTTTGCAGTCCACTGATACAGATTCACACAAAAAGTTCCCTTCTAAGTCATGTCCTTTGAGATATGGGGCAGGAAAGATTCAAGAAGACGCTGTAAATCTTTTCCAAGCTGGGCTACGTGAATACCTAGGGGCATACATAGGAAGCCAGTGCGGTGGATGGGGAATTACTGGTCTTTCTGTTTCAGCCAATAAAATCGTTGCTATACCATCTGTAAGCTCACGTTTTTCTGTTTGTAGAGTTCTAACTTTTGGAAGTGAGGATTGCTTCAATCTCATGTACTTGCTAGTATGTGTTAAATTCTACAAAAATCCAATGAAGATGAATATTTCGCATGGAGTGTGCGTCTTTATGCTGCGTGTTCTTTGGCAGGGAACTAGTTCAATCACAAGGTACTTTCATTGTCGAGATCCGTTTCACTCTTCATCACAACCGTCGGATGAAAAATTCGTACTTGAAGATGATCTTTTGTCACCATCAAGTAGTAATTCCTTCTAATTGTGGCTCTTACAGTAGGTTCTGGTTGTTTAGATATTTCATCCATCATGTTATAGTATTAATTAATTTTTGCATTTAATTAGGAAGTGAAAGCCATCCAGCCTCTGATCAAACTGAGCAACAAACTGAATCTGGTGGGGAAGAGGCTCCAGTCACACATGATATTTCCAGTTTTGATCGTTATGAGAATGCATGTAAAGATGAGGTCTGGTTTTTCTATATCTCTTCCATGCATTATCATCATATACTAATATACAAAAATATCCCGTTGATGCCTTTCGCATGAAATGATTATCATAATGAACAAAGATGCAACTATTGATGATTACACAGCTTGAAGATACAATCAAACCATGGTCATAATGTAGCTCATTTTTTCACTTATAAAAATGCTTTTTACTCTGGAATTTGTTCATTATGGGTGCGTTTGGCACACTGGACAAGACAGGACAGAACAGAACAGGGTTCACTGTACCACGTTTGGCAGGACTTTTATGTGGAACAGACTGGAACAAGGTGGAACAAACTGGAACAGGCATGTTCCACCCCCACACCATGGAACAAGCTGGAACAAGGTGGAACAGACTTATGTTTTACCAATATAACCTCAAAATAAAATCTAATTCTCTTCTAAAACATCAAATAAATCTTCTATTTCATATTTTATTCAATCTTTAAATTTAGTAAGGATAAATTGGCCAATGTTATCTTGCCTGTCCAGTTCTGTCTTACCAAACGTGGAACACCTGTTCTATCCTGTCCCACCTTGTCCTGTCCTATCCTGTTTGCGTACCAATCGCACCCTATATGATGAAGGTTATTATGAATGCTTGATATTTCTTCCTGAAAGCAGGCTAGCGATGAGTTGACTGGAGAAGTTTCCCACTTATCATCAGGTTCCTTTTTTTTGTATTTTTGAGCTGTCTTCCCACTCCTATTTTGTACTCCTATGATGAGTCAATGTTTATGTAGGAGCTGAAAGCTGTTCAACTCAAAAGCAGAATGAACTACAACTGAGTTTACCTGTGAAGGAATCGAAGATGAAGTACCCTAGTGATGGAATAAGATCATATGGGCAGAAAAGGAAGGCAACAAAAGAAAAGGTTTGTTTTATCCGCATCTGGTCTTGTGTTGCTTTTTGCTACTATGAGAACAATAGTAGCAAGTTTAATAAGGGATTTATAAACTAGTTTAAAACTGAAGTTGACTATTATTAGGTTGCAAAAAGTGCTTGAATAACTTTTTGATTAGTCCAAAATTAATAATCATATCGAGGGCATACATGGTTAGGATTGGTATTGGCAAAATAGACTATACTGAAAAGACACTCGCTCATACACTGAAATAGCCATTTTGACATGCTGATCTTGTAACAGCTGATGACGTGGATACCCGTTTATGAAAGGTTTATGAAAAGGTTACGGAGTAGCGGACGATAAATTTGACATCCACGCCATTAAATGTTACACAATCACTCAGTTGATCAAAATGGAAACAAAATAGGAAAAATTGAAACTTTGTCAGATCAAGTAGGAAAATTTGAAACTTTGGTACATTGATTAGGGAAAAAAATCTTTGTTAAACTAAATAGGAACTAAGGCAAACTTTTTTTTTACATTTTAATGTCTTTTTCCCTTTCATTAACGGCAGCTGTCTTTTTTTGCTGGGGGTGGAGTGTAATATATAATGATCGAAATTAATCTCGAGATCACATTTGCTGCAGGGAACATCTTCCATCCTAAGATTTCTCCAAAGCAACTCTTGCTCTTCGTCAAAGCAAGACAACGCCAATGCTCCCCAAGAAACAACGCTTTTGTCATCAGGTATATCAAGTTCCATTTTTAGCTTAAACTCTATGCAATCAACCTTTTGAACTGATAATTGATATATACTGATTGAAGGAGTTCAAGAACCACTAGTAATGGAGAGTGAGAGCTTCCCTGGAAGTCAAAACGGACGGAGCACGAATACATGGAGTTACAAGGCCGATGAAATCGACCAATCTGTGGTTGAAGAATTACCACCAGAACTACAGGAAGAGGTTCGTACTTGGCTGCGGCCTCAGAAACGAGCTAACACGGTAAAACGAGGTTCTAGCATCGCTCATTACTTTCCTCCCAGCAAAAACGAACAGGGAAATTTCAAGTAACCCCATAACATGGATCAAGGTCACTGGCATAGGATTAGTGGAGGTACGCCCAAACTGAGCCATGCAGTCACCGTTAAATAAAATGTATATTTTAAGGTGTTTGTAAATATTTATGGCTAAAACATAAGAATGTTATTTTATTTTGAATGCATTTGAGAAATTATTGTTGAAATGTCGATTTTCAAAAAGAAGAATAATTTTTAAAATTAAATATATAGAAATTAAAACATACACTCTTTCTTGGTATTCCCTAACAATTATTGTTGTTATATCTCATCGGTTTACGGAACAAGTGACCCCATGAAACCGATTGTTTTCAACGTGAATAATACAGTTCTGGTCAGTGAATCCCATAACCATAAACCACCCAATTAATATCATTTGCGTGTGGAATCTTGCATATAGATTTCGAAGTCAAAAATGGCTTCATCGGAGAATATGGGTGATGACCAAATCCAACCACAATCCTACTGGAGATGGAGCAAACAAGACTTCTTCCCGGAGGAATCTTTCTGGGACTGGAGTGCCTACCGCTACGCCTTATCCCACACTTATTCCAGATTCAAGGATCGTCTGCTCACCCGTTCTCAAGATTCCGACGAGATACACAAGTTAAGGAAGGAGAGTGAGAACGACATGACACGCTGTCTCAACTGGTGGGATTTGATGTGGTTTGGGTTCGGTGCAGTCATCGGCGCCGGAATTTTTGTTCTTACCGGCCAGGAAGCCCATAACAACGCCGGACCAGCTATTGTGTTATCTTACGTAGTTTCTGGAGTATCGGCGATGCTTTCCGTTTTCTGCTACACGGAGTTCGCGATAGAGATTCCGGTGGCAGGAGGTTCGTTTGCCTACCTCAGAGTAGAATTGGGTGATTTCGCAGCGTTCATCACCGCCGGAAACATTCTTCTTGAATGCATTCTTGGAGGTGCGGCGGTTGCTCGTTCATGGACGTCGTATTTCACCACTCTTCTAAACCGTGAATCAAATTCTTTACGAATACAAACAGATCTCGCAGAAGGATACAACCTCTTGGATCCAATTGCCGTTGTGGTGCTGGTGATCGCAGCCACCATTGCAGTGAGCAGCACCAGAAGAACTTCATACCTCAACTGGATTGCATCCGCCATTAACACCATTATCATCTTATTTGTGATCATCGCAGGGTTTTCACATGCTGACACTTCGAACATGAAACCATTTACACCTTATGGCGCAGCAGGCGTCTTTCGAGCTGCAGCAATTGTGTATTTCGCTTATGGAGGATTCGATACCATCGCCACCATGGCCGAAGAAACAAAGAACCCATCTAGAGACATACCTCTGGGATTACTTGGCTCTATGTCGATCATCACTATAATCTACTGTCTAATGGCACTTTCGTTAACCATGATGCAAAAATACTCAGATATCGATCGGCATGCAGCTTACCCTCTTGCATTTGAGCGAGTTGGCATGAAATGGGCCAAGTATTTGGTGGCTCTAGGTGCACTCAAGGGTATGACCACGGTTCTATTGGTTGGTGCACTTGGTCAAGCTCGGTATATAACTCATATCGCACGAGCCCACATGATCCCACCTTGGTTCGCTTTGGTTCATCCGAAAACGAAAACTCCGATTAACGCTACTCTCTTGGTCACCATTTCTAGTGCCTTTATCGCATTCTTTTCGAGTTTGGATGTCTTGGCGAGCTTATTATCCGTAAGCACACTCTTCGTCTTCATGATGATGGCCGTCGCACTTATCGTGAGAAGGTATTGTTAGGAGTAATCAACCAACAATTAATTTGTGTATAATAAAGTATGAAAAAATGCATAAAAATTATGAAAGTCTTGTACAATTAAAGGTAGGAATATCAATTCAACAAAATAATAGAATCATAAACCTTACTTGAATTCGGTGGATTGTTCTTGAAATCAAATCGATTGAGACCTGCACGAAAGCAGTGTCCTAAGACAAAAATTCGCCGGTGGTATGAGCGTTTGTCCCGATGATACAACAATCGAATTCAAGTATCAAACTTGAATCTAGCGAACTAAAAATAACTGTTATGGGTCCGTGCGACTTTTCACACGGGTAAATCCGCTGTCCACTAGGTCCCTGCAGTACACCATTCCATAATCAATGAATCTCGACCTGATCGAGACCTAAACCCAATCTTTGACATTTAATATATATTTCATGTTAAAGAGAGTCCACAAGAGCACCACACTTCAAGGCCTAAACAATTAAATGATTAATTTAATGCTCAATGGTTGGAAAGTTTATTACATGGTTTAGATTGACAAGGTTTCAGTTAAATTAACTAAGTTTCAACAGGTATTACGTAAAAGGGGTGACTCCACGAGCAAGTTTGCTGAAACTGGTGGGGTTTTTGCTGATCATAATTGGGGCGTCCATGGGGACGTCCGCATGCTGGGGGTTAGACCCGAGTGGTTGGGTGGGTTACATGGTGACTGTTCCTTTATGGTTCATCGGAACACTGGGGATAGCGGTGGTTTTGCCGCAGCAACGGAGCCCGAAAGTGTGGGGAGTGCCGATGGTTCCTTGGCTGCCTTCACTCTCGATCGCCACCAATTTGTTTCTGATGGGATCGTTGGGGTATGAAGCTTTTATACGGTTTGGTATCTGCACGGTGGTTATGCTGCTTTATTATGTGTTATTTGGTCTTCATGCGACTTACGATATGGCACACCGGCAACCTGAACCGGAACTGAAACCGACAATTGTGGGTGACGGAAAAGCATAGTTGTAGGTTTGTAGGTGGAAAATGCGAAGCCATGGATGTATGGGACAACCCTCCAACATAAACTGTGATTTCATCAGATTAATTATATATATATATATCATACAAAATGTACTGAAAGATATTAGATATGTTTACCGGTAAATTCAAGACTATTACTTACTTTTCGGGTAAGAATTTAAGTCCACCAAAATAGCATCGTATGCAACAATTTAGCCGCTAAGCGCTTACCGTAGTAAGAGTTGTCGCATTCACTTACCGGGTAAGACTTTCGGTCATTGTTTTCGACTATCGATCCTTGCTTCCGCTCTTACCGGGTAAGATTCTTGGTCCTTGTCATATTCATCCGGTAAGCTAATGTGACTTGGTAAGCACTTACCCGGATAAACGTTTTGTAAATGGCCCATAAATTAATCATTGTTTTTTTTGTTTTTTGTCATTTTGTTATCTTTTGATTGTCTTTCTCCATTTTACACAACATAAATTACTAATATTCTATTTTTATTTTGTGTTTCTCTTTTACTTATTTATATTATATTATTAATAAATATACATTTTCTTTTATATAACATTCAACTATATATTTTAATTGAATCTTTTTGTTTCTTTTCTTTTAGATAACATTCAACTATATATTTTAGTTTTTTGTATCTTTTCTTTTATATAACATTCAACCATATATTTTAGTTGAGTTTTTTTGTTTCTTTTACTTTTTGCTTTTATGTAAAAATAAATAAATACTTATAAATATAAATATTACTACCTTTTGATAATATTATATAATTATAAAAATTAGACATAAAATGTAACACCCTAAAAATAGGGGTAGCCAAAAAACTTTCATAATACGAAAGAGCGGTATAATATAAATGAGTCATCCCAAAAAGGGGAATATCAAGTACATTGGCAAAGTTACAATTGTGCATAAAAGATAGATTATAACAACCAACTAATCTAGTTCAAAAAAGGAGGTAAGATTACAAAAGGGGTTGTCACATCTATTCGTATAAATCTTCTATAGTTAGCGACCAAAAGTATCCCCACGGCTCACTCGCTCTGTCTACTCTTTCTTGGAAACGGCTCCACTAGAACCTGAGATGCAAGTCAACATTCAAACAAGTGTCAAGACAAGGCTTGGTGAGTAATTCCAATTAAGCACATAATAGTAATAGCATATTAGAGTAAGATTCATCATAGAGTTTTCCACAATTATTTTTGAAGTCAATGGGGGAGACCCATCACACCAAGAAGTTCCACCCAAAGAGTCGAGATACCTTAGTGCCATCCGCATAAAAGCGACACCAAAGGCACATACCCGCGAGGTGGTGCCCAAGACTATGTCCTCCTAGTGAACACTTAACTTGATTCATTCAAAGCCCAAATAGCCATAAATAATGTCCATATGCCCAATCAATGCAAGAGCTTCTAATTCATGGTGCATAAATCACCATTTTAGTAACACATGTATCATATGTACACATATATGCATAAATCATGTAAGGTCACATATACTCAAAGAGTCACATGACTAAATAGCTTAATCATTAAGACATGCTTAATACCAGTAAAGTAACTTGTAGCTTTTATGCATGAAACCCCAACTTACCAAGGCCACACCTGATAACATCAACACATAGAGTCTAACAATACTTCCATACCCCAAGAACATTCTTATTAAGCCAACTACTCACACTTCCCAAACTTAGGGTTTTTAACAAGATGATGAGATAAACAAAATAACAAGTAATTAATCATGGATCTAGAGTAATGAAGGTTAGAACACTCACTATCTAGGTTTTTAAACCAAAACCTAGAAAATGGATGAAACCCTAGCTTTGGAGGATCTGCAAGGGAGATTTGGAGTTGTAGGTGACAAGTCTCTTGGAGAATCCTTCAATAAATGCTCCCAATAGACTCAAGATGATCAATAAATGTAGCTCAAACCTTGCGGAGGATTAAATGAAGAGAGTGGATGGATTTGAGGTGAAAATCGCACCTTGGAAGGGAGAAAACGATTTGGGAGGGTTTTTGGTAAAGCGAGTGAGAGAAAGATGGGAAAAGAGAGAAAAGGGTAAAATTTTCGTCAGACCAATCGCGAACGTCCGCCAAGTGACCATGCGGACGTCCGACCTTCCTTTGGCCAGATTTCTCCTAAAATTGTTCTGTTGCTTCCGCGGATGCTATGCGGACGTCCACACGACACGGACGTCCGACCCTAAGCCCCACTGACGTCCGCTTACCCCAAAATCCAACACTTGCAAGTTTTCGGACGACTCATGCGTAATTATTATATTTAAAAATGCAGGTAACAAATAATATCACATATGATTAAATCTAATATAAACGAGAATCCAAAAGATTTAAAAGTGAAGTTAGCATTCAAGTTACCTACCGAATGAAATCCGGGGTGTTACAATCCTCCCCACCTTGGAAGGATTTCGTCCCCGAAATCGCATCTTTACACAAAAAGGTTGGGATAGCGTTTCCTCATGACCTCCTCGGGCTCCCAAGTCACGTTTGCCCCGCGATGGTGTTTCCATTGAACTTTTACCATCGCCACGTCCTTGTGACGGAGTCCCTTAATCCCCGACTCAAGTATAGCTTCCGGTTCCTCGACACAACGATTTCCATTGTCGACCTGGATCTCCGTCAATGGGATCACGTTCTCCTCCTCGGCCAAACACTTTCGTAAGTAGCACACGTGAAATGTGGGATGAATCCCATCCATCTCCGGCGGTAGATCTAGTTTATAAGCTTGTAATCCAACTTTCTCCAAGATTGAGAAGGGTCCAAGGAAACGTGGACTAAGTTTCCCTTGCTTTCCAAACCAGATAATGCCCTTCCATGGAGATACCTTCAACATCACCCGATATCCTACTTGAAATTCGATTGGCCGGCTTTTCTTGTCGGCATAGCTTTTTTGTCGGTCTTGTACCGCCTTTAAACGCTCTCGGATTTCCTTTACTTTGTCCGTGGTTTCTTGCACAATTTCCGGTCCCGCGAATTGCTTCTCCCCCGCTTCAAGCCAACAAACGGGAGTTCTACATCTACAACCATACAAGGCTTCAAACGGTGAGGCCTTAAGACTCGAGTGATAACTGTTGTTGTATGCGAATTCCACCAAAGGTAAATGTGTGTCCCAACTTCCACCAAAATCTATGACGCACGATCGAAGCATGTCTTCGAGGGTTTGAATCGTTCGTTCGCTCTGTCCATCCGTTTGGGGATGGTAGGCCGTACTTAGCTTCACCTTCGTCCCCAATTCCCTTTGGAAGCTAGCCCGAAAATTCGAAGTGAATCGGCTATCTCTATCGGACCTACTGGATAATGGCACTCCGTGCCTCGACACGATCTCATTGATTTAAAGTCTTGCTAGCTTATCCAACGGCAACGTCTCCCTCATTGCCAAAACGTGCGCGCTCTTAGTCAAACGGTCCACTATCACCCAAATGGTGTCATGACCCCGCAAGGTCTTTGGTAACTTTGTCACGAAATCCATGGTGACATTGTCCCATTTCCATTCCGAAATCTTCAAGGATTGTAGACTTCCGTACGGCTTTTGATGTTGTGCCTTGACTCGGAGACACGTCACACAAGATTCCACGTATTTAGCCATATCGAGCTTCATTACCGGCCACCAATAACTTAACTTCAAGTCCCTATACATCTTTGTACTCCCGGGATATATAGAATATCGAGACTTGTGGGCTTCCTCAAGAAGTAGCTCACGATTACCGCCGATCTTCGGCACCCAAATCCGGCCTTGGAAGAGCTTAAGGCCGCGACTATCTTCCGTTAGTAGTTCCCGTTGCTTTACCATAATTTTGGCCTTAAGGTTTTCTTCCCGAAGTGCCTCCAATTGACTTGCCATGATGATTGTCATCAAACTTGATATCACATCGATTCGGTAAAGGTTTAGCTTAATCCCACCTCCGTGGTCCTTTCGACTCAAGGAATCCGCCACCACGTTAGCTTTCCCGGGGTGGTAAAGTAGTTCACAATCATAATCCTTCAAAAGTTCGAGCCACCTCCGTTGTCGCATGTTTAGTTCCTTTTGGTCGAAGATATATTTGAGGCTTTTGTGATCGGTATAAAGGGTGCACTTCGTCCCGTACAAATAGTGTCGCCACAACTTCAAGGCAAAGACCACCGCCGCCAACTCCAAATCATGAGTCGAGTAATTCTTCTCGTGGTCCTTTAGTTGTCGTGACGCATAAGCTATCACCTTCCCCCTTTGCATCAATACACAACCGAGTCCCATTTTTGAGGCGTCTCTATAAACCACAAAGCCTTCCGATCCTTCGGGTAAGGATAATATTGGTGCTTCACATAATTTCTTTTTGAGCGTTTCGAAAGCTTGCTCTTTAACGGTTGTCCACACAAATTTGACATTCTTCCTTGTCAAATAAGTAAGCGACGTAGCAATCTTTGAGAAGTCTTGAATAAATCGTCGGTAATAACCGGCTAGACCCAAGAAGCTTCGGATTTCCGTTGGACTCGTGGGCGATTTCCAATTTGTCATGGCTTCAACCTTTGCCGGGTCAACCTTCACCCCGTCTTGAGACACCACATGTCCCAAGAATTGGACTTCCCGTAACCAAAATTCGCATTTGGAGAATTTAGCATATAATCTTTCCTTTCGAAGAACCTCCAACACCGCTCGTAAATGTTGACTATGCTCGGCCTCGTCTCTAGAGTAGATCAAGATATCGTCGATGAAGACTATCACCGACTTATCCAAGAATGGACGGCACACACGGTTCATTAGGTCCATAAACATGGCCGATGCGTTTGTCAAACCGAATGGCATCACCAAAAACTCATAGTACCCATACCGCGTCCGAAAAGCCGTATTCAGAATGTCGCTCTCTTTCACTCTCACTTGGTGGTATCCGGACCTCAAATCGATTTTGGAGAAACAACTCGCCCCTTACAGTTGGTCAAAGAGATCATCAATACGGGGGAAGTGGGTACTTATTCTTTATCGTCACCTTGTTCAATTCCCGATAATCAATGCACATTCGCATCGATCCATCCTTCTTTTTCACAAACAAAACCGGAGCTCCCCAAGGCGACGAGCTCGGCCGAATAA
The DNA here is from genome assembly GCA_033807775.1 of Saussurea involucrata. Lineage (NCBI taxonomy): Eukaryota > Viridiplantae > Streptophyta > Magnoliopsida > Asterales > Asteraceae > Saussurea > Saussurea involucrata. Next base: position 78,345,216 of record CM066322.1, read on the forward strand.
ACCCCTTCTCTAACAATTCCTGTAGTTGCGACATCATTTCTTGCATTTCGGTTGGAGCCAATAGGTACGGAGCACGTGCAATCGGGGCCGCCCCCGGAGTAAGGTCGATATGAAATTCCACTTGTCGATCAGGTGGTAAACCGGGTAAATCCTCCGGAAAGACATCCGGGTAGTCACATACCACACTCACATCCTCCAATTTCTTCTTCTCTAACTTCGTGTCTATGATGTAGGCTAAGTATGACGAGTACCCCTTGGCAAGAAACTTCCGCGCCTTTAACGAAGAGATTAACGAAGTGGTCTTTCCCCTTTTCTCTCCATACACTATCACTACCTTCCCATTTGACGTCGGGATTCGGATTATCTTTTTCGCACACAAGATTTCGGCTCTATTCTCGGTCAGCCAATCCATACCCATAACCACACCAAAGCCACCAATTGGCATTGGCAACAAATTTGCCTCAAAAGCGCTATCATCAATAACCAAGGTACATTTACTAAAACATTCCCGGACCAAAACTTGTTCCCCATTAGCTACCTCGACTATTAGGGCGTTCGAGAGTGTAGTAACTGGAATGGTAAATTGCTTGCAAAAAGAAGTAGAGACAAAAGAAAGATTCGCCCCCAAATCAAACAATATGCGAGCAGGCAAGGAGTTTACGAGGAACGTACCCGTCAAAACATCAGTGGTCTCCCTCGCCTCCGCGGCGGTCATCTGGAAAGCTCTGCTCGGCGCCCTCGGTGGATCCTCCTTCCTGATCGGCACCCCACTTGATGCAACATGGTTCCCTCCCGACAACTTCGGGCAATCCCTCTTGATATGTCCCGGTTCTCGACACTCGAAGCAAACCGACCCTCGGATAGGGCAATCTCGGACAACATGGTCTCTCTTTCCACACTTAGCACATTCGGTCGGGTTGTGACGTGGCCTAGAGTTGCACGGGCCACTATGCTTGATTTTACACTTATGGCACCACTTCACCTCACGCCGAGGATCACCGTTTCTTCCCCCATTAAACGGTCTAAACTGTCGAGCGGGTCCGGTCGACCCTTCCCATTTCCTCCTTTCACCAACAACTACCTTCTCTTCATTCCCTTTTGCATAGACGGTCTCCATCAATTTTGCCTCTTCTATCTTCTCCCGCAATGTAACCGCTTTAGAGTTGCGGACCATGGCCATCATGTCCGCTGGTAACCCCTTGAGGTATGCTTTAACCCTTTCCTTCTCAGTCAGGGCCACATGCCCCACCAAATTGAGCTTTTCCATAAATAGACAAGTGTACTCTCTCACAGTCGAGTCCCCTTTCTTGAGTGATCGGAATTCCTCCTCGATCCAGTCCATTTATTGTTCATTGCAGTACTCCTCTAAAACCTTCTTCTTGAACATCTCCCATTTCATCTTGGCCAAAACCGAGGCCTCCAGAGTAGATATGAAGATGTTCCACCATATGAGGGCCGCACCCCTCAACATCTGAGAACCAAACTTTACTTTTTGGATTTCCCCACAATCGCAAGCCCAGAAGGCCTACTCGATCTCTCGGATCCAGTTCATTCAAGCTACTGGATCATCGGAACCTGCAAATTCGAATGGTTTACAACAGAGGAACATCTTGTAGGAGCAGCCTTTTTCCCTCCTCTCTTCTTCGGTGACCCGCGGTCATCGGTGTCCACAACGTGTACAATCCCCCCCGAACCAAGTAGGGCGTTTTCTGCAACCGCTTCATTCCTTCGGTGACTGACATCTCGGTCGTCTAACAGCTTTAGGAACCTTTCATCGCGTTTGTCCATGGCAGAGTTCATCATCTGCAGAAAACTTGCCATCATGACGGATTGTGGGTCGGCGTCTTCGAAAACCGGCACCTCCACTACGATGTTGTTTTGAGGAACATGGTCGATGATGCCTCTTAACATTTGGGGAATCGGAGGAGTAGGGGGATTACCTCCCGCATTTGGTTGTGTTGGGTTCTCCCGTGCCGTCACACTGTTTTCTTGTCTTTCTTCGCGATTTGCCACATGGCTCCTCGTATTTACCATGGTAACTGCCACATGATAAATACCATACCAGTTAATTCATTAAAAGATTAACGGCGTGTAACGTACTACTACAATCATTAAGCATCATAATAACAAATTCAAGTATACTCACGTATGAATATATTCACCATAACACGGGCCCTATGAAATTTTGAATATATCACACATAAGAATTCTTTTCATCATCACTACAAATTATAACAATCGCAATTCCGTTGATCCTATACTCTCCCCACCTATGGTTTCTACCCACAGTCACGAAATTTCATAAGGGCAATTCAGTTTAAGTCTAGGTTTGCTAAGGTCATCACCTAGTTCAATTAAACCAATGCTCTGATACCAACTTGTAACACCCTAAAAATAGGGGTAACCAAAAAACTTTCATAATACGAAAGAGCAGTATAATATAAATGAGCCATCCCAAAAAAAGGAATATCAAGTACATTGGCAAAGTTACAATTGTGCATAAAAATAGATTATAACAACCAACTAATCTACTTCCAAAAAGGAGGTAAGATTACAAAAGGGGTTGTCACATCTATTCGTATAAATCTTCTATGGTTAGCGATCAAAAGTATTCCCACGGCTCACTCGCTCCGTCTACTATTTCTTGGAAACGGCTCAACTAGAACCTGAGATCCAAGTCAACATTCAAACAAGTGTCAAGACAAGGCTTGGTGAGTAATTCCAATTAAGCACATAATAGTAATAACATGTCAGAGTCAGATTCATCATAGAGTTTTCCACAATTATTTTTGAAGTCAATGGGGGAGACCCATTACACCAAGAAGTTCCACCCAAAGAGTCGAGATGCCTTAGTGCCATCCGCATAAAACCGACACCAAAGGCCCGACACACCGGGGATACAACAAAGTCATTGCCCCATGGTGGCGAGGGTCTAGGCACATACCCGCGAGGTGGTGCCCAAGACTATGTCCTCCTAGTGAACACTTAACTTGATTCATTCAAAGCCCAAATAGCCATAAATAATGTCCATATGCCCAATCAATTCAAGAGCTTCTAATTCATGGTGCATAAATCACCATGTTAGTAACACATGTATCATATGTACACAGATATGCATAAATCATGTAAGGTCATATATACTCAAAGAGTCACATGACTAAATAGCTTAATCATTAAGACATGCTTAATACCAGTAAAGTAACTTGTAGCTTTTATGCATGAAACCCCAACTTACCAAGGCCACACCTGATAACATCAACACATAGAGTCTAACAATACTTCCATAGCCCAAGAACATTCTTATTAAGCCAACTACTCACACTTCCCAAACTTAGGATTTTTAACAAGATGATGAGATAAACAAGATAACAAGTAATTAATCATGGATCTAGAGTAAGGAAGGTTAGAACACTCACTATCTAGGTTTTTAGACCAAAACCTAGAAAATGGATGAAACCCTAGCTTTGGAGGAACTGCAAGGGAGATTTGGAGTTGTAGGTGACAAGTCTCTTGGATAATCCTTCAATAAATGCTCCCAATAGACTCAAGATGATCAATAAATGTAGCTCAAACCTTGCGGAGGATTAAATGAAGAGAGTGGATGGATTTGAGGTGAAAATCGCACCTTGGAAGGGAGAAAACGATTTGGGAGGGTTTTTGGTAAAGTGAGTGAGAGAAAGATGGGAAAAGAGAGAAAAGGGTAAAGTTTTCGTCAGACCAATCGCGGACGTCCGGCCTTCCCTTGGCCAGATTTCTCCCAAAATTGTTCTGTTGCTTCCGCGGATGCTATGCGGACGTCCACACGACACGGACGTCCGACCCTAAGCCCCACGGACGTCCGCTTACCCCAAAATCCAAAATTCAAAATCCAACACTTGCAAGTTTTCGGACGACTCATGCGCAATTATTATATTTAAAAATGCAGGTAACAAATAATATCACATATGATTAAATCTAATATAAACGAGAATCCAAAAGACTTAAAAGTGAAGTTAGCATTCAAGTTACCTACCGAATGAAATCCGGGGTGTTACATAAAATAACCTATATTACATTCTGTTTATTCTAAAATAACATTATATGTAGTATAATTAACACGTAAAAGCCGCATGTATTTTATTATAGGGAAAAATGCACAAAATAGCAACCTACTTTCATAATTTTTTTAATTATAGCATTGTACTTTCAGTTTTTCTTATTATAGCAATATACTTTCAAATTATTTTTTATTAAGACATTGTACTTTGAAAAATGTATCCATTATAGCATTGGGTAACCCTTTGATCTAATTTTACCCATTATACCAGGTTTCCATGCCACCTCATTGTCCATGTAGGTTGTACACGTGTACCATATTGCTTACGTGACATTTCTTAGTATAATATTGTACTTTCAAAAATATTTTATACGTAAAATATACCTTACTTTTTATCGTTAATTTTGTGAGAACAAGAGGAAGGGAAGAAATTCAATGCCTTACTATTATAAATTTCTTTGCACGTGTGACGAGTTGATGTAAACCAAAAGATCAACTAAAGTTTGTTTTGCACACAATATCCAATATATTTATTTTATGTAGAAACTGAGAACAAAACGAAGAGAATGTGTGTAATTTCTTTGAAGGAAGGGATATGGAATGGAACGAAGCACGAGAAAAACAAAAAGAATGTGTATATAAATGCTTCTGGAAGGAGACGGAAAACAAAAATAGTGTAGTGATGGAGAACAAAGACTATGGTGTGTATTGGGTTATGTGGTAAATTTGTGAAAGTCCATATATTTAGATAAAGGAAGTCATTGAGAATTGAGATTATCTCAATTCTCACATACTGAAGTCGGTTGAAAAGTAGAAGGAAGAAACGAATTTCATGATTGCTTTTGGGTTCTGATTCTGTGGTGAAGAAAAGTTGATTTTGAGTCTCTGTCGATTTCGGATTAAACCCAGACTCTCGAACGTGATGATATGACTTACTTAGTGTATGTCATATTCATGGAATCGGGTATATTCCCGTCATCGAAGGATGTTACATGTACGGTACGAGCTCGGGGAAGTAACAGGAAAAGTGACGAGTGATATAAGATATTCAACTTTTGGTGATGAAATGGAGAAGTTAGCATATACGAGGAGGTTTTGGTGAATGGTCTAAACAACTAGTATAATCTGATCTTAATGTTTAGGATTAGATTAGCAGGTTGTTTTGATAAGTTCAGTTTGTATATGTGAACCCTCATGGTTAATTCTTCATTTATGTATAAAAGTTTGGATGAATTTATGGTTAACTTTGATAAACTTTAAGGTTTAAATTTGTCATGGTTTTTGGATGTTTCATTAAGTAAGACACATCAGCCCAAGGAAACCGGTTTAAAAAGTAACAGGTTACCCAAATAGCAATGAACATCTCTAGTGAAGAAGCATGACCTATTTGGTCGTCTACCAAACATAACATATACAAATTTACCTTATACTTTCATTATTGTACCAAACTAGAGTTATGAGTTATTACAATTCTCATATAAAACACAATTTTACATAAATTGTATTATATGAATATACAATAAAATAAATAAATATAGATATAATCAAGTTATAAAAAACAAAAAAATTATAAAATATAACAAATTTATAATAAAACTAAAAATTACAAAATTATAAAATAAAATAAAGTAATAAACACACATATATATATATATATATATATATATATACTAGGTCTGAACCCGTGTATTACACGGGGTAATTTAAAAAAATTAAATCATGCCATAAAATTTATCTTACATATATGAATGATCATCGAAAGTACGATGTTACTTTTCCAAGCTTTTTTCTCTTCAGAGTTGTTTTTTTTGCCGCTGGTTACAAAATGTCCTTGTTTTAGGCAGTTTTGCAAAAAATTAATAAAAAATATGAATAAATATTAAGAATTTATAAACAAAATTTATAGTAGAACGTAAATGAAATTATGGAAAAGTACATAGTTAAAATATTAATAAAATAAGAACCACATATCATAAATTATCAAATACTTCTTTATATACAACATTCTTTGTTCTATTGCTAATTATACCTTCATCATCTATAATTAATATTTTTAAACCATGTATACTTTTTACTCTAGATAAAGTAACATACAACTGGCCATGGGTGAAGACTGGTTGTCTCAGAAACAAACCAACCTTCGATAATGACTGTAACATCCCAAGAACATAACAAGATAACCATAGCATTAAATCATACTCTTGTAATAAAACTGGATCCCAAATTCTGTTACATCATTCCCAAACTAAGGTTGGCGGAAACAACCTATACACAACTGAGAACAACTGCTACTACAAGTGGCATCGGCACTGTCTCTAGCTGCATCTGTACTCTATCATGATCTTACTCACTTACTTGAGCCTCTTACTACTTGTTTACCTGAAAATGGTTTAGTTTGAAAAGCGAGGGTTAGACCAAAAGGTCTAGTGAATTCCCTCCGAAAACAACATATATAAACATTGGGAAAATCGTTTATAAAATTCATCATCAAACTTCACATAACGTCAAACATGGTACTGCACCGTGATGAGGACCGCATAAACTAACCACGATCGGGGCCCAAGCAGACTCCCCTCTCGCCGCGATCGGGGCCCAAGCAGACTCCCCTCTCGCCTCGTATCGGGGCCCAAGCAGACTCCCCTCTACCCGAATAGGAGAGAAACAGATTCCAACCTATCGGCTCATCATCCATGTCCAAGGGATCATCGGATCCCAGAGCATACCGATCCCACGGTGCAGACCGACTCCTCATAGCATACATAACATGTCATACTTCATACAACTTAGAATCTCGTAAACCATATAATCATTTCATCATGCTAAATATTCTTTGAATAAAGTATGAGCTTTCATGTAAAAACATGCATATCGATTTGGTAAACATTTCGTGCTCAAAGTGAACCATTATCAGTAAAAGAACAATTAACACATTGCGTCGTAAATAGGTTTAGGGAACTCACCTTGATTGTCGTACAATGCACTTCCTAAACACCTTCAAGCTACACCCACCGAACACCTAAGGCAAAAGATCCACATCAGGTAAATAGCTCAGCCTCATTGTCCGGATACCCTTTTCCGGATGCTATACTTATCCGGACGCTACACTTTTCCGGACACTGAATTTATCCGGACACTACACTTATCCGGACACTACACTTTTCCGGACACACCACTTATCCGGACACTACACTTTTCCGGACACTACACTTTTCCGGACACACCACTTATCCGGACACTACACTTTTCCGGACAAACCACTTATCCGGACACATGCAACATATTCGGACACATGCAACATATCCGGACACATGCAACATATTCGGACACCTTCAAACGCTGGTGTCCGGAAAACGCTGCTGTTCGAACTTAGAAATTCTAAAACCGATTTAAACTCCGATTTAAGCCATTAGTTTGATTAGACAACTATAAGGGTTCATCCACCAACCCCAAACACCCACTTAATCCATCTTTAACCCTCTTAAATCGATTTATTAAGACAAAACCCAAGAAACCCACTTTTTAGGAAAAAGTGATTGAAAACTCAATGAATCTCCCCATTCAGACTTATGAATCTAGAACAAGTGAGAAAGGATCCACACAACAATAAGGAAGATGAAATTAGAACGGGTTACCTTGACGATTTCTTCTCTTTTGATTTCTTCCCCAAAATTCCTTTCTCCTTCTCTTTTCTCTCTTAGCCACCAAACACACAAAGAACTCCTCCAACACTGATTTTTAGAACAAAAGGGGGGTTGCCCTAGGGATTTGAGGCCATACATACTATCCACTAATTGCCCTAAGGCCCCTCAAGTCCAACTTTCATTCTTTAAACTTCGGCCCCCAAACTTTCGATACTTACTTAGAATTTCGGGTTGTTACAACACTCCCCCCTTAAAAGAATTCCGTCCCCGGAATTCCTTATTGGGAAAAGATGCGGGTATCTTGTCCACACCAAAACTGACACTTCTCCAAGGTAAAACCACTTCTGACCCAGACAAACACCTCATTAAATTCGAAACAATAAACAATGGGTGCACTTCCTTCAATTCTTACGGTACCCCTAACTCGTAGGCTATTGTTCCTACCCGATCGGTCTTGACAACAGAAGATTAACTAAGGCTTCTCAAGCATCTATACTTCCTTTAAGGAGGAACCTGGCTAAATCTCCGTCACAACATAGTATTCACTTACCAAGAGACAAACACACACTTGACAGCTTGGCACCAGGCCAAACCCGTACGTCCCGACAACTCACAACCCAGAGTTCCTTCGTCGCAATACAAGCAATCCTAGATCACTTCCCTCAACCAACAATCGTCTAAGCGGCCAACATTTCCCTTACTCAGACCACCTCGACCACAGTTCGTCAACCAACTCTCTTATCCTCATCTCTTCACCACTCCACACTTATACGCAACTAAGAGTAGGAACCTCCAAACCCATCGTTGATTGCTATGTTCGCTCAGACATATAACACATAACTCCGGTTATCCTCACTCAACTGGGAGGAGTAACCATGGTCACACCATACTATTCTCACTAGCTCAATCACTGCACGACCAATTCATTTATACATTTCTCACAAGGTCACTTAACTTAACTCATTCAGTTGTCTAATCCACTTCTTTCCTGCACAAAATCATACACAAATCCCTTCCTCAAAACTCGTTCCAAAAGTTCTCACATTTATCACTGACAATCCACATAACACAACACCCTTCTGGTATTACTGCCACATTTACTACTTCCAAATTACTCACTTAATCCGACATGCTATCTTCACCTCTCCACATTAGCGTGGAGCACTGCTCATCAAACATTACTTGCCCCTCTCTCCTGACCTATCCACATGCTGATAACACTTTCTCAATACTTGCATAACCAAACAGTTGCACCAAAGTCCTAACTTAAGGCATTCAAACAAGTCGTCTTGAAACGACACTAGAGTTCGACGTCACTACACATTCTTTACTCTCCAACTTTTACTTTCTCAGACAATTCTTTCACTCATATATCACAGCTCACACTCTTTCAGGAATTCACATCTATTCCACCACACTTGACTAACACAACCCTCATCCTCTTTAAACTTCCAACGACCCCAAAGTGTTTCTTAGTAACGTCCCCTATTCACTCTAATAATCCACCCCCTTTGGAATCTCTATTACAAACGGATCTAATAACTCAGGAACACCCCGAAACTCGGGTTCCACAATTCTTTCGATTAACCACCATGATCATAAAATCAGACAGATATATATATATATATATATATATATATATACTGTCATCCCGGCTTTCTTACTTAGATTTACCTTAAATAATTCTTTAACAATCAGTGTGTTAATCTCAATAACACTTCCCCAAGAACTGTAACACATCCTGTAATAACAAATGAACGTCATTACCTAACAAATCTATAAAATTTTTATCAACCAACCAAAGGCTTATACCTCTATCATGACATTTCAAATCAATTAATGATCATACTACCACTCCGACCCATAATCATCATCATGTCATTCCTTAAACATGACCAACATTTCCAACTATTTCCTTCTAGGATCATTCCCTCACGCATAAGGAACAATTTTTCATTCTTTAACGATTTCTCATCTACTATACTACGGCTCGACTAATCTATTCATCATCTTCTGTACATTTACTCTGCCTTCAAGAATATACTTAACAGCATACATAACCACAAAGCTTGATCTCACAGCTGGGCAATCACCCAATTCTGCCCCGACATTCCATTCTGATAATAGTCAAAATAATCACCAACTTACAAACCACGTACTTCAACAACTGGGGTTGCAAAACGTACACTCCACCCGAAATCCCAAACGGACTTCCTTTTAATCCTTCACTTTTCTAACATCACCTTACTACATCACCGACTGACACAAAAATCTTGGCAATTGAAGCTACTAGTAGTTCGTACATCCACCACTCCTATCATCACACTACCGACCAAGTCTCTCATGGTCATTCGTACACAATCTGAACTTGCCTTCACATTTTCTCGCATACACGATCGAGTCTATGTCGCTACTTTGCCCTTTCTCACTCTAGCTGAACTATAACTCCCTAGTTCCCAATTAGCTCAATTGTAATCGTTCTTGCTCGCTCTTTACGATCCAAGGCCTTACATAAGCTGGACACAGTCTCTCACTGGATGCTAGAATCTACACACTAGCTTCGCTCATGTTACATACCTCATCATTCTACGAACCCTCCATGCTTCGTAAAAAGAACGCTTAATCAAAACAATAACTTCTCATCCTCTTAGCACCCCTACAAGGTGTTCTATCAACTTTCAACCTTCTGGTTCAAGTCTTCGGCCTTAACTATCTTACACAACCGTCGACTTCTACATCAACTGACAACCTGTAACTACCTTCTTAACTTACTTTATAACAGGGGTTCCTTACGGAACCTAATCCTTCCACATATCATAATCAACTTCATGATCTGCCTCCCTCTTTTCGAAACCTACTCATGTAACATCAACATTACGAGCTCACCTCGAAACTCATACTCCCACGCTATAGACATTTCATTCTTCCTCCTCACACTACTCATAACGAGTTGCAAAAACCATCACCTTGAAGGCTTCGAGTCTTTCCTCCGGACACAACCGTCCCTTGACAATCGTACTTCCAGTTATCGAACAAAGGTGCAAACCCTCATACAACCGACACTTCTCCACTCTTGGGGTTCTTCCTTAGCTTAATATGTAACATCCTACGACCTAGTGAGTTCATAGCCTTCATGCATGACAACACAATAGATAAATCATTTCGTACATTTTATCATTTTAAGTAAACAACATTTAGAAACAACTCGGGTACCCGTGACCCCATCACTCTTATAACTTCAAAACCCTGCACAACGATTCGAGAACCGTTGGCATGCATCTTCCCGTGAACCTCAATCTTGCTCAATCCGAACAATGTTATTACGAGAGTAATATATTGCATGAAAATCTTTTCGTATAAGACAATTCTGAAAAATTTACCGACACAAAGTAAACCAGTCGGTTCTCGCACTCAATTGTATGACATCAAAAAGTCAATAAGCATTTTGGTTATAAGTGAATTGCAAGTAACCATTTTCTTGACCCTTTTTGTAACAATCTAACTTATCATTAAAAGTGTGGAATACTTTGCAAATCGTTTACCTCAAAATTTCAATGTGCGACGTACTGAAATCGCTTTTTCTTTAAACGTGCACTCGTACAAGCTGACTCATTTTGTTCAAAGTTGACATTTACATTCTTATTTTAAATCGTGAAAATTTCATGTTACATAAAAGAACGCCATGCATGAGACTCTATTTGCAATTGAAGGCTACTCACTCTAACAAGGTCAACCGCTTTGCTTACGCAACTTATCCTTGACACTCCACCTACGACCAATGGTCGTCCTTTCGGTCACGCAACAACTTGCTGAACACACTTTCCACATCTCACTTACTCAACCCTTTCATACTATTTCGCTTTGACCAACTATCTCACTTTCCACTTCTATATGCTTTCATTTCACCATAGGTATCTTATTTCATTTACTCTGTCCTTGAAAAGCTCGAATAAGAATTCAAAGCTCCATTGACACTTCCAAGATTTCGACATCGTCCTTTCTTACCATCCCGACCGATCTATCCCATGATTTCTAGAACTGGGACTCTCCCGAAACAGGAGTCTTACTCAAACTCAACATCCATCCTCTCCGAATCCACGAAGAGCTACCTCTAGACGACTCATAACATTCTATGCAACATTCTTTCTCTACGATGTATACATACATCACATCATAGGTGACCTCTCAAGAAACTTCCCCAACAAGGGGTCTCAGTCTACCCCTCAGGGATCTTGTTGACAATCTAACGTACTGGAACACGACATGAGCACTAGATAGGTTAATAAGGTAGGTTAAGCACATACATGTACCTGTAAGTTCGCAATTTCACTGGCCAGGTGAAATCTCAAACTTACCTTACATGACAGTCCTCAGTACCCTATTAGTCCTATCTCTATAATAGTGTCCTCCTAACGCATTTCTTGTATCTACATTAGTGCCCTCTTAACGCATTTCCTGATTCTCAGTTGTGATTTCTACTCCCAAGTTTAAGTTTAGGCCCGTCCGGTCACCTAAATCCCTTAAACTATGGCTCTGATACCATTTGTAACATCCCAAGAACATAACAAGATAACCATAGCATTAAATCATACTCTTATAATAAAACTGGATCCCAAATTCTGTTACATCATTCCCAAACTAAGGTTGGCGGAAACAACCTATACACAACTGAGAACAACTGCTACTACAAGTGGCATCGGCACTGTCTCTAGCTGCATCTGTACTCTATCATGATCTTACTCACTTACTTGAGCCTCTTACTACTTGTTTACCTGAAAATGGTTTAGTTTGAAAAGCGAGGGTTAGACCAAAAGGTCTAGTGAATTCCCTCCGAAAACAACATATATAAACATTGGGAAAATCGTTTATAAAATTCATCATCAAACTTCACATAACGTCAAACATGGTACTGCACCGTGATGAGGACCGCATAAACTAACCACGATCGGGGCCCAAGCAGACTCCCCTCTCGCCGCGATCGGGGCCCAAGCAGACTCCCCTCTCGCCTCGTATCGAGGCCCAAGCAGACTCCCCTCTACCCGAATAGGAGGGAAACAGATTCCAACCTATCGGCTCATCATCCATGTCCAAGGGATCATCGGATCCCAGAGCATACCGATCCCACGGTGCAGACCGACTCCTCATAGCATACATAACATGTCATACTTCATACAACTTAGAATCTCGTAAACCATATAATCATTTCATCATGCTAAATATTCTTTGAATAAAGTATGAGCTTTCATGTAAAAACATGCATATCGATTTGGTAAACATTTCGTGCTCAAAGTGAACCATTATCAGTAAAAGAACAATTAACACATTGCGTCGTAAATAGGTTTAGGGAACTCACCTTGATTGTCGTACAATGCACTTCCTAAACACCTTCAAGCTACACCCACCGAACACCTAAGGCAAAAGATCCACATCATGTAAATAGCTCAGCCTCATTGTCCGGATACCCTTTTCCGGATGCTATACTTATCCGGACGCTACACTTTTCCGGACACTGAATTTATCCGGACACTACACTTATCCGGACACTACACTTTTCCGGACACACCACTTATCCGGACACTACACTTTTCCGGACACTACACTTTTCCGGACACACCACTTATCCGGACACTACACTTTTCCGGACACACCACTTATCCGGACACATGCAACATATTCGGACACATGCAACATATCCGGACACATGCAACATATCCGGACACCTTCAAACGCTGGTGTCCGGAAAACGCTGCTGTTCGAACTTAGAAATTCTAAAACCGATTTAAACTCCGATTTAAGCCATTAGTTTGATTAGACAACTATAAGGGTTCATCCACCAACCCCAAACACCCACTTAATCCATCTTTAACCCTCTTAAATCGATTTATTAAGACAAAACCCAAGAAACCCACTTTTTAGGAAAAAGTGATTGAAAACTCAATGAATCTCCCCATTCAGACTTATGAATCTAGAACAAGTGAGAAAGGATCCACACAACAATAAGGAAGATGAAATTAGAACGGGTTACCTTGACGATTTCTTCTCTTTTGATTTCTTCCCCAAAATTCCTTTCTCCTTCTCTTTTCTCTCTTAGCCACCAAACACACAAAGAACACCTCCAACACTGATTTTTAGAACAAAAGGGGGGTTGCCCTAGGGATTTGAGGCCATACATACTATCCACTAATTGCCCTAAGGCCCCTCAAGTCCAACTTTCATTCTTTAAACTTCGGCCCCCAAACTTTCGATACTTACTTAGAATTTCGGGTTGTTACAATGACTGTCCCTGACTTTTATTTATGGTTATGGCAAAACATACAACAACTGGAAATTGTCTTATTTGAAACTTGAACGGAATCCTTTTGTCTGTAGGTGTCAAAGACATTCTTGGAATAAATGTTCGGCTTCCAATTTTGCTTCCAGATACGATCTCTGCTTCTATAACCCGGTTTCCCAAAGATAACGCCCGTAGTCTAGTTTCATTACATAACCCAGATTTTCGATCAATATTCCTTAGTAACATAAATGGAACACCGACTTTTAGTACTATCTTATGGTTTGGCAAACCCGATAATTTAAGACCATTTAAGACATCAGGTGAGTACAAAGTTTCATCAAACTGTTCGTGAAGATGCTCTGATTCACACATTCTGTTTAATAGGAAATATAATTACAGAACAATGTAAATTAAAAAATAAGAAGACATAAGATATATAAAGAAATAAAATTTACTAACCTATTTCTGAAATCCTTGATTTCATCAATTTCAGAATTGATGAACAACCTCGTACCATTAAACGAATTTGAAAGAGAAGGTTTTTCTGAAAAAGAATGAATAATTGAAGTTAATATATCGTTGCTTAAACGAAATACATATTTTATAAGTTAGACAAACCTCGGTAAATCTTGACCATTGCGAATTGAATTACAACAACGATAAGACCCTCGTCTTTATGAATTGAAACATATTCGTTGAATTGCTCAGCAAAAGCATCCTACAATGTGACATGCAGTTTAAGCCCTCTAAAATGTTTTTAATAAAGGAATTATATATTGTGTCAATATTAACGTTAGTCAATTAAAATAAAAATACCGACTCCAAGTCCTGTATCTCAATCTGCATTCGTCTCTTCGTTTTTCCTTTGTCATATGGAAAATTCACCATTGTCTCACATGCTACAACCTCACCAATGACATCTATATAATGATTAAAAAATTAGTATAAAGAAGTCTAATATGAATGATAGCATAAAATAACATATATTAAAAAAATATAGTAAATTTAAAATAATTAACTGACTAACCAACTGCTGTAATCATCTTTAATATCACGTTTTGATATTTGACAAATGAAAAACCAAATAGGGAACCATTAAAATCCAAGCAACTGGTAACCGAAGTTTTGTAATACAAACTTAACTTGTTTGTATTATCAATTAACTTGTATTTTGAGGCATGTCGAGCAATTGTAGGATTTTTTTATGAATATGGCAGCCCCTTCAGGAAGCAAAATTTTAAACTTCGACACCCATTTTTGTAGAACATTAGCATGGATTTTAGTGCCCTGAAAAAATGGATATGGAAAAATCAGAATTGTTGAAAAATAAGAAGCTATGATGAATACGAAGCTAAAAATGACAACTATTTATACATGAATAATCCGAACAAAATACGAATTTACGAAACTAATGAAAATACAAAGATAAATATATGTTCGGGATTTACATGATATTCGAAGTTTCCGAATACAATTAGCCTTGTTATATTAATAGAATCAAATGCACGTAGTTATTTACTTCGCTGATAACATTGTTTATACATGAATAATACAAAAATATTACGAATCAGAGCTAATAAGAAAATATGATGAATACGATACTAAAGATTCGAATACAAGTAATTATTTACCTCTTCATCCATTAATATCATCTCGATGGAATATATTTGTTCAGGATTCTTGAACTGTGGTTGATTCCACAAACGAATTATTCTAACCTTGACAATAAAATTATCTTTTTGTATATCAAGGTCGTTAATAAGAGTAATATTCTTCCCATCCATTATTCTGTAATACATAAAAGGTTAATTAAATAATCGTAATTGAGAAGTTATATACAGTACAAAGTGTTTGGATTAGCTTATTGTTGTACCAAAACGTGATAAGCTAATAAGTTATTTTTTAGTGTTTGACATAAAATAGTTACTACAGTTTATATATATATATATATATATATATATATATAGGGGAAGACTATCTTGAAACCCTCCAAAAGGTTGAAACTCTTGAAACCCACTTTATCACCGTTGATCAAAAAAATTAACGGTTGAGATCAAACAACTAATCTCCTAAAATTTAGGGTAGTGGATCGTGCATTATCTCTCACTTGATCTCAACCGTTATTTTTTTTGATCAACGGTGATGAAGTGGGTTTCAACCTTTTGGAGGGTTTCAAGATAGTTATCCCCTATATATATATATATATATATAGAGAGAGAGAGAGAGAGAGGGAGGATCATGCAAGAAGGCGAGAAGGAATATGAACCACAAAATTCATTAATTAAAAAAATACCATAAATTAAAGGGAATTTAATTAAAATACCCTAACTTTGACTCTTTCTTACCAAAATACCCAAAATCTCGACAGGTTTACCAAAATACCCTATTTTTCCGCGGTGGGCCCCGCGATCGCGGGCCCCAGTCCACGTGTCAAATGCTTTTGGCCAAAAATCCTGCGGAGGCCCCTCAAGAATGCCCGCGGTACAAGTTTGGTCCCTGCCCGCGGAGGTAGCCCGCGATCGCGGGATAACCCGCCACGCGTCGACATGGGGTGAAACCCTAATTCTTTTAATGATCAACCACCCCCATCAACCCTAATATTCTCGCTGCTACTATAATAAGAGAGGGTGGGGGGACCTTTCGGCCACCACTTCTCAACTTAAAAAAATAAGCTCTCTTCTCCCAAACTCTCTCAATTTTATCGTGTGGAATACGCGCTCGGGTTTTTTGAAGATGGCTCGTGTTACTCATTTGGTAAGTTTTTCTTAAGTTTCTTGTTCTTTTCTTGTATGTTGTTATTTTAAGTTAAAATATATGATATGTATGTTGTTAGAGTGTTTATAAGTTTGTTATATGTTTGAATGTGGTATTTGTTCTATGTTTAAATTTTAAAATATATGATATGTATGTTGTTGTATGTTTGAGTGTGATATTTGTATGTTATAATGTGATATTTGTATGTTGTTATAGATGTTAGAGTGTTTTTTATAAAAATAAATGTTAATAGTGTTTTTTATAAAAAAAATGTTAAGATGGTGTTTTTTATAAAAAAAAATGTTAAGATGGTGTTTTTTTTTTATAAAAAAGATAAGTGTTTTTTATAAAAAAATGTTAAGATGGTGTTTTTTATAAAAAATGTTAAGATGGTGTTTTTTATAAAAAAAAGATGTTAAAGTGTTTTTTATAAAAATAAATGTTAAGAGTATGTTTTATAAAAATAATTCTTAAGAGTGTGTGTTTTTATAAAAAAAAGATGGTAAAGTGTTTTTTATAAAAAAAGATGTTAAGATGGTGTTTTTTTATAAAAATAAATGTTAGAGTATGTTTTATAAAAATAATTCTTAAGAGTGTGTGTTTTTATAAAAAAAGATGGTAAAGTGTTTTTTATAAAAAAAATGTTAAGATGGTGTTTTTTATAAAAAAAATGTTAAGATGGTGTTTTTTTATAAAAAAAAGATGTTAAAGTGTTTTTTATAAAAATAAATGTTAGAGTTTGTTTTATAAAAATAATTCTTAAGAGTGTGTTTTTTTATAAAAAAAAGATGTTAAAGTGTTTGTTATAAAAATAAATGTTAAAGTATTTTTTTATAAAAAAATGTTAAGAATGACAACTTAGGTCCCTAAACTTTGGTGAATGACAACTTGGGTCCCTAAACTTTGGTGAATGACAACTTAGGTCCCTAAACTTTGGTGAACGACAACTTGGGTCCCTAAACTTTGGTGAATGAGAACTTAGGTCCCCTAGCTTTGGTGAATGACAACTTAGGTCCCTAAACTTTTGTGAATGACAACTTAGGTCCCTAAACTTTGGTGAATGACAACTTAGGTCCCTAAACTTTGGTGAATGACAACTTAGGTCCCTAAACTTTGGTGAATGACAACTTAGGTCCCTAAACTTTTGTGAATGACAACTTAAGTCCCTAAACTTTGGTGAATGACAACTTAGGTCCCTAAACTTTGGTGAATGACAACTTAGGTCCCCTGCTACCTGGAAGTCCAATAGATTGAGTGGTTTCTTTTCTAAAACTAAAACAAACGAATAATTATCAACTCAATAAAACAAACAAGCAAAAGTATCTATATATAACACTATTATATATTGAAATAAAATAAACCGCAACATATCTATTTGGATTTTGTCAAACGGGTGTAAATAGCCCTAAGGTATGTGGGGATTTAAGCAATCCTTGTGATTCCCCTGCTACTTGGAAGTCCAATGGATTGAGTGGTTTCTTTTCTAAAACTAAAACAAACGAATAATTATCAACACAATAAACCAAACAAGCAAAAACATCTATATATAACACTAACTATAACATCCGTGAATGACTATGTAGAGGGATTTATTTCACATTGACTTGACGTTAAAGTGCAAAGTTGGCTACATGATGGAGTTAAGAGACCGCTTCAGGGGATTAGGTGATCGCGCAGCTACCCTTGAGGACATCTTTAGAGGGACACCTTTCGGTCCATGGATGGATCTGAGTTACTCTGGTGGCGACCCCACAGTAGTCCACATGTTTCTACAGTTGGAGGTCGAGGTCTCCAATGGTGAGCCGGAGGAGATGCATTTTAATTTCTTCGGCCATCAATTGCGGTTTGGGCGTCGTGAGTTCTGTCTAATTACAGGACTACTTTTTGGAGAGGCTCCCCCCTTCCTCCCTTAGCAGACTGCTCCTTCGTTCGTAGGGTTTGGGGCGTGCATGCATCTCGTTTGAAGCTGAAGGCAGTCGTGGAGACGATGAAAGAGGGCCTTAGGTTCCTAAGCGACGCCGATGCTGTCCGTGTATGCTTTGTGGCGATCGTGGATATGGGCTTCATGGGCCGTGAGTTGAGCCAGACTACTTCCGAGACGGTCCTTAGGGCCGTCGAGGACTTTGATGTGTTTAACAGGTACCCATGGGGTAGCCACATCTGGACACATTGCTATACTATTTTGCACTGAGCCATTGCCAGACGCCCCGATCGACTTGCCAAGATGAATCTTTGTGGTTTTACATACGCCTTCAAGGTTAGATACGTAGTATAAAATAAATAATAATACATACAAACTGTTTGGCTTTCCTTTTTACGTACTTGCTCTTCTTGTGTAATTTCAGATATGGATCTTGGAGATGTTTCCCGCAGCCGCCCAATATTTCGTCAAACGCGACGACAGATTACTTAGGGGAACCCGTTGGGACAAGGGTATTTCCCTAAATAGGGCGATTTGGACTGAGTTCTTCAGTCAATCTAGACGTGTAAGTTCTTTTACTATGTTTACAATGTTGCATACGTTAGTCCCGCTTATTAATTTTTTTGTGTTTTATCATATATTTAGCCGCCGCTTACGCCTTTCGAAAACCTTGAGCCTACTGCCTACGAGAGGGACACACATTGGTACAAAAACAGCGTGGCCTTTATTGATAGAGAGGCGGCAAGGGTTCGACGTCCCTCTCCTTCCACATCTGACGAAGATGAGGAAGACGACGCGGGGCCCCCTTTCGATCGATATCAGCCGCCCTCTTCCGATCGATATCATTCGCCCCCTTACGATCGATATGAGGCACCCCCTTCCTCCTCCCATCAAGATCCGACTTCCACCGAGCCATCTTATGGAACCTTACACGAGCTGTGGGACTACGTTCGGGGGCCAATACACACGTGTCTTGATAATCTGGAGGACCTCTATAGACAGTTTCGCGCTGTAAATGTTAGTGTGTAACTTAATTTGTCGGCCACGATCTTTCAATTTGTATACTAATATTACGTTCTAAATTTGTTTTAGCTGTCGAGTACGACACCGATCCACGCGCCGTTCGAACAGGGGGCACATGAGACGGTTGGCACCACATCCTATCTGTCATTCCCTGACAATGTAAGTCACACTGAGTAACCATTATAGTTATATGTTAGTTCCTAAGTTTGTAACTCTTGTAATGATCAATGTCACGCAGGCCGGGATGTCGGGGGCATACACCTCCCAGATGCCGCCGTTTGGCACCGCATCCTATTCTACTATCCCTGAGAATGTAAGTCACACTGAGTAACCATTATAGTTATATGTTAGTTCCTAAGTTTGTAACTCTTGTAATGATCAATGTCACGCAGGCCGGGATGTCGGTGGCATACACCTCCCAGATGCCGCCATTTGGCACCGCATCCTATTCTACTATCCCTGAGAATGTAAGTCACACTGAGTAACCATTTTAGTTATATGTTGTTTGGGTAAAAAATCACCCTTGACCGACCTGAGGAAATCCCCTCTACATGACCCATGGACATTTATTACCCTGCCCCCGACCGACAAGGATAATACCCATTATTATCATATCCCCGACATACGTTAAATAACCACTATAATTGACTTATTGGGTCAGTAGTCATCTTACATCTAATGATCGCACGTCACGTGTCGCACGTCACACATCGCCAGTCACACGTCACTAGTCTTATGTCGCCAGTTACGACTCGTCGGTCTTACGTTGACAGTCTCCTGTCATCGGTGTTATATCGCTCTGGTCCTACGACAACATCGTCCTGACATCCTGGTCCTACGATCAAATGGTCTTACGACATTTTTATCCTAATCTCGGGACATTTTCATAAGACCGTTCTTATATTAAGATAAGGTTTTACAAGACGTTTACAATCATATACATGGTCTTATATTTTGGCGATAGTCGTATGTTCCATAAGACCGACATCCAAGACTTAAGACGGTCGTACGATTATACGAACCGTTAACAGTCAAACATCCGTTCCTTTTGTTTATTAATGCAGGTCTTGACCACGAACAGAAAAGGTAAGACACTCGTTATGAACCATATCTTGTATTAAGATAAGGTCCCGACAAAGACCCAGAAAACATTCGTCGTCCCTCCTGAAAGGTAAGTCGAGAGTTCATCGCGACACTCGACCTCGACGTCACCCGCTCCGCACGACCATCACATAAAGACCATGCGACCTCGACCAAACTAACACGTAATATAACTGTTACGTTTGTTAAGTGTTTAATGCAGGAGTCAACACTCTTTATGAGCAACGGCTATAACCGACGAAATCATTAACGAGCATTTAATCTCACATTGAAGACAACGACCGTTACCACAAGCAGTCATCAAAGCCATTAATGAGCTAATTAAAGCCCCCGAAGACTATAAAGATGGAGTTTAATCATCTTTTCAAGGAGAGACCAACATCATCGAACATCTAGCAACCAACATTCGAAGCTAAACTCAAGAAAACACACACTGAAAGCTACATTCAACACCGAATTCCATATTACTACAGTGAACTCAAGAACAATAGAAGTGAAGAACCTTCTCTCGAAGAATTGCTCTCGACACACGACATCCGCCCTCGACCAGCAGTTCACACTTTGTTTTCACACACGACAAACATCTGTTTCTACATTTCAAACACTTGTACTTTACATTTCGAAGCATTTTATTCATTTGTATTGTAATCACTGTACGACCGACACCAGTATCCAAGGACATCGCCCCTGATTGGCGACCATAGTGCAGCGACGACACCCCCCGTCGTCCGCAGGTTTTTTCCTCGATTGAGGTTTTTCCTGCGTCATCAAATCCCTTGTTTCTTTATTTTATTTATCGTCGCACGTCTCGTCGAAAGATTCTTTCTTTAGTTGTTTAAGTCCACATCGACCTTAGTTGTAACTCTTGTAATGATCAATGTCACGCATGCCGGGATGTCGGGGGCATACACCTCCCAGATGCCGCCGTTTTGCATCGCATCCTATTCTACTATCCCTGAGAGTGTAAGTCACACTGAGTAACCATTTTAGTTATATGTTAGTTCCTAAGTTTGTAACTCTTGTAATGATCAATGTCACGCAGGCCGGGATGTCGGGTGTAGGGGGTTATACATCCCCAATTTCGACGTTCGGCACCACATCATTCACGGACTTCTTGGGCCTTTCGGACGCAGACTATTACAGGCCGGAAATTTTGGGGTCGTCGTACGTCACACCGCCACCTTCCATGCATACTGTAAGTTATTTTGGTAGTTTTGGTTTAATTGTGAACATTTCCGAAATTGTACTTAAAACATCTATTAACTTAATTTTCAGACGATGGGGTCGGGACATGAGTTGGAAATTTTCGAGGAGCACTTCTCGGAGCCGGAAGATGACCCGATGGATGTTGTGTAATACCCCGGGTAAGTTCGTTAGTTAAATTCTAGTTTCGTTAAATTTAATTAACTTTATAATTGATGTTTAGGGTAAATTTGGGTTAATTTTCAAGTTAAGGGCGTTTTTGTCATTAGTGATTAGTCTAAGGTCTAAATGGTAAATATAGTTGGATATTACCCCCTTCTAGCTTCAGATATTATCACAACTCAGAAATATCCAGATCAAGGTGTGTGTGTGTGTGTTTTGAGACAAAAGAAGAAGAAAGCTAGGGTTAAGGCTTCAATTGAATTGCTTGGAAGTGATTTAAGGTATGTACCTTGTGTATTTTATGTGTGTAATTGTATTTAGAAGGTTTCTATCGGAGTAAAATAGTCAAATTCATGTCTGGTAATGAATCAGTCGATTTCTGTGTAGATTTTGGGTAAACAGTCAGAGGTTTCCGGATGAATTGAATGTATCTGGGTACTTTTGTTGATAGTGTCCGGATGATGTTCTAAAGGTGTCCGGATGAGTCTTTTATCCGGGTAAGTCTCTCTTTTCAAAGGTTTCCGGATGATATAAGATACCGGATGGTATCCGGGTTACCTTGGTTTCCGGGTGTCGTCCGGATTGTTTATGCTGTCCAGGAAGTTGTAATAACCGGATTTTTTAGGTTATCCGGAAAGTCCTGTTGCCCGGATAGTCTTGTGGTATCCGGGAACTTTGGGCTGTTTGGTCACTTTTGAGAGTTGAGATACTTTTGAGTATCCAGGAACCTGTGTTTTGTTGACTATTGGATAGGGAATGAATAAGGACTGACTATTCTGTGGACCCGACTTAAGTTCGGGTTTGGGGGTAACATGTGAGGATAGAGTTATCTAGAGCTCTTAGCTTTAGTAAGTCTTATGGGTTCTATTTGGTAAAAAGATACTTGTATCTAATTGTTTCAGATACTGTGAATTTGGAGTGAAAGCTGAATCTTGTGGAAAAGACTGGAAAGAGTTGTGATAGGCAAACAGGTGAGTTTTACTTTAAAACATTTTTAAACTGGAATACATATATGTGTGGATTGGGAATGTGATAGATGGTGTGATTATGTGTTTATGTTTGAAATATAATATATTGAGATATTGTATTTACATGAGCATTACACTATACGAGAATACATTGGCCGGGCTTAGGACCGGTGGTGTTGGATGTAATATTCGTACAGCGGTGTTGGCTGTAATTGTCGTACAGCGGAGTTAATTTATTAGTTGGCTTGCAACCAAATAATATGGCCAAGAGAATGATACAGGAAAGTATATGGTGCATGAGTCATAATTGGTATTTGAATTTGAATTTGTGTTATGTATATGATGGTTGTGCAAATGGTTTTAAAACTAACAGGGATTTTCTCACTTAGAACGCTAGGTCTAACCCTCATTTTGTTTTAAAAATATGTATTCCAGGTCGTGGATCGGGTAAGAGCAAGTGAATAGAGTAAATGGTGGCTAGCTTTTGGGAATACTTATATTTTGAAGACTATGAGATGTTTTGTAGTTTTAAATTAATTATCAGATATCCTGTATTAGTTAGCAAAAAGTTTGTAATGAATTATGTATTATGGGTGTAAAGACTAAAGGACCGAATGTGTATTTTGATGTATCTTCGAAATGAACGACGTTATGCAATATATGTTATTTGTTGTATGTTTGAGATTCGGGTCGTTACAGATGGTATCAGAGCCCTAGTTTAAGGGATTTAGGTATTCGTATCTGTACCTAGACTTAAACTGCATGTGAAGTAAGATGTCCCTATTATTGTAGAACCTTGGGATGTTAAATATAAAAAGGTAGAAGGAACATCATGTAAGGTAATTTCAGATTACACCTGGCCAGTGTAATTGTGATCTTACAGGTACATGTTTGAACTGGAATACCTTGTTATATGGGGTATGTGCTTATGTGTATATTAATCTTGTTTGAATCTACAGAATGGCAAGTGGTACTAGACAAACGAATCAGAAGGGATGAGGAAATCCTAATAGGACGAATCCAACAGTTGGGTTACAAGAGACGACTTGGCGGATGAAAATGGGAAGATTACAAGCGAATATCCAAGCTATGTTCAACCGAACTCGTGATACTGAAACAGAAATACCAGATCCTGGTCTGGAAGATGAAATGCCCATTACACGGACTGTGATACCGGTACCAAGAAAGTGTGATTATAAAATGTTCCTAAGTTGCAAACCTCCGACTTACTCAGGAGATAGAGACCCAGTGAAAGCTATGAGGTGGCTGAAAGAGATAGAAGCTATCTTCAAGACCAGTAAGTGTGCTGATGAAGATAGAGTGCTATACGGAACAACAATGTTGAAGGCAGATGCTCTATACTGGTGGGAAGCTTTTATTTCTTCTGGAGGATCTGACATATATTCTACTTTCTCTTGGGAAGAGTTCGTTATAGTTTTCAGGAAACAGTTTTGTCCCCAAGCAGCAGCTAAACAATTGGAAGGGGAGTTTATGAACTTGCAGCAAGGGAATTTATCAGTTCGGGACTACACTGCTCGTTTTCTGGAAAAGTCTAGTTTTGCGGAATACTACGTTGCCACGGAGGCAATGAAGATTGAAAGGTTTATCTTTGGGTTGAATTCAGAAGTAAGAAGTCTGGTGATTGCTGCAGTAGACGACGCGGAAACTGTGGAACAGGATAAAGGGAGAAACGCTAGTGATAAAGGTATGGGAAAAAGAAAGTGGGAAGGACTACAGTATGATCCAAAGAAATCCAGATTTCAGAGGTTTGATAACCATCCGCCTTTCCGACCAGCGGAAAGACCCTGTCCGAAATGCAATCGTATCCACCAAGGAAATTGTCAAGTTGATCATCGGGTTTGTTATAGGTGTGGGAAGACCGGACATGTTGGTAAAGACTGTCGAGTAACGCGGTTTTGTTTCTCATGTAATTCTCTGGATCACATTCAATCTGATTGTCCAAGGGGAAGAGTACAGCAAGGGGGTACGTCGGGGAAACCAGCGGGTGTTAGACCAGTAGTACAAAGGCCAGAGCAACCAAGAGCAAGGGGCCGTGCATTTCAGATGACAGCTCAAGAAGCGGAGGAAACTCTGGATGTGGTTACAGGTACATTTTTAATAAACTCTACACGTGCTAAAGTGTTATTAGACTCCGGTGCAAACCGATCGTTCGTATCTCCTTCATTTGCTGCTTATATGCATTTAAAGCCTAAAGTGTTAGATCATGCATTAATGGTAGATACTGCAAATGATAATCAAGTATCGGTTAAAGAGGTATTTGATAGTTGTGTGATAAATATAGAGGGGTGTGGAGTACCTATTCAACTATTTCCTATAGCTTTGATCGAGTTTGATGTGGTAGTGGGAATGGATTGGTTAGCCGAGAATCAGGCTAGCATAGTTGTGATAAGAAGTTGATAAATGTTGTCTTGCTTGAGAGGGGACCGGTAGTGATTTATGGTGACCGTAGAAATCATCAATCTTGCCTTATATCTATGTTAAAAGCTCGTAAGTGTGTCAGCAAAGGTTGTCCGAGTTACTTAGCTTATGTGATAGATATTAAGCCAGAAAAGAATAAGTTGGAAGATATTCCTGTTGTCCGTGAATTTCCAGAAGTTTTCCCCGAAGACTTGAATAGTCTTCCTCCCGTTAGACAAGTAGAGTTTGGTATAGATCTGATTCCTGGAGCCGCTCCTGGAGCCCGTGCACCGTATCGTTTAGCACCTCCAGAGATGAAAGAAATGATGACACAACTGCAAGACCTATCCGATAAGGGCTTCATCAGACCCAGTTCTTCGCCGTGGGGTGCACCAGTCCTGTTTGTGAAAAAGAAGGATGGTTCGATGAGAATGTGTATTGATTACCGGGAACTGAACAAGCGTACGATCAAGAACAAGTATCCGCTTCCCAGAATTTATGACCTCTTCGATCAATTAGTTGGAGCTTGTTATTTCTCCAAGATTGATCTAAGATTTGGTTATCATCACCTGAAGGTTAAGGAAGAAGACGTTCTAAAAATTGCTTTTCGCACAAGGTACGGTCACTATGAATTCCTGGTGATGCCATTTGGACTGACGAATGCTCCAGCTGCTTTTATGGATTTAATGAACCGAGTATGTAAGCCATATATCGATAAATTTGTTATTGTGTTTATCGATGATATCCTTATCTACTCCCGATCCAAAGAAGAGCACGCACAACATCTTCGTTTAATTCTGGAATTGTTAAAGAAGGAACAATTATACGCTAAGTTCTCTAAATGTGAATTCTGGCTGCGAGAAGTTCAGTTTCTCGGACATGTAGTTTCCGAGAAAGGTATTCAAGTTGATCCGATGAAAGTGGAGGCAATTGAAAAGTGGGAACCGCCGAAAACGCCAACCGAAGTACGAAGTTTTTTGGGTTTAGCCGGTTACTATCGAAAGTTTATAAAAGATTTTTCTCGTATCGCTATGCCTCTCACTAAGCTGACCCGAAAGAATCTAAAGTTTGAATGGAAAGCAGAACAGGATGAAGCATTCCGAATATTGAAAGAGAAACTCTGTAGCGCGCTGATATTAGCATTACCTGAAGGTTCCGATGATTTTGTTGTTTACAGTGATGCTTCCAAACTGGGATTGGGTTGTGTACTAATGCAGCGTGGGAAGGTTATCGCTTATGCTTCTCGTCAACTAAAGGATCATGAACGGCAGTATCCTACACACGACATGGAACTTGCAGCAGTTGTGTTCGCGCTAAAGATTTGGAGACACTATCTTTATGGTTCTAAATGTCAAATTTTTACTGATCATAAGAGTCTTCAACATCTTTTCAATCAGCGGGAATTAAATATGTCAGGATCGAATCTTAACAAGACAATAAACACTTAGAATTCAGAATTAAAGAATCTGCGGAAAAGAACTTTAATTCTCACAATCAAGAACAATGTAACAGAAAATTCACAATGTTGTGTATTCACTAAATCAACTCACAAGATTACAACCAAACCTCAATCTTGTTGAACAGGCTCAACAAGACGACTTCTACTTCTCTAGAAATAGGGTTCTTACACCTTGAGGTTAATTCTCTCTTGAAAACGATATCTTCTCTCAGAATATCTTTTGCAGAATGTATAAATTGAAACTCTCACATCACATCTAATAGCTATCTATTGAAGTCTATTTATACACAAATAATTACAAGATAACTACCAAAAGTAAATTGATCTTCTGAATCTTCGTTAAACATATCTTGATCAATTCCTTCTTTGTCTCCAAAAGTATCGCATACCAAACTTATCAAGTCAGCAGTATTAACCTTCATTCTTCATGAGCAGTACTAACAATCTTCAGCAGTATTAACCGATTTCATCTCCAGCAGTATTAACATCACTCCAGCAGTATTAATCATGAGCAGTACTAACAGATATTCAATTATGCACCAGCAGTACTAACCTTGACTTGCAGTAGTAACTTTGTCTAGCAGTAGTAACCTTGACTTGCAGTAGTAAAATTGTCTTGGCAGTACTAACCATACTTAGCATATCTTCAGTTCCCAACAATCTCCCCCTAACTTGACTTTTAGGAAAAGAAGTCAAGTTCTTCAGATGATGCTTCCAAAACCTAATCATACATGCCTAGATTAGGATTCAATCCCAGACTTTGATTGAGAATCCTTTTTACCAAGAATCTACCCATTGCTGAATCCTTGTTGCAGGTCAACTTAGCATGTAGCATTCCTTTCAGCCTCTTCATGCTGTGTTTGTATATTTCATCCACCAGATAGTATTCATGAGTCGCAGAGTCAAGGGAGATGACATATACTCCACAGTTTTCATAGAGCATCCAGTTGGTAATGGTTTGAAACTGTGTGTTTATCCTATACTGAACTGCTTCAGGTTTGAACATTTGGCACAAGAATTCAAGTACCATTTTAGAGATTGACATCCCTTGCTCAGTCAGCATGTTTTCATATAGCCTCATCCCAACTTTGAACATCTCTTCTAAGTCTGATCTTGAGCAAGTTCTGACAATTTTTCCCCAAGTTGAAAAGACTTCAAATTTTCCATCTGCTCTTTTTATCCTAATGAACTCCTTTCTACCATCTTTCAAAGTGTCCCAAAAGATGATTTCAGGAGCCTTAGACGATATTGGTTCAGCCTGAATTGGGTTAGAGTCAACAACAGTAATATACAAATCACATTGGGCATCAGTTTGTGATTGTACATTGCTTGATTGCCCTGATGGAGTTGCCACTTCTTCTTCAGCAACTTTTGGATCAGATTTTTCTTTCACTGTTTCCTCCTGGGCCTCTTCTGCAGTTGGTTCCACCCTTGGCTTCTTTTCATTTTTCTTCTTTGAAGTTATGGGCTTGGTTCTTGGTCTTTTCTTTGCCATCATCTTGGTTCTGTTAAAAGTTTTAACAGCTTCAGGAGTTGGTTCAGCTGTTTTAAGTTTTTCAGCAGCAATAACCATTTCTGCTGCTATGGCTGTTACTGCTTCTCTTAGAACATGTAATGCTGCTGCTTCAACACTGTTCTTCACAATCCAGTATACTTCTTCATCAATTTCAGCTTGAGATGTAGTTACTGCTTCCTTCTCAGTTTCTGCTGCTTTTTCTGTTTCTACTGCCTCTGCAAAGGTTTCTGCTGTTTCTTCTTTTTGGCCTTCAGCAGCATTAACAGTTTCTGCTGCTTGTTCAAACTCAGCAGCATTAACAGTTTCTGCTGCTGTGGTTTCTGCTGCTGTTGTAGTTTCTGCTGCTGTCGTTTCTGCTGCTATGGTTTCTGTTGCTTGAACATTTTTAGCTTCCTTTGTACTTTCCTCAGCAAATTCATTCACTTGCTCCCCCTGTTCCTGTGCACTCTCCATGTTCAACTCATCCTCTGACTCCCCCTTTTTGGGAGCATCATTGGTTGGGTTTCTTCTTCTAAGGACAAACTGTGCTTTCTTCCTTCTGTGTAGTAGCTTTGTGATCATCTTCTTATTCTTCTCTATCTGGGAGTTTTGATAGAGGACCACCTTTTTGAGTTCCTCAATTTCCTGCTGCTGATTTAGGACATCAAGGTTTATATTGGCAATAGTATCCATCAATTCCTCATAAGTGTATCTATCCTCACCCGGTTTAGAAGTGTTTACCTCCATTACAGGATCATTGGAAGTTTTAGCAGGTGTCTTTTGCCTAGCAAAAGCACTACCTGCCCCCATGGGTTCTTGGCACCTGGGACCTCTGGATGATTTCTCACCCTGAGTTGCCGTGAGGAAGGTCTTAGCTATTTTACCACTGGCCTTCTCTTTGTTAGCAGAAGTAGTGGCAGCCTTGCGACTCACATGCTCAACCTTCTCCTTAGTGAGCACCTTCTTGGGGTTGGGAGACACCCCTGTGGTTACCCTATCGATATTCTCCATTGGAGAATGCTCCAACAGAGGGCTTAAAGGCTTCGGGCTCTTAGGAGATACATCAAGGGAAGGAACCTTGTGTACCTTTCTTCTTTCAAACCTTTTGGTTATTGTGGGAGTGGGTCGTTCAAGAATGGACTGAGGGATGTCTTTTGAGATGGAAGGTTGGGATTGGTCATCAGTGGGTGTGTCTAATGAGGGCCTTGACCCTGATGCCATACCTTCAATTGTGTGGGACACAACCATCATTGTAGAGAACAATGGTGTGTCAACTCCTTCCGAGTCCCTAGGAAGTCTTTTCATATTTGAAAAAACCTTCCCTTTAGGGGATTTTGGTACATATACCTCATCAAACTGAGGTAATTCCGTCAATTCCTTAGTTATCACTTCTTGAACAAACCTTGGATACATATAAAACCGCTTTTTGGATTCCAGGTTTGATACAAGATCATTAAAGATCATAGCTGAAAAATTGTACTTTCTGGCAGTGGATAAGCAGACCAAGGCATATGCAATGGGACTGCTGAACTCACTCCATCCAGTAGTTTTCTTGGAAATACAGTGCATCAGGGTATGAACAAGAAATCTCCATTGGTTGAAAAATTTTGACTTGTAGAATTTAAAAACACCAATGGGACCTTCATACCCCATTCTTTGTAAAGTCGAATATAGGTCATCAGAAGATAGAGAGGTTATACCTGAGGCATCATCCAAGTGAAGAGAGATGCGAATAACCTCCTCTGTGACTTTCAAGGGTTTATCACAAACCCTTGTTCGAATGGTTTTCTGCCCTTCTTCGAAACTAACAGAGGCATTCTCCCAAAATTGCGTCTGATGTTCGATATAGATGGTTGGGCTCACCGTTAGGGCATAAGAGATGTGCGAGGATTTAAGGAAATCGACGATATCGTGGAATCCCGCAGCTTGTTTCGGCTTCTGAAGCATGGCTATTTCATTGTGCTCATCAACAAACTCCATGATTCCTGAGGATTCTTGAAAGAAAAACACAAAGATTCTGGGGAGAATAGGTTAGAACGAGAGAGAAGAAGTTAATGCGAAGAGACGTTATGAACTTTGGCGGGCAAACAGGGGTATTTATAGCAGTATTTGCCCTAGATTATCAAAAGCAGTATTAACGACATAAGCAGTATTAACGACTGAGCAGTATTAACTACACAAGCAGTATTAACTGCTGAGCAGTATTAACTACACAAGCAGTATTAACTGCACAAGCAGTATTAACTGCTGAGCAGTATTAACTACACAAGCAGTATTAACTGTGCATTAGCAGTATTAACTGCAAAGCAGTATTAACTACAAAGCAGTATTAACCACACCTGCAGTATTAACTACAAAGCAGTATTAACTGCAAGGGCATTATTAACTACTTAGCAGTATTAACTACTAGAACACTGGCAGTAGTAACTCTGCACTAGCAGTAGTAACTCTGCACTGGCAGTAGTAACTCTGCACTAGCAGTAGTAACGCTGCACAGGCAGTAGTAACTACACTTACACTTTTCTGCACTTGGTAATCTGAGGGAAACAGAGGATCCTGAGAAAGAGAGTTAGTAGCACCAAATATATGAAGAAATACAGGTATAAAAACAGAAAGTCATGAATTTATTCTAGGTTGATCATGCCCACACTTGTTACCAAAAAGGTGAATCTACCCACATCAAAAGCTTTTGTGAATAGATCAGCAAACTGGTCATTTGTATGAACTTTAGCAACCTGAATTAATTTCTTTTCATTGCAATCTCTTATAAAGTGATACCTTATCTCTATATGCTTTGTTTTTTAGTGTTTGACTGGATTATTAACAATGCTAATAGCACTGTTGTTATCAATGAAGATTGGAGTGTGAAGAAATGTTACCCCATAGTCCAACATCTGATTCTGAATCCATAGAACCTGAGAACAGCAACTTGCAGCAGCTATATACTCAGCTTCTGTAGTGGATAAGGACACTGTGGTTTGTTTCTTACACTGCCATGATACAAGTCTTGTACCAAAAAACTGACATCCACCTGAAGTAGACTTCCTATCCATGTTGGCTCCACCCAAATCACTATCTGAATATGCAAGAAAGTCAAAAGAGGATTCATAAGGATACCAGAGACCTAATCTAGGTTGCCCTTTTAAGTATCTGAATATTCTCTTGACAGCATGAAGGTGTGATTGCTTAGGAGAAACCTGAAATCTGGCACATACACATACTGGAAACATAATGTCAGGTCTAGAGGCTGTGAGATACATGAGTGAACCAATCATTGATCTGTAATGATGGACATCCACATCCTCCCCCTCAAGATCTGCAGTGATCTGTTTATGTGTTTCCATTGGTGTGCTTGCTGGCTTTGAGTCTGTTAAACCAAACTTGTCCAGGATGTCTTTCACATACTTGGATTGGCTAATAAAAATCCCATCTTTCCTCTGTTTTACCTGAAGCCCAAGAAAGAATGTAAGTTCTCCCATGGAACTCATCTTGAAGCTTTTGTGCATCAATTCTTCAAACTCTTTACACATTTGATCATTGGTGGATCCAAAGATGATGTCATCCACATAGATCTGAACAAGTAATGTACCTCTCTTTCTCCTCTTGATAAACAGGGTCTTGTCAATTACTCCTCTTTCAAAGTCATTTTCAAGAGATAGGTAGACAGAGTGTCATACCATGCTCTTGGGGCTTGATGCAAACCATAAAGAGCCTTCTTCAGCTTGTATACTCTGTCAGGGTGCAATGGATTCTCAAATCCAGGGGGTTGACAGACATATACTTCTTCCTCAATACATCCATACAGAAAAGCACGTTTGACATCCATTTGGTACACTTTGAACTTCATGTATGAGGCATAGGCTAGAAATAGCCTGATTGCCTCAATCCTTGCCACAGGAGCAAAGACTTCCTCATAATCTATTCCTTCTTCCTGAGTGTACCCTTGTGCAACCAGTCTTGCTTTGTTTCTGATCACAATCCCTCTGTCATCCTTCTTGTTCCTGAAAATCCACTTGGTGCCAATTGCTCTATGACCTTTTGGAAGGTCTACCAAGTCCCAAACATCCTGTAATTTGAACTGTAGCAGCTCCTCTTGCATTGCCTCTATCCAGCTTGGATCTTTCATAGCATCATAAGCCTTTTTGGGTTCAATCTGGGATAAAAAGCAAGATAGAACAGTATTAACTGTATTCTGTTGATCTTGAATTTCTTGAAGTCTGCTTTGCTTTCTGGTCATCATGGGAGAAGATATGTCTCCAATTACCAACTCAGGAGGATGGTTTTTCTGAGTTCTTGTGGGATGACCAGGTTCCTCTTGTATGTTCACATCCAGATTTGACTCATTTAAGTCTGGATCTACTGCTGCTTCTTCAGTCACTTCAGACTCTCTGGAATTTGAGCTTGAAGGCTGTTCTTCCTCTACTCTTCTCTCTTCTTCATTCTGAATGGGTTCAGCCTCTTCTTGTAGTTCACAGAATTCAACAGGATCAATGGAAGGGAGGGGAAATATCACATATTGAATTCTGTGTTCTGATGATGGTGTATCCTTTTGTCCTGCATATACATCACTACTGAAACCTAAAGAATTAGTGAGTGAATCAATGTCAAATAGCCAATTAGGACCTGAACCAATAGGATTTGGTATGTTCTCATTGCATTTGACATTGTCACTTTCTTCAATTATTCTAGAAGAGGTATTAAAAACTCTGTAAGCCTTACTCTGAGATGAATACCCAACAAGAAAACCATCATCTGCTTTGCTATCAAACTTACCTAAGTGAGATTTGGTATTGAGAATGGTACAAGGACATCCAAATGGTTTGAAAAATCCAATATATGGTTTCTTTTTATTGAAAAGCTCATAAGGTGTCTTGTTTTTAGGCTTTACCACTAAAACTCTGTTTTAAACATAGCAAGCAGTATTAACTGCTTCTGCCCAAAAAGTAATTGGTAACTTTGAATCAGCTAACAGAGATCTAGCAGCCTCAATTAGTGTCCTATTCCTTCTCTCAGCAACACCATTTTGTTGTGGAGTCCTAGGAGCACTGTATTGTCTCTCAATTCCTTTTTCTTCACAAAAGGTGTTTAGATCAAAATTTTTAAACTCAGTTCCATTATCTGATCTAATGACTTTCACTCTTTGATTTGATTGGTTTTCAATTTTGAGAATAAAAGATTTGATCAGTCCACTTGTCTCATCTTTAGTTCTCAGAAAATATACCCAAGTAAATCTAGAGTAATCATCAACAATAACTAAGCAGTATGATTTCTTGCCAATACTCATCACATTAGTAGGACCAAACAGATCCATATGTAACAGTTGAAGAGGATTTGAGATAGTGTTTATCTCTTTGGACTTATGAGAAGTTTTGTGTTGTTTGCCTTTGAGACAAGCAACACAATGATCATCACATGAATAGACTTTGGATGGCAAACCCCTTACAAGGTTATTCTTAACAAGTTTATTCATTGTTTTAAAGTTCATGTGACACATCCTTCTGTGCCAAAGTGATGATTCATCCAAAGAAGCTTTTGAAACTAAACAATTTAGGGATGAATCAGATGATACACTTTCCAAATCTAAACAATAAACATTATCCTTCCTAGGAGTTCTCAGAAGTATCATGTTTTCATCAACCACTTTGTATCCAGGAGCAAGGATAATACATTCAGAATCAGTAAACAATATGCTATGCTTCTTGTCACAAACCTGTGATACACTTAACAGGTTGTATCTCAATTGTTCAACATAGTACACATCTTCAAAGGTCATCTTACCCTTTGAAACATCACCCTTACCACTTATCTTTCCACCAGCAGGATTATCCCCAAATGCAACATGTCCTCCATCAATCTTTTTGAAATTTTTGAGGCAGGCCATGTTACCTGTCATGTGCCTGGAGCAACCACTATCAACATGCCAAATGCTCTTCCCCTTGAGCTGTTGGTTTCCCTCAGTGGGAAGATCTGAAACTTCAGCCATAAGAGCTTGATTTTGGATGGCTTCTTCTGCTTGGTCACTCCAGTCAAATCCCATTCCTTGTTGAGAAACAAGAGCTTGAATGGAGTTTCTGTTTTGATTGGAACTTCCAACCTGAGTTTGTTGATGGCTGTTGTGAGATGTTCCTCCTCTGCATTCCCTGGCAAAGTGTCCCATCTTGTGACACTTGTAGCATTCAACTTTGGATTTGTCAAATCCAGCACCATCCTCTCTTCTTTGGGAAAAATTGTTTCTCCCTGTCCTCTTAATGAATCTCTTCACCCTCATAGACAGCATAGCCATCTGCCATTTGATGTCCATCTCTTCAAGGTCATCAGCATTAACCTGTTCTAAATCATCATTAATCAAAGAGGAATTTACATGACTAGAAAAGAAAGCTTCTAGTACTGAATCTTTTGATTTTTCCTGATTGATTGAACCAGCAGCACTAACTGAACCAGCAGTACTAACTGATTCATGGTTAGCAGTAGAATCAGGTGATGCTGAAAGAAGTGCAGCATTATGAACATATCCAGAGGGCTTCCTTTTGGCTTCAACCTCTGATTCAAAGACTCTAAGATCATTGTACAGATCATCAAGTTCCTTATCTTCCAGTTGGTCATTCTGTCTGAAGGACACAGTGTACATGGTCCATTCCTCACCTAGGGATCTTAGAAACTTCCTATTCACATCATCAGGCTCCATATGAACACCAACTGTAGCCAACTCTCCAATCAACTTATTGAATCTATCAAAAGTTTGAGTCATAGACTCATTCTTGGTAGAAGTAAAGTTTTCATACTGTTGCTTGAGAATTGCCTTCTGATTTCTCTTTGTGCTCTTTGTTCCAGTGAATCTCTTTTCCAAGGCATTCCATAAGATTTGAGCATCAGAACAGTGATGGAATTGATGCTGATATTCATTGGGAATAGCCAAAAGCAGAGTGCTTAAGGCTTTCATCTCTGTCTGTCTGACCTTTCTTTCTGCATCTGTCTTTAGTGGGGGTCTTTTGCCATCTGCTCCTACTCTTCCTTCAGCACATGGACCATTCTCAATGATATCCCAGATGGAATAATCAGTAAGCAGAATGTACTGCTTGATTCTAATTTTCCACATGTCAAATTCATTGGGTCTGAGCATGGGAACCTTAGATACAAGAGTACTGTTTGATTCAAAAGAATTTTCCATAATGACTGTAGAATTCTAAGAGACACTAGCCCTGATACCACTTGTCAGGATCGAATCTTAACAAGACAATAAACACTTAGAATTCAGAATTAAAGAATCTGCAGAAAAGAACTTTAATTCTCACAATCAAGAACAATGTAACAGAAAATTCACAATGTTGTGTATTCACTAAATCAACTCACAAGATTACAACCAAACCTCAATCTTGTTGAACAGGCTCAACAAGACGACTTCTACTTCTCTAGAAATAGGGTTCTTACACCTTGAGGTTAATTCTCTCTTGAAAACGATATCTTCCAGAATATCTTTTGCAGAATGTATAAATTGAAACTCTCACATCACATCTAATAGCTATCTATTGAAGTCTATTTATACACAAATAATTACAAGATAACTACCAAAAGTAAATTGATCTTCTGAATCTTCGTTAAACATATCTTGATCAATTCCTTCTTTGTCTCCAAAAGTATCGCATACCAAACTTATCAAGTCAGCAGTATTAACCTTCATTCTTCATGAGCAATACTAACAATCTTCAGCAGTATTAACCGATTTCATCTCCAGCAGTATTAACATCACTCCAGCAGTATTAATCATGAGAAGTACTAACAGATATTCAATTATGCACCAGCAGTACTAACCTTGACTTGCAGTAGTAACTTTGTCTAGCAGTAGTAACCTTGACTTGCAGTAGTAAAATTGTCTTGGCAGTACTAACCATACTTAGCATATCTTCAGTTCCCAACAAAATATGAGGCAAAGAAGATGGCTAGAACTGGTGAATGATTACGACTGTGAAATTCTTTATCATCCGGGAAAGGCGAATGTGGTAGCTGATGCACTGAGTCGTCAAGAAAGGAGTGGAACAATAAAAGCCATTGCACTAAGAGCTGAACTTCTACCTAACATCTTTAACGAATTGCAGAAGTGTCAAGTAGAAGCCTATCAAGAAGAACATTTGAAATCAGAAAGGTTAGTGGGGATATCAGCATCACTCGTAAAAGACGATCGTGGGTTACTGTGTCTGGGAAACAGAATCTGGGTGCCCCGTTTGGGTGGTTTACGTGATCGGGTACTACAATAAGCTCATCAATCCCGTTTCTCTATTCATCCCGGTACGAATAAGATGTATAAAGATTTAAAACAATTTTATTGGTGGCCGGGAATAAAAAAGAGTATTGCTCAGCATGTGGAAGGTTGTACTACCTGTAAGAAGGTAAAGATTGAACATCAAAAGCCGTTTGGTCAGTTGCAACGGTTAGAAATACCTATGTGGAAATGGGATCAGATTACTACAGATTTCATCACAAAGCTACCAAGGACTCCGAAGGGATTTGATACCAGTTGGGTGATCGTTGACAGATTGACGAAGTCTGCTCACTTCCTGCCAATAAAAGAAACTTACTCGTTGGAAAGACTAGCCAGGTTGTACATCGACGAAATAGTAACTCGACATGGAATCCCAATTTCGATTATCTCTGATCGGGATAATCGTTTTACTTCAAGGTTCTGGAGGAGTTTTCAAAAAGAAATGGGTAAACAGATAAAGTTAAGTACAACGTATCATCCTCAAACTGACGGCCAGAGTGAACGAACGATTCAGACTTTAGAAGATATGTTACGGGCCTGTATTGTTGACTTTGGAGGATTGTGGGATAAGCACTTGTCGTTGATCGAATTTGCCTACAACAACAGTTATCATTCCAGCATACAAGCGACACCGTTTGAAGTTCTGTATGGTAGAAAATGTCGAACGCCTCTATGTTGGAATGAAGTGGGAGAAAAACAGTTAGCGGGGCCAGATATAGTTCAGTTAACCGCGGATAAGATTACTCAGATTCGGGAACGTTTGAAAGTGGCTCAAGACAGGAAGAAAAGCTACGCGAACTGACGCCGGAAACCGTTAGAGTTTCAAGTTGGAGATTTTGTAATGTTAAAAGTCTCACCTTGGAAAGGAGTCATTCGGTTTGGGAAACAAGGTAAACTTAGTCCAAGGTATATCGGGCCGTTTGCAATTACAGAAAGGATTGGTGAAGTAGCCTACAGGTTAGATCTTCCGCCAGAGTTAAGCAGGATTCACAACGCGTTTCATGTATCGAATTTCCGTAAGTGTTTAGTTACACCAGATCAGGCCGTTTCTCTTCCAGATATACAAGTTCATGAAAAGCTGAATTATGTGGAAGAACCTGAAGCAATAGTTGACCACAAAGTTAAAGTGTTGCGGAACAAAGTAATCAGACAAGTGAAAGTTCAGTGGAGACATCATAGGGCTCAGGATGCTACTTGGGAATCAGAGTCAGAAATGAGAACTAACTACCCGTACCTTTTCGCTTAACCGAATTTCTGAACGGAATTCTTTTGAGGGGGAGATAATGTAATACCCCGGGTAAGTTCGTTAGTTAAATTCTAGTTCCGTTAAATTTAATTAACTTTATAATTGATGTTTAGGGTAAATTTGGGTTAATTTTCAAGTTAAGGGTGTTTTTGTCATTAGTGATTAGTCTAAGGTCTAAATGGTAAATATAGTTGGATATTACCCCCTTCTAGCTTCAGATATTACCACAACTCAGAAATATCCAGATCAAGCTGTATGTGTGTGTGTTTTGAGACAAAAGAAGAAGAAAGCTAGGGTTAAGGCTTCAATTGAATTGCTTGGAAGTGATTTAAGGTATGTACGTTGTGTATTTTATGTGTGTAATTGTATTTAGAAGGTTTCTATCGGAGTAAAATAGTCAAATTCATGTCTGGTAATGAATCAGTCGATTTCTGGGTAGATTTTGGGTGAACAGTCAGAGGTTTTCGGATGAATTGAATGTATCCGGGTACTTTTGTTGATAGTGTCCGGATGATGTTCTAAAGGTGTCCGAACGAGTCTTTTATCCGGGTAAGTCTCTCTTTTCTAAGGTTTCCGGATGATATAAGATACCGGATGGTATCCGGGTTACCTTGGTTTCCGGGTGTCGTCCGGATTGTTTATGCTGTCTGGGAAGTTGTATTAACCGGATTGTTTAGGTTATCCGGAAAGTCCTGTTGTCCGGATAGTCTTGTGGTATCCGGGAACTTTGGGCTGTTTGGTCACTTTTGAGAGTTGAGATACTTTTGAGTATCCAGGAACCTGGGCTGTTTGTTGACTATTGGATAGGAAATGAATAAGGACTGACTATTCTGTGGACCCGACTTAAGTTCGGGTTTGGGGGTAACATGTGAAGATAGAGTTATCTAGAGCTCTTAGCTTTAGTAAGTCTTATGGGTTCTATTTCGTAAAAAGATACTTGTATCTAATTGTTTCAGATACTGTGAATTTGGAGTGAAAGTTGAATCTTGTGGAAAAGACTGGAAAGAGTTGTGATAGGCAAACAGGTGAGTTTTACTTTAAAACATTTTTAAACTGGAATACATATATGTGTGGATTGGGGGGGGGGGGGGCAAGTGGGATAGAAGAAATAAGAGTAAATACACAAGATATATGAATCAAAGAAGTACACCTCTATATATGATTGAAGAACTTGCAGCTTACAACTTCACAGAAGGTTGAGAGGTTTACAAAGTGGAAGGAGGCTGCGAAGATAGAGGCGTGTGTATTTTGTATGTTGTATGTTATGACCTACTTTGTACAGTTTATTTTCCAGATCTTTGATATTTTCACTCAGCTCTTCATTTCTTTCTTTATAAGCATGTAAAAGACTTTCAAACTCGCTATTCTTTATTTCTGAACTCATTAATTTATCCGATAGTTCAGATACTCTATCTTGAAAGTACGCATGACCAATATCGAATTCAGTCTTTTTCTTTTTCAATTCAGTAATTTGACTGTCTTGTTCTATTAGTCTTTCCTTTTGAGTTGAAATTATTTCATTAGCAATGCTCTCATCAGCTTTTAATTCTTCTAACCTTTGTGTTAAGCATGCTTGTTTAGAAATAAATTGATTATAGAAATCGAAATATACCTGTTCTAAAGTAGACTCTGCTCCTTCATCATCGGCTTCTTTGGTTATGAAGCACATCTTTGTTTGAGCAGTAGTCTCATTATTAGCTTCATCATCAGAATGATCAAGCCAGTAATCCTCTTCTACCTTTAGTGCAATACCCGATTGCTTCTTTTCAGCAAGAAACAACTTGTTTTTGTAGTAATTGGTATCTTTCACTATCTGCTTCCAGCACTCCTTCGCGAAATGACCAGGTTTCCCACAGTTGTAACAAGTCTGTGGTTCTTCCTTTTTCTCAAACATCTTTTTCTCCTCTGGCCTCTTATAATCATTTGGCCGTCTATACTCAGTAGGCCTTGTGTACTCTTCCGGCCTCCTGTATTCTGCTCTTTTGCTTGATTCAACATGCGCCCTATGCTCAAAGTTCTTTGAGCCCGACGCATACCTATGATTATTAGAACCAGGACTTTTCCCAAATTTTCTCTGAAAAGAACTGGTAAGCAGAGCCAGAGAATCCTTCATTCTCTCTATTTCTTCTATCCCACGTGCTTCCTCCATTTCTCCTTCAGACTGGTTCTCCTCATCCTGGGAGTATCCTCTGGTTGAAATCAACGCAAGTGGATCTTGCTCTTCATCCTTCATCCCTCTTTTATCTTCATTCTTCACTTTCCTATTCTTCTTCACTTTCTTCGCTTCAGCATCATCTTCATCCTGCTTCAACGTTTCAAACATCTGTTGTAGAGGTAATTCTGATAGCTTAGCATTCTGCTTCATTCGGTGAGCGTACTTCTTCCATTCTGGTTGAAGAACGGTCAGGAATTTTACGTTGTGCTCAATAACCTTCCTCTCTATTTTGAATCTGCTTAGCTCATTCAATATTGTGGTGAAGCGTACATAAGCAGAGTCAAGAGTCTCTCCTTCTTTCTGTTTGAAGCATTCGTATGAGTTGATGATGGTTGAGATTTTCATTTGATTTTCTACTTCAGATCCTTGAAATAACTTTATCAGTTCATCAAACATGGCTTTACCAGATCGATTTTTGCTGTCTACCCTCCGATAGACATTATCGGTCAAGGCCTGAATAATTAGAGATTTCGCCATTTTATCTCCTTGGTACAATTTCTTCTGTTCAACAGAGTAGTGAATCGGTAGAACAGTAACAATATCTGGAATTGGATCACCATCAATAGCAATCACTCTTCTTGTTATAGGCTTCATTGGTCCATTATCTAGAGAATTGATAATGAATTCTCCGTTCTCTTGTCTATCTACCCAGTCTAGGAATCTGTCTTTCCAAATTTTGAATTCTGATGTAAAGAGAACTGGAGGTTTGTCTTTGGAACCAATGGATAGCACATCTCTTGTAGTCATTTAATTACTTGTCTGATCGATTTATCTCTTGTTCAGTAGCTTTCTTTTTCAACAAACTCTTTCTGTCTCTGCCTTTGTATGGGTTGCGAGGCTACTGTTTGCGATGCAACAAAAAGTCTCAACAATCTGTTGCGAGGCAAACAAAGTATCGCAATGAAATTGGATCGCAGTGAACAATTGCGATCGAAACTAAGTCTCGCAGTCAACAATTGCGAGGCAAACACCAAACCAACAAATCGCAATAACAGATTGCGAGGCAAGAAACAGATCGCAATTGAAAATTGCGAGGATCGCAGTCCATAGATCCTGAAAGTTGCGAAGCTCGCAGTCCAGAATTCTAGAAGGTTGCGAGGCTCGCAGTCTTAATTTCTAGAAGATTGCGAGGGGTTTGAATCTTGCGAGAGATATGAATATTAGTTGGTTGCGATGGTTATGATGATTTTTAAGCAGATGTTCAAATGAACTCAAAAATGCTTGAAATTTTGAACGAGTGTTCCTGGGTAATTTCTGGGCACTTTTATAACCTTGAGTTTTGTCTAAAAACCAACCTAACCTTGATTTGATGAGCAAAACAGTGAGTTTTACT
Source organism: Saussurea involucrata (assembly GCA_033807775.1). Classification (NCBI taxonomy): domain Eukaryota; kingdom Viridiplantae; phylum Streptophyta; class Magnoliopsida; order Asterales; family Asteraceae; genus Saussurea; species Saussurea involucrata. Next base: position 78,386,722 of record CM066322.1, read on the forward strand.
CAAAACAGAGACTTCGTGAAAAACAGAGAAGATGCACGTATTGATCTAATTTCCTGGTGATATGCGGAATTAAATACATAGGAAATTTCTATTTTCACTTCTTGATCGATTCCAACCACTAGAAGAACTCCAGAGACCAAAATCAACCAAAAAATTGAACTTGAAGAATACAGATACGTACAACTTTTAAGAACAAATCTGAACAAAATGATATTAAGCTCTGATACCAATTGTGATCCCACAATGACAAGTAATAAGAGTAAATACACAAGATATATGAATCAAAGAAGTACACCTCTATATATGATTGAAGAACTTGCAGCTTACAACTTCACAGAAGGTTGAGAGGTTTACAAAGTGGAAGGAGGCTGCGAAGATAGAGGCGTGTGTATTTTTTATGTTGTATGTTATGACCTAAAAATACAGATAGTATACTATATATACTATTAAAGTTTGACAACATGTCACATTTGGTCCCTCAACTATAATACTACATGGTACAAGATAATGTAACATTAACAATTGGGAATGTGATAGATGGTGTGATTATGTGTTTATGTTTGAAATATAATATATTGAGATATTTTATTTACATGAGCATTACACTATACGAGAATACGTTGGCCGGGCTTAGGACCGGTGGTGTTGCCTGTAATATTCGTACAGCGGTGTTGGCTGTAATTGTCGTACAGCGGAGTTAATTTATTAGTTGGCTTGCAACCAATTAATATGGCCAAGAGAATGATACAGGAAAGTATATGGTGCATGAGTCATAAATGGTATTTGAATTTGTGTTATGTATATGATGGTTGTGCAAATGGTTTTAAAACTAACAGGGATTTTGTAACACCCTAAAAACAGGGCTAATTTAAACCTTAAAAATTCCACAAGTTATGACAATAAACTTCAAACTTATATAACAAGAGGATCACACATCAAGGTTTTCTATAAACAATAACTTCTAAATCAAATAACCTATTAATCAAATCATACATCATAATTAGATTAACTAGGTTATCTAATCATCAGTCCCCAAAAGCACCAAAAGAATATCTAGATCCTCTGTTAATTCAATTCTGAGTCTTTCCAAATGCTCTCAACGCACATCCCGCTTATTTCCCGGAGCTTGTACCTGGTAAGAAAATTCAACTTGAAACATTAGGCTTTCGCCTAGTGAGAATATTCAAATCAAATTAAAATTTAACAACTAAAATATTAACAGATATATCAAACCTGTTATCAACCATCTTACCGTACCAAAGCTCTTTTCAACAACAGGAATCCACCCAATTCCCATCCTTATGACTAATTCATCTAGTCGTAATAATATCAACAAGAGTTACTATAAATCATACCAGATTATAAGTAACTCCCCATCCAAAGAAATTACAGTTTCTATACCTGCTTATTTCTTAGTCCGTAAGTAGAGATTACAAATTTCAATATTTGTTTATCTCCGAACTTAAAATGAAGATATCAAATCTTCCGTCTGAAATGGGAATTACAAACTCGATGTCTGCCTATTCCACATTTCACTTTTCTCACCATCTTGAACACTGGCCCCCAAATAGGATTTAATTTATATAGAGCTTAACAACAAGGGCCCTCTGGTAATCCAAGATACACCCCACCACTAGAAATTACATCCTTTCGGTCAATGGCTGGTAATTGGTTCCCATTAAACCGTACTAAGTGGCCCTCTGATGACCAGATGCATATTTCTAGCCAACGCAACACAAAAATTGTGTATCATCACTCTTTCTATCGTATACTAAAATGTACGATATATCATATATTCTATATATCTATATATAGAATATTAATTACAACAATTATCCCCATTTTTGCCACTTAGCTTCGGGAATTAACATCTCAAATGTAAACTACATAATCGGACTCATAAATAAGTCCTTACAATTTATTATATCATGGCTTTCATATCCAAATCTAAGTTATAATCATATAACAATTAGCATATAAATATCAGATTGCATTCCACATAAAAAGCCTCAAACTGCTACTGAAAGTCCACAAAAGTCGCAAGCCATTGTAGCGAAAAGCTACACTTTTCGCAAGCCAAAGCTGCGAACTTCTTACTTCTCGCAAGCCAAAGCTGCGAAAAGCTCAAAATTTGCAACCCACTGTTGCGAGTTCTTCAAAACTCGCAAGCCACGCTTGCGAATTCTACCACTTTGCGCAACCAACTGTTGCGAAATTCTCACTTTTCGCAAACACTGTTCATTCGTCTTCTTCATTAAGTCAGTTCATAAATTCATGTCATTAAGCCTACCATTTCTCAATTAAGTCATATCATCATGTTTAAACACAAGTATAACATATCAATTTCAATTCTAATTGCTTAATTTTAAGAAGATTAAATTAACTCACCTTATCAGCTTTCTGAACACAATGTTCTTCACAAAAACTATTCTCAGCTTAATCCAAATCTGAACAGATGATTTATAGCTTAATACACCACTTAGATTAAGAAATTAATAGAAGAAAATCATATTTCCTTACCACAATTCTTCCAAAATCAAACTTTTCTTTCTTCTGCCTTCTTTTTTCTCGCTCTCTCTCTCTCGTTATCTCTATTCTCTCCGTTGCCGAACAAACTCACAAACACACACACAATTAGTCATTTAGAATAATTGTGTGACACCTCACAATCAAACAGATGAGTCATACTCAAATTACCCACCACACCTCAAATTTTAAAGAAATGACACAACAAACCCTCAAGTTTAATATTTCCTAAAAGAATCTTTAAACTTTCAACATTTGTATTTTAACCCTAATTGAATTATAATACTCTATATAATTCAAGGTTACTCCAAATACAAATACATCCTAATCTTATTATAATAATAATAATAACGAAGATTTAGGATGTTACAATACTCCCCAACTTGAAAATGATTTCGTCCTCGAAATCAAAGTCAGGTAAACAAATGAGGATATCTATCCCTCATACTCTCTTTCGACTCTAAAGTTACATTACTACCTCGGCGGTGTTTCCACTGAACTTTCAACATAGCTACTTCTTTACCACGACGTAGCTTCCTAACTGATCTTTCCAAAATTGCCTCTGGTTCTTCCATACCGCGACTCTTTTCATCTACTCTCACGTCAGTGAGTGAAATCACATCTTCCTCTTCGGCCAAACATTTCCGAAGATAACATACTTTGAAGGTATTATGTACCCCTCCCAATTCTGGCGGAAGATCCAAATGATATACCTGTAAACCAATCCTCTTAGAGTAATTGTTATCATCAAATCCATGTTTGACTACTTCTTAGTCTAGCATACCGTTATCATTTCTCTCTTGTTTACACGGAATATCCACCACACAGCTACAGTCCAAAAGGACAGTTTCTCTAAAAACGTCAGTTAAGATCTCCAGCCAAATCCTCGTAACACCGAGAACTGCATTCAATGTATTTCTTTTACATCTACTGAATACTCCAACACTATAGCTTAACGGTTACAGTATTCTCTTCACCTAAAACCAATGGGATTGAGAAGAACAAGAGTCTTCCTTTCACCCCATCATCATCCCAACTCACTCTCCAGGTCTCAAAATAACATTAACATGTACTACCTGAAATTTCCACGTACACTGTAAATTAAGCATACTCGTTACTATTAAATACTTCAACAACCACGACAGTCCTATATTACATCCATGACTTACACGTTTCTTCGGTATAGAATGCTATCACTTCCTCACATCACTATCTCATCGCACAACCACAATACAACCAAGCACCAAAGTATTGAACATCAAAAGTGATAACTCTATTGAACCTGCAATATGATTACATTCTTAAGTCCAATCTTTCTATCATAGGAAGCAACTCACACAATCAAAATCACTTTGGGTAAACACCCAATACCATTCCGACATTCTGTTTCGATATTAGCCATATCACTACTCCCTCTTACAAACTACATGCCCCAACAACTTTAATGACAAAGTGGTACTTTTCATCCGGAATCCCCGAAAAGACTTCCATCAGATGCTTCCTAGTTCTAACTTCATAATACATACTAGTTGACACATTTATCTTGGCAGTTGATACCAATACTCACTCGTACATTCTCCACACATAACCTTTCACCACAGACCAGGTTTCTCACAATCATTCATACACATATTAACCGAGTTTATTTCACTAAATATCTCCTCCCCAACTTTAGTTGAACTACCACTCTCGATTTTCTAAATAACTTGAACTTATTCGTTCATACTAGCTCCTTGTGATTCCAAACCAATACTAAAACACGGTACAATCCTTCACAGATCAACATTTTCCATACCTTACTTCATTTGTGCCTAATACTTTCTCCTTTGTAAACCATCCACATCACAAGTAAAACACTTCTATAACACAACAGTCTTTAATAATCTTAACACTCTTACAAAGTGGTCCTTCAGCTTTTATTCTTCTGATTTAAGACTTAACAATAATTAAATCCAAAAGAATACCCAAAATATTCACATCATGCAAACTTCTATTTTAATATAATCCGTGTAATCCCAACCCAAGCCTACAACGAGCTTATTAAACCGGGTCAATGCTCTTAAGACTCAACTGAGTTCAAAACCGAGCCATCTACTCCAAGGATCAATGATCATTATGCAACATACGTTCCGAGGCATGATAAATCTATGACTCCTTCATTGCTACTTTCCCAACGAAGTCAATTTATATAGGTATATGCAACTCTTATATACTTCATAATGTATATACTTCGCCAAGGTTCGTTAGTTCCAAAGGTATTAAAAACGCGAGAATTATCAAACAGTCTTTACACTTAAGACCGACACTTATTCAAATAGAATGCAGTTAAGCATATAACACAACCAAGACTCCATCTCGAGTCATTAAAACTGACAAACATTCAAAAGACTCATTTGAATATCAATCAAGTCTTTAAGGCCAAAATAAACGTTTGGTTAAACATGTGTCATGCACACGATTACATAAACCAAAATACATTGTTACCCAATTCTTTACCTTTTTAATCCCTTAATTGGCCATCGGCCCCAAAACAAAGTTTTACCACTCTTAAAAACTTTACATGGTCGGATTTACCAAAATCCCCCAACTCACATGTTCACATTTTTAAAACGTAATACCTCATAAATATTGCACATCCACAAAAATATTAAAAGCGTGTTTTTGACTACATATCTTTCGCTTGTGCAACAATAATTCGAAACTTCTTTCATTAGTGATTTATTCGTCAATCACTCAAAATCCTTAACCATGTCGTACACAATAATATTTGCTTTGCACATACCCTTTGCATAACAGCATACCGGTACCGCTCACAATCTTTGTTCCTGTCCGCACGGGCATACGCGGGACGCACCCAGACCGCACCCAATGACCGAGAAAAGGTCTCATACACCTTACACAACTATCGACTTCAAAGTCAATACTTGACATGTCGACACTTCCTTAACCTTAAGGTCCTTAACTGAACCTAATTCTTCCTCCGGACACAACCGTCCCTCGACAACTGTATTCCTAGTCAGCGAACAATGGTATAGACTCTTATGCAACCGACACTAAAGTCCACTTTCGACTCTCACACTGTTCATCTCTCATTTTAACACAATTACCAAAACTACAAACTTTTTCCCCAGGTTTATCCAACACTTCTCCATTCTTGGAGTTCTTTCTTAGCTTAAAGGGTAATACTCTACGACCTAGCGAGTTCATAGCCTTCATGCATGACAACTTGATACATAAATTAATTCACACATTTTATCATTTTAAATAACAACATTTGGAATAACTTGGGCACACATGACCCCAACATTCACATGACTCCAATGTACTGCACAACGATCTCGAGAATTGTTTGCATTTTAAATTTCCGCAAACTCAATCTTTCTCAACCAAAACAAAGTTGTTACGACTGTAATATATTAAATAAAAATCTTTTCATACAACAATAGTTCGAAAAAGTTTTACCGACACGAATTAAACTAGTCGGTTCTCCCACTTATTTATATGATGTTATTAGATCAATACTCCTGTTGGTTATTAAACGTTTTGCTGGCCAACGCTTTCTTGCTACAAATCAACTTTTCATGTAAAGTAAGAAATATTTTGTAACAACTCCAAAAATTTCGTTGTGCGACGTAAATGGGATTGCCTTTTCTTTAAATACACACTTGCACATACTAATTCAACCTTGACTAAAACTGTTATTTATGCATTTGGTTTGAAATCATGAAAATTCATGTAACACACACTAGAACACCATGCATAAAACTTTACTCGCAAATGAAGGCTAATTACTCAACGAGGTCAATCGTCTTACTTACGTAACTTATCATTGACATTCTACCTCCGACCGGTGGTCGCCCTCTCGGCCTTATGACGTTTGCTATACATGCATTCCACGATTCACGTATCAACCATGTCATACTATTTTCGTCTTGATCAAACATCTCATATTCTATCTCTACACGCATCAACCACCTATTAAAGGTTACCTTGGCGGACGTTCATGAGTCCCGCCAATTTCCAGGTTGTCCTTCCAACCCCCAATCATTTACCGATCTGTCCTCCAAAGGATTTTGGTGGCATATTCACCAACGTTCTACTATAACCTAAAGGGATAACCATAAGAAATGGTTATGCACATACCCCTATACAAAACGTACTTTACCGATCGTTAGTCACTGTAACAATTTAGAAATAAGCATGCTCGCGTAACAATATATTCATAATAACAGTAGCTAATTGAAATTGTGAACATATCATACATGAGAATCCTTGTTACCATTATCACAGTACTAATTTCACGTATTTCCGTTGACTCTAAGACTATCCCGTCTTAGTATTTCTACCCAAATCTCACAAGTCATAACTTAATTCATCTCAGCTTAAGTCTAAGTATCTCATCAGCATACTTAGTTCGCTTAAACTATTGCTCTGATACCATATTGTAACACCCTAAAAACATGGCTAATTTAAACCTTAAAAATTCCACAAGTTATGACAATAAACTTCAAACTTATATAACAAGAGGATCATACATCAAGGTTTTCTATAAACAATAACTTCTAAATCAAATAACCTATTAATCAAATCATACATCATAATTAGATTAACTAGGTTATCTAATCATCAGTCCCCAAAAGCACCAAAAGAATATCTAGATCCTCTGTTAATTCAATTCTGAGTCTTTCCAAATGCTCTCAACGCACATCCCGCTTATTTCCCGGAGCTTGTACCTGGTAAGAAAATTCAACTTGAAACATTAGGCTTTCGCCTAGTGAGAATATTCAAATCAAATTAAAATTTAACAACTAAAATATTAACAGATATATCAAACCTGTTATCAACCATCTTACCGTACCAAAGCTCTTTTCAACAACAAGAATCCACCCAATTCCCATCCTTATGACTAATTCATCTAGTCGTAATAATATCAACAAGAGTTACTATAAATCATACCAGATTATAAGTAACTCCCCATCCAAAGAAATTACAGTGTCTATACCTGCTTATTTCTTAGTCCGGAAGTAGAGATTACAAATTTCAATATTTGTTTATCTCCGAACTTAAAATGAAGATATCAAATCTTCCGTCTGAAATGGGAATTACAAGCTCGATGTCTGCCTATTCCGCATTTCACTTTTCTCACCATCTTGAACACTGGCCCCCAAATGGGATTTAATTTATATAGAGCTTAACAACAAGGGCCCTCTGGTAATCCAAGATACACTCCACCACTAGAAATTACATCCTTTCGGTCAATGGCTGGTAATTGGTTCCCATTAAACCGTACTAAGTGGCCCTCTGATGACCAGATGCATATTTCTAGCCAACGCAACACAATAATTGTGTATCATCACTCTTTCTATCGTATACTAAAATGTACGATATATCATATATTCTATATATCTATATATAGAATATTAATTACAACAATTATCCCCATTTTTGCCACTTAGCTTCGGGAATTAACATCTCAAATGTAAACTACATAATCGGACTCATAAATAAGTCCTTACAATTTATTATATCATGGCTTTCATATCCAAATCTAAGTTATAATCATATAACAATTAGCATATAAATATCAGATTGCATTCCACATAAAAAGCCTCAAACTGCTACTGAAAGTCCACAAAAGTCGCAAGCCATTGTAGCGAAAAGCTACACTTTTCGCAAGCCAAAGCTGCGAACTTCTTACTTCTCGCAAGCCAAAGCTGCGAAAAGCTCAAAATTCGCAACCCACTGTTGCGAGTTCTTCAAAACTCGCAAGCCACGCTTACGAATTCTACCACTTTGCGCAACCAACTGTTGCGAAATTCTCACTTTTCGCAAACACTGTTCATTCGTCTTCTTCATTAAGTCAGTTCATAAATTCATCTCATTAAGCCTACCATTTCTCAATTAAGTCATACCATCATGTTTAAACACAAGTATAACATATCAATTTCAATTCTAATTGCTTAATTTTAAGAAGATTAAATAAACTCACCTTATCAGCTTTCTGAACACAATGTTCTTCACAAAAACTCTTCTCAGCTTAATCCAAATCTGAACAGATGATTTATAGCTTAATACACCACTTAGATTAAGAAATTAATAGAAGAAAATCATATTTCCTTACCACAATTCTTCCAAAATCAAACTTTTCTTTCTTCTGCCTTCTTCTTTCTCGCTCTCTCTCTCGTTATCTCTATTCTCTCTGTTGCCGAACAAACTCACAAACACACACACAATTAGTCATTTAAACTAATTGTGTGACACCTCACAATCAAACAGATGAGTCATACTCAAATTACCCACCACACCTCAAATTTTAAAGAAATGACACAACAAACCCTCAAGTTTAATATTTCCTAAAAGAATCTTTAAACTTTCAACATTTGTATTTTAACCCTAATTGAATTATAATACTCTATATAATTCAAGGTTACTCCAAATACAAATACATCCCAATCTTATTATAATAATAATAATAACGAAGATTTAGGATGTTACAGATTTTCTCACTTAGACCGCTAGGTCTAACCTTCATTTTGTTTTAAAAATATGTATTCCAGGTCGTGGATCGGGTAAGAGCAAGTGAATAGAGTAAATGGTGGCTAGCTTTTGGGAAGACTTATATTTTGAAGACTATGAGATGTTTTGTAGTTTTAAATTAGTTATCAGATATCCTGTATTAGTTAGCAAAAAGTTTGTAATGAATTATGTATTATGGGTGTAAAGACTAAAGGACCGAATGTGTATTTTGATGTATCTTCGAAATGAACGACGTTATGCAATATATGTTATTTGTTGTATGTTTGAGATTCGGGTCGTTACATGTTGTAGATCCACAAGCGGAGGCTGCATCCCCGTCTAGGCCGGTTCGGGAGCCGAAACGTTCAAAATATTGGGGTTCCCCATGGACACGGCAAAAATCTACGACATCGCCCCCTCAAAAGCAAGCAAAGGAAGCGGGAAAGAAAGCGGGGGGAAACAAGGGAGGAAAGAAGGCGGGAAAGAAAGCGGGAAAGGGAAAGGTGGCTTCACCGGAGCGTCTACCGGCATCGGATATATTGAACCTGTGCCAGACTGGTGACCTCCCCCGTATGATATTCGTCCATTTCTTGAGCCTGCACATCACCCCCCGCTTTTTCCATGTATTGCTGGCAGTTAACCCTTTGGACTCTGAGTTAGAGGATGTGGTTAGTATGAAGTTTAACTATAGTCATATAATCAAATATATTTATATTACATGTCTAACCATCTATTTTTTATGTATAGCACGTGGATTGTTGGGTCGCCATGCTCCAAAAATCCCGTGGACCAGACACGAGGTGGACCGTGATGCACACTACTTTCTTTGCGTTCATGGTGCTTGAACATCAAGGTCCCGCCTCCGTGGCTAACTCATGCAATGGCATGGAATGGGTGAATTGGCAGTTAATTGATACTGTATGTAAATCGTTTTACTCTTATTTTATTTAAGTTGTTTGGTTGCTAACTAAGTTGTCTAATATTGTAATATTTCAGGTGTACATCCCTATATGCATTCATCCTAAACATTGGCTGCTCGGAGTGTTTGATCTTCCAACTATGGTGATGACCATATATGACAGTGACGCTGCCAATCTCTTCAAAGACGCTATGAATGAGCAGCTTGCCAAATTTAAAGCTGTGCTGACGGAGTTCTTTAGCCGGATCGAGAATGTGCGCCGTCGCGAATGGTCAGGGAACTTCCGTCATAGGTTAGCCAAGAATGCACCACAGCAGAAAGGGATGAATGCGGATTGCGGTGTCTGGGTATGCCGTAATGCCAGCATCTTGATTAATAACGATGTGGTAGATGTACACTCTTCCCGCGTCGAAGATGAGGCCAGGGAATTTCGCGTACATATGGCGGAGTCCATTTATGCGCATTGTCAAATACAGCAACATTAGGTTGTTTATGTAACATTAAATAATTGTTATTTTTTGTGTTAACTTATTTTGTTAAAGTATTGTGATTGATATCTCATTCACACATACTCCATTTGGTTTTTGCAATTTATCCAATTACTCAACTTTGAGTATCGATATCTCATTCACACATACTCCATTTTGGACGCATTATATATCGTTTCGAAGTTCTCTCATAGGAGAACATAAACCTACTAAGAGTTAGTTATATATAACACATATATATATATATATTTAAATGTGTCCAAAGTTTAGTAAAACCCATATTTTTACTAAAATTTTCCAACACCTAGTAAGTAGGTTTATGAAACTTGCGGTAATCCTAATACAGAGATTATTGGATGAACAAGCATTTATTTCTTGATTCACATGTGCATTAATCGGTAATCCTACTGAGTGAACTCAATGAATCGGCGAAGGGGTTTTTGTTAAATGGAAGTCTTATTGTCGAAGTCGAGTTTTCTTTGGTTGGAATGCTTAAAAATTTCATCTGAAAATTGGTGTCTTCCTTCTGTGATCTAAAGAACTTTATATTTTAGGTATAGAAACTTGCATTTGACAGTACCAAATAAATCTGATCTAAATTCTCTTTAATTAGCTATGTTTGACTACTTAAAGACTAATTTTCAGCCTAATGAAAGATCTTAATTCAAGAGCAGACGAATATTGCAGTTACTTTTTCAGTCGAATCTTACAGGCTCTTTTGCAGACGAATATTGCAGTTACTTTTTCAGTCGAATCTTACAGGCTCTTTTCAAACGAATCTTGCAGTGAACTATTCAGACGAATCATGCAGGCAACTTTTCAGACGAAATCTTTGACCATATCCACATCCCTGATGAAGAACATACATTTTCACGGCTATAAGCAGATGGCATGATGAAGTAGTAATTCACAACTTGCTATCTATCTTTTATACATTCTCTCCTCACCGTTTACAAACATTATCTCGCTTTTCTTAACACTATGGCTGGAGGTTCAAGATCAAGGGGGAACAGATCGGCGAATGTGGCTGGAACTTTACGTTCGCCAGCCTACCAACCACTGAACAATGGAGCTCGCCGGAGTACCTGGAAGGTACCGGAAACAGACGAGGAGTGGAGAAACTATGGGCGAACTGCGGCCGATTATCCATTCACGGTTGAGGAGGAAGCAGACTGGGAGATGGCATGCGACAATTACCACTTCGAAATGGCATGAGAACCCCACCAATGTATCATTGTACCCAGCCGAAGGGTATTCCACAAAGTCAACGAATTACTCTCTTAGTGCAAAAAGCCATTGATGAAGGGAACACCGATATCGAAAAGATAAAGGGTATGTGGAACCATAACAGGAGGATTCAGCAGGGGAAAATTGAGTATCTAGCGGAGAAGAAACGAGAACTGGCCATGACTAGGGCTCACGTTCGGGAGCTGCAACGACAGATTAAGGAAGTTGAAGAGGAACTAGAAGAACTCGAATCGGACTACATGGGAATGAAGGACGCGATCAAGGAAAAGGTTAACTTGATCACTGGACTCCAGGACGCCTTCCAGTAATAGATTTCTTTGTTTACCTGCACTGTATCCGTTTCGGTTGGGAAGATGATTTGCAATCATTTCTGGATGATCTTCTTAATTAATTTCCTTGTTAAATAACTTAAAATGGGGAAAACATTTTCTTAAATTAATTTCTATATTAAAAACATTAAAATGGAAAGGAAACAATACATTAAAAACCACATAAAATGATAACCTAAAAACTATAGGGACCATTTATGTTTTTTTAAATTTGCCACAAACTTCAGGGGCTAAATATGTAATTTCGGCATACCGCGGGACCACCGCGGGGTACCCGCGCGGGACAGGGGCCAAAAGTGTACCGCGGCCAATCTTGAGGGGCCTCCGCGGGACTTTTGGCCGAAAGTGTTTGACACGTGGGCTGGGGCCCGCGATCGCGTGGCCCACCGCGGAAAAATAGGGTATTTTGGTAAAGCTGTCGAGATTTTGGGTATTTTGGTAAGAAAGAGTCAAAGTTAGGGTATTTTAATTAATTTCCCTAAATTAAATATTAAAAATAAATTTAGAGATTAGAATAATTACCATTTTAAATTGGATAAACTCTTAAAGTTTCATTATATCTTTTAGATTTATTTATATTTTAATTCAATTAATTCATTATTTTTTTAATTAAGTTTTATGTAATAAAAAATCTAGATACACTTTTAATAAAAAAAAATCACAATTTAGATCAAATATTACATATGATATCCATAATCAATTCATTATTGTTTTTCACAATTTTTTTCTCTATTTTTGGAATCTTGAATTACATGTTATTAACTTAAGTTAACAAATGATTTATTACGTATCACATATGATTCACTATATGTTAATTTTTGTATATATCATATTATCACATGTGATTATTGTAGATATTCTAGTTAATCATATGTGATTATGTATATTTATATTAATAGATCTTTTTATGATGTAAATATCATCATATGTGATTATACGTCTTTTATATTCGGAGGTATATTATCATATGTGATATATACAAAAAATCACACACACACACACACACACACACACACACACATATATATATATATATATATATATATATATGTGTAACATCCCAAAAAAATACAACAGGACATACACAGCATTACCTCATACAATTTACAAAACTGGGTCCCAAAACTTCATTACATCAATCTAAAACTTAGGTTGGCGGAAACAACCTATGCACAACTGAGAATAATCTAACTGCTACGAGTGGCACATGCACTGCTCAGATCCTAAACCAACTATTCCGGACACTAACTTACCGGATAACTCAACCTTACCGGATAACTCAACTTACCGGGTAACTCGACCTTACCGAATAACTCAACTTACCGGGTAACTCAACCTTACCGGATAACTCAACTCGTACGGACACCTCACCTATCCGGACACCACTTGTCCGGACACCACGAACATTCTGGATACTAACCTGGTGAGAAAGGTTTCCGGACGCGACGACTTTCTATTAGTCGCAGAGGATTAACACATTTCTCCCTGAAACTCACCACTACTTCCAAATATTGAATACAGGTCGACGATTAACACACTAACCCATTCTTAAACCTCTCTTAAACAATATAATGGGGGAAACACGAAGGACTCCATAAAACTCAAGTTTCTCCCCACCAAAACCCAACACATTTTACAAACTTATAGGAGAGGAAGGATAAATTACCTGTACATTCTACTGGTTATCCCAACGGTTCAGCTGCCAAACTTCTTCCTCTTCATCAATTGCCAAAAACCTTCTCCTCTTGCATTCTCTCTTAGCCGCACCCTCACACACACACACACACACACACACACACACACACACACATTGGAGTAATAGCTATAATGAAGAAGTTAGGGTTTCTCTAGCCCCTTTTATACTTTTTACAATAAACACCAAACTTCTATCTACTTCACACTTGGACCACAAACTTTCTTATTTCGAAATTCTTCCACAAATTCTAATTACCGACCAAGATTACAAATTTCGGTTATTACATCTTGAACTTTTAATTCTTTGACATCCACCACTAAGCTTCTCGAAGATTTGACTTTGGCTACCAAACTTTTAAATTTTGCTATATAAAACCCGGTTGTTACAACACTCCCCCCTTAAAAGAATTCCGTCCCCGGAATTCCTTATTGGGAAAAGAGGCGGGTATCCTGTCCACACCAAAGCTGACACTTTCCCAAGGCAATGCCACTTCTGACTCGGTCAACCACTTTATTAAAACGAGACATGGAACATTAGGTGCAATTCCTTCAGGTCTTACGGTACTCTAACTCGCATGCTACTGTTCCTACTCGATCGATCTTGATAACCGAAGATTACTAAGGCTTCTCATGCATCTATACTTCCTTTAAGGAGGAACTCGGCTAAACCCTCCGCCACAACACGAGGTTCATTTACCAAGGGCCAAACACACACTTGACAGCTTGACACAAGGCCAACCTGTACGTTCCGACAGCTCACAACCCAGAGTTTCCTTCATCGCAATACAAGCACATTCTAGATCACTTCTCCCAACCGACAATCGTCTAAGCAGAATGACATTTCCCTTTCTCGGACCACATCGACCCCAGATCGTCAACCATCTCTCATATCCTTACCACCTCGCCACTCCATTCTTATACGTAACTAAGGATAGGAACCTCCAAACCCATCGTTGAAGTGTTCACCTACTATGATTAAGCTTATCCCGAAACACATCAATTCCTCGCTCCTTGCCACGTTCGCTCAGTCATAAAAAAAACTCCGGTTATCCTCACTCGACTGGGAGGAGTAACCATACTATTTTCACTAGCTTAATCACTACACGACCAAATCGCTTAAACATTTCTCACAAAGTCACTACCTTAACTCATTCAGTTGTCTTATCCACTTCTTTCCTGCACAAAATCCTACACCATCCCTTCCTCAATACTTTTTCCAAAAGTTCGCACACTTACCAGTGGCAATCTACACAACACTGCACCTTTTGGCATTACAGTCCAGCTTACTACTTCCAATTCACTCACTTATTCCGACATACCATCTTCACCTACCCACGTTAGCGTGGAGCACTGCCCACCAAGCCTTACTTGACCCTCTCTCCCGACCTTTCCACATGCTGATAACACTTCCTCATTGCTTACATAACCAGACAATTGCACCAAGATCCTAGCTTAAGGCATTCCACCAAGTCGTCTTGAAACGACACTAGTGTTCGACGTCACTACACATTCTTTAGTCTCCAACTTTTACTTTCTCAGACAATTCTTTCACACAAAGCCACAGCTCACACTCTTTGAGGATTTCACATCTATTCCACCACATTTCGACTAACACACCCATCATCTCCTTTAAACTTCCAGTGATCCCAAAATATGCTTACTTAGCGACTCTTACAACTAAAAACACTTGGTTTCTCCTTTGGGTAACCACCCACCACCACTCCGTCATTCTATCCCGAACATAATCATCCCACAACGTCCACTTACACCCTACGTGCTCCAACATTCTGGTTAACAAATCGCACACCTTATCCGAACCCCCAAAAAGGCTTCCATCTGATGCTTTCTCTCTCTCTAATCATCACATCACTACGACACTAGCTGGCACATTTAACTTGACAATTACTGTCATTACACCTCCGCATACTCTTTGCCCATAACGTCACACTACAGACCAGATCTCTCATGATCATTCACACAATTAGAACTTGCCTTCACATTTTCTCGCATACACGATCGAGTCTATCTCGCTACTTTGTCCTTTCTCACTCTAGTTGAGCTATAACTCCCTAGTTCCCAATTAGCTCAAATGTAATCGTTCTTGCTCGCTCATTACGATCCAAGACCTTACATAAGCTGGACACAGTCCCTCACTAGACGATAGAATCTACACACTTGCTTCTCTCGTGTTACATACCTCATCATTCTACGAACCCTCCATACTTCGTAAATAGAACGCTTAATCAAAACAATAACTTCTCATCCTCTTAGCATCCCTACAAGGTGTTCTATCAACTTTCAACCTTCTAGTTCAAGTCTTCGGCCTCGACCATCTTACACAACCGTCGACTTCCACATCAACTGACAACCTGTAACTACCTTCTTAACTTATTTTATAACAGGGGTTCCTTACGGAACCTAATCCTTCCAACATATCATAATCAACTTCATGGTATGCTTCCCACTTTTCGAAACCTACTCATGTAACATCAACATTACAAGCTCACCTCGAAACTCATACTCCCACGCCATAGACATTTCATTCTTCCTCACCACACTACTCATAACGAGTTGCAAAAACCATCACCTTGAAGGCTTCAAGTCCTTCCTCCGGACACAACCATCCCTTGACAACCGTACTTCCAGTTACCGAACAAGGGTGCAAACCCTCATACAACCGACACTATAATCCACTTCCGACTCTACCCCTGTTCACCTTTCCTCTTGGACACAAATACTAAGGCTACAACATTCTTTCCTGATTTTTCTGACACTTCTCCATTCTTGAAGTTCTTCTTTAGCTTAACATGCAACATCCTACGACCTAGTGAGTTCATAGCCTTCATGCATGACAACGCAATAGATAAATCATTTCGTCCATTTTATCATTTTAAATAAACACTTGAGAACATTTTGGGTACACCCGACCCCATCACTCTTATAACTTCAATGCCCTGCACAACGATTCGAGAATCGCGTGCAAGCATTTTCCGTGAACCTTAATCTTACTCCATCCAAACGATGTTAGTACGCCAGTGATATATTACATGAAGATCTTCTCATATGACACAATTTTGAAAGAACTACCGACACAAAGTAAACCAGTCGGTTCTCACACTCATTTGTATGATATCAACAGGTCAAGAAGCATTTTGGTTATAAAAGAATGCAGGTAACCATTTTTCTGACCTTTTGCAAAAGTTTAACTTATCAAGAAATGAAATACATTACAAATCGTTAAGCTCGAAATTCCTTTGTGCAATGTGAGCGAAATCACCTTTTCTTTAAACATACTTTTGCACATGCTGACTCATTTTGATCAAAATTTATATTTACACCTTTAACTTAATCGTGAAAATTTCATGTTACATAAATGGACACCATGCATGAGACTCTACTTGCAATTGAAGGCTACTCACTCAAACAGGGTCACCCGCTTTACTCACGCAGCTTACTCTTGACACTTTACCTACGACCAATGGTCGCCCTCTCGGTCATGCAACAACTTACTAAACACGCTTTCCACATCTTACTTACTCAACCCTTTCATATTATTTCGTTTTGAACAACTATCTTACTTCCCACTTCTACATGGTTTCATTTCACTATAGGCATCTTATTTCATTACCCTGCCACCGAAAAACTCGATTAAGAAGTCAGAGCTCCATTGACACTTTCAAGATTTCGACACAATCTTTCCTTACCATCATGACTGGTCTATGCCATGATTTCTAGAACCAGGACTCTCCCGACACAGGAGCCCTACTCAAACTCAAACATTCATCTTCCCCGAAACCATGAAGAGCTACCTCTAGACGACTCGTAACGTTCTTTACGACATTCCTTCTCTACGATGCATACATTCATCACCTCATAAGTGACCTCTCAAGAAACTTCCCTAACAAGGGGTCTCAGTCAACCCCTCAGGGATCTCGTTGACATTCTAACGTACTGGAACACGACATAAACACTAGGTAGGTTAAGCACATACATGTACCTGTAAGTTCGCAATTACACTGGCTAGGTGAAATCTCAAACTTACCTTACATGACAGTCCTCAGTACCCTATTAGTCCTATCTCTATAATAGTGTCCTCCTAACGCATTTCCTGTGTCTACATTAGTGCCCTCTTAACGCATTTTCTGATTCTCAGTTGTGATTTTCTACTCCCAAGTTTAAGTTTAGGCTCGTCCGGTCACCTAAATCCCTTAAACTATGGCTCTGATACCATTTGTAACATCCCAAAAAATACAACAGGACATACATAGCATTACCTCATACAATTTACAAAACTGGGTCCCAAAACTTCATTACATCAATCTAAACCTTAGGTTGGCGGAAACAACCTATGCACAACTGAGAATAATCTAACTGCTACGAGTGGCACATGCACTGTCTCTAGCTGCATCTGTTCCCTATCTTGCTCTTGCTCACTTACCTGAGCCTTCTACTATTTGCTTACCTGAAAAGGTTTTAGTTTTGAAAAATGAGGGTTAGACCATGAGGTCTAGTGAGCTCCCTCCATACACAGTGTACATCAACATTATAAAAATCATTTATAAAACAATTCACATTCTTCACATAAACATCATTCATGGTACTGCACTGTGTAATGGATCACATAAACATTCCGTGATCGGGGTCTTAGTAGGTTCCCTTCTCGCTTCTTCCGGAGCCTACGCAGACTCCCCTTCCCGGAGCCTACGCATACTCCCCTTTCCGGAGCCCACACGGACTCCCCTCTACCGGATAGGAGGAAACGGATTCCAACCTACCAGTCTGTCATACATATCCAAGGGATCGTCAGAACCCGATGATCTATCTCTGATCCCACGGTGCAGACCGACTCCACATAGCATTCACATAAACCATCATAGTCATAAAACATGAGATTTATAATACACTCTACAATTCGTTTCATCTTGCTGAACAATCTTTTCAGTAGAACATACTTTTCATGGGAAATAAATCATGCTCATAAACATACCCTGATCAGTAAAATATTAAGCTTTCATTTACGTAAAAGTCATGTAAAATAACCGGCATTTCCACATAATCACTTTCTTTGGAAAACACGTAAGATCACGTATTTTAGTTAGAAAAACTCACCTGGTGCGCTTAAGATCTTTTCTTACTTTGCTTCTGGCTTCCAATCGGTCTACCTGAGAAATTGATGAAATACAACTGCTCAGATCCTAAACCAACTATTCCGGATACTAACTTACCGGATAACTCAACCTTACCGGATAACTCAACTTACCGGGTAACTCGACCTTACCAAATAACTCAACTTACCCGGTAACTCAACCTTACCGGATAACTCAACTCGTCCGGACACCTCACCTATCCGGACACCCCGAACATTCCGGATACTAACCTGGTGAGAAAGGTTTCCGGACGCGGCGGCTTTCTATTAGTCGCAGAGGATTAACACATTTCGCCCTGAAACTCACCACTACTTCCAAATATTGAATACAGGTCGGCGATTAACACACTAACCCATTCTTAAACCTCTCTTAAACAATTTAATGGGGGAAACACGAAGGACTCCATAAAACTCAAGTTTCTCCCCACCAAAACCCAATACATTTCACAAACTTATAGGAGAGGAAGGATTAATAATTACCTGTACATTCTACTGGTTATCCCAACGGTTCAGCTGCCAAACTTCTTCCTCTTCATCAATTGCCAAAAACCTTCTCCTCTTGCATTCTCTCTTAGCCGCACCCTCACACACACACACACACACACATTGGAGTAATAGCTATAATGAAGAAGTTAGGGTTTCTCTAGCCCCTTTTATACTTTTTACATTAAACACCAAACTTCTATCTACTTCACACTTGGACCACAAACTTTCTTATTTCGAAATTCTTCCACAAATTCTAATTACCGACCAAGATTACAAATTTCGGTTATTACATCTTGAACTTTTAATTCTTTGACATCCACCACTAAGCTTCTCGAAGATTTGACTTTGGCTACCAAACTTTTAAATTTTGCTATATAAAACCCGGTTGTTACAATATATATATATATATATATATATATATATATATATATATATATATATATATATATATATATATATATATATATAATTTACCTGGTAAACGCTAACCGTGATAAGATTTTTGCTCCTTTTATATTCATCCCGTAAGATGATGTGACTTGGTAAGGGTTTACCGGGTAAACGGCGCCTTAAACATTTATATCAATCGTATACTTATATTTTATAATAATATCAATCAATTTTTTTTATATAATTATAACCGAATCAACTATTATGAAAGATTAATTTAAAGTGAATTGACTGGAAGCATAACAATTTGACCTTGAAAATATCATTACCTAACTATCTGTTGATAACTGATATTATGTAGTTCAACTAAAAATTGAGGAAATAATATAATCATGATTAAGAAAGTATAAATAATTAAATATACAATACTAAAAAATCTGCATATTTATATTTTTGAAAAAGGTTCGAACTCATATTTAAACAGCAACTTGGTGCAAACCCCAACGGTTTAAATATCTATTGTAAATTAAATGAGCAGGAAAGTTCACCAACTAAACCAAACAGTAAGCAAAATTCACCAATTAATCCTAATTAGCTTATTAACGTAAAAATTGATATGAAATTGCAAAAAACAATCACGACAATTCAGTGATTATTTGTATCAAATCCCATACTAATTTCAACAAAAGGAGGAGTATTATGCTTTTATTGATTAGTGTAAACCATGGATTAAACAAAACACAAATTAAACGAGTAGGAAAGAATCGATTTTAATCCACCACAAATCAGAAAGAAACGATTTTAATCAACCACAAATCGGAAAGAATCGATTTTATTCAACCACAAATCAGAAAGAAATCGATCAAAAAAAACCCAGTCGAATCGAACCAAAAAAAGAACCTTTAAATGCATATGGAGAGAAGTCGAGAGGTGAAAATTATTATACCTTACAACAGATAAACAACTCTTTTTAGTTTATGAATCACGTCCAAGTTTTTGTAGAACATATAACGATGATGGGTTGATCCTATATTCTTGTATTTATAGACGATAACACGATGGAAATTTTTTTGAATTAGAAATGAAACTATATCATTAATTAGTCAAAATGAAGTTAACCCTAGAATAAAATTGAATTTAAAAATGAAACTATATCAGTAATTTGAATTTAAACATAGAAGTAAATCATGTTTTTCTGGGATTACTATACACGATGGAATTTTTTTGAATTTATTATAAGTATAGATATGTACGTATGTATCTAAAGATAATTGTAAAAGTATAACTCTTGAGGTGGATATACCATATCTAATTCTTAATTTTTAATTCTTATCTCTCTCTCTCTCTCTCTATATATATATATATTGTAAGTTAATCTAGATAAAATGGAAACATTTATAAATTTATAATAAACATTTATTTTCAAAAAATAAAAAATATAAACTATGAGGTTGGATATGTTATTTCGCTTAAAATAACTTTATAATTTAGTGATTATTTGTATCAAATCTCATACCAATTTTAACAAATCTCATATTAATCACGATACATTAATTCGTATATATTTATGATATTTAATAATTATAATTAAATCCAAAAATATTTAATATTGGGCTCATTTCGAAGGTATTGACGAAGCGATTACAATGATATAATTTGTAAAAAATAGAAAATGTTTTTTTACTGCATTTTATTTCATATACATTATTTATGTTTATATGATAAGAGTCTAAAATGAAAAATAAAAAAGTAAGAGATTAAAATTAACTACATACCTAATTATAAGGGTAGTAAATGTAATGTATAAATTAAAAAAATTGAATTAAGGAGAGATTTAAGGAGGAGTGAATGTGAGTGTGCTAATTGAACTTATAATGTAAAATGCGTCCAGATACATGTTTAGGCAAGAAAATACTGAAGTCCGCTCACCAGAAGACGACATGTGGCATGCTAGTTACTTATTTATTATATGTATAGATATATATAAAAAAATAACAATATATATAAATGTCAAATTGAGGTGATGAGTTAACTTAAAAGTAACGGGTTCAAGTTACGATGCATTCAACACCCCCTATATAGGGGTGCCATTAGCAATGCCCTTATTGAAAATAGTCATCTGTTTTTTTTACCGGCATTGCTATTGGCATCCATAATAGGGGTGTTGAATGCATTGAGAATTGAAACCCCTCAAATCAATCAACTCATTTACATAATGTATATTATTTTATTATTAATGTTTTATATATATACATTATCTCTTATATACATTATATATATTATTTGTATTATTATATATAAATCATAGGGAAATTAATTAAAATACCCTAAGTCAAACATTGAGTTACCAAAATACCCTAAATTTTTTCAATTTTGCAAAAATACCCAAAATACCCGCGATGAGGTCCCGCGATCGCGGGATACGGTGACGTGGCACGTATTTTGGCCCCAAATGCCCCGCGAAGCCCCTCAACTTTGGCCGCGGTGCACTTTTGATCCCTGCCCGCGATGGCCCGCGATGGCCCGAATTTTACACTTTTGGTCCCTGAAATTTACACTTTCAGCCCCTGAAAATTTACACTTTCAGCCCCTAAACTTAGACGAATCTTGCATGCTTTTAATGTTTTTTTCCACAATTATTGCACTTTAAAGACCGATTTGTGGTTGAAATTCATTTGCATGTTTGAATCAATGTTAAATCAATGTTTTTGGAATACCAGTTTGTGGATGAAATGAGAGATTGGTTTTCTGATATGTTGGTTGTTTCATTGATAAATAGACGTAAAATGCAAGCCATAATCCCCACACAACGATTTCATTGTTGCAATATTTCTTTCTGTAATATTTTGTGTTTGGGATACTACTGAAAAAATGAGTTCATCTGTTGCAAAAGCTAAGCTATATTTCTGTTTTGATGCTGAATGGGTGCAAGATAACAATGAGTGGAATTTTGCTTATAAATCTAAGCATGGTGTAAAAGTGTCAGTAAACTATACTTATCCGAAGTTTGTTGCATACGCCATGCAAAAATGTGGAATCAACTCTTCTGATGTTTGCAAGTTAGTGTTTAAAAATGGCGATGGGTCATTTGTGGATTTATCCAACGATGGGGATATCTCTACTTTTCTGCACCTTGCAGTCGATTCAGAAAGACCCCCATTACTCTTTGTGTATCCCGGCGTATCCGACGGTGACGACGACGGTGACGAGGAGGGTGACGACGACGAAGACCTCCAAATAGAGCAGCCTGATTCTCAACAACAACAACCACCACAACCACACGAATGGCGTACTGCTGGAGTTGCTGATGACGAAACCCACGTTTTCAGAACGGGTAATTCTGAAATAGACAGATCAGACACCGATAATGATGATCACGAAGAATATACCCCTATTCTTCCAGACTCCCATACCCAGACACAAAGCTACGAACCTACACCTTATATTCGCAGTGAAAGTTTAACAGCAGGTCAGATATTCGATTCGAAGGATCTCTTAGCAAGTCAGATCGGACTCAAGTTCTTGGAAGAGGGTTTCCAAAGTCGCGTGCGGGTATCTGACAAAAGCAAATACGTAGTTGAATGTGCTAGAGAAAAGTGTGAGTGAAGGTTGTACGCGATTCACACGGGTCCCAAAGGAGGGGCGACAATGATTAGAAAGTTGCACGACGTACACACTTGTACGAGGACGCAACTTAATCCCCACCACAAACAAGCCGGCAAAAAGACTTTGGGTGCGATCCTGAAAAACAAATTTCTTGATGTTAGCAGGTCATTGCGTCCAAAGGACATCGTCCACGACGTTCACCGGCAGTTCGGCGTCACGATTGATTACCACCAAGCGTGGCGTGCGCGCTGCCATGCACTGTTTATGGTGAGAGGCACGTTCGAGGAGTCGTATGAACGACTCCCGACATATTTATATAATTTGCAGCTGCAGAACCCTGGTACTGTCACGCAGCTACGGACCGATTCACGTGGACGGTTTGAGATGTGCTTCGTGGCCCTTGGACCCGCGGTACGTATTTTAACACGTCATATGTTTACACATTATAAACTATAACATTTACACATTATAAACTATAACATTTTAACCTATGTTTTTGCAGATCCGCACATTTCTGGCAAATCTACGTCGTGTCCTGATAATAGACGCAGCCCATTTAAAGGGCCGTTACTTGGGTATGATGTTCCTGGCGGTTGCCATGGACGGGGATAACTCCATCGTTCCAGTAGCTTTCGGCGTAGGCAAGTTTAAAACCGGGGACGAGTGGACTTGGTTTATGTCCATGTTGAGACAAGCTATCGGAGACCCGCAAGGGTTGGTGTTTATGTCTGACAGGGCTCCTTCCATAAGCGCCGCAATCTCTGCCATGTACCCAAACGCCCCTCACGCCATATGTTGTCGACATTTGGAGATGAACGCCAAATCCAAGGACAAACGTATTACCACCTACAAGGATGTCTATTGGGCGGCATGCAGAGCATATACGGATCGGGAGTTTAACAAGTACATGAATATGCTACGATACAGTGTCAAGGAAGCAGCCAAAGTCTTTGACGATGCTGGACCGGAGAGGTGGTCCGCGGCCCATTTTCCTGGACAACGGTATGACATTCTGACCTCGAATAGTGCAGAGTCTGTGAATGCACTCTCTCGTTTTGCGCGTAGATGTCCGATTGTTAATCTTATGGACTACTTTCGGGCCTTTTAACAAGAGTGGTACCAAATTCGACGCCTAAAAGGAGCTGAGATGCAAAATGCACTCACACCAACGACGGAGAATATCGTTCAGTACAGGGCGCGTCGTGCGGCCACATGGCCGGTAAGAGCAATCGGGTATGGGAAGTACGAGGTGCATGATGACTATATTCACGCGATTGTGAATATGGAATACCACCTTTGTTCGTGTCGCGAATGGGATAAATCTGGGTTACCGTGCGGCCATGCCATCGCTGCAGCAAGATATATGAGTCGTACAGATTGCAGCGACTTGGCTGTACCTTTCTTCACGTCCGAATATTACCGGAAAACATACGTGGAGGTAATAAACCCAGCTGGACCCCCTGCAGCATGGGTGTATCCACCCGACCTGCTTCCACCATGCTATCCACCTTTAATGGATAAGAACATGGCCGGGAGACCGAGAAAGAACGACCGACGTCCATCACGTGGTGAAAGTTCGATACAACGAAGATGTACTCGGTGCCAATGCGTAGGACACACTCGTGGACAGTGTCCAAATCCCGCCCCTTCAACTGTGCCAAGGAGACATTCTGTCAGTCACACCCTGGGCCCGTCACAGCTTGAACCATATGGAACAAACCCATATGATACTGTTGATCTAAACACTGATTTGTAAATGATATATATACACAGCTAGTTTGTATTCCATCCAACATGCTCTTCATCTTCAATCTTTCTGGCCCT